>OX438746.1:16602980-17297730 GCA_949316235.1 Oegoconia quadripuncta
ACATTTACCCCTCGCGGGATTCGAACCCGCAACCGTTGGTTTCGCTGACAGGGTCATTATCCACTACACCAACCGGTCGTCGTTATAAGACGTACAATATTAAATTAAAACTGCCACTGTGGAACTTCATTGCGTCGTAGAAGATACTAAGATCTCATAAAACATTTTTTTTTATTTATCAATAGCTAATTTATTATCTAAAAATAGTTTGTCTAAAAAATAGTGCGTTTGCCGTCGGTGAAATTTTTCAAGAATATAAAAAAAAAATATTGATCTAATTTTTAGATAATATTTATGAGTATTTTCTTCGACGCAAAGAAGTTAACAATTGTAATTTTCATTTAATATTGTACGTTTTATAACTAAATAACTACTATAGCAAGCTACCAATAAAAAAAAATCTTCTGTCCTTCCCTTACTGGACTAATACACTCTCTAGGAGGTGGCGAAAAGAGCTACGTACTTGTACTCTAGTTATTTAAATCTATTGGTAATGTTTTAATTAATTAAGTAGTGTGTTAAGCATTTAACCGAGGTTTTTTGCGAGGTACGAATGAAACCATAGACATTGGTGTCGATTCGGATGTACACCAACTAAACTAAAACCAGTTTTAAAGTAGTACTGTCTCTTTCTCCTTCGAACAGTACGATGCGACGGCGCCACTCCACAACTGGTTTTAGTTTAGTTGGTGTACATCCGAATCGACACCAATAACCATAAATTCACCTTCGCCTACACGTCACTTGCCACTGGTTGCCACCAAAAGAGATCGTAATGCGAAAATTATCAGTCTTTCGCTGACAACTGACCCTGGAAATAGGGCATAATAATTATATCGTCAAAATGATTATAATTCAATTGCACAGAAATTCTTCAAGATTATTTTAATGCGACATAATGTTTTCTAAGACCTCCCAAGGTTTCGAATAATCCGATAGCATGAATCGAATTCTGGCATAGTTTATCTTATTCCGATGGGCAAGTTGTTTTGCTAATTTTGCGAAAAGGCAGATCTTTTATGTATATTACGTTATCTCTTAAAAACAAACGCAAAACTGCGCGTAAATAAGATGTTACAAATGACTAATATAATGCATTAAGTAGGTACTTAGCAGTAATGTTTATATAATTGATTGTAAATAATTGACGAGTCTCCAGTGTCCTATCGTTCTAGTTTGAATAAAATTGCCTCTTTGGTGAAATCTTAAAAGTAGCAAAACTATTGATTGATTGACAATTGGTGTCGATTCGGATGTACACCAACTAAACTAAAACCAGTTTTAAAGTAGTACTGTCTCATTCTCCCTAGAACAGTACGATGCGACGGCACCACTCCAAAACTGGTTTTAGTTTAGTGAGTATACTATGGTATTACCGAATTACACTACTCCGAAACACGTTTGACTGAACTGTACTGTTCCAGGCTTTGCCAAATTTTTGAGTTATTATGATTTTAAAATCATAATAACTCAAAAATTTGGCAAAGCAGCCGACTATAAATGTGTGTTATGTGTACTATGGGTCTCATAATATTATGAGACCCAAAGTAGGACTAATAACACACATTTATAGTAAAATCATAATAACACAAAAATTTGACAAAGCAGCCGACTTCACTGAGGTACCGTTCTCTATAACCGGCGTGCATTATCATCACACCTTCATGAAACATGAAATATCGCGTAATAAACATGCCAAAAAAATACGGTCCAATTACCTTCTCCATTTTTGATATCTGTTTTTTTTTCTCTTGATCTTACGATCAAAGTAACAACGACCTATGAAGAGGTTGGTGCTCAGTGTTTCACTACGAGAACAAATTATGAATGAAGAGATCCGTAGTCATCGACTTAGCGGCGCATTAGTAAGTTGGCAGGGTAGATATCTCGAGGGCAGGTGGGGGCATTAAGTTGGAGACCATACGCCGGAGACGAAGGGCAAGTGGACGGATGACTCAATAGAGATTGCAGGAACTCGCGGAATGGCAGGTTGCTTCCAACTGGTCTCTCTGATAATCTATGAAGGAGATTCAGCAATGGCAGTCTTGTGGCTGATATGATGATGACTTTAAAGCATGCACTAGAATCAGGCCAAGTTTGAAACTTGTAAGACAGAGCTGTACCACCATGTTAAGACAGAGACTAGAACAAAAAAAATTGAATTTTTGGGGTAAACTTTGCAGTTTCCATTTCTTGCGGTTTTTATTATTTCACATGATAACATGTAATTATGAAAATTTCAACTGGCTACGGTTTTCTTTAATTAGTCTGGGACCCAAGGTTGCAATAGAGCCACGTAGGCCACAGTCTACCTTCAGTAGGCGTCATGGCATATACCACTGTTGATCCTAGCTTAAAGGGGTTGCATGGGGAGGAGTGTGGTGGTGGGATCTGGCTACGGCTGGTACTGTGTATTTCTGTATACGACGTAGGCTTACTAAAAGGGTCCCGTCGGGACCCTCTGGGTACGAAACCGTAACAAGCGCTTTTATAACATTCCGTAGACAAATCAATATACCCTTTTGTTAATATTGCGTCAAGTAAACACTATATCATAATAGGAAGCCGTGGGTCGTTTCTCTATTTACAACAAATAACCTCGCATGTGACGACCTTCCACTATCACTCGCTGACATGTGGTCGAGTGTGGAGGATGACGCTTACACCTAATTTTAACAATAACATACAACACTGATGCTAGGTCGTACTATATTCCGAAAACAAGATTTCTTGCAATTTTCTCTAAAAATATTTATGTCTGAAATACAAACAAATGGCTAGCATTACGTGAATAATAATTATGTAGAATTACGAATCTTTGAATAATGTAACTAATAATATAAATACTCGTAGGTACGAAAGTTTGTGTGTATGTTTGTTACCTCTTCATGCCTAAACTGCTGGACGGATTTAGATGAAATTTGGTTGGTAGACAGATTAGCACCTGGATTAACACACAGGCACATGTTTTTGCTGAACCGATTTTGATGAAATGTTCCACGTGAACGAAGTAGCGAACAACAGCTAGTATAACATATTTATATTTAATTATAATTCTTTCTGAATACAAAGAAAATACATATGGATATATGTATAGTCTTACATAACATTTTTTTTTATGCACAACGGGTTAATCTCATCTCCTCCACACCTCAATCACACCTGATGTTAAGTGAAGATGAGGTCGAAGGTGGAAGCGTAATGACCCAGAACATGTCTAGTTGAAATGTAACCAGATTAGTTGATTAATAAATAAGTTAAATAAATAAATAAATGCACGTTATGGAGCAGAATGGAGCTATCACTTTAAAGTGGTGATATCTCTTTCTCCGTGGTATAATAAGAACGGGATAGTCCTAACCTTCAGTGGTCCTAGGTCTTTAACAGAGAGACAGACACCACAAATGTAATTTGCCAATGGGCCAAGGAACACGTCAGCCATCGAACAAACGATAGCGTTTGAAACATTACACTGCGTTTTATAAGCACATACAGGGTGAATTTGTATTGAATAATTTTCCTCAAGGAACTATTGTGGAATTAAATCAAATTTCCGATTACTCTTACAAAGTAAACCATTCTGACCACCTCTGGTATGGAAGATGTTCGTAATCAGGGGTGGAGTCACCAGTAAGAGGGAATTAGGAACTAATTAAATTTCACCCTGAATAGGTGAGAGAAGACTGCAGCAGGTCAGACAAAGATGGTCGTAGCGTAGCATAGCATCCACAAAAACCGTCGAAATTAAATAAAGAATAACTGTTAATTAAAAAAATTGAAAACCCTGGACGCTATCAAATCATTTAGATAAACAGATCAACAGTGTGTTAAATGGTACAGACAGACACAAGGCTTCCAACTCTACTTTGGGTCGAGAGTTAAAAATGAAAGGCCGCGGAATGCTCTCAACAGAAAAGCATAGACGATGCACTAAATGTCTCGGAAACACGCATTTCCTTTCACCACAATACAAATTATCAGACAATTGTGTTTCACAACAAAATTCTTGGTATCGAAAACATGAGAAAATTGGGGCATACGGATAAGGGTCCGATAGGGGCTTTGTCACGAGCGGTCCTTATCAGAACAGCTGTTTTGTTTACCTACTGCCCAGTGGCCGTATTGTGTGACGGATGACAAATTAGGGCTCGCGTGGAACTGGAGCTATTAATATTTGTTTAGGGCTGGCGGCGCCAAAGGTAACGTCATTATAAATCATTATCAAAATAAAGACGACCGATTGGTGTAGTCGATAATGTAATAATACCTTCGAAATCAACGGTTAAGGGTGTTCGAATCCCCCAAGGGGCAAATGTTTGAGTGTTGAATACGAAAATTTATTCCCGAGTCATGGATGTTTATTTCGAGGTTATGTTTTCGGTTATATAACGTTTGGTTTGTTTTATGTTCTGGTAATTACTGTTTTGGTTGTTGAAAAAATACTTGGGATTAAAAGTTCTATATTTTCAAGGTATTTTCATATTATCACCAGCACCACTTCATTGAGAAAGAACCAACGCAGACCACCTCCGTGGCTTAATGTAAATAACATTGGGTTTACGATTCGGAGGTCGCGGTTTCGATCCCCAGCGGCGTACATATTTAGAACTCGGATTGGTTGGTGGTAGGGCATTTTAAATGTCCCGCCTGGCTAGCTACCACCATCTTATCTAAATCTGCCGCCAAACAGCAATGTTAATAGCATTGTTGTGTTCCGCTTATCAGAGATAAGATAGCCAGTTCCCCAAATGTGTTGGGGTTTCCGGGTCAGTACGCTTCCACTACCGACTTCATCTTCACTTAAGATCAGGTGTGATTGACGTCAAGTACCAACCCTTTGTTCATAAAAAAAAAAACAAAAATTACGTTATATTTACTAGACTATAAAAACAAAGGAACAACATCTAGTGATTATCGTAGACGTAGATTGTTTTATTGGACTTATTAAGCTGTTGCAATGAGTCAACATGCAAGTGTGACTTGGTGTGTTATTATAAGATCTTTGTGTAAAGAGAACAAAGTGCTGCTATAATAGGTTATTTATGGGGTAGGTTACGGTATGTATAAAGAATAGAATCAACCCATCTCTTCCCGTGGGTGTCAGAAAAGGCGACTAAGGGCCTTTCCACCAAAAAACATCTACCGAAATGTACGCCGCACTTCCCTCTATCACGTGTGCATTTCTGTATAATTCCAAAGTGAACCACGGGTGTTTAAGCTTTAATTTTTTCATGTTTGTAATGAACACTCATCTTCAATTAACATCAGGTGTAATTGAGGTCAAGTATCAACCCGTTGTGCATTAAAAAAAGGGAACACCCCAATAATGTTGAAGTTCGGGATATCTCTGACCACCCCATTTAGTATAAAAAGTCCTGACTGTATTTATAGGTAGGATTTTATTTTAACCGACTCCAAAATTATTCTTTTTTTTTCGCTGTTGACCACAATCTCACCTGATGGAAAGTGACGATGTGGTCGAAGATGAAGCACGCGATCCCAGTAAATGCCTATTCACTCTGCCCTTGAAGATCCCAAGGTTGTAGGATTCAGGAAAGACTGACGCCGGAAGGGAGTTCCATGCTTTGGCTGTTCGGATGATGAATGAAGAATCGAACGTCTTAGTGCGACTGTTCGGTATATTACCTATATACGGGTGGATCCCTCCCCACGCCTAGTGGTCCGAATTTTACGCCCATATCTCGTCAATTGTTAACCGATTTTGATGATTGTTTTTTTTTTGTTGGCTCTGGCCACTTGGTTCGACTGCGGTCCTACCTATCGGACGACATGAACTTTTTTCTTGTTGGTCCGATTAATTAATCAGACTATTGAAACTATCATCATCTTAGACCACGTGGACCCATCGACCGGACGACGTGAGCTTTTGATTTCGGGCTTGATAGGGTCTACAACCAGTACTCCCATATAAATTTGGTTCAGATCTGATGATGCACTCTGGAGATAAGGAGTGGAACCTTACTGGAGTCGATTGATTTGCCAATTTTTGGCGGTTCAATAATAGACTATTAATGACTTAATTGTTATTATACCCATAACCTGCACTAGTAGCACGATAAACGTTAATGTCGCGCGAGATAATATTTGTCCTGCTCATTCGTTTGGACGAAATATACAACTAACCCACTCTCACACCTACGTCGCGCGCAACAAACTTTACCATGGTACGGGGTCGGGTCTCGCTGTGTTCACATTTCCGGTAGCGTCGCGCGGCCATTTTTTTTGATACTGTTTTAATATGCAACCGATTCTCAAGCGTCAGCTTAAGGTTATCTCAATCTTGAGAACGGTTTATTAATACGGGCCTAGTAATGTTACAGTCGTGCCGTCGACTATGCACACGCAAACCAAATAGCAGCGGAATGTTTAAATACATAATACTATCAATTAAATATACAACAAGATTAATTAGTATTTATGTGAGTGTGTTTATTGATTTTGATAACGCAATAGTTGCTATTAATTTAAAACATCTATGTTTCTTGTATAATTTAATTACAGAAAATTCATTGGGTTCTCATTCTTATTACGCCATATTTATCACAATGTGAAAGTGCATTTTCAGCGTTTCTAGCCATATTAAAGGTTTGTTTACATAAATCTGCAAGTTTTATCCTAAATACGATTATTTAAGTAGAAAGTTACACAGATGAGACGTTGATTTTCATTACTATTGCTTTACGTTTTTTATGCAAAACTATCACATTACGATAACGCGATTTCCTAGTACCGAGCATCGCGTATCCGATCCCCGCGGAATACTCTATACCTATTGTCTATAAATTCATTATCAGTGATGTCAGGATGCAACCATGTTTCAGTCAAAACTATTAAGTCGTAGTTATGTTGTAGTATGTTCATGAACATAGTATTTAATTTAGTTCTAATTCCTCTACAGTTTTGGTAATAGACTGAGATGTTATCAATCACTGTGGAGAGGATAAATAAGAAATATTACTAAGTTGTAATCATATGGACAAGTATACTTTTCAGATATACATATATTTTCAAAAGAGCAATGGATAATAATTAAACTTGCCAATTCATCTGGGAAAATTGATGACAGAAATTGGGCTAAACAGTAATCCATAATAATTGAGACAGATGTACAGTCGATATACCCGTAATGGTTACGATTATTATTATTATTAGTGTGATATAGGTTAATGTAATTGGCATAAAAGGTAGGTGTGGCAACGAGAATATACCACTTTGCATTTCGTACATAGCAGGTAATTTTTCTGTGTTTTTTTACTACTGAGTACTTTAGACCATATATTTTATACATACATATTCTTACCACTGAATAACATTTAGTAGTTGTAAATTGTGGTATTATTGGTAGTGTTACTTTGCAATGTATATAACAGTAGTTAATATGAACGTAGATTGTGGAGAAGGGTAGGTTAAGTGTAACATATGAGTAATAACGGTATAAAAACTTATATAATAATTGGTAGTATGCATAGTTAGGACTTGTTATGTTAATATTGATAATGTGTATATTAAATCTAATATAATAACAGGATACAGCATAATTAACAAACTCTGTAGGTACTTTCATTGTTAGATGGGTGCATCGATGGGTTATTGTCATATCAAGAGTAACATGAATGCGTGCAATGTAATAGTTTAGTACAACACAGATATATTTGGAGTTTATACCAATAATAGAAGCGTACAGCACACATATTATAGTCATACAATTAGTTACATTATACTTAGAAAATGAATAGACAAGTTATCCTTTATACAAACTAGCACTACTTAATTTTAGCAATGTCCTGTGTGTTTCGCACAGATATGACAGGCGATGTGTCTGTTTTACGCAGCAGGATGATCCCGTGTTTGACCCATACATATTTGTAGTTATGTTTACTGGCTTCTTGACGACATGAACGAAACAACACTTTATTCTGCAACGTCAGGTGCTCGTTCAAGTAAATTCTCTGTACTGATCCAGATATGGCAAGTTGTTCCGAGTTGACATTTTTTGTAGATCGAGCAGCAGCGAGAACATTATCACGTTGGATTCTTGTGGCAAATTTTACAATGATATTCTTGGGTCGTGAACTTTTGTGGTCAGCGTGTGGGACGCGATGAAGTGACACAATGTCATTTTTTGAGATCTGACATTTAATTACTGACCCTAGTTGGTCGATTATGTCCAGCAAATTTTCATTACGTCTTTCAGGCAGATTGGAAATTTCTATATTACATTGCCTAGCTTGTTGTTCTAGTGACGAAATTTTATTTTCCAATTCATCCACATGACGTGGCAGGTCGCATAGGATTGGAAGTTGTTCTTCGACCGTTTTCAAACGATTGTCAATAACCTCTTGTCGTTCGTGTGAAAAGTTAAGTGATTTCTCCATATCGGAGATTCGTGTGCTCATCTCATCAACTGACTGAGTAATTTTAGCATTATCAGTACTCAGTCGTGTCATAGCAAGATTAATTTCGGATATTGTAGAAGAGATTTTTGACATTTCCCGAGAGATGGTCGAACTCACCGCAGAGGTTACTGCCTCATATATTGTTTTATCTAAATTATTCCATACCATCAGCTGTTTTTCGAGTTTGGTTTCCAAATATTCTAGTCGCAAGTCGTTATCAGGTTGTTTGCGTTTTCTAGAATTAATGAAATCATCTCTGGACATAGAGGGTATATCAGGATTTGAAGGGCACTTTGGCGGAGTACTAGTTAGAGGGAGCGCAGTAATGTTCACTGGTATCACTTCTAAATGTTATGTGGTAGAACTTCACACACAAATTATCACAACGTCGAATTTATGCTCAAATTAAAAGCGTACTTGAGTAACTGGTAGATAGGGTTTATATTTAATCAAATAAAAATAATTGATTTCAACAAAAATTAATAGCGCGTCCACTCTCATTGACCGCACAACGATGTTAAAACACTATCAAATAAAATAGTATTGAGACTGAGGAGCGCTCTCAATCTCAAGATCGATTTATTAGTACGGTCCCTTAGAGATGGCTGGAAAGTACGATCATACTAACAAATCATTCCGAAAAATTATTGCAAGGAGAAGACCGCCCCTCCGACCTCCTGGCAATTGCTTCAGCTGTTTGATGTAAGATGCTACTCCTTTCAATAATTTTTGGGCATGATAACTTAGTTCTCCTTATTCAAGCAAATTTGTTTGTATTTCTTTTTATATTTAAAATAAATAAATATTTCAGACACTAACACCAATAATCTAGTCCCAAACTAAGCAAAACCTTGTGCTATGGATACTAGATAACGGATAAACATATAACATCCATGAATCGGCAATAAATGTTCGTATTCATCACACAAACATTTACCCCTTGCGGGATTCGAACCCGCAACCGTTGGTTTCGCCGACAGGGACACTATCTACTACACCAACCGGTCGTCAATAAATTATTTAATTTTCTTTTGCCGCGAATAAAGCAGCGGTTTGTTTGCAAATTTTTTATAGTACAAAAAGGCAATACATTAATTTTGCATAGATCAAAATCCACGACACACCTTTGACTTTGCATCATGCATCTTGGTTACCTGGCTACAATAACAAAGATATACTTCACACAATTATGTCATGCCTGTCATTATTGCCCTTCAAATACAGTTCCAGACACCTTATTGATAACTTTTGAATGTCAGACGTGTCCAGCGGGTGGACTTCGCCTTTCCGAAGATATCACACGGATACAATGATTCGATAAACAATATTGCCAATTACACGTTTTATTGTTGTAATTACAAATTACTCAAACCGGTAAATCCGATTATCGGGACGGACAGACAACAAAAAAAAAGTTGACTTAAAAATTAGGTACGCTCAAATGGAGTAGGTGGGTATTACTTAATTATTGATAGATAAATTTGTTTATTCAGTATACATAAAGAACTTAATTGCTGTGTAGTTTTGGCACGTAAAATAATAGAATTAACCCGTCTTTTTTTTTTTTTTTTTTTTATGCACGGCGGGTTCGTGCTTGACTTCAATCACACCTGATGTTAAGTGAAGCGTACTGAGCCGGAAACCCCAACACATTTTGGGGGACTGGCTATCTTATCTCTGACAAACGGAACACAACAATGCTATTAACATTGATGCTTGGCGGCAGGTTTATATAAGATGGTGGCAGTTAGCCAGGCGGACATTTAAAATGCCCTACCACCAACCAAACCGAGTACTTAAACATGTACCCCGCTGGGGGTCGAACCCGCGACTTCCGAATCGTAAACCCAATGTTGTTTACATTGAGCCATGGAGGCCGTCTCTTCCAATCATAAAAGGAGACCTCCCTTAGTCCGAATAAAACATTTATTCGATTTGCAGGTTTTAACGGTGATGGGCTCACCCCCTGTCACGTTTGCATTTCTATATAATTCGAGAGGTGAACAGTGGATGTTGTTATAACTAAACGCTAATGTTTGGGATATCTCTGAACACTCCATTTGGGATAAAGGTCGTGACGTTATGTATGTATATAAGTATAGTATAATACATATGGTTCGGCCAATATGTTGTTACTTCATTCTGCAATAAATTAATATTTAGGATTGTGGTATGTTGTGTATTTATGTATATGGATTAGGATTATATGGATGGAGGATCCAATACTCCTGCCCAAATGGCTTGGAATAGAGCTGACTGCCATATTAAGCCTTTAAAGCAGGATGCGCTGGGAATCCCTGAAAGAGCAGGTCCAGCGGGCGAGAAAGAATCGTTTGGCCGTCTTCTCCAGTTCTGCAGAACTGGTGAATCTGTTGCCCATTTGTTCCTCGTAGGAAGTACAGGAAGGCAACAAAATAACTGGTAATAACAACAATGTTAATAATTAGTAATTGCTAACATGGTGTGTTGCAGCATTAAAAGTTGGTGTTTTTTTTTATGCATAACGGGTTGGTACTTGTCCTCAATCACACCTGATGTTAAGTGAAGATGAGGTCGAAGGTGGAAGCGTACTGACCCGGAAACCCTTGGAGGCCGGCACTTTGGGGGACTGGCTATCTCATCTCTGACAACCGGAACACAACAATGCTATTAACATTGCTGCTAGGCGGCAGATTTATATAAGATGCCCTACCACCAACCAAACCGAGTACTTAAACATGTACCCCGCTGAGATCGAACCCGCGACCTCCGAATCTTAAACCCAATGTTGTTTACATTGAGCCATGGAGGCGGTTGTGGTCAGAGCTCATTGCTCAAAAAACACTGACCACCGATATAGCTAATGAGTAACGCGGAAGCAAAAGAGTCAGTTGGAAATTTTGTTGTGCAGTTTGTTAGCATGTCCAATGGAAAGGGCTGAGAAAAGGAAATCATCTGTGAGAAAAGCTTTACTATTTTTGAGAGCGTATTTTTCATTCAAGTGACCGCAAATATTGTATAAAATCCCATGACCGTACCCATTTCAAAAACAAATAAATTCTTTTCTTTTCCTTGGCTTAGCCACACAATGATTGGGTTATTACTTCCGTTTTATCATTAATTCCGTTCTTTCTTTAGAGAAGTTTCATTATATTTTATAAGGGTTTTCTTTCATAATTTTATCAAGGAGTAATCCTTCTGGAGACCTCCAATTAAACTTGTTCATATCGGCACTTTTATTGCACCATTATTATCTGTATCCGTGTAGTTATAATTAATGTTGCGATGACGTTCAAGATAATTACTAATCTTGTCTGTTTCAGCTGATGATTTGTTCCCCAATTGATAGTGATTAACCAACATATGCTTCAAAACGTCAATCTCTAAACAGACGAAAGTCTTTAATCACTGAGTGTTACTACAAAAGACGTATGGCACTGAAACGTGGTTGGCAGAGGTCACAAGAAAGCATACGCAACGAGATATGGAGAGGTTGATGATGCCGTTTATTGCCCGTGGTCCGATCCCCGAGTTCTACTGGTCGATCCATGGGCAATTGTTTTTGCCTGTGGTTCTACTGGTCGATCCATGGGCAATAAAATTGTTTTTGACTGTGGTTCTATCAATCGGACCACGGGCAAATCAAATTGCCCGTAGTCCTATCGATAGTACTAAGGGCAACTTCGTTTACCCGTAGTTCTGTTAAAGTGTGTAAAGAAGCTCTCGGGTATCCACAAGAAGCGGCCAAAATCTTTTTTAAAGCATTCTGCCACTTTACTGAAGAATGACTTGACTATGACTAGACTCTGTATACGCCAAGTATATACGACTAATTACTTGTTTTGACTGAGACTGACTAATAAATTGAAGAAATAAGAGAAATAAGACATGGCTGTGTGGGCTTAGATCGCTTTGCCTTCTCCGAAAGAAGTGAATAAACAAAAAAACAACATTGAACGTATATTCCTACGAATCAGGAAATCCGTAGAAACACGAAAGTTGTCGACACTCCAGCGTGTTAGTAAGTTGAAGTGGCAGTGAGCACGACATAGCTCGAAGCACTTCGCAAGTCTTGTAGGCAGTTTATGAGATCGTAGCTTGTCATATATATGGAATTGGTCACGATTGAAAAGGTCTTTAGTTTCATGATAAAGAATGCACTGTTTCATCATCCCAATCATAATAAAACAACATGATTTCTATTCTTTTTCTAATGCGTGATTGATTACAGAAGGGTTCCTTGCCATCTTATTACACCTGTACATGTTTTTAAAAAAAGGGAAGCTCTCTAGTGAGGACCTTCGGTCTTGATCCACTTCATGAACGATATTCAATAGCACTGACATTTGATAATAACTTGATTCTCAATAGCTCGCCCTGGTACGAGTGTTCGTTTATTATTATTGATGAATGGGCCTGTGTCAATATTTTCGTCTATGTTATCTTTAGTCAATAATACTGTTTGTGTTCTAAATTCTTATAGTTCGTTAGCGGTCACAAATATTATATTTTTCACCCGACTGCCACAGGAAGGAGGTAATGGTACTGGAGCACTACTTCCAGGCTAATGCTATAGAGGATGTCCAGGAGTAGGCCACAGTATGTAGAAAACGACAGATGAAGATGAGCCGGCGGAAAACTTATAATTAAAAGGTATCACCTAAACAAATAACTCAATGAAATATTTAAAATAACTTTTATACTGAATAAACAGAATTTATGTTAGTTTTTAGTTTTCTTTAACAAAAATAAGAGAAAAATACACGTCCAATCTTTTCAAGGGCAAATCACGAACTGACTAAACAAAAAGCTACACTGAAAGAAAGAGAGAGAACAGGCACAGTTCAATTTTTGAATTTACAATATTATGACTTTAACCGAAAAAGAAACAAACAAGGAGAATACTGCAAAAAGAGAGTGTAAGTAGACTATGTTACCTTCTGTAACTCAAACAGCACTTACTGTAATTGTCTTGTCTGTAACTTAAAAGGCAAGATGTTGTTAGATTCGTCTTGATCTCCAGAGTCACAGGATACATGTCATGCTAAGAGTTAAGCTTCCAAGCATTTCAGTGAATGGCTTCAATTTTTAAGTAGTACGAAGTAGGTCTTTTTAGTACCTTGTTTATTTGCAGTCGGGTATTTTACTACACCACTACCAGCGCCCGTAGCACGACAGTCGCGATAAACGATTACATTGCGCGAGATAATATCTGTCCTCCTCATTCGCTTGGACGAAATATAAACTATCCTACTCTCACTCCTACGTCGCGCACGACAAACGATGTAATGCTACGCAGGCAGCCCCTGCCATGCTTCAACTACCAAAAAATGGAGCAGAAAAAGGAAGACTTCGCGAAAGTGAAGCATCGAAAACTATGCTTATGTGTATGCGTAATTGGAACAATACCACCCACCGTAGCATTACAGGCGCAATAAACGTTAATGTCGCGCGAGATAACATTTGTCCTGCTCATTCGCTTAGACAAAATATACAACTGTCCCACTCTCACGCCTACGTCGCGCGCGACAAACGATGTCATGATACGCGGGCTGAATATTTTCCATATTATTTTGTCTTATATTTAAGTAGATAAGTATATGTATCCTGTTACGTACAAAGGAGATGTGTGGCCGTCGGCTTACTATGATGTAAGTGTGTGCGTGAGCCAAGTCTAAACAAGTGCGCCGCCTGATTTAATTTTAGTATTTCAAAGTTTAACGCGGAGTCTTTTTTAGAGATCCGCACTAAAAGAATGCTGATGTATTTATATCAGTAATAGGAGTGTCTTTGATCAAGGTCGAGCGAACAATACAACACAAAGTACAGACATAACGTAAGACTTCCACCGTGTGACGTATTGTTTTTCATAGCGTAATATATGTGCGACGTTTATGATCCTAAGCTGTTTTTATTGCTTCAGACCGAACTGACCTTGGATATAAAAAATATAAGTGACAACAAATTGAGAGATTTTACGCTGGGTAATCAGAGTTAACCTCAGGAACAATTAGATAACAATAATTATAACTGAAAGTGTTAAGGAGGCTTAGATCATATTTATTAGGTACTAAAAGTGATAATTAATGCGGGACTTCTTTGCTATGCAAACTCCATGATTAACACACACATTAAAAAAAATAATAAGCGTACCCGTTCCCGATAATTATTCGAGAATTATTTATTTTTCGTACATGGTTATACCTGAGAGGACGACAAAGGTGGATATAGGTAAGAAATTGCGATGAGACAACACAGAGCTGACACAATGTACCAGCCCCAAAGATACGGCGAAAGAAAAATATCTTACCGATAAAAATGGAGAAAAAATATTCTGTATTTTCGTACCTTCAATCGACAGCCATGATAAGGATCAATGCTCATTGTTAAACATTGTCTCAAATCAAAGGAAGACGATGGAACAACATTATATCGCTAGTTTAAATTATAATCTCAAGCCAGAGTGTTATGTGATGTAGGTCTGTAAAAAAACCATGAATGCAGTATTTCTTATGTTTGAAACAAAATACAAAAAAAAATTTAATCGGCAAAATGGGCAAATAAACCGACTTCAGTAAGTTTCCAGTCCCTATCTCCGGAGCGAACCAAATTTGACTTTTTGAATTTGTGTGACTGGAATAACATAAAGGATCAATATTTTCATTTTTTATTTTCAAGGTTTACCAACAATTGTTTACACCAAGACATGTTAATACACATTAAGTAAACTGATACCGTTAAGTGTAACAATCACTTACAGGTAAACATCACATGTACTAACAATATAATATATATATATATATATATTTATAACAACTAATTAATGACTAATTCAACACTTCAGAAGTTCTTAAATTATTCTAAGATTCTAGTGTGTTAGAGAATTCAAAGCTGCTCTGTAGAACTTAGCAATGGAATCAAAATGCACATTCGTTTGATCACTGCATGTATTTAATATCTTACTTAGCCTGGAGATTGGTGAACTACTACCCAAGACAGTTTTTCGGAGCGGCGGACATAATGGTGTGCAGTAATTGAGGACTGTCGATTTTTTGTTTTAGTACCTTGAAAGTAAGTTAAGTCGGTTTGGTTGATGGTAGGGCATTTTAAAATGTCCGCCTGGCTAGCTACCACCGTCTTATACAAATCTGCCGCCAAGCAGCTATGTTAATAGCATTGTTGTGTTCCGGTTGTCAAGAGATAAGATAGCCAGTCCCCCAAATGTGTTGGGGTTTCCGGGTCAGTACGCTTCCACCTTCGACCTCATCTTCACTTAACATAGGTGTGATTGAGGTCAAGTACGAACCAGTCGTGCATAAAAAAAAATAAAGCAAATAACGCATCTATAAGCTCTCTACGACTTGCTAGAGAAACCATATTAAAAAGTTTCAATCTGTTCGCATAAGATCTTATTTTCTTAACCATACCTATGGAAAACGAGAGGTGCCATAGGAGCCTTATACCTTACCAGTATAACATCAAATAAAAAGAATTATACAAATCGCTTCACAAATGTCATAGATATCGCAGAACATACATAACTGATAACCCTTTTTTTTAGAAGTGTGTTAAAAGAAAGACATACCTCCGATCCAACTGGAATCCCTCGTCTTTCCCGTCCATGGTGAGCTTGTAGAATATCTTGGCGGCGGCCTCCGACCGGTCGTGCGCTGAATACACGAAGCCGTGGAGCTGCTGCAAGAGGCACAGGCTCAGCCTCCATAGAGACTTGCTCATCTTCGGGGTGCATGTCACGAACCTGCCAGAGGGAGGCGACATTAGTTTTGCAAGCTTAATTTACATAGTCTATATATCATACAATTTCTGACGAAAAGTTGTTTGTTTAATTAAATATAATAATAGATAAATATCCTTAAATATCCTTAGACATACAAACAGCGTCATCTAGTTCAACACTAAGCAACTATAGACTTGTGTTGTGGATACCAGATGGTTGATATACTAGATAAATACATTTTTTTTGTAAATGAATACTTATTATAAATGAAAACATTCATAGCTCGGGTACACATGTCCGTATTCATCACACAAACATATGCCCCTGGCGGGATTCGAACCCGCAACCTTTTGGTATAGTGGTTAGAGTTGCTAACCACTACACCAAACAGGTCGTCAATTGTTTATTTCGTTTGTTTTCCATTTTTCTAGCAGCACAGAGGGACAACATAAACGCCCATTAGAGCAAGGGATAATTTTATTGGTCAAACACTTATTTTCTCAAATCCATCATAAAATAACAATAAATTGAAAATTGTAAAAATCTCCAAGAGAAGCAATGATAAAGCATTTTATACTAAGAACCATGTTGTAAGATTTAAAAAAAAAAAGTTTTCATATCGATTCAGCAGTTTTAGCTCTACGCTGATACAGACAGACATACAGCCAATTGTAAGCTTTAGGCTAATAACTCCCGCCTTTTGTGTCGACGTTTAATAAATAACCCAGTGGCTCGTGTTGGATATCCATTTTGAAAATAAAAAAACACGACAACAGCATATTTCGCGGGCGCCATGTTGGATTTTTACCCATAAAATGATAAGACAAATTATTTGCTACCTCAGCCTTCATGCAGACATATTTTGAACTTAAGACTACTGAGGGACATACACAACATAAGACAAATCACATACAGGATGGAATAATAAATAAATATCCTTCGACATACACACAGCGCCATCTAGTTCCATACTAAGCAACTAGGCTTGTATTATGGATACAATATGGTTGATAAACTACACGAATAGATGTTATTTGTAAATATATAAATAATTATAAATAAAACATCCATAACTAAGTCACGTGTTAATTTCACATATAGGTACCGGATGAGTTTTTTACCGTTAGGAAAAAAATAGGGCATATTAGGTAAATCAATTAGAAGTTATTGAATAGGTAGTTTTTTTTTCCCAAAAACCATAATCGACGTACGGGAGGGCGGAGCGTGAGTTTTGTTTCGACTTAACTTTACTACCGAGTTCTCGTTTACGTGACGATTTGTATGAAGAAATGTGCAGCGCCTCTAGCGGATAGTTTGCAAAACGATTTTTTTCATAGGGACTTTTTTCGTAAACGCGAACGCGATGGTAAAGTTAAAAACGAGCCAAAACTCACATTTCGCACACAGAGATTGATATGCGAATAGCGGGGTATGTATCATGTGTTTGGAACTCGTACTTTCTCCAAGTTTTTTTTAGTTAATTTAATGATGTAATTATGTATGGCTAATGATGTGGCTGTAAACGCGATCGTCGAACCGTATGACACAAAGCTTGGTTTTGGAAAAAAAATATTAATGCCAACGACTTCTATTTCACTTACCTAATATAAAGAAATAGGGCTTCTTTCCTTACGGTAAAAATTTTGGTTGGTGGTAGGGCATTTTAAATATCCGCCTGGCTAGCTACCACCATCTTATCTAAATCTGCCGCCAAGCAGCAATGTTAATAGCATTGTTGTGTTCGGTTGTCAGAGTTAAGATAGCCAGTTCCTCAAATATTTGGGTTTCCGGTTCAGTACGCTTCCACCTTCGGCCTCATCTTAACTTAAAATCAGGTGTGATTGAGGCAAGTGCTAACCCGTTGTGCATATAAAAAAAAACTCATCCGGTATATATATTTTTTTATTTAAGACACACCAACAGCACAAATATTATTATATTACTCACAATAACAAACAGGTTTAAGTAATATCGGGTCTGATAAATAAGCTTGCAGAGTCGGCAGCATGACGACAATATATACCCCTATTCCAGTAAGCGAATCATTTTTACTTCCAATTATCTTAAAATTCCTATTTTTTCTCACATGTGTACAGTACCTATCAGCGATAGAATATTTTATAACAAATCCGTAGCTTGCTTTAGGTATAGTGTAGGTATTTAGTTTTTTTTTCAATTCACAACGGGTTAGCACTTGACCTCAATCACACCTGATGTTAAGTGAAGATGAGGCCGAAGGTGGAAGCGTACTGACCTAGAAACCCCATCTTATTTGGGGGACTGGCTATATTATCTGTGACAACCGGAACACAACAATACTATTTGGCGGCAGATTTAGATAAGATGGTGGTAGCTAGCCAGGCGGACATTTAAAATGCCCTACCACCAACCAAATCGAGTACTAAACATGTACCCCGCTGGGGATCGAACCCGCGACCTCCGATTGCTTTAGTTATAGTGTACGTATTTAGTTATAAAACATAGACTATAAGATTAAAATTACCACCTTGAATTTAATTGAGTCGGGGAATATACTTAGAACTCCTGTAACCATTTTCAAAATAAGCGATCACTAACTTCTTTATATTTATTATTCTAAGAAAATATAAAGTAGCAATTGATAATTTTTTTTGT
This sequence comes from Oegoconia quadripuncta, assembly GCA_949316235.1. Classification (NCBI taxonomy): domain Eukaryota; kingdom Metazoa; phylum Arthropoda; class Insecta; order Lepidoptera; family Autostichidae; genus Oegoconia; species Oegoconia quadripuncta. The sequence goes on from OX438746.1 coordinate 16,621,749, forward strand.
AAATTGATTTAGGAGAACTTAGCATATTCTACAGCGCAATGAAGTTCACAGTGGTAACTTTAATTTAATGTCGGAGGTTTTATAACTAAATACCTATACTAAATCTAAAGGAAGCTACAGATTTGGTTGGTGGTAGGGCATTTTAAATGTCCGCCTGGCTAGCTACCACCATCTTTTCTAAATCTGCCGCCAAGCAGCAATGTTAATAGCATTGTTGTGTTACGGTTGTCAGAGTTAAGATAGCCAGTCCCCCAAATGTGTTGGGGTTCCGGGTCAGTACGCGTCTACCCTCGACCTCATCTTCACTTAACATCAGGTGTGATTGAGGTCAAGTACGAACCCGTCGTGCATAAAAAAAATAAAAAAAATACAGAATGGTTAGAAAACATTATTCTATTAATGATAGGTATTCTATCCTTCTACAAAAAATCACGAACTTTAAGATTATAGGAAGTTAAACCACAAAAATACGTATTTTTACTGGACTAGTGTAAGGCTGCCCGCCCACGACAGACTTTTTGTAGGACCGATACTAGAGTTGATTTTTTCGTCAATACTAACATCACCGATATTGTGACCGACTTTTTGTAGGACGTGGCCGTTGAATATTGCATTCAGTACGTTCCATTTTTCTCCTACAAAAAATTCGGTCACCGATTGTAGGTCGTGCGACGCTATCGGAGACCTGCTTATACTGGAAATGTTACGGTTGTCGTGCGGCGCGTGTACAAAACTCAAGATATACACAGCACTAAACATAATTATGTTATTACAAGTAACAATTACAAAACAGTCATTAAATAGAAAACAACACAACAATCTATACATGTTGCTTCCGAAAATATCCAGAAATTTCTCTTTTAACCATACCTAATGAATCGTGAAAGATATCAGTACAATTAGAAATTACTCCAATCTATGTTAATTACACTGCAATTAAATTGTTTTGACATCGTCGAGGAAAATATTAGCTATCAGTGTTTAGTGTTTTGCGATGCAATAGAACTGAACAATAAGACATTAGGCGACCTCGGCTGTTCAATAATATCATTAACGGAAGAGAAACGTATGTACGAGTACAGTCATCGCGAGCCGATAATGCCTCCTTTGTGAAATGCGTAGCGCTTCCTGTTTATTTAATTCTCTGTGCAATAAAATATCTACAGAAACCGTTTGTAATTAGGTAGGAAAAAAAATTGGATATTACTAATAGAACAAAGGATTACGTTACGACTTAAGCCTCTAACCCTGTTTTTTTTTGTTATGTGAAGATGAGGTCGAAGGTGGAAGCGTACTGACCCGGAAACCCCAACACATTTGGGGGACTGGCTATCTTATCTCTGACAACTGGAACACAACAATGCTATTAAACATTGCTGCTTGGCGGCAGATTTAGATAAGATGGTGGTAGCTAGCCAGGCGGACATTTAAAATGCCCTACCACCAACCGAACCGAGTACTAAAACATGTACCCCGCTGGGGATCGAACCCGCGACCTCCAAATCGTAAACCCAATGTTGTTTACATTGAGGCACGGTGGCGGTTGATACAAGATATAAAAATAAATTTGCAGTTCATATCAGTCGCTTACACAAAGTTAAGTAAATTTAAAACCCCCATCAAGCGGAAACTATGTGCCAAATGTTTCTTAAAAATTCTGACTAGCTACATGATACGAATACATGGACATGAACCACTCGACGATATCAACTCCATTGTTTTCTTTTTTCTTTGTCGAATCATAATTTCTCTGGGGAGTCTGCCTTGTGAATGAGCTATAATTGTATGCCATGACGTTTTCAAGTGTTATTTTTTGAGTTTGAGTTCAAAGTTAATTATTACGACTACTGTATCTTTCTTCCAGGAACAATAACACGTGATAGTACCACTCTCGTTTTTGTCTAGCTAAGAAAGTCACGTCAGAATAGACACAATTGTACCTCGTTGTTTACATGCTTCTAATGCCCAAATGTGTTGGGGTTTCCGGGTCAGTACGCTTCCACCTTCGACTTCATCTTCACTTAACATCAGGTGTGATTGAGGTCAAGTACAAATCCGTCGTGCATAAAAAAAAATCAATAAGGTGTCCGTTGATTCCATCATGTCAAAGATAACTAGACAACGTTCAGTAACTTTCTCTAACACTCTCTACTACTACATATTGGCTATAAACTTCATGTATTTTTCATGTATGATTGATTACCTAATAAATAACGATTATGTTACAAAATTGTAGGCAGCTACAATAGTGTGACGCAAAAATAAACTAACTTTATTCTTCCATTACGTACGTTCACGGATGATTTGTCAAGTTTATCGCTTAATATCCCTATCATCCTCTATCTATTAGTTGACATAATACTGTTACTGTGTCAAGGTTGCTATAACAAAAAAAAAGCTTTGTTTTAGTTAGCGCACGATGCGTGAGGAAGATAACGTGAATTAAATCTATTGCCTGCGTCAGACGGTGCGTGTGTTTTTAAAACGCACTTGTTTAAAACTAATTTATATTGTTTATTGTATCTCATAATGATAATAAAAATTGTCTTACCTACCTAGGTTAAATTACTGCCCAAGGAAGGATGGTAAGTTTTTCGGGTTTATGTATGTAGATTTCTATGTTACCTCCTGTAACCTAAATTGATTGATTTCGAAGTACTTTTTTGGTAGAAAGATTTTATTTTTATGGTAAAAAATCCAATATGGCGCCCGTGCAATGCATAATATGCTCTCGGTCTTTTTGGTTTTAAAATTATATTGTTATTTGCGTATTTTCCGATTGTCAATTTTTCACTTCAAAAGAGCAACCCTTCTAGTTTCTTGCTTCAAATTATATTGTTATTTGCGTATTTAGTATTACAAGCTGCTATTTGAAAGTGATTCTTGGTTTTCCCGATTGTCAATTTTTCACTTAAAAAGAGCAACCCTTCTAGTTTCTTGCTTGTTCTTCTCATGGGAAAGTTACCTTTTGAATAAGCTGTACTTAAAAAAATCTGACTATTTTAAGTGTACCCTGTGTACCTACAAAATTAAGATTTTGTACATTTCTCTTTCCTGCCGGACTAGCATTGTCTAGTATAATGCGAGTAAGACAGATGTAAAGCTTCTATCTCGTGTTTCAAGTTGTTTATATTCCCGGGTAGTTACCTCTGAAAGCAACTGTCCTTGATAACAAGGATTTAGAGATTAGAGATGGTGTACATATAAACACCATTTATTTAATTTTTACGGTTTTCACTATCATAGAGATTTATACATGCATAAATTTCGTTAATTTTTTTTTTATGCACATCGGGTTAACACTTGACCTCAATCACACCTGATGTTAAGTGAAGATGAGGCCGAGGGTGGCAGCGTACGACCCGGAAACCCCATCTTATTTGGGGGACTGGCTATCTTATCTCTGACAACCGGAACACAACAATGCTATTAACATTGCTGTTTGGCGGCAGATTTAGATAAGATGCCAGGCGGACATTTATTATGCCCTATCACCAACCAAACCGAGTACTAAATATGTACCCCGCTGGGGATCGAAACCGCGACCTCCGAATCGTAAACCCAATGTTGTTTACATTGAGCCACGGAGGCGGTTTATAATAATAAGTGTATAATAAGTAACAGAAACTGAGACAAAAGTCCACCAATTTAAACTCCCACCACCTACTCCTCAAACAAAGACAATAACAAAAGTACGAAACACATACCATCACCGAGCTACCCCAACGAAAGCCGCGCCCACACTCGTGCGACTTTTGCGATGTTATTTCAATTACCCTAAGGATTTTGCGTTTATTTTCCTTTGACCTGCGCTCTTCGATTATAATTAGTTTGACCAGAACAAATTTTGCTATTTACAAAGTCAGATCAGTTAGTATCAACCGTTCATATTCATACAATGTATGATTCATATAGATGCTAACCTAGAAATGTATCTCTTGGTTGAAGTATATTTTAGAACCGTTGATATCATTATGATTACGAATGCGTAATAAAATTTAGATTGAAAAATACAACAAAGATTAATGAAATATCGCGCTTTCGTTAGCGGTTTAATATGATGTCCTAATTATATTTTGCCGCGACTAATCGCTCGATTATTTTACAGTAGGAATGAGTCAATGTCTTCGGAGTATAACGGGCTCCTTAGCAAACTGTGCGTGTTTGCGACAGTGACAATAATTGCGACTAACAATCGCAATAGTCGCGAGTGTGGTCACAGCTACAACACTGCTTTCTATGTGACTGTAGTAGAGCACTGACCTAATCATCAGGTTGTTGTGTCGGATACATCTCCTTCTGCGTATACGCACATTACCAGCTACATTGAACTGCACAGCGTGCGTCTCTACTTTATCACCGATGTAACTAAAAATCGATACGATATCGTTAGTCACAATTTATTTAAAAATAGCTTATATTTTTTCCTTACTTTTTTTTTATTTAGGTACAGTCAGGACCAAAACTATATTATCAACCAAAATGGTCAAATAAAATATTGATTATTAAGATATATTAACAAGTATTGATGTCGATTCGGATGTACAACTAAACTAAAACCAGTTTTGGAGTGGTGCCGTCGCGTCGTACTGTTCCAGGGAGAAAGAGATAGTACTAGTTTAAAACTGGTTTTAGTTTAGTTTAGTTGGTGTACATCCAAATCGACACCAATAGCGATAATAAAACATAATAGCATTACGATATAATCCATTTATTTTTATGCCCTTCATTGCAATATCTATCGAGGTTATATTATATTTCACCACCCTGACCGTCAATATAATTGCAATGCCGACTGAACTAAGAAGTCAATTGCCTGCGATTCATTTATTTTTATTTAGATACATTTATATTCACATTCAGCACCTCTCGCAGCCTGGGATTAGTGGTGTCAGGTTTAATAAAGTCGCAATAGTCAGTCGCACGGGTGTGGACCACTACCACACAAATAAAACAGAAATGTAAAGTAACTTGATAAAAGCTGGAAAATAAGCATTGAGATGATATACACCGCTGTACAAGGGAAAAAACACATTAATGCGACTGTGTTAGTACCTATAGGTTGACGACCTGTTTGGTGTTGTGGTTAGCAACTCTGACCACTATATCAAAAGGTTGCGGGTTCGAATCCCGCTAGGGGCATATGTTTGTGTCATGAATACGGACATGTGTACCCGAGTTATGGATGTTTTCATTTATAATAGTATTTATTTACAAAAAAAATGTATTTATGTAGTATATCAAACATCTGGTATCCACAACACAAGCCTGTAGTTGCTTACTGTGGAACTAGATGGCGCTGTGTGATGTCTAACGATATTTATGTATTTATTTATTAGAATAAAATTTTAGAAATTAGTGAATTTTCGTGAAGCTGTACATGTAAAAATGTTTGCCCTTTTGCTCGCTCTGTTGGATTGCTAAAGGTAACACATCAACGCCCTAGAAGTAAATTATTGTTACTCGATATGTCCATCCATTTGATGTTTATCTCCTTATTTTTACTTCTAGGGCGCTTACGTAGAACGCTTATTTAGCGATCGCACGCAAGCGAGTTAAACGTGGTACGACGCACAGTGTGAGATTCTTAAGTGGTACGACGCGAAGTGTGAGATTCTTACGTGGTACGACGCACTTAGATTTTTAAGTGGTACGACGCACAGTGTGAGATTCTTACATGGTACGACGCACAGTGTGAGATTCTTACGTGGTACGACGCACAGTGTGAGATTCTTACGTGGTACGATGTACAGTGTGAGATTTTGGGTGACTTGCGGACATCCTTTTTCATGTTTGCGTTGGATAGATAGGATAAAAACAAAGTTCAGAATAAAACTTTTATGTGGATGTTATACAACGCTAGTCGGAAAGGGGGTACTAAGCCGAAAGGCTGTAAAAGTACCCGTTATAACGAACAACTTTTGTTCTACAACTTTCCTCAAAACTCAATACATTTCGAGAAAATGCCCTTTAAACATGTCATAACAAAATACTACCAAGTAATCTAATCAATCTAAGTAAACTACTAATCAGCTGTGTTTCATTCATAAAAATGGTTAACATAGAGTATGAAACTTTTCACTATTATGATATTTTGCCTACACCCTCCGTGAGGCTTGGTAAGCTGGTAACCAAAAAAAAAACTTATTCCTTCAGTATTTCTTTTAGGATTTCATAATTTATGCTGGCCCTAAATTAAGATTCCATAAGTAGGTTTGAACGCAAAAGTAAGAAAAAAAATTGACAAAACATTAGATTTCAGAAAGGTTCCATCTTCTACTCTGGAGTGGATCATTGGCGATTTACCCTTCTCAACCAAGAAATATTTTTTTAATCGGGTAAAAATTTACGGAGATATCGCGTCACAAGCGGTCGAATTTAAAACCTTCTTTTTGAAAATCGGTTAATAAATCATACTTTGGAACTTCCACATACCACTAAGCAGCTGGAAATCCATGTAAAATGTCCACGTCAATGAAATGCTACTAAAACTAATTGGTAATTAATGCCATTCTGAATTTAAAAAAAATCGAAACATGTTTACGTATTGCTACCTACTAACCCCTCTGCGTTTGCGCACATTACACAGTCTTGACTTGACACACACACACATGCATGCGCAAGCCACGCCCTGCCTTTCGGCAAGTGCATTGGAATCTGAATTCTCCGAAATCCCTATAAAATACGACGAAATAAAAAATACCTAAATTAAAGCCAGTCGCTTCTACCACTTCCGTGCAAGCAGTCGATTATTTTCGCGAGTCGTCCTAGTTCGTTGTTATTTGTTATTATCGTTAGAGATTTTCTTTGTTATTAGTTGTTGTCGCTATTAATTGTATTTGTTTGGTAGGTATTAGTTGTTATTGTTAATAATTCACGATATGCCGGTGGAGTATACCAATCAAAAATACTTACGGAAGCTCGAGAAGCTTGATTACAAAGAGTGCTTCAACTTGTGATTCAATGTAACTGTGTCTGTTTGTGCTTCATGTGTATAGCCCGTGTTTGTGTTACGTACGGAATAACAACGTCATCATCAGAAAAGGTTAGTTGTTTCATTAAAAATTAAACCATCATTCTTGTTAAAAACCTTGGTTAGGTAGGTACAGTAAGGTTCGAAAACGCGTATTTTTTTTATGCACAACGGGTTTGTACTTGGCCTCAATCACACCTGATGTTAAGTGAAAATGAGGTCGAAGGTGGAAACGTACTGACCCGGAAACCCCAACACATTTGGGGGACTGGCTATCTTATCTCTGACAACCGGAACACAACAATGCTATTAACATTGCTGCGTGGAGGCAGTTTTAGATAAGATGGTGGTAGAAAATGCATATCCAGTAACAGCTCAAACGATTAATATCTTTAGGTAGGTAGGTAAACTTTGATTTCAAACTAAAAGTAGTTTTTAAGCCCCGTTACATAAAAAATATGTAATAACCTTGAAGCCTATGTCTGTCTGTGTCTTTGTTGGGCCGACGTGTTTGAAAACATTTAAAATAGTTGCTTTGTTTACCTGGATGATTCAGTGGGGATTTCTGGAATAATTATTTGCCGTCAATACAAAATTTCAATAGTTTGAGGTGGAACTGGTTATGCACTTATGAACTTCATGAAAATTTGATGGAATGTATGGGGCTCTGGTCACCCATAATTCCGCCATACACGTAATCCACATTTCGGTAACTTCCAACGGCACACGCTATGTCGGTGCCCGACAAAGGGCGGGCGGTCCGTGTCAAAGGGCGGGCGGCCCGTGTCAACAGACGGCGGCGCGTTTGACGGACCCGACGCACACGCAGGGCAAACTGGGCGGGGTCCGCGTCATTTTGGGCGTCGATTATTTTGTGTCTCTTCATTCATGAATTATAGGGTTGTACAAATTTTCTTAAATTAAATAATTTAATAACTTTGTATGGAAACGAAAATATGCGTTTTCCCCATTTATCTAATTGGCAATAAAACACTTATCGATGACACTATAACCAACTTTCGGCTTAGTACCCCCTTTCCGACTAACCCTGTATATATATAAATGTTCTACAATTTCTGAAATAAAAATTAAGTGCAAATATCATGAAATAAATAAAGCAATCATTATTTCGTGTTTTAATAAAGATACAAAACATTTTTTCATCTAAATCACAGATTTCACAGCATTAAATAATAACCATACTTTTCTAGACAATTTTAAATAGTTTTACTACGTAAAATAAAAACTAAAACTCGGGAATTAGACACCTCACAAAAAAAAAACATTTTTTTTACGCCCAACAGGTTACTACATATCCTCAATCACACCTGATGTTAAGTGAAGATGAGGCCAATGGTGGAAGAGTGCTGACCCGGAAAACCCACCTTATTTGGGGTACTGGCTATCTTATCTCTGAAAAGCGGAACACATTAACTTTGCTGTTTGGCGGCAGACTTAGATAAGATGGTAGTAGCTAGCCAGGCGGACTTTTAAATTTCCTATCATATCTCAAAAGTCATACAAAATATTGATTCAATGATTTCTTTTATTATGATTATAATGGATCTATGAATAACATAAAAAAGGGGGGGGGGGGGCACCCAAGTCAGACAAAATCTCAACCTGTACGATGACAGTTCGCGTTCGCGCGATAAAAGTATTGATGAAAAAATCGCCCCGATTATCGGTCCTACAAAAAAATCAGTCGTGGGCGGGCAGCCTTACAGGGACCGGTCGGAAAATACTAAGTTTAATTAATTGATTAATTTACGTGCAGCAACAAAATATTATTTTGACAATGAGACCGTGACATAGTTTTTTGACCGGAATGATAATTTCAGCTTAGGTTTTAGTTTATGTCGAAACCAGAACAAACACGATAATTCATTGACGCAAATTGATATCACATATAAAAGTAATAAAACGTACAATATCAAATTAAAACTACCACTGCGAATTTGCTGAAGATACTGAGATCTCCTAAAACTATTTTCTAATTAGTTTTTATTTATATAATAATATTATTAATTAATAATGTAAAAGCACCAACTTTACTGTAATAATAGTTAAAACATTAACCCTTTCAATCAAATCAAAATATTTTATTTCATAGGATCAATTTATCACTTGAAAACTCAGTATTAATATTCATATTACAAAAAAACAAAATATTCTTTATTGTACAGCATTAACAAGCATAAAAAGAATTACATTTAAATTTTTAAATTCACTGCACATAACGGTACCCATTGTCGGTAACATAATAAGAGTCTTTTATTGGCATAACTTTGGTATTAGTTTTCTGTATAAGAATTTGTAGTATGCTGTTGATTCTCAAGAACAGTCGGATAAATGCATATAAGTAATGAAATTAAATTTAAAAACCCATTGTTACATGGCCTGCCTGGGAATCGAAGCCGGACCGTGGTGATCGTGTCTTAATCGTTGAGCCATCGACGCTCGGTTACTTGCTATTCAATACTTCGGAACGTAGGTAGTAATGTTGGATTGGTAACGTAACTACATTTGGGTTCAATGGCAATGATATGCCCGTATTAATAGACTATTCTCAAGATAGAGAACAGTCTTGTGACCGGTCTCAAGTAACAATGTTGATTAATAAACCTAACTTGAGACCTGAAAACTATGTGCATACTCAAGCAGTACTCACTTAAACGAAACTCTAGACTATCATTCATTCGCCGCTGAGGCGAATACTTGAGAAGTGATCTCAGCTGAGTAGACCTCAAGATTGGTCTATAAATTAGCACGGAGCTTGAGATAACGTCAACTGCTTAAGACGCATCTCAGTTGATACAGCCTCAAGACTTCTATTGAGATTGGTTTATTAATACGGGCCTTAGTCCAAGTTCAACGATTGACTAATGGATTAGAGTGAAACATTCAATTGAAAAAAACCGGGACCGACTATTTAACGTACCGAAGCACGGAACCACTCTTATTAAAATGCCACCAGTGGTCACCCATCCAAGGACTGACGCGCCAGACTTTACTTAACTTCGCTAATCGAAAACAAATAGCGAATGACGCAACGAGTGCTTCTCGATCGATGGTACTCGATTGCCTTAAATACAAATAATTTCGAACAAAATTTTATAGTTTGACTATGACTGCAACTTTGACCCTGACCGTACATATTTTTTTTGATTCCATCAAGTCCATTTAGGTACAAAAGGTACAACGAACTCTTGGGTAGACAAAAAGTAAGTTGTCTCACTAACAAAAATTTTCCTGTTGTGACTAGGGAAGTAAAGCGGTAAAATTACCCCGGTAAAATACGGTAATATTGGGTCTTTACCTATGAAATTGGAGTTTTTTTTCTTCGTTAATCATGTACCAACTCCTGCGATTTTCAAAGCTATATCCAAATTTGTTTTTTAATTGGAAAATGGAATATTATTTCAAGGTTTCACATGAAATATTTTTTAATTTCTGGGCAAATTATATAATAAAAAAAATTTGAACAGAGCTCTTTTCATGTGTTTCCCCCATAATCATTTCTTAGATTCGCTGCTACTTTTATAAAGCGGTTACTTTTAAAAATTAACGCTGCCTATACTTAACTTAATGTTATCCGATAATACACACAAAGTTTAGCAAAATTTGGATTTGCCGTTCCCAAAAAAAAATCAAAAAAACAATCTTAATTAAATTCTTCATACAAAACGCCAATTTCATAGGTAAGGACCTAATATTATCTCGCGAGACCTAAACATATATCGCACCTGTCGTGCTACTAGTGCAGAGATCACCACAGAACACTGAACGGATTTCACGATTCAGATCGTCAAGCATGATTTCATGTTCCTCACTCCAATTTTCGCGTTCCCAGATAATGTGAATTGCTGATTGATCGCCTTCAGCATTCGTTCGTTTTGATAACGGCTAGTAGTAAACTCGAAATGAAAATATGTGATAGAAAATAGACACTTACTTGGTAAATGTAGCATACAAAATATCAATGGGCACACGGTACGGTAGAGTGAGAAGGGAGATGTATCTCATCGCTCTCTGCCTCATCACCCAGTTGACAATACCGTTGTTCGCTGAGTCTATTGCGTTTTGGAATATCGTCATCACAGTGTCGGGTAGATCGTCTACTAATGCATCCTGAAACAGAGAGCCCATCATCATAATTGTCTAAAAAAATACAATCGTAATAACCAATTTTGAAAAAATGGTAATCGCACTTCTCTATTTAGTTACTACGGATTAGAAACATATCCCACTGATTGCCTTTCGAGTTTACCTTATTAATTTCTAAGATTTCGAAGCTTGGATGAGATACCTAATAAGTTAACACAGAGTCTGATAGATGGGCGTGCAGAATCAAAATCTGCTGCATTGTGAGAAAAATTATGCAAATATAAAAAAAAAATGTAGTATAATCGAATTGAACAATAATCCCCCCCTACTGACGGAAGAACGGGGCGTGTCCCTCTTTTCTCGTCAACTTACCTGTCTATGCATTTTGCATTCCTCACAATCCGGATCGTATTCCATTGTGTCGTCAAGCACATCTTGCAGTTGGAAGGTCGACTGGACGGCGAGACACCTGGTGCATGTGATCATATTGTTCCTCTGGAGGAAGCGGAGGGCATCGTCGAAGCCCTGCTTGCACATGCTACTAAGCACCTCAGGCTTTGGAGGGAAGAGGATCCGCGCAAAGCGGTGTATGTTCTGCTTTGACAGCTCTATGCTTGTGTTGGCTACGTTTACCTGTTACAGAAATTATAGCAATGAAGAGGCCATATGCGAATAACTTTGGGTGTTGTGTATAATACAAAATGTACGAAAACACAGCTAGCTCTCTGTCCTCGCATTGATCGAGAGAAGTGTTACCAAGACATTATTTACACAAAGATCGATTTGCAGAATTTCATAAAAATATTTATTTATTTATTTATATTAAATATGTTGGTATTAATAAATAAATACAATAAGGTTTTTGAAGCCAAACAATGTAATATATTTTCTTGTACCTACATAATTGCTAGAAAAATATTCATTGAATTAAACATGTGAGTGCATAGGCGAGCCTTAACTCGACGACATACATAGCGTTTCTTTTCAGGACCCGCTTCTCGCGCAGACATTGGCATGTCATCTCCTATCACACTTATGTGCGAGTGCAAAAGTGACAGACATTGTAACCTCTATCGACATTGAAATCTCGAAAGCGTGAGAATCAAACCCCTGTTGTGCAATAAAGTGTATTTGTTTTGACACCGGATTACTTTTTTACTGTAAGGAAAAAATAGGGCATATTAGGTACAGACGAATCTCCCTAAAAGTATTACATGGACCGTATGGACCGAAGCACTCTAGCACCGTCTATTAGAAAGTATTCATACAATATCAACACTCAAACCAAATCCATAATAATATGTCACATTTAAATGAGTAAGAAAATTTCGTCAGCTCTGCTAATTGATATCGGGGTCTAGTGGCAAGCGACACGAGTGCTTAGGTAACGTCTTTCGAAAAGACACGGTTTTCGAATCCGGCTAAGACAATTTTTATTCGATTTTTTTTCTATTTGGATTTTTTTTTTCTTTTTATAAAGGAAAATAAAACGTAAACACTTCATTAAAATAATAAAAAGGTAAGGAAAATAAGAAAAGTAAAATTTTTTGGAGGTAACACTTTAGCCCATGTGATACTTTTGGGATGATTGGTTTGTGGTGGTTGGTACGTGAAATAGAAAGTATACGCATAGGTAGTTTATTTTTATTTTTTTCAAAAACGCCCGCTTCGGCCCGAGATTGATATGCGAGTGGCGTGATTTGTAGGGTAGGGTTCCTATCATTCGAAATTTATTCGGAACTCATATTTTCTCCAACTTTTCTTTATTTATTTAATTGAATGATGTAATTATGTGGCATAGGCTACAAACGCGACCGTTAAATTACAAAATTGACGGCTTATTCTATGATGGTTTTGAAAAAAAAAAATATCGAACTACCCATTCCAATACTTTTTATTTCACTTACCTAATATGCCCTATTTTTTTCTTTACAGTAAAAAAAATCATTTTTTTTTTATTAAAAAACTGGTTTCGCATTTGACTACAATCTCACCTGATGATCATACAGTATATTTGATTAGGCAGAATATAGTGTACAGTGTAATAAAAAAACAAAGTCGCTATCCGTGTCTGTCTGTTAGTTGTTCTACAAATAACAGACAGACAGACTAGAACAATTAACTACGCAACGGATCTTCTTATTGGTACAAGTAATACCTATTTATATTTTATCAGGACGCGGCCTGAAAGCTAGTAGGTCTATTATAATATTGTATAATCTAAGGGTGAAAATTTTGCTAATAAAAATTAAAAAAAAAGAGCGCAAATCGGTGTAAAATTTAGTCTGCCATTCACAATCAAAAACCAAAATCAAAAATGTTTTATTTCGTAACTTATAAGAATAACATTTGAAATCGTCATGACATACAGTTATCGCTCATTCACTAGGCAGTCTCCCCAGAGAAGAACGAGCAAGAAACTCCGGGGTTGCTCTTTTTAAATAAGTTAATACAAATATAATTTGAAATAATTGTAAAATTTATGATTCGACAAAGAAAAATAAGAATAAAATATACTGGATATTGCCGAGCGGTTCATGTCCACGCATTCTTATCATCCAGATAGTCTGAAATTTTATAATAGCCTTTGGCACATCGTTTCCGTTTAATGGTTGCTTTTAAATTTATTTAAAGGCAAATTTTGAATGTCGACCGGAACCTTATTATAAAAGCGTATACATTGTCCCTTGAATGACTTAGTGACTTTGTGTAAGCGACTGCTATGGACAGCAAGTTTATTTTTATATCTTGTGTATTTCACAATTTTTCCTAAACAAATGCAGATTCTTTCTTACGTACATTAAGTTTTCGTAAATATTATGCGATGCCAAAGTTAATATATTGATTTCCTGAAATTTATTCCTCAGAGATACTCGGGAGCCTAATCATAATCTTTATCGTATGATAACTGACCTATCGCGTTTTGAGCCTCCATGACTGATCTCGTTTTGAATAAAACAGATTATGGGTTAGTGTTCGTGTCACACACCAACTTGACAAGAAAATAAATGAAAAATCACGTACATGTTCGTACATGACGATATCTGTAAAACTGACTTCCAAGTATTTCAAACTTTACCTACAATAGAATTGTTTAAACAATTGGTCATTCACACTTAGGCCTGTACATAATATACCTAATAATAAATAAATAAATATTCTTAGACATACACACAGCGCCTACTAGTTCCACTTTAAGCAACTAGAGGCTTGTGTTGTGAATACCAGATGGTTGATATACTACATAAATATATATATTTTTTTGTAAATAAATACATACATAAATGAAAAACATCCATAACAAGGGAACACATGTCTGTAATCATCATACAAAGATATGCCCCTAGCGGAATTCGAAACCGCGACCTTTTGATATAGCAGTCAGAGTTTCTAACCACTACGCCAATGCAAACTAGCATACACCTCACTACCGACAGGTAACCCGTATTAATAAATTAATATCGAGATCGATTGAGATACGCTTGCGTATTAAAACAGTATCAAAAAAAATGTAATGATAATGAATCTCGATCTCAAACTTACGATTGCATTATTTATACGGCCCGTAGCGTATTCTGCATCTTCTCCGTTAAGGAGCTAGTCTATCGACTTAGCAACTATTAGGTAATCTGTGCGGTTACGCGTCCGCGCTCACCTGTCGATTCGTGTTCAGTGTAATTTAGGCCCGTATCAAGAAACCAATCTTAATACAAGTCTTGAGGCTGTATCAACCGAGATGTGTCTTAAGCAGTTGACGCTATCTCAAGTTCCGTGCTAATTTATAAACTAATCTTGAGGTCTACTCGGCTGAGATCACTTTTCAAGTATTCGCCTCAGCGTCGAATGAATGATAGTCTTGAGTTTCGTTTATTAATACGCGCACTTCTCAAGTGAGTACTGCTTGAGTGTGCACGTGCTTGTCAGGTCTCAAGTTAGATTTATTAATCAACACGTTTACTTGCGACCAGTCACAAGACTGTTCTCAATCTTGAGAATGGTTTATTAATACGGGCCTTAGTGTAATTGCACGGTTATAGTTTACAAAAGAATAGCAGGATAATAGAAATCACTTACATGGAACAGCTGTGAGCTAAGATCCCTTGGGCATATATCGCTCTCGCCACAGAACGGACTGACTGTGATGGTATTCTCGTCTAAAACTGGCAGATTGTCGCTGAAGCCGCCGTCCATGTACCTAATGCCGTGGAACCTTGGCGGAAGCATGCCCGAGAATACTGGCACGAAACATGACGCCAGCAGCGCCTGGAAGAGAAGAGCTGGTTAAATGAAACTTTAGGTAACGGTGTCTCCCTAATCAATCCACATTACATGTGCATACTCAATATAACTATCTTTCCCTCAACTGTGGGTGGTCGAGAGATTTTCTTGAAATAAGTTAAAAAAAGTCGCGCTTAGTTTTCATATAAGTTATACCATATTTCAATTGAAATCAATACTATGACTTATGGAGGCATCGGGGCAGACTAAAAAATACTAGAAGACTAACTATGAGGTTATCACTGGTCTAACATAAATTCATCTTTCCGCACTGGGCCCGATGAGTTACGACTCGTAAAACCCTCACCCAATGAGGATGCTGTTTCCCAATATAGAGGAGACTGTTGATGGTTAGATGCAAAACATGTGCAGGATCATGCATGACCTTACAAATATATTGTTTATAAGGAAGGCCTTGTAAACTGACATAACGGAAATCCCTTGTCGGTTGCGAGATAAATTCCAACTACGCCAGACCATTAGGACAAAAATGTTACGCAAAATTGTGATTACTTCCGACCTCATCAACACATCGAATACAACAACTGTTGTCCTGATCCACATAAACAGCCTCGTGATCTCTCTGGTGAGACACAGCCTCCACTCATTAGAGAGGGTAGGAGCCATAAACCATCACGCGGGTTCAGTGCGAACTGATGAAAGTTTGTCAGAGCAGAAGCTCCTGTAGGCCACCAACTAAACTTAATGACTATCCTTCCATTGAAAGCAACCGGGACAATAATGTGCCCTACGAAGGACGGAAACATTCTTATGAAAAAGCCACCAATAGTCACCTCCATCAAGGACGTTGCCATCCATCCCATCAAGGGGGTTGAAGTTGCTCACGTCCGTAGGTTGTACCCCCGAAACTCTTCTCGTGACCCCCGGATGGTGCTAAACGAGCAAATAAACTTTGTGCTAGGCTCGACCGCGGTTAGTTACCACCCTTCAGGCAAAGCCAAACCGCCAAGCGACATAGTCGTATTCCGATTTGAGCCTGAAGCAGCCAAATAAAGAACGGGTCTACTTCTGTCGACCGGTCCTGACTTTGCGGTGCTGCTGCGCTGGTTGGATAGAACAGCTGTCGGTAAACTACCGCGTAACAATAATGTGGCTTTGTGGAAGGCCGAATACAAAGTTTTTATCGCGACAACACGCCACGAGTGTCATCACGATAATGTGGCCTTAGTTATTATTAGTACTATAGCACTGTTAGAGTAATTCCGTCTATAGCGCCTTAGGTAAACCTACGGAAGTGGGAAGTTCCATATAAAAATGTGGCCAAGCCTATGCGACTGCTTGATTGGACACGTGATGCGAATTCGATTTTGTTCCAACTATACAGATGTTACCTTCCCGCGTCCCGTCAAGCAATGGCACAGATTTGGTAAGTCATTTATTAAACTTTACTAACCTGTAACAAATCTTCTCTTGTTGGGAACTCAGAGACAATTACATTCTTTCCATCATATACTCTAGTTAATGATATGTGGAGCTTTCCGCTGACGATCTTGTGAACATTGTCAGGTAAGTACTTCTCCATGCCCTCGAGCAGGACATTCTGGATGTTGAACGAGGGGCTGAAAGGCCCCAGAGACCCTGCCCTCGCCTCCCCTACCACCCTCAGGACATCACTTGTGATTTCACCTAAAAATTAATTTAAAGGCTGTAGAAAAACATGACAACAAACTAAAAACTTACAAGACCACAGCTGCTAATACAATTACAATATTAGATATATGTACTGTTTAATCTTTTGGTGTCACATTATTGCATGCTTTGATATTGTATGCCCCTGTCCTATATACATAGTGAATGTTTACTTGTGGTCCACAATAAACTATTTAAAATTGAATTATCATCAAGGTTTATTTTTCTAGAACAACAATAGGGCCGAGTGTTTATAGGTTGTTAATATGTGACTTTAAATATTACCATGGTGCCAAGTTGCAGCTAATATATCTTTTATAGACTGTTAGTATGTGACCATTGTGGCAGCCAATGCAACTTTTCTAGGCTCTTAATATGTAACCACCTAGACTGCTAATATTAGCAGTAGACCACCTTAGCAGGTAATATATCTTTTATAGGCTGTTAATATGTGACCACTATGGCAGCCAATGCAACTTTTATAGGCTCTTAATAAGTGACCACTATGGTAGCTATTGCAACTTTTATAGGCTATTAATATGTGACCACCTTGGCTGCTAATATATAACTTTTAAAGGTACTAATAGGTAACATTTAAAGGCTATTAATATGTGACCACCTTGGCAGCTAATATATCTTTTATAGGCTGTTAATGTGTCACCATTATGGCAGCCAATGCAACTTTTATAGGCTCTTAAATTGTAACCACCTTGGCTGATAATATAGGTAACATTTAAAGTCTATTAATATGTGACCACACCACACACCTTGGCAGCTAATATAGCATTTATATTCTGGCGTGCAATCGCTTAACTAATCTAAATGTAAAAACTAATTTTAAATGCTTTTCCTAAAATATGCTATTGAAATACACCTATCGCAAAATTTAGAGATGGTTTTGATGTATCTTACGGACGCCTAAATTGAATTTATGCAGTCAAAATTAGATATTTTTTCGTCAGAAAAGGTTTTTTAAACGTTTGTTAATCAATGGTTTAATATATGGAATTCCTTTGCCGGATTTTATAACTTAAATTGGCTTTTGTTTTTGACTCCAAATTTGCCTAATAAGCTTTGGTTAATTACGTTTCTTTATCAATACTGGGAAAATGGCAACATTCTTTTAAAAAAGATCTCTTCTATCAAAATAATTCTTCGTGGTCGACAACTAACTTGTTTTATATTACAATCAAAGAATAATTGTTTAATACCTAAGAGTTACATTAAAAATTAGGCTAGGCAGTATTTTTCGCCGCGGCTTTGAATTAAAAATAAAACATGTTAGAAAAATCGTTTTTTAACCCCTACAAAAGACTTTTATAGAAAGTTCGCCCTGTTTGGGCAGTAGATTGTCCAATAAATCTGGAAAAACCTGGAAAAAATTTCTCATAATTCACGTTAGGTGGCTTTCTGAAATAGGTTTACCTACATCTCTAAAACCTAAATTGAATTTATTAGCGTAAACTTCAGATTTTAGAAACGTCAAAAGTTTAGAGATGCAACATAGAATAGGAAATAGATTTAGGGCACTCTTAAATACAAATTTGAGTTTTAGAGGCAACTTCAGAATCAGCATAAATGTGTGACCTCCTTGACAGCTAAAACTTATAAATACAAATTTATGTTGACTGTACTACTTTTTACATAATGAGTACTAGAAAAATAATTGAATACAAAAAAAAATCAAGAAAACATGTGTTTTGTTTACGTGTTGATAAGATTGAACAAAACAACATTCTGTTTGTGTGTTTACATTAACTCTGACCTTGTGACATCTGATTCACAAGTTAAGTTTGTTACATATGGTGTGCCAGTAGATTCTCCTTTGTAATTTATATTAAATATTTTATATGGAACTATTTTAATTTTAGACATTATATTAGGTCCTTACCTATGAAATTGGCGTTTTGTATGAAGAATTTCATTAAGACTGTTTTCTCCATACAAACATTTTTGATTTTTTTTTGGGAACGGCAAATCCAAATTTAGCTAAACTTTGTGTGTATAACATTAAGTTAAGTATAGGCAGTGTTAATTTTTAAAAGTAACCGCTTTATAAAAGTTTCAGCAAATCTAAGAAATGATTATGGGGGAAACACATGAAAAGAGCTCTGTTCGAATTTTTTTTATTATATGAAACTTTGAAATAATATTCCATTTTCCAAATAAAAAACAAATTTGGATATAGCTTTGAAAATGGCAGGAATTAGTACATATGATTAACCGAAGAAAAAAACTCCAATTTCATAGGTAAAGGCCCAATATTTAAATAATAAATTGATATTCAGTTCACAATTTATTAGTTGCCAGTGCAGTCAATTTACTAAAATTACTAATTCACTAATTAATTAGGCAATATGTACAGTGAAAAGTTCAAACTTTAGCAAAATGATGATGAATATCATGCAAGAATTAAGGCATTGGTTAACTAACTCTCCTAATAGTCAAGATTATAATATGATATAATAGTCCAGAATAATGAGCGGATACAGGTGACCATAGCCTAGTCACACCTGTATGTATTGAGCAAAACATAACAAATCAATAATCAAACTGACAGGAGCATGGGAAGCGGTATAACATCCTTTCCACCAGCTTTATCTAACTTATTGATCTCGAATGCAATTTATGAACTTTGTCCCCTTACATTCATAACTTTCTTTCTTTGCCATTCATAACGTTCATTTTTTGATGAGAGGTCTAAAGATAAGGGAATCTGGTACCGATCAATTCAGAGCCACAGCCCCACATACACCCTGGTTTGCCGATCATGATTGCATTATGAATAGAAATTATATTGTTTTAGCTCATAGACTTAGGTCTGGACACATGCCACTAAACAACTTTGGCTATCTCATGAAAAAGACCAGCTCTCCTAACTGTTAGGTGTGTGGTATTCTAGAGGATGTGCACCATATATTGGTGGAATGTGTCCAGAACGAGCACCAACGAAAGACACTGATGATGGAACAGAGGCTAAATACACTAGATGGGGAATATTCCATGAGATCCTAGCTCATCCAAAATCTAATGCTGCCTGGAGTGTATTTGCCTTTGTGAAGTCATTGATGCCTCACTAGAATTAGATTTAAATAGATTAAGTCAGTAAGACGTACGATGGGACTGGCGTATACCCTTTGTATAAAAGTCCCTAAATCAAAATTAGAACAAAAAAAAAATAACTTTCATTAATTTTTCCTAATAATTTCTTGTTTGAAGTCCCTACACCAGGACTAGCTATCTCAGTCCACACTAATATACCAACAATATACCTATAGTGAAACAACAGCAGATGTCTCCACATCCTATTTCTTTGGGTTTATAAAGACATTGAAGAGAGTGAGACAGATATATTTATAACGATCATATGAGATGTAATAAGAAAGTATACCTAAGTAGAACATTATGTATAAGGACAACAATAAAATTTCTTATACCATAAAAAGTAAATCCATTACTTTATTACAACATACTTTTTGGTTGGAGGTCAATGACATTTGTCTAATGGTTTTAGTTATACATTATACAATACTTATTTATCAGTCTATGATACTCTTATCTCATTAGTATTTGACTTATAAGTTCATATTTAAATACCAATTAACCTTTCACAATAAAAAGAAGATTGTAACAGTGACATGTCTAACTTCTTACTGATGAGAAAGAACCCAGTACAGACTTAGAAAAATGCAAATTCAAAGTGTGTTTGGAAGTAAAGGTGAACAAATTCGTTTATGCCTGAACAATGTAAATAAATATTTCATACACTGGCCAATTATCTTGCCCTAAACTAAAAGACTTTTAGACAAAGCTATTGTAGTGTGGATATTAAACAATGGATAAACTTTCATTCATCACACAAACCTTTACCAGTTCCTCTAGTGGGATTCCAACCTCCAACCATAATTTCTTTTTTTATGCATGCATTTTCGTTCATGTTAAGTGAAGATGAGGTGGAAGGTGGTAGTGTACTGACCCGGAACCCCAATACATTTGGGGGACTGGCTATCTTATCTCTGACAACCGGAACACAACAATGCTATTAACATTGCCGCTTAGCAGCAGAATTAGATAAGATGGTGGTAGCTAGCCAGGCGGACATTTAAAATGCCCGACCACCAACGAGTACTTAAACATGTACCCTGCTGGGGATCAAACCCGCGACCTCCGAATCGTAAACCCATTGTTGTTTACATTGAGCCATGGAGGCGGTTAAAGTTATAAAGGCAGTCACATCGTCACTTCACTACTGACTAGACCAATTGACACAAAATAAGTCTTACATACTTTGTGCCAATTGATCAGCAATTAATATTGATGTTTTTGTAATAAGAATGCAAAAAGTTGGCTTTGCTAATGTATTAAATGCCCAGACCTTGCGTCGGCTCACACAGAATGTAGAGCATGCATAATATTGTTGACATCTTATCTACATGTCATCTATCGAAATAAGGTCATTGGATTACACAGGAGATTCTATCCTGGCATTACTACTAAGCTGCATTTGGATAAAAACTACTTTTTAGTTACAGGAAACAGATCAGCTTACCTATAGGAAGGTCACATAACAAACAGCATGCGGATAGGGCGCCAAAAGACGCCCCAGAAATTTTCCCCAGAAGCAAATGCGGGGCATATTTCTTAAAACACACAGCTACTCCGACGTGGTAGATCCCGAGGAAACCACAGCCCGCGAACGATAAATTCATTATTTAACTCATCAAACACTCACGAAAATAAAAATGTCACACAAACTTGTCAACACAACTGGGTCGCTACACTATTTCATAAAAACTAATTCAGCAGTATAACAGAAACCAGATTAGATAAATATTGTAATCAAGATAAATTGTTTATATCACAACGAAGTTGTCCTGAATGCCAGTGCTCTTATTCGTGGTTTGCACCAGTAATATTATTTACCCTTATCTATTTAAAATAACACGAGCGCACAACACGATTTCACATAGTACATTACAACAATAATGTGTACTATACCAATGGACAACAAAACAACCACTGAGAGAATTAGCTGATTACCTATACTATACCGACCCGAACCGACGACGGCGACTTGTTTGATTTTTTTTTTCGTTTTGATCACTCCTCATGGAGAAGGCAAAGGGAGAGACTAGTTTGATTTGAACAGCTGGGCCGGTTTTTGGCGGGATCTCGACGACTGAAGTTGCATTTTTCTTTATAATTCTTATAAATTGTGCATTCTAACTTTTGAAGCTTAATAATGGCAGAATATTATGCAGCAAACGTTAGTGATGATGTACAAGTGAAGGGATGTGTAATTTAAAGTGCGTATCGAAGCTTTCGGGTTCCCACAAGAAGCCACCAAAATCTTTTGTAAAGCATTCTGCCACTTTACAGAAGAATGACTTGAACGTGACTAGACTCTGTATACGCCAAGTATACGACGAATTACTTGTTTTGACTGAGACTGACTTACAAACTGAAGAAATAAGAGAAATAAGACATGGCTGTAATTGGCCAGATCCCTTTGCCTTCTCCTAGAGGAGAGAATAAAACGAAAAAAAAAGGCTTTTTGGCGGGAACTCTGCGAGTGAAGTTGCATTTTTCTTTATAATTCTTATAATTTGTGCATTCTAACTTTTGAAGCTTAATAATGGCAGAATATTGTGCAGCAAACGTTAGTGATGGTGTACAAGTGAAGGAAAGTGTAAATTAAACTGCGTAACGGAGCTTTCGGGTTCCCACAAGAAGCCGCCAAAATATTTTGTAAAGCATCCTGTCACTTTACTGAAGAATGACTTGACCGTGACTAGACTCTGTAGGTATATGCCAAGTATACGACGAATTACTTGTTTTGACTGATACAGGTCGTTTCGGTTGTACGCAAACTAAACTAAAACCAATTTGAAAGTGGGCCTGTCTTTTTCTCTCTGGAACAATATAACGTGACGGCACCAGTCAGGTCTTAGCATACGTGACGGGTAATTTCTCGGACGGAACGGAGACGGGAAGGGTGTAGTTTCTAACGTGAAAGTGGTTTTAAAACATACGTACAGTGACGGTGTTCAACGATAGTCGTGCTAGTGCTGCAACCATATTTCAGCACAAAATGTTCGATTTTACTTTTGAAGAACTAGCAATGGTTGCCGTAGCATTAGATGAAGAAGATGCCATAACGATGTTTTTTCTATTGCCGTCCCGTTCCGCCCGTGTTTCTCGCCACGTGTATTTTATTGCTATGTTTTCAAATGCAACGATGTCAAAAAATCGTCCCGTTCCGTCCGGCACGAGAATAAACACGTCACGTATGCTAAGACCTATCTGGTTTTAGTTTAGTTCGTGTGCAACCGAATCGACACCATTGACTTACAAACTGAAGAAATAGGAGAAATAAGACATGGCCGTTATGGGCTAGATCCCTTTGCCTTCTATAGGAGAGAATAAAACGAAAAAAAAATTATGACAGTAATTTGAAGTTAAAATGGGTCACTGAATTACAGTCGTTTTTGTGAATTATTAGTTCTCACAATGACTCGACACGCAAGAAATTGTACAGCTGGAGCCGTTTACACTTACCATGAGAAGAAAAAAGATGCCGCAGCATCCGGCTACGGTACACAGAGCGAGCGAGTGGGTAAGGACTCTGTCAAGAGCTTTGACTGCTGCAGCCTCACGCTACAACCCTGCAGAAACCCGGTCGTCACTAAAGAAGGATACCTTTTCGATAAAGAAGCCATACTGGAATATATTATAACAAAAAAGACCGAATACACCCGTAAATTAAAGCAATATGAAAAACAACTAAAAAAGGATGATGCTGAGAAAAAAGAGCTAGCAGCAGCCGAAAAAGAAGCAAATTTGATTAAATTCATGAACCGCGAGAAGAATATATCCAGCAGTGGTTCTAAAGCGTACGAAAACGGGCCATCGACATCGAAATCTGTGTCAAATTTGGCTAATGGTAAAGATAAAGAATTGCCCAGTTTCTGGGTGCCTTCTCAGTTGCCTGATGCTAAAGTGTCCAAGGTGGAGAAGCCAGATGCGGCAGTATACTGCCCTATAAGTGGGATGCCGTTGAAAATGAAGGACTTGATAGAGGTCAAATGGACATTAGTAAAGGATCCTGATGATAAAAAGTCTTTGATAGCTAAGGAGAACAGATATATGTGTCCTGTGACACATGATATTCTAAGCAATGCTGTTCCATGTGCAGTAATCAGGTGGAGTATTATTATAATTACAAGCAGAGTATGGGGCAAGAGCAAGACACGAACTTGTCATGTTTGAATCTGTATCCACAGGAAGCAATCTTCACTGATATGAACCCTATGGTGGAATTGTATTTGATATGACTCATACATATTCAAACATCACAATTTTTTTTATGATTTTATCAAAGTTTTTCTTATGATTTTACTATACCAACCTTACCTATTATACAGAACGGAATAGCTACCTACTGATTAACCTTACTATTGCAGTGCATGCTCTTGGAGTGGACTCCGTATATTCTGTTTGGCTTATTTAGTAGTAATTAAAAAATTAATAAATATATCGAAAATATCTCGTATATTTAACACGGACACTGAACCAGACACAATAGATGTTTTATTGTTGTTACATCTATAGGCATTCAGTGTCCGTCAACATGTTAAGAGCTATGCTCTTGTTGGTGGAGTACTTTCCATACTTCTCTATATTCTGCCTTTTCACATTTCACACATAAATATAAGCTGTATGTAAGTGTAACAAGACATTAAAAAAGGCTCGTACTTATAAAACTATGCTATGAACATCTTATCTGTTTCAGGACAACGGGTCATGTAATCACAATGGAGTGTATTGAGAAGATCATAAAGAAGGATTGGCTCCATCCACTCACTGGTGATAAATTGAAGGAGAAAGACATAATACCATTGCAGAGAGGTGGCACTGGTTACGCCTTAACTAATCAGAATCTGGAGGGGAAGAATGAGAGGCCTGTGTTACAAGCATAGATCAGTTCAGTTTGTGCTAATTAATTTGGATAATTCTTATCACATTCAATGCCATTTAGCCAGACACAATTGCAAATTTATTGTTTACTACATATATACTCGTAGTTGGCAAGTGTGTTAAAGAATTTCAAATGACTGAGAACTTCTTGTTTACCCTTTATATAATTTAAAAATTGATGGTTGACAAACAATTGGTGTAGTGACCCTGCCTTCAAAACATTGTGGGCTTGAATCCTGTTATGGGCAAATGTTTGCATGATGAATATGGATATTTAATACCATCGTGGATATTTACAGTAAAAATATTAATGTATATTTATCCATTATCTAGTACCCATAGTACAGGCCTTGCCTAGGTTTAGGAATACATGGTATGTCTGAAATATTTATTTATTTAGAATACTTAAATAATATTTCTAATATAAATAATTCGGTGTTTAAGCAATAAAGCGTAATTGACTGATTGATAAATAATCTAGGTACTTAGATTTAATTTTTACCAGGGTTATTAGAAGTGTAATTAGACAAAATAAGTTTCAAATGTGTAATAGCTGATAATGATGAAGTTTCAAATGACAGCTTTCGTTGGACAAAATTTGAATCACAACTTGAGTGAGACCTTCCTAGACCTAGGCATTTATCGCCTACCTATCATGGGTAGCTAGTCTTAGGTCTCTTCTATAATTACTATTATAGGCACATATGATATGTATGACACTATGTACTATAATGTGTCTGGTATGGTGTGATAATAGTATATGTGAATTCAGGTCGTCATTACAACACTGGCAGTCTCAACATCCGATCAACGTAAACCAACATTCTATGGAACTTGCTATGTAAACAAACCGCCATATTGAAATTGCCTCTGAATGATGAATTTACTAGTGATGGGCAAGACTCTTACTTCTTTACTTATGTCAAACCATATCGAATAATAAAATAGATACTGAAAGTAAAAAACAAGTAGGTACGAGAGAGATCTGAGATTGTCTTGTTTACATAGCAAGTTCCATATAATGACACTTTAGTTATGTATATGTTTAACACGCCCCTCAGTGCTATCCGCGTTATTTTCAAAATCATTTCATATTTATCATCATTAATAATAAGAGTTGTTTTAAATTAAGTGGTAGTATCTAATCTATTAATAATTACAATGTTTACTATGCTTAGTTAAGGAGCAAGATTTTCTGGAACAGGTATCCTTATAACTAAAAGGAAATCTTAACAATACGTTGCATGTGATTCCTAAAGAAAGAAATAAACATTTTTTCATTTTCATTTCTTAGTAGCGCCATTATGTAACCCCACGGAACACGCTTTTTGAGCTGTGTGTTGATAATCAGTTAGTCAGTGATTTCCACTTATATTTCATCTGTTCTCTAGTATCCACAGTAAAGATGTTACCTAGTTTTCGAACGGTTTTTGGTTTCAAAATAAGAATTTGTGATGCAGGGGTAGAAGTTTTATGATTAAGTATGCTTCCACCTTACCTCATCTTCACTTAATATCAGGTATGATTGAAGTCAAGTACCAACCCGTTGTGCATGAAAAAACATAAAGTTGGGGCGGGTGGGGTCTCAAGAGATCATTATAACTTTTGAGTTTATGTAATTTATTATAGTTTGTTTACATCAAAATTTAGTAAGTGTACATTACAGACTTATGTGAATCATCACTTAAAGGTAAACACCACATGCACTTTAAAGAAATAAATAACTTGACATGGATTCGATTTAAGTAAGCCATTATTATTAAATACTGATTGGAGCAGTGGACGTCCTGTGACTGATTCATGATAACGTCCAAAATTATTCTATTCACCAATACAAAGTAGTAGTGACTTCAGTTCTATGATCTAATTGATTAGCTGGTTGTTGACATTTTAAATTGATAATTTATTGTTTATAGTATAGTGCATGAATATCTAAATACCTAACTAGTTTAATAATTTGTAACAAAGGATCTACAATTTAATTTCAGTAACAAGAGATTGTATAAATTATTTTAAAATATTACTGTTGTAATGTTCGTGTGTCCTATACAAATAAATACAAAAGAAATTGCTAATGCTCATCAATGAGAACTATGCAAAAACAAGTTTTGTGTTAAACAAAATGGCGTTAATTCTTAGATCCCTCCTGTTATACAGTTATAAATCGATTTGACAATGGAATCTTATTTAACAGGCTACACTTTTACACAATCTTTCAACTCCCACACGGTTCTTGTCAGTGGATGACAAAGTGACGTACTATTACTTCCTATGGCTGCGGAGGATTCTGGAGGAAACATGAACTTTGATCAGAATTGGCGGGTAGTCAATCCTGTGGAAGGCTTTTATAATCGAATATTGCAGTCTTTTTATTTGATTTTTATGCACGACGGGTTCGTACTTGACCGCAATCACGAAGAAGTGAAGTTTATATTAATATTACACAAGATTCAAGCTATATGTTAAAGTGTATCTTAATTTTTTTATATCATTTTATACAACGCTCATAGTTCTTGCCAAAATCTAAATAGAAATTACACGTATTTACAAAATATTTATGGGTTTCATATCTTTCGTCGTTAGTCGTTAGTTAGGTAGGTGTTAAAAAGAGCTTGGGCATACAGCCGAATTGAAGTCTGTTATTAACAATTGTTGAGTTGGTGAACAATCGGCCATGCTCAAGCCCTAAATAAAACAAAAACTTGTAAAAATATAATGTATATTATTCTAATTTGTTCAAATAAACAGTTATCCATATAATCTATCTTTTGTACTTAAATCTATCATGAACTATTAAATGAAAATAAATCCAGCTGAAAGTCTACAGCATTATTCCTAATTTCAGTCTCAGAGTAAGCTAACTCATTACCTAATGTCTCTAAAAAGTTTAAATTCAACACTGATTGCCCTTGGTTGGACATTAGACGATTATTATCATTTGTGTTTAGGTGATCACTGTGACTCAAATCCATGTCCTCCGCAGATTTATCTTTTAAATGTAGCAAATCATGTTCAATCAAATTATTACATCTATCTTTCATATCTAACATGGTTGTGTCGATCATATCATCTGTTCTATGTAAAGTAGTACCAAACAGTTCGCTTTTATCTTTCACGTCCATCAAAGACCCAATCAAGCTATTTTTATGGTTTTTGTGTGGTAAATTTGACTCAAACAAATTACTTGCCCTGTCTTTTGTGCGTAGCAAAGGTGCATCAAATAATCTAGATTTATCTTCAAATAAACCGTTACTTGTGTCTGTAGAATGCATCAGTGTGGATTCAAAAAGACTATTTGACTTATCATTTACACGCATCATACATGGTTCAACCAAACTGCTACTTTTAACTATCATATTTGGTTCTATTAGACTATTTGAATCAGTATTTACATGTATCGGTTTTGGTTCAAACAAACCATTCGTTTTATCATTTAATTGTAAGATACATGGTTCAACCATACTGTTAGATTTCTGCATAAAATTTTGCTCGATTATGCTATCCGTATCTTTAATATGAATAGGTGTTTGTTCAAACAAGGCATTTGATTTTGCCTGTATTAAAATTGGTTCCATGAACGTATCCGTTTTCGAACATTCATCAAAGATCAGTTTATCTCTTAAGTGTATTAGCGACGGTTCTATCACATTATTTTTTACTGGCGTTAGACTAGGGTCAAATATATTAGACTTCATATAACTATCATGTGATTGTTCATGTTGAGGTGTTTCTGCCATTACCCAGATTTTAGAAGTGTCAAATTGTAAATCTTGGGGTATTTCATTCTTCTCATTGTCAAGTATATCTTGGATTTGTATATTTGTTTCAGAATTGGAATCCATCACAACATCTTCATTGACGTTTTCATTACACTCATTCTGTATCAAGGGTTGCATAATTTGTACCTCAAATGTTGAGAGTTTACTAGCATCAAGCTGGAACTTCCGAGCTAAAGATGATGGTTTTATTGGCGATGAACGGATATCAAAATGTGTACTATGAAATTGTTTACGTGCGGCCTTAGGTTTCTTGCTTTGGTTTTCAACAGAGGTAGTATCTTCGGTCACAGGCTGAGAGCCAGTATTTGCTTCGCTTATTTTCTCATCTTCTATGAGAGATATAGTTTCGTTTTCTCCTACGTTTACTGCAGTGTCTATAAGATTAATAAATGGACCTGTATCTATTTCGTCTAAAATTATTTGTTCTCCACCCTCAGAGATAAGTCTTATCTTTTTATTGTAAATTTTTTCCGACTTTTTTTGCTTGTGTTTGTTCCATATTCTCTTACTGACTGTTGGCCATTTGTCCACTGAGTTTATTCTCGCGCAGTCCTCAGTGCCTGCCTCGTTGTTTGCGATTTCTTCGTTGTGCTTCGAGAGCCAGATTTGCGAGGGCTTGCTTACATCAGAGCTGAACTGGTTGTTCTTTGGTGCTGGGTTGTGTATGCAGTGTCCATCTTTACTTTTAACACAGTTGATAGCACTCATATTTAGTTGGTACTTGCCGGGATTTATACCAAATAACCTGTAATATAAAACAATTTTGTTAATGGCATTAGGTAGGTAGTGACTTTTATTCAATACTCTGTGTTCTAAATAACTTTCAATTATTTTGTAATTGCATAAAGTTACAGATTCAACTTAATACTAATCTAATAACAATAGTCAGGCATCAATTCTGTTCAATAACATGAATAGTTACAACAATAATACTCAACATTTACATATAAAAAAAACAGTGAAAATAACATGTCCACTCACCTTCCAATATCATCATTTATTGTACACTGTTTCCCTTCACAACATTCAACTTTTGTTAAACACGGCAACAAAGCCCTTAATGTCTCGATCAGTTGCTCCAGCTGTTGGATGAAGATGACCGCCTGGTCATCTTCGGAGCCAGCCTTGATGATGGCCAGGAGGCAGTGGAACAGATTGGTATGGATCTTAGCTGGTATATGGGTTGGGTAGGTCTCGTAGTGGCGTTGAAGACGGTAGAGGCTGCAGAATTCCTGGAACAGTAAATGGCATTTAGAATATAATAATAATAATAATAATAATAATAAAAATATTTATTATCTCACCACAAAGAAATAGGTACATTGTGAAATAGTAATGTTAGATAAATACAAAAACAATTTCTTTGTGAGAGACTGGAGTCTGAAATAGGTTCGAAACCTGTGCTACAGATCTCCAGGCTCTCACTCCCTTAATATTAGACATTACAACAAGAACACATTATCTAAGTGATGCAGTATGCTGCTTAAAGTATTCATATATGTTGAGGCATGTTGATAGTGGACTAAAGCAAGTGTGTGTGTGTGTGTGTGTGTGTGTGTGTGTGTGTGTGTGTGTGTGTGTGTGTGTGTGTGTGTGTGTGTGTGTGTGTGTGTGTGTGTGTGTGTGTGTGTGTGTGTGTGTGTGTGTGTGTGTGTGTGTGTGTGTGTGTGTGTGTGTGTGTGTGTGTGTGTGTGTGTGTGTGTGTGTGTGTGTGTGTGTGTGTGTGTGTGTGTGTGTGTGTGTGTGTGTGTGTGTGTGTGTGTGTGTGTGTGTGTGTGTGTGTGTGTGTGTGTGTGTGTGTGTGTGTGTGTGTGTGTGTGTGTGTGTGTGTGTGTGTGTGTGTGTGTGTGTGTGTGTGTGTGTGTGTGTGTGTGTGTGTGTGTGTGTGTGTGTGTGTGTGTGTGTGTGTGTGTGTGTGTGTGTGTGTGTGTGTGTGTGTGTGTGTGTGTGTGTGTGTGTGTGTGTGTGTGTGTGTGTGTGTGTGTGTGTGTGTGTGTGTGTGTGTGTGTGTGTGTGTGTGTGTGTGTGTGTGTGTGTGTGTGTGTGTGTGTGTGTGTGTGTGTGTGTGTGTGTGTGTGTGTGTGTGTGTGTGTGTGTGTGTGTGTGTGTGTGTGTGTGTGTGTGTGTGTGTGTGTGTGTGTGTGTGTGTGTGTGTGTGTGTGTGTGTGTGTGTGTGTGTGTGTGTGTGTGTGTGTGTGTGTGTGTGTGTGTGTGTGTGTGTGTGTGTGTGTGTGTGTGTGTGTGTGTGTGTGTGTGTGTGTGTGTGTGTGTGTGTGTGTGTGTGTGTGTGTGTGTGTGTGTGTGTGTGTGTGTGTGTGTGTGTGTGTGTGTGTGTGTGTGTGTGTGTGTGTGTGTGTGTGTGTGTGTGTGTGTGTGTGTGTGTGTGTGTGTGTGTGTGTGTGTGTGTGTGTGTGTGTGTGTGTGTGTGTGTGTGTGTGTGTGTGTGTGTGTGTGTGTGTGTGTGTGTGTGTGTGTGTGTGTGTGTGTGTGTGTGTGTGTGTGTGTGTGTGTGTGTGTGTGTGTGTGTGTGTGTGTGTGTGTGTGTGTGTGTGTGTGTGTGTGTGTGTGTGTGTAAATTGTGTAAAATGTTTAATTTTTATAAAGCAATTTTATAATACCTTCTTGACTTTTGAGAAAGAACAGCCCTTGACTTTCTTGATCATGGGGATTGCAGCTTTGTGAATGAGCTAAATTTAACAATAGTGAAGATTTTATGCGATTTGTCTTGTAAGAAATGGAGAACTTTTTCATTGATTATATTTAAGTCAAGTTACGAAAAAGGAGTAGGTATGTATAGCAACTATTCCGGGAACGATGCGCGATTTTTTTATTGTATTGAAGCTACTGAAGGTGGTCCTGGTATTAAAATTTCATCAAAATCGATATCCATGAAGAGATTGAAACTCTTTGACGGTAACAGCCATGACTGGATTACAACTTTAACGAGCCTACTATGTATACGCCGTTAGAGTTGTAATCCAGTCATGACTGCAGACTTATATTTACATTATTTACATTTCCATCAGGTGACCCGTATGCTCGTTTGCCGCTCTCATATATAAAAAAAAAAAAAAAAAAAAATTGGTGCAGTGGCGTGCACAGCGTTTTCTCAAAGGCAGAATTCTAAAATTTGCTAAAAAAATCATCTACAAAATAATAACTTACTCTTATAGCAATCATCGCAACTGTTTAGAATATATTTCTGTTCACAGTATGAATCAGCTGTTTTGACTGCCTTTCTGCCTGTGCGGAGGGCACGCCACTGCTTTGATGTATTAGGAAATGTCTAAAAATGGGTTTTAATTGTCTGGTTATTAGATTACGACTTTATTTATACTTTGTTTGGGAACAAGCAATATTTGTATTTAAAAAGTTTCATGAGTTATGCTACATAGTGTCTGCTACTAAGTATTTTCATGTTTTACGGTAAGATAATGCTGATAATGTCAGTGGTACCAATTTATTGTCATTTTACGTCAAAAACTTATTTCGAGAGGGTTTAAATGTCGTGATATCAGTATTTGGTATGTTTTATTTATCGAGTTTACCTAATTACACTACTCGGAAACACGTTTGACCAAAGAACGGTTGATCGAATTCCAAGTACATTGCGGAGTTGGTTTGAATTAAATTTTTTAATGATGAACAAACTCCGCAATGTACTCGGAATTCGATCAACCGTTCTTGGTCAAACATGTTTTGGAGTAGTGTAATTCGGTATACCATAGTACACTCTTATTTATCTCATCTATCGACCATCTAACTAAAGGAGTGCATAGAGCACACACCACAGTTGATTATTGGCGATAACGTTGCAGATCTAACCAAGTTGAATCTGTTCTGTCCATTAAACAAACCCGTTTCATAGTAGGTGGGTTTACTGGACACTATGGAATGAGGGATCTCTTATTTAAAATGGATCTAGCTGACAATTCAACCGGCAGAGCGTACAACAAAGAATGAAGCACCTCCTGTGTGATTGCTATGCCATGGCCGCAAGGCGTTTGCGTTATTTGGGTAAGGGAGGCCCCGAACCTAGTGACCACATGCTCTTTCCACTGACGTGTATCATAAGACTTATGAAGTCTATAAGTAGGCAGTAGGAGAGAGCGAAAACAGGGTAAGTGCACAAAAGATCCCGATTGGGACGAAGTGCCATTGGGCTTATGTCCAACCCCACGGCAAATAAAAGAATAGAATAACTGATTATACTTACAGCAGAGCACTGGAAACAGGTGACAACACTTCCATTCTTTTTCCTCGGTTTATGCGATGTTTCAGGTACTATTTGCTTGGGCAGTTTTACTGTTCTGCCACTTCTTGTAACTTTGGGCTGAAACATTAAAATCAATATTGATCTACAGGCTGGAAATAACTACAAATTGAAAACATTATCTAGATAAGCCAACTGAGCCAAAACCTAATTGTCTTCGAAACAGCTAAACCAATATACTTTTTCTTCTTAGTGTATTTTTAAATACTTTTATATGAAGAATTATGCCAGTTGCATCATGCTCTAATTTAATCTCTGTCATATAAATTATGGTCAAAGTAACCAAGTGAAAGAAAAGGTGAATGACGTGTCGTACCAGGAGGTTAAATCGAGGGCGGAAAGTAGAGAGATGTGGTCATTACTCCACCGACAAAAGCGTAGCTCTTAAATTGAAAAAGAAGAATATAAATTCTAGTTAGACATCTAATCTAATGCTGCCTGGAGTCTATTTGCCTTTGTGAAGTCATCGGTGTCTCGCTAGAATTAGTTTTAAATAGATTAAGTCGGTAAGAGGTACGATGGGACTGGCGTATACCCTTTGTATAAAAGTCCCTAAATAAAAATTAAAAAAAAAAAAAAAACAGCGATACAAATCCCACTGGGCTGCCGATATCTTAACATTGACATTCCCACCTCCACCCTCCTCCCACTGTAACTCCTATGACCTCAGGCTCAGATTACAGAAAAGTATTTTATTTTTCTATTATCTGACGCGTTAGAAATTACTGTGGTAAGCGACACGACGCCTTCTGAAGGCAGATGATGCCCTATTACTTTATATAAAACTCATAAGAAACACTGGTTGTAGTTTCGTTGTTCAATTTCAATGTGTTCTTGGACCTGCCTGGAGAATTAGGAGCTGTGAAACTGTGTCCCTATAATTGAGACACAAGGCTGCTGGCTAATGGTGCAAAACTAGTATAGCTCGCTGATAATACATATTTGTTCATACCTCCGGTGACTTGTCGACATCTATGTCCTCCTTTTGTTTCCTTACTATATCACTCCTCTTGGTCCTTATCGGAATTTTGTTCTTGCCCACTACTGTTAGATCACGGGGCGATACAACCCTATAAATTTCAAAACATGTAGTAGAAATATACTTTTTTTTAATACACATAAGGCGTTAGAGCCTAATTACATTCAACGACCGTTTGGTGTAGTGGTTAGAAACTCTGACCACTATACCAAAAGGTCGCGGGTTCGAATCCCGATAGGGGCATATGTTTGTATGATGAATATGGACATGTGTACCCGAGTTATGGATGTTTTCATTTATAATAATAAGTATTTATTTACAAAAAATATATATATTTATGTAGTACCATCTGGTATCCACAACACAAGCCTATTGTTGCTTAAAGTGGAACTAGATGGCATTGTGTGCATGTCCAAGGATATTTATTATTCTACTGAATGTCATTAGGGTCTAACGCCTTTATCGTAAACAAAAAGATTTTTTTCAAAAAAGTAATGGTACTTGAAAAAAATTAACGCTATCATAATGACTACTAAAACCAAGCGCACATTATGTCAAGCCGCTTCATAATAATAAATAAAATTAGTTAGGTAGATATTAAACTTAACAGGCATTTTTTTTATTGAAAAAAAAAAATTATACTAATTTTGGTTATTGGTTACTTAAACGAACCCTTCCTAGTGAAGGTCTTCTCCAAATATCTCTGATTTTTTCTTAAGGGTGGATAGACTCGGCATATTGAGTGGATGATTTAATTACCCTCCGTCCTTGGGCAGTCGGGTAAACAGGATAGCCATGGAGGGCTACAAAAAGGATAAAACAGAGAGACCGGAGAAATCTGGAGAAGACCTTCCCAAGGGTACTTATCGTCATTTTACTGGGAGTCCTTTCCACTTTGTTACACTTCCTGTACAGATCTCTCACTCATGTTCAAACATCTACTACTACTTCATACTTGTACAATAATGTGACCAGCTCCGGCATAATGTGTTTATAAAATGCATAGCGGGCAGATCTTTTGTGATATGAGTCGGCCCACTGCAGCCTAACTTATTGTACGCTTAACATAAATGACCTAAACAGCATAGTAAAGTTCAAAAAAATTTGCAAATGATCTTGTCCCACAACTTATTGGCTGGCTATCTTATCCCAAAGAACCGGAACACCATGATATCAGCATTGCTGTTTCACAGTAGATTTAGATAGCTAGTAAGGCGGTAGCTAGTCAGGCAGACTACCAACCATCAAACAGTGTACTATACACGTGAACATATAAGAATGTACGAAATAATGGGCATGAGGTGAGATTTATGTCTTGACAATTAAAAAGATACTGGTGTCGATTCGGATGTACATCAACTAAACTAAAATCAGTTTTGGAGTGGTGCCGTCGCATCGTACTGTTCCAGGGAGAAAGAGACAGTACTACTCTAAAACTGGTTTTAGTTTAGTTGGTGTACATCCGAATCGACACTACTATACTTCATATTTTGTAGAAAATAATAGTATTGTACTTACTTGTAAATAAATTTAGTGTTGGTAACAGGATCATAAGCTGGCTCCTTTGCAATTTTCTCAGGATCACTGAAGATCTTGAGTGCCTGGTTCACAATCTTCATTTGGTCAGCACTGAGTTGGTTGAGACTGAAATATTCATGCATATATTTATACACTAACCAACTGAGGATTTGATGGGTGTGCTCTTAAGTCAGGGGTCCATTTTAGGTGCATTCCTTTTTTTGTTTACCAAATGACATAAAAACAATGCATTATTTTAAAACGATACTGACAAAATGGCTACTAGATCATTGCTTTTATAGTGTTAAGGAATCTTTGGAATTTAAAAATTAAATTATTAGTCAATATGTCTTATTATCTATATGTTTATGTGAACTATTTCCCCTTGTGGTGGAAAAGTGGCCAATATAATATTGTTTAATAATACCATTTCATCTAAACTTTAAATTGTCCTAATGCATTAAATTGTCCAGTAAAAATATTTTTTGTGGTGTAACTACCTATAATTTCAAAGTTCCTGATTTTTTGTAGAAGAATTAGAGTATCTATCAGTAATCAAATCAGGTAATCAAATACATGTACTTAAAGTAACAGCTAACATCCATCATAACTGTATTCTGGCAAATAAATAATTTTAATAAAAATGTTTTCTACGCTCAGTACGCTACCACCTTCGGCCTTATCTTCACTTAACATCAGGTGTGATTGAGGTCAAGTGCTAACCCGTTGTGGATAAAAAAAAATAAAAAAATACTGTAGCTTGCTTTGAAATGAAATGAAATGAAAATCATTTATTCATGTAGGCAATACAATATGCACTTATGAACGTCATTTTTTACTTTTAGGCTTTAGGTATAGTATAGGTATTTAGTTATAAAACCTTCTATATTAAAATTATAGGAAGTTAAAAGTGTATCCTTAGTGGACTATATACAAAATAATAAAGAAATTGAAGGGTGTTTGACATTTCAAAATCTTTTCATTGTCATTGTCGAAGTAGAATAGTTTGTATGCTATAGTATAGAATATATGCTGTATAAGAAACAACAGGTAAGTAATTTGTTACCGATATTCAAACTGCATCATTAACATAACAAAAAGAAGTTAATAATGCCCTGAAAAAGACATTGGATACATCTGAAATATTGATTTTTGCTACTCCAATGCATTTACTTTGGCACTCATTGAGATATATTTATGAGTTATGTATTTAAAATTTTTATGCGCTTGAATTTCAAGATAAGCATAAGACATTTGTTGTTATTTTTCAAATCATCTGTATTTGTAGAATGTTTTAAAAATACATACACAAGAAAAATCAATCAACACTAATGTCATTTTAATATGTGTTACTTTTAAACTACTTAATGAATTGAGAAAAATCACTTATTATTTCCACCAAGCTGAGCAAGCTTTAGCTTGATGAAATTTGGTACAGAGGTAGACTAATTAAACAATTCGTCCACTGGACATTTTGTCATGTTGATGACTCAGTCCCGGAATGATAATACCATGTTTTAAAGGTAAAATTTTTGTTTGGTTTGGCTTTTCAAAAATCTTGCCCGTATTACATTTACTTTATTATTGTTATAGCTTAATGTTTACGCATACATTTAGATCCGGCATCAGATCATCACCGTCTCGCTTTATTGATGCCACATCAACCAGGAGTCAACACAACACAGCCACTTCACTGGAGTGGCTCGGTACCTTCAAAGTGTCGGCGCAGCGACGGATGGGCGAGGTAACAAGCCGCAGGAGAGGCACAACAGGTCAACATCTAAGTGTGGCAACTAAGAGTCGTAACAAACTGCTTACTACTAGCATTAGATACATTTTCAATTGACATGAGCTACCGATTTAGCAATTCACTGAGTGAAGGTGAAATAACAAATTGCTTTGCAAGTGTGTTTAACAGTGGAGAATAAATTTCTTGCTTTCTTGCTTTTCCAAATACATCTTGGAAATAATTGCTCCAAATTCAAGGACTTTAAAAGTAATGCTGTACCTAGTAAGGCCAGAGAGATTTTTCTTTTAATTTAAAGTGAATAAAAATGCAGTACATTGAGCATATCAATCCTCTTATTCGCAAGATTTTATTATGGAAAATTTTATAAATAAATAACACTCACCTGTGGTACGTCTGTCCTAGCTTTAATAACTGTACTGAAGTGTGTCGGGCTGGATTTGGTGTAGTACTGAAAAACAAAAGAGATTATTTCGATGTTACACTTTTAAAACAGCGTTGTTTTATTAATTTTGTAATGCGATTGTTCTTTTTTTTCCCTAATTTTGATTTAGGGACTGTTATACAAAGGGTATATGCCAGTCCCATCGTACCTCTTACTGACTTAATCTATTTAAAACTAATTCTAGCGAGACACCGATGACTTCACAATGGCAAATAGACTGAATAAAGAAACTAGTTTATAGTACAAATAGTAGTACTAATAGTACTACTGCTTTGTAATACTAAAAACCAAAAAACCTGATGGCATATTTTCTATTTTGCGGATGTCATGTTGGATTTTTTTACAATAAAATGTATCCTATGACACTCCAGAGATCAAGATAAATCTAATGACACAATACACTTCAAAATAGGTCTAGCCGTTTAGGCTACAGGATGTGCCAAAGGAACAGACATACATACGTACACACGAAAAACATTACCCTCCATTATTGGGCAGTCGGGTAAAAACTGATGTTAGAGATAATGCTATGAGTTGCTGTTAAATTATGGCTTACTTGAAAAGAGTTAAAATTATTACATTTAGTAACTCAAAAGGATGGTTGGATTCTTGATATCAGGACACAAAATGTCTCTCGTTCTGCATCAGTGCTCTATATCAACACCTCAAGCAAAATGAATATTATCAACCCGGGAGAACTGCAAATTGGCCAACCTCCGCCGACCGGCCGGTTTGTAGTTCTCCCCCTCCGCCTCGCTCATTCTCATCGATCCATTCCCAAACCACACACACACATACACTCACACAATTATTTGACATTGATTGAATTATTTAGCCAATTTTTTATTTGTAATATTACTTATTGACTAAATTATTCAAAGTTCATGCATTTATTTCAACTTAAGATACATGACATAATTTGTTGAACGTCAATTTAAATCTATTGGAAATAAAAATAGGGCTAAACATTTTTCGGACAGTCAGTATGTCCAAACTACCACTGCTTCGGAAAGGGAAATCATCTGTGGGAAAAGAAGCGGCGCAAGAAACCCACAGGATCATATTTATTATTACTCAGTTTGTCTCACTATCACTTATACCTCTAGATTGTATAATAATTATTATTTAATTAGTGACTTTCCACCTAATTATTTTTTTTAAGAGAATTGTAAAAGAATCTGTAATTGGCATAACTTTGGCTTGTAAATTTGATGATTCTGTATTATCAATAAATAAAAAAATAAATAAATCATAATTATATATCATAAACTTACATTTCTTTGGGTTTATACTTCTGCAGAACCCTTCCTTGTGGGGGCATTCTGTTAGTGAATGGTATAGTTCCTACTCGCACTATCTTTCTATCAACTTCCACCCTTGGAACCATGTTGACTACATTTGCACTTGTAGTCACTGGCACAGGGGCAACTGTTGGTTTCAACACAACATTATTTACATTGGTCACATTAGTATTGTTCTTGTTTATTGGAGCTATATATTGTTTGGTTGGGATGATGGTAGGTTCGCTTTTTGGTAAAAGGAAACTGGCTAATTTCAAATTATTTCCAATCGATGCTGTGCTCTGTTTCTTCAGTATCCTCGGTTTCGGACTACTTAGAATCCCATTGTCCAGATTGCCGCTGTTTTCGTAAAATCTTTTCAGGTTATCTGTGACTGGTTTTTGTACATCTTGGGTGCTTTGTGTTATAATATATGATCCCGCCTGCAAATATAACTCTGCTGTTACAAAAAATTCGGCGATGATTAAAAATAAATATCAAAATTAGACGAAAAATACCTGAGTGACGCCAGTACTAGGGATCAAATAAACAGGCGTGTATTCACAAGAATTCACAATAATATTGTTTGGAGTCACCTCCATAATCTCAAAATTAAAGCCGTGGGTGATGTTTTTATATTCTATTGCACATAACCGTGAATTTTGAGTTATTATTTGGTGAAATAAACAAACTCCCTCCTTCGCTTCTTCTCACAAAAATGACATTATTATTTTACGTACGTTCAATAATTTTTCTGGCCTGTGGCCTCGGATTCGGATCTCGTCCTTGGTTCGGAAAGTTAAAAACTCTACTCGCTCAAACAAATCATCTATGATTACAATAATTTTTGAACGATATATGATTTTTTTTCTACAAAGTTACATCAAACAATATGAGAAAAAGACACTATTGCTTCAAGGGGGCCGCTCTTCTTCCTTAGTTAGAAAGAGATAGCGCACACAAACCCCTAAACAAAAATACATAACAAGCTAGCAAGTTTGGAATAATGGCTACCGATTTTTGAAAATATTTACCACTATAGACATTAGTAATTTTCCTTTGGAATAGTTCAAAAATTGTACACGTTTTATGTATAGTTTTATATTCTAGATTTTTAGTGTAAAAATAGGATGAATTCTCTCAGAGTTACGATGGAAATATGCAAGTGTAGACACATAAGCTTTAGCAATAGGAAATCTTGGTAGGTAGTAGTAAATGTAAATCTTTTCTAGTAGATGACTCATAAATCAATCTAGTTACTTTGGTACACTACGCAAGTAGGTAAGGAAGACTCGCTGCCCTAATAAAAACCCGTGGTAGGTATAACATTATCTACAAAGAGATGAATTCGGGTCACGTAACCGGTATTGAATTCTATTACCTAAAGAAAGAGCTCTTATTCTATTGCACCTGGCGATTATCTTTTTAATTTAAATGTTGTCTAATATTTTTATACTACACGAATAATATTTTTATTATACCTACATGCTTCGATAATCTACAACCTACATGTATGATTTTGCTTATTTTTTATAGTTAAATAAATTCACCCGTTTTACAATTTTTCACGTCTAATGGAAAATCACCGTAAACTGATGAGTAACGTGCCACTACAGACTGTATGGGTGTTTTTATAAAGCACAGAATACCTAACTGTAGTATAAGACAAGTACAAAATATAGTAGGCATGCACATGCACAATGTATTGATTTTTAATATCCATAGTGCGCTGCTCTAGTGCAGTGACATAAACGCACGAAAACTTATATTCTCATGAAGTCGGTAAAAAATATAAGAAAAGTTATACACCAAATCAGTAGAGAATAATATTTATAAAATCTCGTTGCCAATGATGGCAATGGATTAAATAATGAAGACATCTCTTGTAACCAAGCCAAAAACTTTAGAAAAATCTACTTCCTTTTTGAACCATAGACAAAACAGAGAAAACTAACCTCTTTTCAATCCGTCAAGCTTTGGAAGACTAGGTGATTGTCGCAGAGAAATATGATAATTTCCTAAAATACCTATAGAATCTTGTGGAAAAGTTGTTTGTAACCACATAACGATCGTAACTGGCTATTACCATAAATCATTTCAATTGTTATCGGCATATTGTTCATTGATGTGGCCCACGTGTGTGTTAGACATTGGTAACGCTGATTCGTGTTTTTAATTTTCAGGCATAATGACTAACTCAAAGGGTTATCGTCGCGGCACGAGGGACTTGTTCGCCCGCAGGTTTCGTACACATGGAACCATCCCGCTGTCGACGTACATGAAAGTGTACAAAGTTGGCGATATCGTTGACATTAGGGTACGTAATCGAGACTTTGTTGGGTTGTAGTAGCTAAGAGGCCACTGAGAAAATAATCCGCCACAGTGCCTAGATCTGACAGCGGCTTCCGGTATGGTCACAGTGTAGCCTTCGTGCCTTCGGGTTTTATGTTTTTGATCCGTTTCAAAATTTCTATCTATAAAAATTTTATGTCATTTAGGTCCATATTATCAGGTCTTCTAAGCTGTTAATATTTTGTTCCGAAAATACTTTCCCCATGTAAATTACCTAATGTTATTTCTAAATGTTGATTTATAGAACTACTTTTAGCACTGCTCTTACAATTAGTTTATCGAAAACCTTTATTATTATGGTAAAGGTTACATAGTAAAATAAAACGGTTTCAAGTTCGGAGTATTACAGAACAACTCATCTCTACAAAGTGTCATTGTATGTAGAGAATATGTATGTATTGGAAGAGGTCGCTTTTAGTGATAAGACCGCCTAATTGTGTTCTAATGTTATCATCAAAAATTATTGTAAATTATTTTGTGCAATAAAGAGTATTTGTATTGTAGAGGTCATTACTTGAGTATGATTCTGAGGCTATTTAAAATGTGAAACGAGTGACTGAAGTCAAACTCCAGCCGTAATTTGAGTTTACTTAGCCACATTGCAGTCTCATAGAAATCAGTTATTCACAGGACATCCTCTTCAGAGTAATGTAGAATAAATTTTTATAACTGACTGCCCCCTCATTGGCCATAGAGTAATGTAAAATCAGACTTACTACACTGCCAACCAATCAGACAAATCTTACAAGCACAAACATCATTATCACATTTACCTCTTAATTGTTTCATTTATCAGACTCCTGAGTATTTCAAAGACCCCACTAAAATCCTCCTTATAACACATGCATGCCAGTGAACAAGATAATAGGATTTGTATGGTACCCACTTGCTATGGCAGACCTATATGGGTAAACTACATTACACTATGTTAATAAATCTGCAAAATGAAATTTTTATAAATTTTAGGGCAATGGTGCAGTACAAAAGGGTATGCCACACAAAGTGTACCACGGAAAGACAGGCAGAGTGTACAATGTCACAGCCCATGCTCTCGGAGTCATCGTAAACAAGCGGGTTCGTGGCAGAATAATCCCCAAGCGCATCAACATCCGCATTGAGCATGTGAAGCACTCGAAGTGCAGACAGGACTTCCTCAAGCGTGTCAAGGAAAACGAGAGGTTGCTGAAGGAGGCAAGAGATGCTGGCAAAATTGTCAAACTGAAGAGACAGCCTGAGCCACCAAAGTCTGCACATATTGTTAGCGGAGCAGAAGTACCAATGCTCCTAGCTCCGATCCCATACGAATTCGTAGCTTAAAACACTGAAATAAAATATATTTAAGTATATTCAGTAGTTTATTTTGTGACAACCAACATCAGAGTAAAACACTTCTATTTAATTGCTTTTGCAGTCAATTCATTGGTGAATTTATGTTGCTTACCTGACATATTCCCTACAACTCTCTTGGTAAATGGCATTGAATGGGTTAACTGGTGATTATGTGCTGTTATCCTGGTGATAGAATTACTGTTTTTTATTAAATTTTAGACGGTCCACAATTGAACTTCTGGATATAGGAGACAAGACCACTGAATACATAATAGTATGACTTTAATTTTTTATGGAATCCATAACCTTTCTGAATCCGTTACAAATGTAGAAAATTGTAAGATGGTAAAATTACAGAAAATCAGTTGTACTGACCCCATTGTAGTCCTTTATCTAACATAATGCCTAGAAATAGAGTAGTGTCCACAAGCTCCAACTCCTCGTTTATTATTAAAATAGTGTACTAGCTACCTGTTTGACATTCTTCTTCAATTTAAGAGCTATGCTCTTGTCGGTGGAGTAATGACCACGTCTCTCTACTTTCCGCCCTCGTTTTAGCCTCTTGGTACGACACGACATTCACTTTTCCTTTCACTTGGTCAAAGTAATTACGCCTAGGTCTTCCCCTTCCTCTCTTTTCTTCAATCTTTCGCTCAATTATGTTCTTCAATAAAATATCGTGTCGTATCAATTGTTTGACATTAGGTAGTGAAAATTTTATGCATTTGGTTTTTTTTTCATTAAGAAGATATGTTTACAAAGCTAATGTATAAACCTAGACCATGATGATGGGTAGTTATATAATGGTGTCGATTTAGTTGGTGTACATCCGAATTGACACCAATATTTATAAAAAAAAACGGTATTCGTGTAGTTCAATTGTATGCTGTGGGTAGTATGGTATCCATAATACGAGCCTAGTTAGTGGAATTTGATGGCGTTGTTTGTTAGTATTCCAAGGACATTTCAACAGCTGGGGCTGGAGTGGTGAGTAGCGGAAGGGCGGAATAGGTATGTATGAGACACTTGAAATTCTGTGGAAGGGCGGCCACATATAGGAATCTCGATTCAGAATTTCAGCAAATCTACACAAATCAATGACTTTTATCACACACGTACAGCAGTTTTCCGTACGATTTTTTTTCCGATTGCATTCGGAACCGGAATTCGACAACAGGCCAGTAAAAAAAAAGTTTTATCAACAAAATTATTATTTGTATTACTTTTTTTTAAACTAAAGTTTTTACAGGAACTTTTACAAATTTTGTATGGCAGTCCCATTATTTGTAATACTTTGGACTTTGTGCTTCAATAGACAATTAATCATGCTCTTCAGTGGGTCCTGAATCACGGTGGGACTTATTAAAACAACAAATATCAGAGAAAGTTCACAACTTTTTTATTTTGTAATAATGAATGAATTATTATTTACAAATGAATGAAAATTCAAAATGATTGGGATCAAACAAATCTTCAATAATTAAATATGCCTTTCCAACTTTAACAAATTCGGCATACAATTCAATTTAACATGATCTATCGTATAGACTATCTATACATACAATAATTAATAGGGGTTGTCTGTACAGATCGATACGCCGGTGAGGCATCTCATTGTAAACGTAAACACAAAAATGTATTGTGGATCTTGTTAACCTCGCTCACTCAATCTCTTGGACGGATTTTGAACGGCACGGCAGGCTGATTATGTAATAGCAACCGAGTTACTAACACAGACCACCCACACCCTAGATCTGAAATACTTAGTTTTTTATGCACAATGGGTTAGCACTTGACCTCAATCACACCTAATGTTAAGTGAAGATGAGGCCGAAGGTGAAACCGTACTGACCCGGAAACCCCATCTTATTTTAAACCCTATCTTATCTGACAACCGGAATAAGTAACTATATTTTATTGCGTTTAAAATAAATAATTTAACTTAATTTTATTTTTTTGTGATATTATCTACGAGAATGCACGGAACTAATGGGATTATAAAATACTAGTATTTAATTGATGCTCTGTTCCGCGGAACTATTGGGAAAAGTCTCACTAGTTCCGCCACGGAATTTCTTCCACGGAACTACTGGGAATAAAGGCAACAATGCTACTAACATTGCGGTTTTGGCGACAGACTTAGATAAGATGGTGGATGGCCAGGCGGACATTTAAATGCCCTTCCACCAACCAAACCGAGTACTAAACATGTACTCCGCTGGGGATCGAAACCGCGA
The DNA here is from genome assembly GCA_949316235.1 of Oegoconia quadripuncta. Taxonomy (NCBI): domain Eukaryota; kingdom Metazoa; phylum Arthropoda; class Insecta; order Lepidoptera; family Autostichidae; genus Oegoconia; species Oegoconia quadripuncta. The sequence goes on from OX438746.1 coordinate 16,666,673, forward strand.
CCTCCGATTCGTAAACCCTATGTTGTTTACATTGAGCCACGGAGGCGGTTAAAACTTAAAGTGCGTTGTTCGCTAAAACAGACAAATGCTCATTTTTATATCTGCGTCTCCTTAGGCGCGATTTGAAGCATCTAATAAACTGATACAATTCAAAGGTTGTATTAACGTTTCCGTACGGGTCTATGATTGATTACAGCGAACCCTTTGAACGTCGCTGTACATTATTGCTGTGCAGTTTACAGGTGTTTATAGCTTGACACGTCATCGGATGTAATGGTAGTAAAAGTTTATAAATACATTATCAATGATATTCATCTAACTAAATGTAAAGCTGCCCTTGGCCGTTCATGACCATCATACTTCTTAATTTGACAGAATTTCGAAAACGAAAATGTTTAGCATTTCACGTCTATTGGCGTAGGTGGTCTGTGGTTGCTATGTAAGTTTCCTAATTGCTCTCTAGTGGCAGCACTATACGCGGTTCTTATTGGTCCGTATTGCGGTTTGACAGCAACCTATCACTGATCACTTTCTAGTCGCAAATTACAAAATAAACCTGCCGGTTTTCACTGTCGACTATAGCAAAACCATGGACTTATTATTTAAACAGGACTGAGTACTCGCCGCTGAAAAACGAGCCGAGCAGGATGTGTAACGTAGAGGCCGTTTGTCTCTGTCTAACAGGGTGACCACAATATATTTGTTACTTGGGACAAATGTTGTAATAAAATATTTGTCAAAAAACTTTGGCGTTTTGACATTAGCCGGCGTGAGCCATTTATTTCGCATTTCTTCATTTTTTGGGAAACTGCAATAATAGTACAACAGTCAGGACCCTAATCAATCACACATATTTCACATATTTCGACTCATTTCAAGAATTCATGGGCTTCTTTGATTTACAAAAATATTATTTTTAGCTTACCTGTGGAAAGATATGTTGCAACCACCATAGGATTCACTTGGGCAAGTATAAACGCAACACTTTTTCACCATTTTACTCCTTTTACTTGTTATAATATAACAAATACTTTAAAAAACTTTTAATGCAAAGAAAATTCAAAATCACACCGAACCGCCATGACATGACATGCTTTTCAGGGTTACCATAAAAATAACAAAATCGAAATGAAAATGTATGTTTTCTGTTTGATTAAGAATATATGAAAAGAAATTAATGCGAATGTTATTTGTTTATTTATAATTGTTAAAATAACATAAAAATATAAGTGTTTCAATGGAATTTTTGAGTAGCCAAAACTGTTGATCATAATCATTTTTTTTGCTGGCAAGATGTAAGAACGAGACACACGGCCTCCGTTATTTCTATCTCTCTCGGCTCGGATTTGCCTTTGTGTATGGTGCATCCAATTTAATACCTTATTGCGTTGACATAGTGATCATTTTCCTAAATGATTCTTTTGATAGTTATCAGTCCTGTTTAAATAATAAGTCCATGAGCAAAACAGACTTGTTGTAAATGGCCACGGCCAATAGAGAAATTAGTGGCAAAATTGGTTCGTTTCGTGATCCGAGTGACAAATTCAATTGGTTCATTTTGAGATCCGCGCGACAGAGCCGCGGGCAAATACTAGTCTTATTAATAATCATAAATTACAATAATTTAACTGGATAAACTTAACAACTAGCGTCCCTAGATTGATAAAATAAAATATATCCTGTTTCAGATGACTTTTGTATATCGGAAGTTAGGCCGTAGAAGTCTTCTATAGCGGACGCCTCAATTTTCTGCAAAAAATTAAAAATGAACATTAAAATTTCAAAATAAAAATGGCCTTACCTTACTTAAGACTAATGCCCGAATATTCAAACGCTTGTTAACTTTAAGCCCCCGTTATGCTGTCACCTTCATGTCGACATTCAAAGTGACGGAATGATGTTTAGGGGTTAAGTATTCGGTTATTAGGCTCGCATCAATAAAACAATCTCAAGATTGAGATGAACTTATGTTGACATAAGATACTCAAACAGTATAAAAAAAAACTATTGAAAGTGAGGCCCGATCTCAATCTTGAGATGGCTTTATTAATAAATTATTTTAGTTTAGCATCAATTGCGGGGTTACATTGGATGCGACTGGCACAGGACCGTGACATTTGGCGTAATGGAGAAGATGTGGGTACCCACCCACTGAGCTGGGCTGTGGCACTGTAGGCTGAGATTGATTGATAAGTATCAAATATTATTGGGTGATTCAAGCAGTCCTCCTAAGCCCCCTCAATATTAACTCCCTTGCTTTGGGGTGCCAGGTTTAATAAAGGGTATTCAGGGCGCCAATGAAAAAAAGAAACGAAGGTGTCTACGATAGCCGAATTTTAATCTTGACCTTTGGCTTTTATGATAGACCTAATGAAGTTTTAATAAATAAATATAAATGTATGGGCTAAGAGTCTTTTGCAGTCCAACATTGTTACAAAACAATAACCCCCCCCCCCCCCCCCCACACACACACACACACACACACAAAAAAATCATTTCATCAATCATGAAAATAAACAGTTAAAACTGTTTAATTTACTAGGTAATTAGTTCACATCAACGGATTATTGTTTTTGAATTAGCGCCATCTATCGCCACTATTCTTTAATTGTCATCTGGAAATACCTCACTCTTATTCAATACTCACATCTACCATGTCGTCGTCGAAGAGCAGCCAGAAGCCATGGCTCTTCACGATGCTGATGTAGTGACCCCGGTTGGGCCCGGAGCCGCAGTGGACCACAACGGCCACAAGGTCGTACAGCCGATCGGGATTCACAGCATCGTCCGACTGGAGTATATTGAGATATAGATGAAACGTTAATTTGCATATTGCGGGAACACACAAAAATATGCGACAGCACTGTTGTGGTTCACAAAACGTAGCATTATTACCTGACTGCCCTAGAAAGAGCATAGTGATGATTTTGACATAAAAATATATTATACAGTACAATACAGATAATATCTCTTCTAGCCTAAATAGGTTGACCGATTTTAAAGTGCAAGGTGTCGTTTGATTCGTCTATCTCCTAAGCGTCATAGGATACATTTTATGGCAAAAATTCCAATATGGCGCCCGCGAAATGCTAAATATGTTCGGGTGTTTTAATATTTATTTTACAGCAGTAATTTAAAAATAGGTACAATTGGTTACAGATTAAAATAGTGATGCTTGTCTGTACCATGGAGCAGACACAAAAATGAGGCCTTGTATTTGTATACAAAGCTTCATTCTTGTTTTTGTATGATCTCGTGACATCATCGTAGTGGGTGTGGCTTAGCCTGACTGAATCGCTTGTCAGGTTCACACGAGTTGCAATAGGACTACATTTCACGAGTAAGAAATTTATTGACTAAAAACAACAGATGTCGCCGCTAGATGGCGCGACAAAGGTAGCATTGCATCCTCTCATCTGTGCTAGGAAGCATGTTGAGACCATGTCCTCTTTGTTTTTAACCCGTGGTGTCTGTGCTCTGTACCATAAATGGGACGGGCGAACCTACAGCAAAACTTGCCGATTATAGCAATACTTGTCATGTGTAGCTTGCTTTATGCTGTGACGTACGGTCACACAGACAAACATGACGAATTTATAAGGATTCCGTTTGTGCGATTTGGCTACAGAGCCTTTAGTTTGCGAATTACAGAGATTTGGGAATGTTTGACTCTTCACTCATAAAACAAACTGCCAAGGTATAGAATCACATTCTGGGGTCTGTTTTTCCATCTTCAAGAGTAAGGTGAATAGACATAAGGGTCCAATGCAAACCCTGTACTTCACAAAAAAACTGAATATTAAGATGTGTTCCCATAGTCTTTTACGTGGCGAAAAGACCTGGATCACTACACTTCACTACAGGAAACCGTACAACCAACTCACCGTGTTAAATAACCTTAGCTCCAACGGGAACACAACCCTGTGCGACACTTTGATATGCCTATTGTACTGCTCCATATATTTGAATCTCTTCAGGTGTAAAGCCAGTATTAAGGGCAGTTTCTTCACGCGCATGCGCTTCTGGGCCTCCTGATAGCTGCTGCAGTGGTCGCATTTGAACTTGTTGTCATTGCAAAGAGTCTCTGTGTCGCTGAAGCATTTTAGACAGTGGGTTATGCTTGTGTTTTGACCAACGTCGACCTGTAAGACAATAAATTCCATTCAGTAAAAGACAATTTTACTTCATGTAAGAACCATCAAGAATTCCACTCCTAGAGTACAAGTATAGTACTTAGTTTGGTTTTTTTTTATCCACAACGTACTTGACCTAAATCACGCCTGATGTTAAGCGAAGATGAAGCCGAAGGTGGTAGCCTACTGACCCGGAAACCCCAACTTATTTGGTGGACTGGCTATCTTATCTGTGACAACCGGAACACAACAATGTTATTAACATTGCTGTTGGCGGCAGATTTAGATAAGATGGTGGTAGCTAGCCAGGCGGACATTTAAAATGCCCTACCACCAACCAAACCGAGTACTTAAACATGTACCCCGCTGGGGATCGAACCCGCGACCTCCGAATCGTAAACCCAATGTTGTCTACATTGAGCCATGGAGGCGGTTTAAAGTAGTAATGTCTCTTTCTCCCTGGAACAGTACTAAGCGACGGCACCACTCCAAAATTGGTTTTAGTTTAGTTTAGTTGGTGTACATCCGAATCGACACCATTATCGTGTGACCCTAGATATACTACTGGGGCAAGGGCGATAACAACACGCCTTCACATCTGTAATTTCTAGGAACTAATAGATAAAATGAAAGCAACGCCAGAGCTGTACTCCAAGGACGATTTTACACGTCACGACGTTCATCCCAAATGGGGTGGTCAGAGATATCCCAGACAATAGCGTTTGACTGTTCCAAACATTAAAAGTTCAATGATTGAAACAACATCCACTTTATGAAATGTACAGAAATGCACATGTGACACGTGAGCCCATCGCCATTGAAACATGCAAAACTATAGATGTTTTTTGGAGGAAAGTCCCTTAGTCGCCTTTTACGACACCCACGGGAAGAGACGAGTTGGTTCTATTCTATTTGAGTGCCGAAACTACACAGCACATACATTTTGAAAGGTTAGAAATCTAACTAATAATATAAATTAATATATTATACATATATAATAAAAAAATAAATAAAAAAAAAATGCGAAAGTTTGAAAGTTTGTTGCTCAATCACGGCGAAACGGATGATCGGTTTTTTTTTTTCGATGAAATTTGTTATATAGGTAGAATATACCCTGGATTAAAACATAGGATACTTTTTATCCCGATAAAGTGAGTAGTTCCCGCGGGATAAACAAATTTCCGCGATAAAGTTATTCAACGCAGGCGAATCCGCGGGCGGAAAGCTGGTAATTATAATAATGCGTTTCATGATATCAACATATCCGTGAACAACTATAATTGTATCGGATAAAATCGTTTCATACCAAAATTAATGAGATTATTTGCTAAAACTACTTGGTTTAACGCTTTAAACAACATTAGCTGTAGATTTTTCACTTGCTTTATTAAAGTATATCCTTTTTGGAATCATGTGCCTTCCTACTTACTCAAGGCGTTCTGTAGAAGCTATCACTGGAACCTTTATTCTGTTATTTAGTGTTGAAGAGTAATAAAAGAAAAAAAAAAAACAGGGTTAGAGGCTTAAGTCGTGACGTAATCATTTGTTCTATCAGTAATATGCAAATTTTTTTCCTACCTAAATAAGACATATGATTTATATCCCGATAAAGTGAGTAGTTCCCGCGGGATAAACAAATTTCCGCGATAAAGTTAGTCGACGCAGGCGAAGCCGCGGGCGGAAAGCTAGTTATATTTATAAATTGAGCTATAAGAATGTTTGACTGGTCCACGACTCACAAGATGACTGCAACAGGCAAAGCGTGGAGTGTTGCAGCGAAAAATACTAATCATCTTCTTTTCGTGTCGAGGCAAGTTTCAAATTTTATTGGACCAAAACTTAGCCACTCTAACAGCACTGGCTGTGGCGTTAAGGAGGTCGTGAAAGGTGCAGCTGTCAGGACACGCGGGGCAGGGCAATACGTGATCCATTGTCTGTGGGGAGACTCCGCACTCGCATCAATCACTCCCGCCGTCGGAGAAGCCTCACCTGCACAGATTATCTTTGCTGCGGCCAACCTGAGTCCGAAGCCGATTTAAGGATATCCATGTTGGCTATGGCAAATCGTGTCCAGGAGGAAGAGTCCTCGAGCGGGAAGAACGACGCAAGAGAATATCTTTGCCGCCACAGGCTGCAGCGAGCATCCGAAGCCACACCTTGTACGGGAGCAACGCACTTTAAAAAGTTTTTACGACTCTGGAGTCTTTGGGGCACTGTTGAATACTGGTACATCGGGTGGCGAGCATCACTCATAGAAGGGGTGCATGGAAGGAGCCTCCCCGCGGCGCACCCTGGAAGCAGCTAGGTCCGGTAACGCAGGACCTAGGCTGACCAATCCTCTCACCACAATGGCAAGTTCTAAAATCCTAATGTAGGTCACATATCATGACTCACCTGTAAGTCGAAGAAGTGCTCATCCTTGCTACTGACAGTTTCGCAGTTGAGACAGCGTGTTTCACTCGTGAGCGTGCCCTGGAATATCTCGTGGACCCACGTGGGCTCCGTGTTCTGCGGTATGGTGCCATTGCACGTCACGTTCTCCCCTGATGTGTTCTTCTGCACCTTTAGCGTACTTTGATTACGTTCGGCTGAAGTAGAAATTTTGTTTACGATTAGCAGAAGTCAGCGTTTAGTGCCGTAGCTTTCGGATGGGTGGATTATGGCTTAGGGCAGCGGTTCTCAAACTTTTTTTAGCGACGTTATCCAGTAAATATACACTTTTAAGTTCCTATAATGGTAGGTCTAGTGGTTAGAAACTCTGACCACTATACCAAAAGGTCGCGGGTTCGAATCCCGCTAGGGACATATGTTTGTATGATGAATACGGACATGTGTACCCGAGTTATGGATGTTTTCATTTATAATAAGTATTTATTTACAAAAAAAAAATGTATTTATGTAGCATATCAACCATCTGGTATCCACAACACAAGCATATAGTTGCTTAATGTGGAACTAGATGGCATTGTGTGTACGTCCAAGGATATGTATTATTTATTATTACAATCTTAAAGGCCGTGATTTTTTGAACATGGATAGAGATAATAAAAATGTTTGCTAACAAATCGGTAGCTTGCTTTAGATATAAGTAGTATAGATATTTAGTAATAAAACATAGACTATATCATTAAAATAACCACTGTGGATTTCAATGCGTCGGAGAATATACTTGAACTAATGTAGTTAAATAGTTATTTGCAAAAAAATTGATCAATAAATTCTTTATATTTATGAATATTATAGCCTAAGTGTTTAACGAAGTCGTGTCATCCAGTGGAAAAACGCCTAATCTAATATTGTTATGTAACAATAGTCAGTTAGTCTGTTATATAATATCTTATCATGTACTCTAACGATTCCAATACGAGTGCGCTATAGAGATTTGAAGAGCCTTATTTGTACAGTGTAAGAGGGTCGTTAAGATTTCCGCATATGTCCTGGCAATTACATTCAAGGTACAGTCAGCAACACAATTAAGGTAGCAGGTCTTTATTTATAATTATATTATTATGTGGGAGAAAGTCTAAAGGGAAATTGTTATTAGTTTAATTGAAAATTTTTTTTTCAATTAATGACATGATTAGCATAAAGGCATAAAGGAAAATATGACAAAATCCAACCAAAGCCCTCCACACAATACCACAAAAATTAAGCCTGCTACCTTAATTTTGTTGCCGACTGCACATTCAAAGAACACTGGGCTTTACTACTGAGATTGCTACTAGTATATATATTTTTATATTTTATGGCAATCGGTCGTCTTTAATGCGACAACCATTACTGCCAGTGTCCGGTTGGGCGGATAAAACGTTGGGTGAGGTTGACCAGTAAGAAATCTGAGCCAAACTATTGGTCTGTGTCCTGTTTGAGCCACCTAAAACAAAAAGGACGAACACAAATATACATAAAGTAAAACAACACAAGGACTTCACAAATACGGTATTAAATATTATAGTTTAATATTATATGTAGAAATATATTTAGATAAAATATTAACAAATGTGGAATTTGTACATAACAACAGGGATTTCATGTTAATGGGCCTGGGGATATCAGGGGGGAGAATATCATACAAAGAAACTGATTGATTATATTTAGAGCAGCAAACACTTGAACCGCCAAAACTTGGCAAAACAACACGTCAGTAAAGTTCCATTCCCTATCTCCTGCATACATCATCAGATCTTAACCAAATTTACATGACACTACTCTTGGCGGTAAACCCCGCCCAAAAATTACCAAATCCGTTGACTATATTTATATTATTATAAAAAGATACTCTCTGACTATAGCCGAAGGTATCGCGTAACAAACATCAAAAAAATACAGTGGAGAAGCTGTTTTACAACAATAAACATAAATCTAACTTCTAACTAATATTATAAATACAGAGGAGAAGCTGTTTTACAACAATAAACATAAATCTAACTTCTAACTAATATTATAAATACAGAGGAGAAGCTGTTTTACAACAATAAACATAAATCTAACTTCTAACTAATATTATAAATACAGAGGAGAAGCTGTTTTACAACAATAAACATAAATCTAACTTCTAACTAATATTATAAATACAGAGGAGAAGCTGTTTTACAACAATAAACATAAATCTAACTTCTAACTAATATTATAAATACAGAGGAGAAGCTGTTTTACAGCAATAAACATAAATCTAACTTCTAACTAATATTATAAATACAGAGGAGAAGCTGTTTTACAACAATAAACATAAATCTAACTTCTAACTAATATTATAAATACAGAGGAGAAGCTGTTTTACAACAATAAACATAAATCTAACTTCTAACTAATATTATAAATACAGAGGAGAAGCTGTTTTACAACAATAAACATAAATCTAACTTCTAACTAATATTATAAATGCGAAAGTTTGGATGTTTGTTTGTTTATTGCTCAATCGTGGCGAAACGGATGGACGGATTTGGATGAATAGGTTGAATATACCCTGGATTGAGACATAGGATATTTCGATAAAAAAATAAAATAAATCTCGATAAAGTTAGTAGTAAAGGGAATCTCCTTTCAGTTATCTTTGTTTTTTTTATGTAGATATTTTGACGTTACATTAAAAAGGGAATTCTTACAAGCAAGTCAATGTTTAATTTATATTATTCAGTTTTTGGTATTTTATGGTTCCAATGGTGGGTCGGGGGGCCCACCGCCACACACGGGCAAAAGAGTGAGGGTGTCTCCCATGAACCGGGGCACCCTACAACGGCCGGAAGGCACGCGTAAATGTGCCTAGCGTTGGGGCGGTGGCAGTGGTATTCGTCAGGGAGCCTGCACCGCCCTTCATAGACGCAGAGGGTTCATCGCTGGGTTTTAGTGGGTATACCGGGCAATCGCCCGGGAGTCCCACATAACTGCGCAGCTCCCCCCCCCGAGGAGCTGCGTAGTATGCGGAACGCATTTCCCAGCGTCAAAAAAAAAAAAAAAAGGTTATGGGCTGGTACGTTACATATTAAAATATAGTACTTGTTGTAAATAAATATGCAATTTTTGATAATCGTTGAAATAATAAAAATATAATTTTTTGACATTCGATGTCAGACTTAGAAGTTCTGTGAAAATATTTGATAAAATGGAGAGCAAATTCGAGTAGTTCCCGCGGGATAAACAAATTTCCACGATAAAGTTGTTCTAGGCAGGCGAAGCCGAGGGCGGAAAGCCAGTTCACTTATATACGACTGTAGAATAGAATGTAGCTCAGATGAGACGATAAATCCGGATCGTGATGGATATCAACCTGTGAGACTGGATAAAATTTATTGGCGAAGTAATTTACTCATGTACAGTTGATATTATGCTATTTACACCTATTTTAGCGTCAATTACTTCTTAGTATGTTCCTAGGCCTCATATTACTGTCTTATATATAAGGTCTAACAAAATGAACCCGACAAACGTTGCAGTGTATGTATAGAATTTAGCTATTACGAAAGAAATAAGAAATGAAACATTAAAGTTAACAGATTTTGTTCAAGAAATAAATTTAGAAATGTAAATTTTGTGAGTTGGACCTTCTAAGTAATGTATCCATGTTTCATCTATTGTCACATACCGACGTAAAAAATCCTTTTTATTACGATTCATCAGCGCCAAACATCGCTCTGAATCATTGATACGTTGTTCCTTTTGATCAGTTGTAAGCAAACGCGGCACCCACTTGGAAAAAAGCTTTTTCATGGCCAATTTTTTATGTAAAAGAGTGAAAACACTACCAGCTGAAATCTTCATTATCTCGGCTATCTCGCGCACTTTTATCTTCCGATCTTCCAATGCGATTTTGAGAACTTGGTTAATATTTTGTTGAGTCACTACTTCATTTGGACGACCTGAGCGTTCCCCATCATTTGTGTCTATGCGACCGCGTTTGAAGTCGGCATACCACCGACAAATGGTTGCTTTAGAGGGAGCTGATCCCGCATAACATTTTATAAGCCATTGCTGTGCTTCAACGGTATTTTTTCCCATTAAAAAACAATGTTTTATCAACACGCGAAACTCGTTTTTTTTTCATTGTATCGAAACTACAAGCATAGCGTCACTTAAATGTATGCAAAATCAATATTTTAATGTTCCATTTTTTTTAATTTGACACAAATCTTTTATTGAAGGCCAGTACTTTTTAAAAATAAAAAGAGTTTTTAATATAACTATGCGCCATTTCCAAATTAGTCTCGGGACTTATTGAACGATCTAGTACTTTGTCACACAACACACAAACACGTGCCGCGTTATATTTAAAGACGCCGAAAGGCGACCACTCGCCGCTCGTCGCCGGCGGCGGCTCTTGCCCCGGCGCCGCCGCAGCTTGCTGAGATTGGTTGCGCCCTGTGCCCCGCAACCCCCATTGGCATCTTCCATACGAACGTTGCCTTTTTTTTCTCATAGAATAAATAAGGTACAATCGAAATGAAGTAAGTCTGTTAATTTGTATTTTCATTTGCACTTACATTTAATTTACTTGGAAACTAAATTTTTAAGGTTAGTTTTTTTAATGAATATATTATTTTATGGTCATGTACGTGCAATTGCCAAAGTTTGTCGGGTTAATTTGGTTGGACCCTATATAGTTAGTAATTACACACATTGTGAATTGTTTTTAATAGACTATACGTAAGTAGGTTTTCAGGAATAAACATATTTTATTATTATTCTAATAATTATTAAAATCAAAATGATATACACTGCGCTTGTCGGTGCCCTGCCTTGCCACTCTAACTTGCTAATCCGCGGGGTCGAGCTTCATTTCTCATTCGATCTCGTTGTCAACAAGCATCGCCCTCGCCATATTTCGTTGTGTAACCTTGACCTTTCTTATGAATAATGTAGAACATTTTTTATACTATCATCGTTTTGTAAGTTGTCATGCTTAGGAAGACGCGGCACAATAAACTCCCGAGCAACATCTCTATTACCATATTAGCATTAGTATTTTTTCATTACTATAATATCAAAGGAAGGTACGTTTAAATATCTTATAGAAACTACAAATTAGGCGGCCTTATCGCTAACAGCGGTCTCTTCCAGGCAAAAGTAACATCACGAATTCAATACGAGTAATTAAGTGGGTTAGCACAAATAATAACTTAATTGTTAAGTACATCTGAAAGTTCTACATATTGAATTCAAAAAGTGTTATCTTATAGGTATGCAAAACATTAATAAGTACTATATGTGATCTACTAATAATCGTAATAATTGCAAACTAATCATAATTCCTATGTCATATCAAAAACCATTTATGCAATAATAATAGTAATGTCATGCAACAATAATAACAACGTCATTCTATAATTAATTATGTATGTCTCTATATTAGTATTTTAATAATAATAAATAAATAAATATCCTTAGACATACACACAGCGCCATCTAGTTCCACAGTAAGCAACTATAGGCTTGTGTTGTGGATACCAGATGGTTGTTATGCTACATAAATACATTTTTTGTTTGTAAATAAATACTTATTATAAATGAAAACATCCATAACTCGGGTACACATGTCCATATTCATCACACAAACATATACCCCTAGCGGGATTCGAACCCGCAACCTTTTGGTATAGTGGTCAGAGTCGCTAATCATTACTCCAAACCGGACGTCAAAAATAACAGTCAATATTATAATTATAATTCTTATTAGACATACACGATCCTAAAATACACAAAGTGGAAATCAACAATTTTGACAATGTCAAAAAACTATGCTGAAGTAGTGTCCAAAGGGAAAAGTTACTGCTACTGTAGTGTAAGGGTTATTCAATATTTTAAGTGAGCATACTGGCGTCACATGTTGTTGGAATTCTCATACTGCTTTACCTATGATTGTAATTTGTATCTCAAAAGTGCATAAATACTGCCACCGAAACAAAGTGCCATAAACAGTTCTTCAAACAATGAAGTACAATACAAAGTGTTACTCACCTAAAATAATCTCATTGATGTGATTAATAAGAAAATTCAAAAACTCATGGGCGTCTTGCTGCATATAATTGTCAAACTCCTCTGAAAATAGAAATAAAATGTTGATGTGTTTTATATATTAAATGCACATATTTAAGAAAGTGTACTACTATTAAGGCTTCATACTTAATTATGGGAAAAAATTTATCACTTTGTTGTTGTCTTTTTTTTTATACACGACGGGTTCGTACTTGACCTCAATCACACCTGATGTTAAGTGAAGATGAGGTCGAGTGTGGAAGTGTACTGACCCGGAAACCCTGTCTGTCAGTCTGTATATCAAAGTTCTTTTAACCCGACTACGCCAGAAAGGAGGGTAATGTTTTTCGGGTGAAAATATGTAGATTTCTATGTTACCTCCTGTAGCCTAAACGGGTTGACTGATTTTTAAGTGCTAGGGGTTGTTAAATTCATCTTGATTCCCATTGTCGTAGGACATATTATATGGTAAAAAAAATATGATAAGAGCAGAACAAACATTGTCACAGGCTTTGATCAGGACATATTCCATTAAATAGTTTCGGATACTTAATGGGTAAAATACACAGCATTGCACAGAATGTGGGGTCACAGAAGACATATATCATATATAAGTGGAATGTATCTGGATCGATGCAGAAAGAAGGCAAGTTCAAATAGTCTATAAGAACAAAACGAAATGTCTTAGATTTTCATTACCTAATGTTGAACAGGTTGCCACCAAAATAAGAATTAAACATGAACAGTTGGAACTTGTGGACACAACTGTATTCCTTGGTATGACTTTAGATTCTCGGTTACAGTGGGGACCCCATATTAAAAAACTAATGAAAAGACTCAGTTCTGCCGCATATGCTGTTAAGAAAATTCGAAATATCTGTGATATTGAAACAGCGCGCTTAGTCTACTTCAGCTACTTTCACAGCTTGATGTCATTTATGGTATCATGCTGTGGGGAAACGCTGCTGATACAGATAGCACATTTCTCTTACAGAAACGAGCTATTCGTGCAATTTATAAATTAAGGTCAAGAGATACATTAAGACAAATATTTAAAGAAATTAATATTTTAACATTTTCGTCACAATATATATATGAAAATTTTGTATATGTTAAGAGAAATATATATTCATTCCAGAAACATTGTGACCGACATAATGTCAATACAAGGAGCAAAAATCAATTAGCTGTACCTTTCAGTAGACTTAGTAAAGTTAATAAGTCATTCAGAGGTCAATGTGTGCGCTTCTACAACAAGGTTCCCATGGATATACGGAATCTTCCGCTTAATAAATTTAATCTTATTATAAAACAAAAATTATGTAAAAAGGGATATTACAAAATTTCAGACTATATTAATGAAAGTAATCCATGGGATTAAACGGCTCCTCTACACGATATATAAAATTGTTGTAACCTTTCTTGATTGTACATGATTTATTGAAAAGAGACAAACCCTCTGAGTTTCTCGCTAGCTCTTCTCAGTAGTGGTCGCGTTCCGAGCTAGTGGTAGTTTAAAAAACAAATGACGTTCATAAGTGCATATTGTATTGCCTACATGAATAAATGATTTTCATTTCATTTCATATAATTTGTTTGAGATAGGCTGTTGTAACAGTGTCTTGGCGTCCACAAACTCGGTGATGGAAATTGTGAATTTAGGTATTAAGCGGCGGTGATGGGGTTTCAAGCAGATACTATGAGGGTGGCATATTCTGTACCGAATACACCCTCTTAAAAATTGATAGATTAAAAAAAAAATTCAACACAGCATCCGTAAAATACAAAATACGCAATTAGGTTTTGATTTTTAAGTGCTCATATTTCTTAGAAATGGCAGGAGGGATGTCTCATACTAGGCCTTCACTATAGATGTCAGATAATGGATAACTATCTTCATCATTCTGCATTTGATTCAATAATAATTTACTTCTGCTCATACCTTTTTCTTTCCTCAGTCTTGCTATAAACTTTTTAGGCGCAATTGATCCTACTTTCTTCTTCTGCGTCGCAATGCTATAAAACAGGTCTGCGAGGCATGTTAGTAAAGTCTCCTTGGTTCTTTTGTTTTTCGCCTTGTATTCCAGAACTTTCTCTCTGAATGGTCGACAGAAGTATAATGCTTGCAACACCGAGTTGCTATAGCATGTGTTGCCAAACTGAAATAATAATGGAGTATAAAAAAATTCAGTTAATAAATTAAAGGAAATGTAATAAACATTTATTAGTTCAACATTAAGTGAGATGAAACTCGTTTTACATTCCGTACATATAAACTTTGCCAGTCTGTTGGTTTGTTTCATCTAACTACAATAAAGATATGCAAAGTTGTTTCCTATAGATTAAGGTTTTCAAATATTGCTAGGGTCCCATAATCTCCCATTTTGGTTAGCAATATAACAGTTGTAGTTTCTAAAAAGCGTGTGCAGTGCATTTTTTCATCATCATTTTAGCTTATATTCATAGGCCTGCCCTGTAGATTTCCAGAGCGATAAGATTGGAAGCAGCCAGCATTCAGCGACTTCCCGTGACCTTCGTTAGGTCGTTCGTCCACCTTGTAACCTACTCTAAAACCGAAATGTTATACGGGAGTCACGATTCAGCGCGACCAGCTAAGCGATGAGCGATTCCACCAGACACTCGTCACTAGTAGTCGTGCAACAGACATTGTGACAAGTTCCATAATGTCATGTAATGTCTTTAATAATGTAGGTTTCGAAAACACAGTCGAAATATGAATACTTACAGAGTTAAAATTGATAGTCGGAATCAATGGGATGTATGTCAAACAACTAAAGTACTAAGTGAATTGAATTTCTAGAAAATTTAGCACTATCTTCAAAGACAGATTGGCAAATGGGTGTAGATATTTCTGAGGGACCTGTACAATTAAACATTGTATGCACATGTTCAGATCTGTACAATTCAAATTCCGTTTTTGCCATTATCATTGTCTAGTTGAGAATATCTTTTAAGTCAATAAAAAAAACCAGGACTTCGTTGTATTACATAATTAATAATAGACACATACGTATTATAAGTAACAATAAAATAAAAATTAAGACTACACATTATTTAATTGTCATAAGGTTAACATTCCAATGGCATTGACATACTATCTCTCCAAATTGGTACTTTCGAAATCAGTAGATTCGATCTAATGAAGATAAAATATTGATATTAGATAATAAAAGTACACACGGTAATCTTAAACACAGATTTTTGTGGAGTTGTATTAGATTTTTATTAACGTTTCCAGTGTTAACTGGATTCTCAGGGATAACATGAAGACTATAGGGAAAGAACAGCCTAAAAGTCACATTCTGTCTAAAAGGATATTCCAGCTTATCAAATGGTGCGAATATAGCACTTTCTTGCTAGTCCAACTTGTGCTATTTGACAAGTCAAAATTTACTCTAAAATCATGTATTGTTCTTTCACTTACTCTTCATATTTCCGGCACTAGTTTAGAGACAACTTACTCAAGAAGGTTACTTACATATTTCAGTTGTAATGTAATATTAACTTCAGAATAACTTAAGGCCCTTATGAATAAAATGTAGTAAAGAAACTCCTCATATGCTCTCTGAATGTAACTCTTGGAGTCATCATGGATGTGATTTAATGAATGTAAAAATCACCAGTAAAAATGTATCTATATAAATGAAGTTTTTGGAAGCCACTATACAGCTTAGATTAGCGTGTTTGTCATAGCAAATTGTTATTTTGCATGGTCTGTGTTGTGAATAAAATGTCTTTATCATCATTATATCAGCCACAGGACGTCCACTGCCTCAAATGTCTTATAAATTATAGATTGAAAAATTAGAAAACCTCAGAGGAACAATAAATAAATAAATATCCTTGGACGTCTACACAGTGCCATCTAGTTCCACATTAAGCAACTTATAGGCTTGTGTTGTTTTTTTTTTTTTTGTTAAGTTTTTTTTTTTTGTAAATAAATACTTATTATAAATGAAAACATCCATAACTCGGGTACATGTGTCCGTATTCATCATACGCCCCTAGCGGGATTCGAACCCGAACAATGATTATATCATCCAGATACAATCTTTGATATGGCTTAACTCATTTTTTTAGCACATTGCTAAGAAAAGAACCATTACGGAAAACCCAGCTTTCGAAAATAAATCACTCTCAATTCGGTTAAGTTAATATAAACCTCAAACTTATAACATCCCCTCTTTTGGAGGTCAAAGACGATCATATTTGAACCAACCATGGACGAGCCATACAAATAAATAATAAATAAATTTTTAGCATGTCCTGTTTTGACTATTAATTTAAAACATTTAAGGCAAACTCAACAGTCTTTCACAAGCTAAAATGCAAATGAAATAGAATATGACTTTGCCTGCAGTGAAGCCTTCATTTGGCTTACAGGATTACAGTTCACAAAGTAAATCAGTAAATATTTATTCCCATTGCTAACTGTACAATGCTGTTTGTTAAAATATTTCTTGATTCTTTATTATTACTTACTGGTAAATAAATTTATAGACAGTAAGTAATGCTGACATGATTTTAAGAGATTTTCTTTGGCGATATATTGTTTACAGGTACCTAATCAAATTTTTTCATAAAGACATTTTTGATGAAAACATGATGCGGTGAGTGTCGTTCAGGTGGCAATGAGGCCAGAAAAGGTGTGAATTTCCTTTTTCTTCACCCATATAACGACAGTCTGACCCAAGAGGTTCTTGGTCCACCTGTTTTATTCTTAAATTTCTAGGTGTCGAATATCTAGAAGACACACAGTTTGGACAAATACAGTAAAATATACTCACATTCACTAAACCAAAATAATGCTCGTTTGGTGGGAACTGTTCTGAGCCGATATCTCTTTCTAACTGTGATATATTTGCGCCCTGCAACAAGAAAAATTCTAGAAAATGCCGTAGCAGGTAATATTGCCGTCAATGGAAATGCCTCTAATTTTACCGCCTGTAACACTCGGCAGAAAATGGACGGTTAATTCTGAAGTTCTATGAAATGGGTTTATACAGTTAGAATACTAATAGAGCGTAATATTTACGATGTACATTTATCAGTAAATATCCATGTTAGTAAACGTTTTTCTCACCATTCTCTGCTGGAAATTAAGGCCGAGATCCTGACATATTGACATTTGCAATCTGTTTTTAGTAGCAACTTATATACACGATATACTCTTGCTGTAGGCAGATACGGTAGGTTTACAACAACGCTGTCTTTATTTCTGGAAACATAATTAGAATTTCTTTTCAGAAATAGGCAAAATAAGCAAAACCGTCATGACAGTTCGCCAGGTGGAAACAGAGACAATGTAGAGAGAGCCATCAATAAACAGACAGCACTTGTTGACAGACAAATATTGGGAGTTAGCTATTCAAGACAAACCAAAACCCCTGGACGCACTACTAGCGGCATCTACAATGGACAATGGTTCATCGTATGTAACATTAACTAAATCAATTGATTGTACTTTCTAAAAAAAAATTGACACACGACCACGAAACTAAAATCAAAAAAGACGAAAAATTGATTTGGACTGAAGGCGAAGGCCGATGGATTTTTGAGGGTTCGTAAATATCGTAGGTAATTAAAAACCCCATTAGGTATGGAGTAAAGAAAATCAGAAACAAGTTCAAAAAACTCAATTGATTTAGGAGTCGAAAGTCGTGTAAGGAAATATACCCCAATATACCATACCATCCATGAATTTTGAATATATTGAATGATTTGGCGTAATGGAGAAGAGGCCAGTGGGTGGATGTGGGCTGAGATTGATTGATGTTGAATAGAATTTTTACTTTCATGAAGTCTTCATCTAACAGATGGCGCTAAAGGAGGCAAAAGGATGATAATAATGAGATACTTCTTTCTGCGCTATGTTAATTTGTCTATGGTAAAATGTCAAATAGAATTACGAACGCACTCGGTAAGTTAAAAATAAGATAAAAAAGAAGAATAAAGACAGAATTGTATTGTATTGTTGAAATTGTAAGAATTGAACTGCTTACGAAAACTAGTAAGCACTTCCAATTATGAATCCTATTTTTTTGCAGCATGACATTTTTTTCTGAATTTGTACCGATAATGTTTATGATAGAGCTAATAAAATTTCTGAACGCATCTCTCCTTGCCTCCTCCTACGCCCTCTGCACCACCCCCCTCCTCCCGCCGACTGAACCGACCGATATTGGGCTTTTTTGAGTTGAGTCTGGGTCTGGCCGAGTCTGTCCTCCTGTGTTGTTATTCCCTCTTCCCTCCCGCCTGTTCGCTCGCTTTCATCGGAAGTTTACGTGTTCAGTGTTGACGTGGCAGTTTACAGTAGGTGTTTTCCGGAATCATCACTTAAACTCAATTTAAATCCTCTGTTGATATACATCGGTGGAATATAATTACAAGTTTCGACATAAATTCGTATACGAGCAGTCGTAACTAAGAGTTTTATTACTTTCGCAGGCATGCTAACTTCGTTGTTCGTTGCACTGGCGATATCGGCCGCATTTGCCGGCGTGCCGAGTCCAGAAGAGAGCAAAAGGCTAGTGGACCATTTGTCCGATGCTGAGCACTTCAAGAATGAGCACCACAACAAGCAATTCGACCACGACGCCTTCCTGGGTGAAGATCAGTCGAAGACATTTGATCAGTTGCCACCGGAAGAAAGCAAGCGTAGACTGGGGTAAGTTTCAATCTGATTTATTGTATAATGAGCTGCATAGAAACATGACCCCTGTACTGACACTTAGAGCCCTATTATATGAACAGAGGGTCATATTCTTTTGCAGCTGATTGTACTATACCTGTAGAATTTTGGTTTGCATGTCAAGGAGAATACACAAAAATTGCCCCATGGCATACCAAATTAACCTGGGTGGCAGACAAACTATAGAAATCTATTGTATCTAGAATTTCTGGCACCTGATGACTAGATTTGTGGAAATCGAAATTTTGGATTAAAATTTTGATTTATGGTCAGGCAGGTCAATGGGTCAGTGTCGATAATACAGATTACAGATTCTTTATTGCAAATAAACACAAAAGATACATTTGTCAGATAAAAAGATACGAAGGTGAGCTTATCTCTAAGAGAGATCTCTTCCCCCCAACCCTATAAGCAGTTAGAGAGTGTATAGCGGGGAATAAAAAAGGGCGTACAACGCAATGGTGATTAACTAAAAAAGTCTATAATACATAAAGACTTCAGCATCATTCTGTAATATAGACCTAAAATATGATTAGCGTTATTTTTCTAACCGACTGCCAAAAAGGATTAGGTTATTTGTGTTGCTGCATGTATTTGTTTACCCATGTTTTCGTCGTTAACAGGTTTTGATGACTGTTTTTTGTCCGATATAAATTTGGTTAAGATTTCGCACTTCATGATGCACTCCGAAGATAAAGAGTGGAAACTTCAGAGGTGTGACTTATCTAAGATACAAGTATCTGAAATACAGATACAAGATGCAAGATACGTATTTTCATTTTGTATCTAAAATACTTTTTAAAAAATCATTTTGTATCTTGTATTTAAATATATTTTGTTTGGTATCTTAGTATTTTATAAATACTTTTTCTGATAAAATACTTTTAGTAATATATTAGTAGAAATATATAAAATAAATGCGTAAAATTGAGCATGTCATTATTAGTCCAACATCACATTGGTAGATGGCGACTCTTTCTTTGCACTGCACTGGCCTGTATCTATACAAGATGTGGTAAATGCACAAGTCGTGCGAGCCAAACAATTAAAAAAAAAAAAACTGAAATGTAATTTCATTTGAGAAGATGACCGCCTTTTTGTATATATTACATTACATTAAGTTATTTACGAATAATTCGTAATAACTTAATGTTAAGTTATTTACATACGTAAATAACATTAAGTTATTTACGAATAAATCGTGTTATGTTATGTAACGTGTGTGTTATGTTATCATGTTATGCTCGTGTTATGTCAATTAAGAAAAATAAACTTAGAATTCATTAAAATAAAATCTTGGTTTCTTACAAAAGTATTTGTATCTTAAGAAGTATTTAGAAGATACGTATTTGGTATTTAGTATTTCAGATACTATTCTCGAAAGTATTTTGTATCTGGTATCTGAAATACTTTATTTAAAAGTATCTTGCATTTTGTATTGCAGATACTTTGTACAGGGTATTTTGTACATCTCTGGGAAACTTCAACTTTCATTACTGAAGTCTTTTGTTCTGCCAATTTTCGCGGTATAATTATATTCGTTAAGTTGTTTACTTTGAACCACAGGTGTGATTAAAGTAAGTGAAATTAACTGTAAGTGAAATGCTAAAATGTAGACAGAAGGCAAAGGCAATCAGAGCATATCAAAATAACTGGCTTTTTAATGTAACGGCTTAATATCTGTATGAAGACTTCTGTCTTTTTATCTCCAGATGTTTATCGAAATATCAGGCCACTCTAACTAAACCTTAGTTTGACTGTAAGAAATCCTTCTATGGGATAAGTCCGCCGTTGTACTCAAACTCTCTTGTGTAAAAAAAAATATTTTCTTCACAAGATCACAAATAATTTATTTAATAATAATATTAATAGAAAATAATAATTGAAAAGAATAAATTATATTGCGTTCCTTTGCATTCTGCTTACCACAGAATTAAGAGTATAACGTATTGTGTTATCAACCTGGAACCCCCGTTGTTATGATACCAGTATTTCTGTGCTTCGGAGGAGGCCACCTGAAATAGTATTATAGTATTTCAACTGAGGGCAATCGTTAGGCTAAGGGCCGGCGCCCACTGCTGGCGTGGCACGGCAGGTTGTGCTGCGGCATCCCGCGGCGTTCCGTGGCATGCCGTGGCATCCTGCTGAACGAGCAGCCAATCTGGCATCAATCAGTTTTGCTCCGCCCGGATTCGAAGTTGGTTATGTCGTTATGGTTAACTGGGATTTGTATTAATAGCACTTCTAGTTGAAGATGAAGAGAGACAAATAAGAACTGCTAATTTGATGATAAGACAATTCTGGGTGCATAATTTCACGTCACGTCATGCCGCAACATCCAGCGGCGCGTCACGTCATGCCGCAGCATCCCGCGGTACGTCGCTGCATCGTGGTATCGAAATAAAGTAACGTGAATTCTAAGCTCATTGGAAATAAGATTCAAAATAACTTTATTAGTAATAAAATCCTTTGCCATGACAGGCCGTGCCGTGCCGTCAGTGGGCGCCCGCCGGCCCTAAGTCGGCGGCCTAAAGAGCGCTTTGAAAATACTGCAGGCGACACAAATCTACCAATTCGCATTGGAGCCGTGTGCTGTTTTATGGGCCATACCCTCTCTAAGTGAGAGGAGGCTATGCGCCAGCCATGGAAACATAGGCTGTTGATATTTTTTTTTGACCACAATCTCACCTGATGGGAAGTGACGATGTGGCCGAAGATGAAGCACGCGATCTCAGTAGATGCCTAGAAGATATGTGTGATGTGAAGTGAAAGTCATATACAAGATTTACGGCTTTGGGAATTAGAGTCCGAAAAATTAACTTTATGAGATGCTCAGGGGGTCGATCGCGTTATTTTACAAAAGTTTTACCGTTCAAACGCCATAAACGCGATATAAACGTTTATAGCGCCTGTCATGCTACGGAGGCTGGGGGCCGATCGCGCTAGTTTCAACGGTATTACCAAAGCTAAACCATAACCAAGAACGTTACGTTAAGCACATTACGTATCGCGCTAATCATTTGAACGGAAATTAATCTATTTCTTTTAATACTCGTAGTTAGCTCTAAACATTTAGGGTTTGGTTTTACTTTTGGACGTCTTGTTGCTGATATGGTGATCCAATAAAGACATTTTAGGCGGCGTGTAAAGGTCTCATTAAACAACGCATTTTTTTTATCCACAACGGGATAGCACTTGACCTCAATCACACCTGATGTTAAGTGAAGATGAGGCCGAAGGTGGTATCATACTGACCCGGAAACCCCATCTTATTTGGGGGACTGGCTATCTTATCTCTGACAACCGGAACACAACAATGCTATTAACATTGCTGTTTGGCGGCAGATTTAGATAAGATGGTGGTAGCTAGCCAGGCGGACATTTAATATGCCCTACCATCAACCAAACCGAGTACTAAATGTGTACCCCGCTGGGAATCGAACTCGCGACCGCCAAAATGTAAACCCAATGTTGTCTACATTGAACCACGGACGCGGTACTTAAAATATTGAACGATTTAAATGAAAATGCTTATTCCATATTTCATACACGTATTCCGGGTGACTGCTTCATCCGTACACCTTTATTTTATAGACCATTAAACCGTGGAGTCATTAACCTATTGTTCTAAATATACCCCTCGCTATCTGCTGGATAAACGTGGCAACTGCCAATTTCCTGCTTCTCGAAGTTTATCTTCGCCGTGAATTATCTCGCCCACATAGTAACTGGCTTGAATAAACTAAGATAAGACAATGTTGCATTCTTCTAAGTGAGAGTACGTGTGCGTAGCCTAAATTAGATATTACGTGTTTGCATTTAGGTCGTAGACGGACATCTGCTTTTTACAGAATACTGTAGCCGATACGCGGGCTCGTCTCTAGGCAGCGTAGTTCAGTATAATGCAAGGAATGTTCGCCATACATAATTATTCGTCTAGATATTTTAATCATCTTCCTAAGACATATACATACTTACACCCTCGTTATAATTAACTCCCGACGTGAATAGGGGTGTTATAACGTTTGAAATTGTCTATCTGTTGACAATGGCCCTTAGATTATATAAATTCATCGGTATCGTCATCGATTACGTTGAACCAATGAGAAACCGGCAAATTGCCAAGCGAGCGATGTGCCAACCAATCACATGGCAGAAAGTAACCGACGACGTTGACGAAGAAATTATGTAATAGAACCCTGGATTTGTTTCTTCTTTTTTTTTATGCACAACGGGATAGCACTTGACCTCAATCACACCTGATGTTAAGTGAAGATGAGGCCGAAGGTGGAAGCGTACTGACCCGGAAACCCAAATATTTGGGGGACTGGCTATCTTATCTCTGACAACCGGAACACAAAAATGCTATTAACATTTAAAATGCCCCACCACCAATCGGATGGTGGTAGCTAGCCAGGCGGACAGATTACTAAAGATTACTTTGTTCTTCTACAAAAAATCAGTAACTTTAAAATTATAGGAACACTACAAACAATGCGTATTTTTACTGGACTCGATATGACTTAGGCGACGGCACCGCCAACCGATACGGTCATACTCATAATGGATCGAATTTCTAGAAAAGTTGACATAATGTGTTACGACAATTAACAAAACACAGCAGTCAAAGACTAATCTAACATACTACTCTGTGTAAAAAGTATCGGGAATATGTCAATAAAAAGACCCGCGTAAAAGAGGTCGTTCTAATTTTTTTACTGCATGTTGGTAGCACTGTACTGATTTAGCGCGCAAAATTTGAGCGGGATCTGTCATTTAATTTGTTTTAAACTACACTTTTTGTTGGTCATAGTTTTGAGTCCTCGGCGATTTTTACAATGGAAAATATTGTTGAACAAAGAGTGTGCCTTAAATTTTGTGTTTCAAATGATATTTCATGTGGTGAATCACTAAAAATGTTGCGAAATACCTACGGCGAATCGTGTATATCGAAAACAAGGGCTTATGAATGGTATAAGGCTTTTAAAGAAGGCCGAGAAGTAGTAGTAGACTTGCCTCGTTCTGGTAGACCTTCAACCGCTACGACCAAAGAAAACATCGACAGAATCAAGAAGCTAGTGCTCGAAAATCGACGTATGAGTCTGAGAGAGTTGGCTAGTGAGGTGAACATATCTTTTAAGTCCGTCCACAACATTCTCATTGACATTTTAGGCATGAAACGCGTCGCCGCTCGACTAGTTCCAAAAGAGCTCAATTTTGTTCAAAAAGCGCAGCGAAAGCATGTCGCTGAAGACATGGTTTCCCGAGCTTCTACGGATCCGACCTTTATGAAACGTATAATAACTGGCGACGAGACATGGGTTTATGAGTACGACATGCAAACAAGCCAACAGTCTTCAGAATGGCGTCTCGAAAACGAGCCGAAACCCAAAAAACCGCGGCAAAGTTGCTCCAAAATCAAGGTGATGCTGACAGTTTTTTTTGACTACCGTGGTGTGGTTCACTCCGAATTCCTTCCAGAGGGAGAAACAGTGAATAAAGAATATTATTTAGGCGTCATGAAGCGTTTGCGTGAGAGTATCCGCCGAAAACGTCCAGATTTGTGGCAACACAACTCATGGATGCTGCACCATGATAATGCACCATCACACACAGCCATTATAGTGAAAGAGTTTTTAGCGAAAAATTCAACAAAAGTTCTCGACCAAGCACCGTATTCACCTGATATGGCTCCGTCTGACTTTTTTTTATTTCCCAAGTTAAAATTACCACTTCGAGGAAAACGTTTTGAGTCGATAGAAGCCATAAAAGAAAATTCGCTGAATGAGCTAAAGGCCATACCGCAAATAGCCTATGAAAAATGTATGGAAGACTGGGTGAAGCGGTGGAGATGTTGTATTGCAAGCGATGGGGCCTACTTTGAAGGCGATAAAATAAATTTAGATGAATAATTTGTATTTTTTGTTTTATTGACAAATTCCCGATACTTAGTACACTGAATGTATGTATATCCATTATCAAAAGTTCGCTGCCCCGTTTTTATCAACAACGCCCATTGCCCAACCATTTTAAACTTTATTACTATGTTCGACTATTTTTCTAGAATCATCGTTGACAAAATAGACTCCGATAAGGACGGCCACGTGACGTTGGTGGAATTGAAAGACTGGATCAGATACACGCAGAAGAGGTATATAGAGGAGGATGTGGAGAGGCACTGGAGGCAACATAACCCTAACAATGATGATACTGTGGCTTGGGAGGTAAGGTTCTCTGCTATTTTAAGACGCGATTTAGGCCCGTATGAATAAACCATTCACAAGATAGAGAACAGTCTTGTGACCGGTCTCAAGGAAACGTGTTGATTAATAAACCGAACTTGAGACCTGAAAAGCACGTGCTTACTCAAGCAGTACTCACTTGAGAGTTTCACGTATTAATAAACGAAACTCATGACTATCATTCATTCGCCGCTGAGGCGATTTGAGATGTGATCTCAGCTGAGTAGACCTCAAGATTGGTTTATAAATTAGCACGGAACTTGAGATAGCGTCAACTTCTTAAGACGCTTCTCGGGTGATACAGCCTCAAGACTTGTATTGAGATTAGTTTATTAACACGGGCCTTAGTCTCCTGAATTTTTATGAGATGCGCAAACAAATGGTGGTGCAAGAGGGTTTGGTGCACAAAACGCTTGGTTTTTTTTTTATACGGTTCACAAAACTGGACACAATTCACAATATTTTTAGTCTTACCCAACATTACGACATAATTGATTGAATGTATCCTACTTGATGTGAACACAGCATGCACACAGGTAAACAGTCTCAATACTTAAGAATAAAATAGGCTATTAACTAAATCACTAAAACGATACAAAAAGACCTATTTATAATTGTTGTACAAAATGATGTATTTATTTAATTTATTTAATTTAATTTTAATTAATTACACATGTATATGTATTAAGGATGATTAATCCTTAATACCAGTTAGATCCTTTCCATCCTTATTACCAGTTATCCAGGTAGAGGTGCGACGAGAATACCGACCTCAATTGTATTAGTCTGCTATTGCCTTTGAATAAATCATTCACAAGAATGTTTTCTCTCTAGACCGTAAAAGCTGCCGCAGGCAATTGATTCAATTATATGTAATTGAATGCCAAGGCGGATCGTTGTGTATTTTAAATAAATATTTCGTACACTTACTTCAATCATCTAGTCCCAAGCAAAGCTTGTAGCAACAATAACTCATGACTCGGGAATAAATATTCGTAACATTTACCCCTCACGGGATTCGAACCCGTAACCGTTAGCATCGCAGACAGGGTCACTATAGCAATAGGTCGTCGTCGTAACATCATCGTAACGATATGTCGTTAAAATCAAAATCAAAAAATGCTTTATTTTACACAGGTACACAGGGTACACTTAAAATAGTCAGATTTTAGGTACATTTTTTAAGCTACTGCTTGTTCAAAAGCAGCCCTGTTCCCCTGAGAAGAACAAGCAAGAAACTCGAGAGGTTGCTCTTTTTTTAAAAAAAGGTTTTTTGTTACAAAATTATTAATTATTATTTTATATTTTAATATTTCATTATTAATTGTGAAATAGCCTGGTTACGCGAACGGGCTGTTCATGTCTATGAATGTTTATCATCTAAATAATCTGATATGATCTGATATTTTTATATATGGTGTTAAGGTGGGCAACGTGTAGTTCCCCTGCTGTTGGCGGCAGTGACCACTTCTCATCAGAGGGCGAAGTGTGAGTTTTGTTTCGACTCAACTTTACTACCGCATTCACGTTTACGTGACGATTTGTATGGAGAAATGTGCAGCGCCTCTAGCGGATAGCTTGCAAATCGATTTTTTTCATAGGGAATTTTTCGTAAACGCGAACGCGTTAGTAAAGTTAAAAACGAGGCAAAACTCACACTTCACACACAGGTGGCCTGACAGTTCGTTTGATATTCTGGCATGTCATTTCGACAATTACACTCTTTGGGAATTTCACTTTCGAGAATGTCATGGCTTATAGGACGATTGAAAACCTTTCAGACATACAGAAAGAACGTGTATGGGTTTATGGATGAAATGGACGAGAAGGAGCTCACGAACCCCTACAGCGAGGGTTTCACATACTCCAACCTGCTGAAGAGGGACAGGCGAAGGTGGCACTATGCTGGTTAGTTTGCTTACATTTATATACAATACCAGACAATACAATACAATAACTTTATTGCACACTGGAAGAGAAAATTTTGCGCTTTATGATTTAATCTATCCTATAGCCGATATAATTAGTATCATCTAGTATCATCTAGAATATCTTTGGTATGCGTCTATTCCATTGCGATGAGGTCGACTGGATGAGTACATACGAGGGCGACACTAATTTTTTTTAGATCTGGCCACTTTTAAACGATATAATAAAAAATATGCTCAAATTTTGAAAATGGAACTCTTTGCCAATATAACTGTGTATATATTTCATTCATTTGTTTTACGATTTGGCGGCAAATTGTAAATTGTTTGTGTCACGTCAGGTCAGGGGGCCTACAATCACCTCTTATAGCAATATTACAGTAATATTACTTCGGAAATTCGTACCCCGACCGCCTTAAAACAAGCTTATTATAATATTGTTTTGTTAAGCAGTTTTGTGACGTCACCGCTGAATCATTCGCTCAATTCGTACCATCAGCGTTGTTTAACGGTCGTTTGACAGCTAGTAATATTGCTCAAACGTCAAATTTTACAATCTTAAAAAAGTTAGTCTCTTGTGATGGTTTTATTATTGTTTTAGTGGTATAAGGATAATAAACCGTTATTTTCGCTTAAAAAAGTAAGTGGATGTGTTTTTCACAATAACTCTTTATAAATACATTGTGTTCATTGCGTAAACCGATAAGAAATACATTAAATGTGATATGGTTTTAGATGGCCAATGATTACGAATTATTCGAGTTTCTGGAAGACGATGCCGCGGAGGATTTGTCGGAGAAGATGCAACGTCGAAGGCGATTACTTGAAGAATGTAATCCCTTCGATATTGACGAAGTTGAATTTGTTCGACGAGTTCTTTGTCTAGGATGCTTGCTTATTCTATAAATGCACAAAAATCACTAAAACATTAGTTTGTATATACTTACTCTCTAGTCGCCATAATATAAATTCTATAAAACCAGTAAAAAAATAATTTCAAACAAATAAAAATTTTATACCAAGATTATGAAAGAAAGCGCCCCGCTTATTACTTTGACACAATGTTTCATTTTACGGAACGACACCGGCGGCGGGCGGCAGCGTTACTTCACATTTAATTTACGCTTTCTTGCATTACTTCAATGAAATGTATATTTAAATTTATATATGCATAAATATAAAAAACTTTCATTTCTAATTATGCATTTCAACAATAAAAATATGAACATAAACGACAAAAATCATGCACAATATTTAAATAATTGCGTTTACCGGAACGCTATTATTATTCGAGGTGTGAAAGTGATAACGCTATACAAAGGTATAACGTTGTCTCGTTCTTCTGACGGCAAGGAATAGACAAATCATTCGTTCTTTCCCGTCTCTAAGCAGGAGTAAAACAATATTGTTTTGTATTATCGCTAGATGATCGCGGTACGAATTTGAGTAATATTACTTTAACATTGAAACAAAACGTTCCTGAAACATGATGGTTTTTAAAATGATCGTTGTAGGCCCCCAGATCTCTGGAGATGTGAGAGCTGGCGCCTACTTGCTCAGCAGCTGAGCTTATGCATTCAGCGGGGCAATAACGCTAACGTACTAGGTACTATGCCTCACGTTGGACGGCGTATTTTTTCTATAAGATATAGGTATTTTCAATTGTGTTTTTAAAATTTGTTGTTTCATGTACATACTTAATTTGAATACAGAATTTTTCATTCCTTTTTTTCCCAAAAAAGACTTAGAAAATATGAGTTCCAAATAAATCTCCGGCTGGCGCATGCGTCAATGATGGTTTTGAAGTAAAAAAAATTACCTGTGCCAATAAATTCTATTTCACTTACCTAATGTGCCCTATTTTTTACCCGACTGCCCAAGGAAGGAGGGTAATGTTTTTCGAGTCTATGTATGTATTTATAGCTATACTACAGTTTCCAACTACAGTAGCTATCATCGCTATTTTGTACTGTGTATATTTATTTCTGTATCCAATAAAATTATAATTTTTCACATAGATAAATACACACACGCACGCACCCAAACACATATCTGACCAAGTAACCTCTCATATTATATTTGCAACTCACATAAGCACTAACCAAACTAATCCAGGTTTTTCAATTTCAATTACGCATAAAGTAAAAAGCTTATCCAAAAAGTACAAGAATGGAGAGCAGAGTATCCTAACACTAGTTTTAAGAAGCTTAACAGGATACTCTCACAATTGTGTACAAGATTGTTGTGCTTGAATGAAAATAAATATTTTGAATTTTCAATTTTATTCTTATTCTCTTATTTTTATGCATATTATAAGTGATTGAAGCTGATCAAAAGATGACGATCATAAGAAGTGGAAGTCTGTGGTCTCTGTCCACCCTTACGGGAAACAGGTGTGACTTTATGTATAAATGAAAACATCTATAACTCGTGTACATATGTCTGGTACAATAGATTTTAAAAATTGTTTTCCCTTGTCAGTTTTTAATTTTTAATTTTGATGAATGAAACCCCAGAACACCTGGCAAATGATTGTGACTATTTGAATTTTCAGACAGCGATCAGGACGACGCTCTCAATAGGACCGAGTTCGCGTGTTTCCTCCACCCAGAGGACCACTCCAGCATGAGAGACATTGTAGTGCTGGAGACTATGGAGGACATAGATAAGGACAAGGTACAGTCAAAATATGTGTTGAGCTCATAATAAAAACCTGTTAGAAGTTTTCATTAGAACACATAGATTTATAAAGATTTATAAAAGAAAAGAAAAATGGTCCTATGTGTTTCTTGCGCCGTTTCTTTTCCCTTGATGATTTCCCTTTCCGAAGCGGTGGCAGCTTGGACATACTGATTGACCGAAAAATGCTTAGCCCTATTTTTATTTCCAATAGATTTAAATTGACATTCAACAAATGATATCATGTATCTTACGTTGAAATAAATGCTTGAAGTTTGAAGTATATACCAGAGCCTTTGATCATACATTGTAGATGCTTAATGTTTGAATGACTAAATTGGATTATTCGTATTTATGTCTATTAGCTGAGGTATGAAGGAGGAGCGGACTGCGATTATTTCATTCCCATCGGTGCCCTACCAAGGTTGTTGTATACGTACAATAGTCTGATAGGGCAAGGACAATCACTACCAATCCTATGAACGCTGGATCGAAAATTTTCGGATCGTAAAACGCTGAGGCAATCGTAAATCGCACAAATAACAAGTGGTTGATATGTTTACAGTACATAGCACAACTAACAGAATCAATTATAATGCAATAATCTGACAAGAGTAGTGAATAAGTGATTCGTTTTTGACTATTTGTTCTATTATTCTGATGTGATAGATGTTCGCCTGTTATGAGGAGTATATAGGCTTTTGTAGTGGAGGGCTTTAGTTTGCTCAAACATGTACATTATGGTTTAAAGGTACATATCCATGTGTTCGATTTAAATAAGCCAGGACATAACACAACGCTATCTAGTACCACGTTAAACAACTAGGCTTGTTTTATGACTATCACATGGTTGATAAGTGTATCAACCATGTGATACCAAAACAAACCAAAACAAGCCACATCAACACACAACAAGCTATCACATAGTTGTTAAGTGTATCAACCATGTGATAGCTATAAAACAAGCCACATCAACACAACAAGCTATCACATAGTTGTTAAGTGTATCAACCATGTGATAGCTATAAAACAAGCCACATCAACACACAACAAGCTATCACATAGTTGATAACTGTATCAACCATGTGATAGCTGTAAAACAAGCCACATCAACACACAGCAAGCTATCACATGGTTGATACAGCCATAAAATAAGCCTACTTGCTTAACGTGGTACTAGATGGCGTTGTGTATGTCCTAGCTTATTTCATTCAAATAACAAAACGCCACAACCATGTACGCGTCACGCATACATGGGTGTTTTTGTTAATAACATCCATAATATCCAAATTTATGCCCTCAGCAGGATTCCAACCTGTGACCTGCCAGAGTCTCTAACCGCTACATAAACAGCACTAGGAGCACGACAGGCTCGATAGACGTTTTTGTCGAGCGAGATAATATTTGTCTTGCTCATTCCTTTGGACGAAATATACAACTATCCCACTCACGTCGTGCGTGACAAACGGTGTCATGCTACGGCGGCAAACCGTCAATTTCTAAACTGTTTCCAGTTCTTGTAAACAAGCATAGGCTGTTGTAGGTAAAGGCGTAGAGTGCGATTTTTGTGTAGGACCTTCTGTTTACATTTGTCATTTATTAATCGTCTCTATTTCCAGGACGGCAAGGTCTCCATGGATGAGTACATCGGCGACATGTACAAGCCTGAAGAAGGCGAGGAGGGCGAGGAACCTGACTGGGTCAGACAGGAGAGAGAACAGTTCACTGGATACAGGTAAGAATTGTTTCTTTTGTGACAATGTATGATGCAAGCCTCATCATCAACGGCCTTACGCGTACCCACTGTTTGGAGCCCAGCCTCCTCTCGCTGGATGAGGATATGGGCTATGAATGTAGTATATCAACCATCTGGTATCCACAACACAAGCCTATCGTTGCTTAAAGTGGAACTAGTTGGCGCTGTGTGTATGTCTAAGGATATTTATTATTATTATAAAAAATGTACGTACTATTTCAGAGATACAAACAAAGACGGCTTTATGGACGAACGTGAGGTAACCGACTGGATCGCCCCTCCAGAGTTTGACCACGCGGAAGCCGAGGCAAGGCATCTGGTCTTCGAAGCTGACTCTGATGCAGATGAGAAACTAACCAAGTCAGAGATATTGGACAAGTACGACCTCTTCGTTGGTTCGCAGGCGACAGACTTCGGCGAGGCTCTAGCGAGGCATGACGAGTTCTAACTATTAAAGTAATGTGGTTTCGTAACTGGTAATGGGATGATAACTATATCAAGTAATATTTAATAATGTGGTCAGAAACTTCACTTTTCTCCCGTTAAATATTACCTGGTTGTCTTTGGTTAAGTCAAAATAGGGACTATTTTGACTATTGCGATACCAATAAGGCACAGTTTCGTTTAAATGGCAAAATCCGTGGTTCAATATAAACAACATTGGGTTTACGATTCGGAGTTCGCGTTCGTTCGGGTACATGTTTAAGTACATTACATACAGAAATGCTTTTTGGACATTTCTCTTTGATCAATAATGTGAAGAGGCTTCTGGAGAGGCAACTTCGTAATATTGCTTATTACTCATACCTACGTCATGTGTGTTCTTTAATCTTAAGTGGTCTGGTTTCCATAACCCAATCTCGATACTTTTCCCTGTTGAGTCCGTATTATTAAAGTGAGTTTATTAATTATTTTTATCCGCCTCCGCGGCACAATGTAAACAACATTGGGTTTACGATTCGGAGGTCGCGAGTTCGATCCCCAGCGAGGTACATGTTTAAGTACTCGGTTTGGTTGGTGGTAGGGTATTTTAAATGTCCGCCTGGCTAGCTACCACCATCTTATCTAAATCTGCCGCCAAGCAGCAATGTTAATAGCATTGTTGTCAGAGATAAGATAGCCAGTCCCAAATGTGTTTGGGTTTCCGCCTCAGTACGCGTCCACCAAAAAAAAAATTGAAATCGCATCACAAATGTCGGAGATATAGCGTACCATAGCTAAACAAACAGTCGATGGATTAACTGTGCCAAGCGGCGTCTTTTTTTTAACTTTTATTTTTACGAGGCTTACGGCAAAAGTGCAATGTTATGTACATTGTTAACACAATGCTAAGAGGTCGGCTAGACTGACTTGGTCTACATTTTTTTCTGCGAATAAACTTTTTGAGAATAAACGTGGTGTCAGTCAATCAGAATCCTATTGCGTTCTGTCATCATGCAATGACGTGCAAATATTTAATATAAGTGAAGTTATCGCCTGTGTCCAATAATTGTAACTTCAGTGTTACAATCAGTCAATCAGAATCCTATCACGTTCTGTCATCATGCAATGACGTGGCGATAACTTCACTTATATTAAATATTTGCACGTCATTGCATGATGACAGAACGTGATAGGATTCTGATTGACTGACACCACGTTTATTCTCAACAATATCTCATGTTTTGGCAAATAAATATTCATTTCGTTGCACAAAAAAGTTATAAGTGTATTGGTAAATAAATTTTTACTGTAAGTGAGATTAATGACACTGGAAAAGTCCTTTTTAAATGTTTAACTCTATTTTGGCTTAAAAGGTTTCAGCTTCAGGTTATTCTAACTTTGCCAGTTACGAAAAATAAACATGTATGATTGAGGTGTTTGAATAGAGTAACATGTCCTCGATGGTCAATATGAGACTGTAATTGGTATTTCAATTTATCCAATGATAGATTCGATTTATTTATCAGAATCTACACCATTGTCAAACTTAAAATAATAACATTGTATAGGTATAAGCCCATCTCAGTATATTGAATTTGACGACCTGTTTGGTGTAGTGGTTAGAAACTCTGCTGCTATACCAAAAAGTCGCGGGTTCAATTCCCGCTAGGGGCATATGTTTGTATGATGAATACAGACATGTGTTCCCGAGTTATGGATGATATGTATTTATTTACAAAAAAAATAATTATATATTTGTGTAGTTTATTAACCATCTGTTATCTATAATACAAGCCTAGTTGCTTAGTGTGGAACTAGATGGCGCTGTGTGTATGTGCAAAGATATTTATATTTATAAATTTCTGATGGTTAGATATGCCGCATGCCGATGATCGTGGAAAGGTAACTCGTAAACGGACAGACATGTTCAGGGTTTGCTTGGATGAGATCGCTGTCATATATTACATAATTATGTAATGCATTATTTGCTTGTTTTAACAATAACGCGTATTTGATTGAAGGCTTATACGGCATAAAAGTTAAATAATACATTGCAGTCTGATCACTATTGTTGATCACCTGTGGCATGTTACTCAAAATGTATGAATCTATTGTAAAAATAATTTGTGATGAGAAGTTCGAAAGAAAGCATTAAAAAATGTAATCCAATAAATCAGCAGTTCTACCTAGATTACATTCGCGTTATACGTTTTTTTTTTAATTATAAATCTTTTTTTATAATTCCGAGATTATTAACCTTTTGCTATAGAATAACTTGCCATAATTATTTTTCGTAGAATCTCTTAGATGGCACTAATTGATACTTCCATTATATTTTTTAATTAATATGTTTTATGTCTTTAGTTGTAAGTTTTAGCTTCTAATACAAGACCAAAGTAATTCTACTATGAATCTAAATATGTAATTCTAAGTTTGACCGTGAAAATAAAATACATAGACATAAAGTCCAGCTTTTCGTTGGTTTTGGAAACCTCCTACTATAAAAAAATCGTATGTTCATAAAAAGCCAAAATAGTCGTTTTCTTATCTACCTACAAACCGTGACCCCGATGAACTCTGATCAAAATGAAACAGCACCAACACAGGGAAAACAGTGGTACCACGTAAGCGTCCTAGACGTAAATTATGGGCACTCGATACGTCTATCGGACGTTTATCTCCTTATCCTGACTTCTAAGGCGCTTACATGATACCGCAGATTTCGGTAAAATCTCTCAATATTAAACGCTCATGTTTTCCCCGTATTTTTTATTATTCTTTTATGGTCACATTTTCGATAAGATGACATTTCCGGGTCAGTACACTTCCACCTTCGGTCTCATCTTCTTAACCATCAGGTGTGATTGAAGTCAAGTGCTTACTTCTTCTTCGTGTCAATGTGTCCAATCAGATTTGGTCCGCCCAGAATTCAGCCACAACTACAGCGTTATCTGTAGCCATGTGAAGGTCCTCCATACCACAGGTGGAGGGGCACAGAGGGCAGGAGAGCAAGTGCGCCATGTTTTGAGATGGGGTTTCACAATCGCAGTGCTCTCGTGACTGGTCAGTGAATCCCCACTGCGCCAGGCTTGCTTACTAGTTGTGCATAAACAAATGTCTACAAATGATAACCTGAGAGACACACTAGAAGACCTCAACATTATTATTAATTGTCATGTTTACAGAAATAAGTAATTAAACATTGTTATTGTAATATGAAGAGGGATTTGGTTCCAAAATTAACGAAAACGGCTGTGTATATTGGTACTTATTGAAACCAGGCAACTCTGGGTCAGTCTCGCATATTTTTGGTCAGTATTGTGAATTGCAAGCACTTTACGAAACTGAATCAAATATATATATAGGTCAATAAATATTTGAAGGTTGCATCGGCAGATAATAAATCATAAACGGCTGATTGGAAGTAAGTTATGTAATTAAAGACATTTTATAGTTCAACTCCGTTACCATAACTACGTACTCGTACTGTTGCAGTTATCAATTTTTAAACTGATTGACGTAACTGACCAAAAATGTTAAATTAAACTGCCCCTTAAGAAATTTTGTAACTGGAAAGCCGAACTGCGTGTTGTATTTACTGCATTTTAAATGTGCTTGTAGTAACTGCCCAAATATTTAAACTGCCAAATTATTAATAACTATTAAGATGGTTTATCCCGCACGGTATTCCGTACAAACTTTCAAGTCCAAATTTTTCGAAATGAATAAATCGATTCTAATGAAACTTTATAAGCATAAAGCACGTACATAGATATAAAAAGTTAGTGGAGAATATTTTCGAAAAAGTGTTGGTGTAAATTTTACTTATGAAAATAACATAGCTTAACCGATTTCGATTAAATATGGCTAAGAAATTTGCTAACACCACCATACGAAAAAAATCGTTTTCAAATCTAAAATGTCACAGACGAGAAATCTTAACGCCAAAGTCAGCGATTTAAAATTTTCCATAGTAACAGAAGAAATGCAATATTTTATACTCTTTTATATGCGATATTATACTAACTTTTTAGATCTATGTACCCTGCTTATATGTATAAAGTCTATTAGAATTGGTCTATTCATAGCGAAAAATTTGGACTTGAAAGTTTGTATGGAATGCCGTCTAGGATAATCCCTCTTAAGAAATTTTAAATTGAATGTCCATGTAGCTTTCCAAACGAGAGGAATGAGGTAGTACCCCAGCAGTGGGGACATTGACTGACTTCCTGATTTGTTCTTTGAGGCTTAAGTTATTGCAGAGTAGAAAGTAGCATGGTTTGAAACACTAATAATACGATTCCATTTTCATGGCCAAATATATCCAGTGATTTACTGATACCATACTGTGTAGCTTCATCACGGCAGAGTAAGCGTAATCTTTACTAATATTTTTTTTATTTAGAATATGGTAGGTGATATTGGTTATTTCAATTATGATACTTAATGCATTTAATATTACTACTATGACGGTAGCTAGAGATTTTATTGTTGTCTTGAGTTCAGATAGTTACTTGCAGACTGTATTAAAGTAAAAATAAATTTGAAACTTGTCATTCGATAATGAATTAGTCGGATCGAGTTCGATATTGAATAATAATTTAAATATATCTCGGGTGCCATGTTGGATTGTTTACCATACAATATATCCTATGACACTCCGGGAATCAAGATGCATCTAACGATACCTTGCATTTCAAAATCGGTCAAGTCATTAGGTTACAGGAGGTAACATAAAAATCTATATACATACATTCGAGAAACATTACCCTCCTTCCTGGGGCAGTCGGGTAATAATTGTTCGCTGTTTGTACCTTAACTGGCAACACAGGAGCTTCACAGCCAATAACAAATTCTTTATTCAGTGTTTTCATGTAAAATAAACGTAGTCGCTGTCTTTTCCGTTTTTTAATATTTTTGGCCGAGCTGCTGTGTCACTATGTTAGTGAATTGCAGATAAATTGGCACGTGCCTTATGTTTCTATCCCTTATCAACTTGTTTGGTTGGAAAGAGATGCAAATAGTAAGGCGCGCGCTAATTAACGCAAATATTACGCCAATTAGCAATTTTATTACCTTATAAAGAGGCAGGTGATTGGTGTGTTTACCTCTAATTGTGAGAGTCCCACTGCCAGCTGTCTGGTAATCAAATACTGATTCTAAAAGCCTTTTAGAATCAGTATTTGATTAATCGTGTGATTATGTGAATATCTTTAGGCTGCTCGCGTAATACTTTTTGTAGGGCCGACAATGGGGTCGATTTTTGCGCCGACTTTTATTACCGATTTTGTGAACGACTTTTTTTTGTTGTGCGATTAGCTCGTTTAATTTTTTTCCGACAAAAACACGGCTGCCTCATGTTGGAATTGTTTTAGGTCCGACAATCGGGCCAAAATTTTGTGACCGACTTATTGTGGGACGTGTGCGTCTCAGTATTGCAACTTGTAAATTGCATTTTTTCACAAAAAATCGGTTACCGTTTATCGAACGTGGGCACCTAGTCTTAACTGATTCAGATTTGGCTTTATTGGTAAAATAAGGTTGTGGGAACTCTTGCAAAAGTGGTAATGTTGTTGGATGACATATTTGATATTACTTAATTGTTATTCATTGTCAACTCGGATGAATTACTCCTTAGTAATTCATCCGAGTTTCGCGGCCTTCCGCGCTTATTACAGAATGTTACTCAAGCAGAGATCTCCGCTTGAGGACAGTTAAATAGGGACAGTTTTATATAACTTGTATAGCAGCATCACTTTCTAAGTATGTGTGCTCAAGCGCAGCTCTAAGCTTGAGCAACATTCTAAAATACGGGCCAAAGTTTCCAATCTTTGTAAGTACCTAAATCTCTATTTTTATCTGAATTCAACTTCAAATATAACGAAGTTTTCCATGTTCGTCTCAAAGTACAATTAGAAATATTATATTATATTAACAGCTAATGTAAGAACAATAGGTTTTATTTTAAATGGAACAATAAATATTTTTAAAATCATTTAGTCGTGTTTGCTTTGTCTGTTCGTGGCCGTGTGGTTTCCCAATCCCAATAGCGAATTTATCATCAAACTTCAAGCATATGACGACTGATTGGTGTAGAAGGTGACCCTGACATAGACATCTCAAGGTTACGGGTTCGATTCCCGCTAAGGGTAAATGTTTGATAAATCATCAACAGCCTTACACGTCCCCACAGTTGGGGCACCAGCCTTCTCTCACCGGGAGAGGGTTTGGGCCATAATTCACCACGCGGTCTCAGTGCGAGCGTCAAGTGTTTTTAAATCGGCCCTGTAGGCCACCAACTTGGCTTAACGACTGTGTTCAATTGAAAACAACCGGGACCGACTATTTAACGTGCCCTCCGAAGCACGGGAACACTCGTATTAAAATACCACTAGTGGTCACCCATCCAAGGACTGACAGACCAGTTAACATCGCTAATCGAAAACTCAAGTAGGTATCATAATACAATACAATTTACCTAATTTCAAACTTCAAGCTATAACGAGCGACTGGTGTACGATGGCGACCGGACATCGAAACCAAACGGTTGGGGGTTCGAATCCCGCTAAGGGTTCATGTTTGATGAATACGAACACAATTTTCCGAGTCACGGACGTTAGTAACCGTAGTACCGTAGAGTGTTGCCGAACTATCGATAGTTTTAATCGAAAAATGCCTATCGATAGTATCGATCTCTTAGAACAATACTTTCGATAAGCAGCAATATTACCGATAGTATCGATAGTATTGCTATCTAATATTACATAAACTATCGATAGCATCGATAGTATTGTTCCCGAAAGTTACGAAATCTATCGATAGTTTTATACAATCGATAGTGACCTTTAATTCAATAGTACCTATCGGTTATTTCTATTCTACCCACTTCGGTTGGTGGTAGGGAATTTTAAATGTCCGCCTCGCTAGATACCACCATCGTATCTAAATTTGCCGCCAAACAGCATTGTTAATAGCATTGTTGTGTTCCGGTTGTCAGAGATAAGATAGCCAGTCCCTCAAATGTGTTGGGGTTTCCGGGTCAGCACGCTTCCCCCTTCGACCTTATCTTCACTAAACATCAGGTGTGATTGAGGTCAAGTACCAACCCATTGTGCATAAAAACAAATGCAATCGATACTATTGAAATAAAGGTAACAACCGATTGTCCAAAACTATAGATACTATCGATAGTTTATTTAATATTGAAAAGCAATACTATCGATAGTTCATTCGCCGTCAGGGATCGATAGTATTGTTGTTTATCGATATTATTGCACTAAAAGAGAGATTGATACTATTATTTTTGCTTCAACTCTTGCGTTTTGTTGCGTCGCGTCCCTCTGCATCCTCTATCGCATATTACATGGGGAATGTTCTGAAGAACTGTTCTAGCTAATACCCGCTGCTCAATTTAACCGTTACACTTCTCGCCGAAAATTAAAATTCCATCCACATCACCTGGATGAGTGGAAGTCTACCACTGTACGTTTCTCAAGAAACTGCCTACCACGTACGACCACCCTGTGGAACGGACTTCCTGCAGCGGTATTCCCGAACGAGTACGACATTGGAACCTTCAAGAAACGAGCCTACACCTTCCTCAAAGGCCGGCAACGCATTTGTGACCCTGTTGGTGTTGCGGGTGTCCATGGGCGGCGGTGATTGCTTTCCATCAGGTGACCCGCAAGCACGTTTGCCGCCCTCTCAAATAAAAAAAAAATGCTATCGATAGTGGACTATCGAGCGGCACACTACAGCAATTAATTATATTATAATATATATATCATTGTTGTAAGTGTCCGAAATATTAGTTTGTTAATATGTCGACTAGTAGCCGCACAACGACGACCGTGTCAATTTTAACTTAACGTGAACTTCGGATATACTTAAAATCAATCCAAAAAGTTTTATATCGTAAGTTATCATTCCCACCGAAAAACATATCTTGATTTCCGTATTTTAACGGCGATGGGCGACTTCTGCATTTTTTGAGAGGTTAGCCGTGGATGTTGTTACATTAAAGTTTTAATGTTTGAAACACCCAAACGCTTTGGGATATTTCTGACCACCCCATTTGGGATAAAGGTCGTGACGTTATGTATGTATAGCATAATACACATTATTATTATGGTTCGGCCAATAGGTTGCTACTTCATTCTGCCATGTGAATAATAAAAGACAACGCATTCACATTCATGCTCATGGAACCCGAGATGCTTACTGGTGAAAAGTAAACATATGCACGCCCCTCATGCCATTCAACTTGGCCCTCGCGTGCAGTCTGTGGTATTCAGCCGGACCTAGTATAACATTCCTCCTTGCTCAAATTCGCATGATCAACTTCTTATTAACTAACGACTCACCGGATTCTTCCACGTGTCGGTGGTAGTAGGTAATCAGAATCACTCACAGTCGTTGATGTGTTCAGTGGAGCTCCGACTCCTTTGAAGGCTGGTAGTAAGTTCTCATTTTCGATGTGCAGACCTAGTATTACGGTTTACTTCCCATAACGAACCGCTTATTACGATACTCAATTGACAGATTAAATTATGAATTCTGTCGCTAATTTATCGCTATCTACGACATACTTATATAAGAAAAGCTTAAAACTATAATTAAATAAATAAACAATAAAATATCCTTAGACATACACACAGCGCCATCTAGCTCCACAGTAAGCAACTATAGGCTTGTGTTGTGGATACCAGATGGTTGATATACTACATAAATACATTTTTTTGTAAATAAATGTTTATTATAAATGAAAACATCCATAACTCGTGTACAAATGTCCGTATTCATAACACAAACATATTCCCCTAGCGGGATTCGAATCCGCAACCTTTTGGTATAGTGGCCAGAGTTGCTAACCACTACACCAAACAGGTCGTCGTCAGGTATAAGACTACAATAATATTATTATTTAACTAAATCACTTAATTCCTTGTAGTCAGATTAATTGAACCAACAGGAAAAAAGTTCATGTCCGTTCAGTTGGACAAAGGCAGTCGGACCACGTGGCCAGAGCGTGGTTGTGAGGAATGTTGGGTAAATGCTTCTAATTTATCACTTGAAAACGTCACTATTAATATTAACATTACATTTAAATTTAGTGCACATCACAAACCTGACTCCCCAGAGATGATTCAATTATTATGTATATTTACAAATCAAATATTATGTATATGTACATGACGTTACGACCAGTGGCAGCACCTTGATAAAAGCCCAAATCATTTCTTTTATGCTTAGGTATTACCTGCTCAGGAATGTGTGGATTTTGAAATAAAATGTAAAAACAAGTGAATTTATAAATTCTTAAATACAACAACACCCACATAACAAACTTCAATAATTCCCGCATCGAGCCTTTCCTCTACACTCAAACGGGCTAATAAGCTCTCTGCACGTTTTTCGTATGCTCACCAAATCGGCATACTTCGACTTTTCCGCTCGTTTCCCATTGCAATGTGAAGTCAACCGCGGAAGGCCACTTGATGTGCTTTGCGCTCGAAGCTGTTTATTGAGCCTGGAAAATTAATATTCAAAAAAAAATATTCGTATGTGGATTCCGGCACGTAGTCTGAAACAGAGAAAGCTTTACAAGCCTGTGTAATACTTAATACTAACTTACTAAACCTGTCACTTTAGCCCAGGGAAAATACGGTAAAAAATTAGCTTAGCTAGACGTAACTCAGAACAGACTTATATAGTTGCTATCTTATAGACGTATATTAGAAATGTAATTTTGAATAACTAAGCCTAAAAAAATGATAGCTTAGTCTATATTTTTGTAGAAAACCCTATTATTAATTTGTATCTTAATAACAATAAATACTAACTGATCGTAATTAGGTAGACTTTTGTTAAATACAGTTAACTGACTGATGGATAAAAAACTAAGCATGTTATAGTTAGACATGCATGTTATTTTGGCTGAAAATGTTGTCGAGCTGCATTGCTTCAGAAATAAGAATGAGAACAAATATTTTGTAACGATAATTTCCCGAAATGTTTTGAATTAAAAGACATACCCATAAAATGAGCCTTTTTTTTAAGAGACACATTTTTCAACTTTATCTTATTTGGAAAAATATATCGAGTTTCTTACATTATATGTATGTACAATAATTATAAACAACTTATTATATTATAATACAATTTATTATAAAAAAAAAAAAAAATCACTAATGAAAAACTAGCCCCAAGTCTCTGGTTGGTGGAAAGGTACCT
Organism: Oegoconia quadripuncta; assembly: GCA_949316235.1. Taxonomy (NCBI): domain Eukaryota; kingdom Metazoa; phylum Arthropoda; class Insecta; order Lepidoptera; family Autostichidae; genus Oegoconia; species Oegoconia quadripuncta. The sequence continues at coordinate 16,709,248 of OX438746.1, forward strand.
ACCCAGAAGGCTGGCCGCATAAAAAAAAAAAAAGTTTCTTACAAATGCTTAATTTTTAGCAATTTACGACATTTTATCAAATGTTTCAAGAAAATCAAACATGTCGCATGCTAGCAGCCATTTTATCATCTTGAGAATTAATAATTCCAGCATCGCATCGAGATCGGCGGAGAGACAATTGAGTTATTTCGTCTTGTTTTTATAATTTTTTTTAGTTAGACATTTTTCTGTAAAACATTGACACGATTTACAATGTCTATTGTCGAAAATTGTCATTTCCGCTTAATAAATTACTTAGCAGGTTTGGTCCTTGTTTCTTTGTTCAAATAAACCAACACGTGTACAATAGCGTATGTGCGGCTCATATGTATACTAATTGCACATCGTTGACAGACGGACAACATGCGTGAATGCAAATCAGGATCTACAGTTACCATTTCGGCAATAACTTCATTAGATACATTGTAATATAATTATATAACGCAATGGTGTCGATTCGGATGTACACCAACTAAACTAAACTAAAACCAGTTTTAAAGTAGTACTGTCTCTTTCTCCCTGGAACAGGACGATGCGACGGCACCACCCCAAAACTGGTTTTAGTTTAGTTTAGTTTAGTTGATGTATATCCGAATAGACACCATTATCGGTGATAAAAGTATTGACGAAAAATCGGCCGATTATCGGTCCTACAAAATGTCGGTTGTGGGCGGGCACACTAAAACATTCCCGATTTCATCATGGTACGTTTGCATAAACATCTGTCCATAATCACATAGGATACGCGGACGAAGTCGCGGGCAACAACTACTAAGTAGTTAGGGTCAGCGTTGAAAGTGGGGTTTTTGAATTTACCAAATAAATCTAACGAAGCGGTCGCCTACCGGATAAGATAGTACGAGAAGCTACTCCACACTACGTGATCCCCCTACGATGACGCGTGCGGTCAAGTGTGCGTTGTACACGATTCGGAGTGTGTACATGGCGCTTGACATGTAGGGTCTAGCTACAGGATGCTTGACGAAGGATCACAGCTGACTGGCTCTGGAGGCTGTTAGACATATATTTGCTTTTGGACCATCGTCCGTTACATACGTTATGTCATACCTACATGCTGTAACTCTTGTTTGATGTCTTTGTAAATGAATTTTAGAGATAGCTAGGTAGGTGTAATAGTCCAGTAAAAATACGTAAATTTTGTGGTGTATCTTCCTATAATCTTAAAGTTCCTGATTTTTTGTTGAAGGATAAATGTATCAGTAATAGAATAAAAATGTTTTCGAACCATTCCGTAGCTTGCTTTAGGTATAGTATAGGTATATTTAGTATAGGTAGTTTAGGTGGGTTGTCTGGAAGAGATTTATTAAAGATACTATAAAACAGAAACTAATTAAGAAAGCATATTATAAAATATCAGATTATTTAGACGATAAACAATCATGGACATAACCAGCCTGTTCGCATAACCAGGCTATTTCACAATTAATAATGAAATATTATAATATAAAATAATAATTTTGTAATATATAAACCTTTTTTTGAAAGAGCGACCTCTCGAGTTTCTTGCTTGTTCTTCTCAGGGGAAAATTGCCTTTTGAACAAGCTTTTGACTATTTAAAGTGTACCCTGCGTACCTACAAAATAAAGCATTTTTTGATTTTGATTGATTTTTTTTGAAGATCGCTTTTAGTGATAAGACCGCCTAATTGTGTTCTATTGTTATCATCAAAAATTATTGTAAATTATTTTGCGCAATAAAGAGTATACTTTTTTTTTTTTTTTTATGCACGACGGGTTCGTACTTGACCTCAATCACACCTGATAATATATGTATTGTATTGCATTTACAATATATAAATTTAGTTATAAAACCCACAATATTGAATTAAAGTGACCACTGTGAACTTCATTGCGTTGTAGAAGATGCTAAGATCTCATAAAACAATTTTCTAAAAAAATCACCATTGGCTACATTATATTTTCTAAAAATAGTTTATTTGCCCTCGGTGAAATTTTTCATAAACATAAAGAAGTTATTGATCGATTTTTTGAAAATATAGTTACATGAGTGTGAATTTCATAATTCACAATGGTGATTTAATTTAATAGTTTATGTTTTATTACTAATATCGAAGATAGCTAAGAGCGGTGCGCTGGTTGAAGAAATAATTACTCGTTTTCGTATAGACTATGTTATAATATTAATAAAAATAAAGAAAATACATACAGAGAGCAACTATAGCAAAAACCGAAACGCAAGTGCCAAAAATGATTTGTTTTCAATTTGGAATTTGCTCGTTTTTAAAAAGTTAATATGAACATTGGTGGCCAGTTATAATGAAATGAAGTGAAATGAAAATCATTTATTCATGTAGACAATGCAATATATGCACTTATGAACGTCATTTGTTTTTTAAACTACCACTACTGAGAAGAGCTAGCGAGAAACTCAGAGGGTTTGTCTCTTTTCAATCAATCATTTACAATCTAGAAAGGTTACAACAATTTTTATACTTATATCGCGTAGAGGAGCCGTTTAATCCCATGGTTTACTTTCATTAATGTAGTCTGATATTTTGTAATATCCCTTTTTACATAATTTTTGTTTTATAATTTTTTTTTATTTTTTTATTGAAGAGGTGGGCAAACGAGCAAGAGGCGCACCTGATGGTAAGTGTCACCGCTGCCCATAACCATCTACGGAAACGGAAGATCCGCAGTGGCGTTGCCGGCCTTTAAGGAAGGAATATGCTCGCTTCTTGAAGGTTCCCAGATCGTATCGGTTCGGAAAGACATCCGCCGGGAGCTTATTCCAAAAAGTAACGGTACGTGGAAGGAAATGTCTACTGAACCGCACCGTGGTGGATTTCCAACTGTCTAGGTGGTGTTGGTGGAATTTAAGTTTATGCCTAGTAGTGCGATGATGGAACTCAAAATAAGTTTAAATTTATTAAGCGGAAGATTCCGTATATCCATGGGAACCTCGTTGTAGAAGCGCACACATTGACCTCTGCATGACTTACTAACTTTACTAAGTCTACTAAAAGGTACAGCTAATTGATTTAGGTCACCTAAATCGACCTCCAAGCTCTTCGCGTGGTCTGCGGTGTCCACGGCCTCCATTGCTGACAACTAAATTCATATACTATATCTAAAGCAAACTACTGTTTTGTTAGAAAACATTGTCATTCTGTCACCGACAGTTACTCTATCCATATGCAAAAAAACACGGCCTTTAAGATTATGGGAAGTTAATAGTGTATCCTTACTGGACTATAAGTAAATTCCCATGTTATTCACGTCTTTCTTTAACAATGTAATTAATCGCACAACCAGTTTTGGTATAAATCTAAACGAGATAACGCAATGTTTTATATAAAATCCCTTAGAGGGGTAAATATTTAATGTTCGCGGGTAAATTTCATTAAGCCCGTACTAATTAAAGTGCGATATTGTGGTGGGGTTACTGCGGGGAGTTAAATGTGGGGAAAATAAAATTGAATCTGTAGACACATACAAACATGGCCGCCTCAGGGAGAGAGCACATTATCATTATCATCATCAACCCGTAAACAACCCACTGCAGGGATATAGGCCTTCCCTCGTATATAAGGGAGTATGGGCCATAGTCCACTACGCTGGCCTATTGCGGGTTGCGGATTTCACATGCCTTTGATTTTATTTCGAGCAGTTGGATAAATGCACATAAGTAATTATTTTATTTTATTTTTTGAATAAAATCTGTTAATTTTTTAATGTTTTATTTTTTATTTTTTCGTAATAGGTACATCCTATACATACACTGCAACGTTTGTCGGGTTAATTTTGTTAGACCTTATATAACAAACATGGCACTTATTCGCAGTATGAAACAAACTTCACTATCGAACAAAGAGTTCCGTAGTGCCAACTATTCTTTGAAATGAATTAATGATGCCCACTAGGTTCGCTTCCACTAAATTCCAGTAATAACTAGCGCAGTTGAGCAGAGGCGGACTGACACATTTGAGGCTGGGGCGGTCTATACAAGATATGTATATTAAGTAGCTTTAGGTAGGCACGTGGAATTGGCATCGTCAGTTCATTTCACGATTAATAATAAAATATTATTGTACCTTTTTGTAATATAAATAAATAAATATCCTTAGACATACACACAGCGCCATCTAGTTCCACAGTAAGCAACTATAGGCTTGTGTTGTGGATACCAGATGATTGATATACTACATAAATACCTAGTTATTTTTTTGTAAATAAATACTTATTATCAATGAAAACATCCATAACTCGGGTACACATGTCCGTATTCACCACACAAACATATGCCCCTAGCGGGATTCGAACCCGCAACCTTTTGGTATAGTGGTCAGAGTTGCTAACTACTACACCAAACAGGTCGTCAACCAAAATAGAAAAACCTTTTTTTTAAAAGAGCAACCTCTCGAGTTTCTTGCTTGTTCTTCCCAGGGAAAATTGCCTTTTGAACAAGCAGTAGCTTTAAAACTGTAAAATTTGACTATTTTAAGTGTACCCTGTGTACCTACAAGATAAAGCATTTTTGATTTGATTTGATTTGATTTGATTTGATCGACGTTCGATACAACAGATTATGTAGATGATAAGTTAGAGTAAGACTGTTGCACGTAGGTGCATTAGTATATAAGAGATTGTAAAATACGTATATGAATTTTTAACCGCCTCTGTGGCTCTATGTATATAACAGGGTTTACGAATCGGAGGTCGCGGGTTCGATCCCCAGCGAAGTACATGTTTAGTACTAGGCTTGGTTGGTGGCAGGGCTTTTAAATGTCCGCCTGGCTAGCTTCCACTATCTTATCTAATTCTGCCGCCAAAACAGCAAAGTTAATAGCATTGTTGTGTTCCTGTTGTCAGAGATAAGACAGCCAGTCCCCCAAATAAGTTGGTGTTTCAGGGTCAGTACGCTTCCACCTTCGGCCTCATCTTCACTTAACATTAGGTGTGATTGTGTTTTCTTTTATTTAAAGTAACTTATAGTAGGTACACTTAATATACAGGGCGTCCCACGACTATGCCACATGGAGGGAAAGTACCTTGAATTTTGTAGATGGAACATTTTACTGAAAGAAGACATTATTTTAATTTAAAAAACAATTTAAACTGCATTCATAGATTTTTAAATAAGTACATGGTTGAACCGGGAATCGAACCCTTTATTTATAAAAAAAAAATTACCATGTAGCTTTATCATACCGATCGAAAGGCTTCATCATAAGGATTATTTTTTGCTAAATAACATAGTGTCAGAAATAAAAGGAAGACCATGAATTTTAACATTTTTAATACAAAATTAATCAATTTATCAAATGCTCAAAATGAGCCCCTTCCTGTTCAATACAAAGTCGCACTCTTTTGATTATTTCGCTCCCTATCGATTTTTTGATCATGTTGTGGTAGATATTTAGAATAATACGTCGAAGTTCTTTTTGTAGCTCGTGGACACTTTGATACTGGTTCTTGTAAACTAAATTTTTTACATAACCCCATAAAAAAAATCTAATCAGCCAGCCGCATTGCGATGGAGAAAATCATTTACGCGTCTTTTGGCAGATTCAGGATACGGCATACAACCAGGTACCTACTTACTAATTACGTATCTCTTTATCATTTTATCATGAACTTAAATTATAATAGGGAAATGATGCATACTTCTCGAGTGGGTAATTAGTATTAGTAATGATAATGTCAGTTGTATGTCCTTACGGCAATGTCAGCTTTTCATTTTTCTGAACACAATTGCACATCTAATGTTAAAATTCATGGTCTTCCTTTTATTTCTGACACTATGTTATTTAGCAAAAAATAATCCTTATGATGAATCCTTTCGATCGGTATGATAAAGCTACATGGTAATTTTTTTTTATAAATACAGGGTTCGATTCCCGGTTCAACCATGTACTTATTTAAAAATCTATGAATGCAGTTTAAATTGTTTTTTAAATTAAAATAATGTCTTCTTTCAGTAAAATGTTCCATCTACAAAATTCAAGGTACTTTCCCTCCATGTGGCATAGCCGTGGGACGCCCTGTATATCCCGCGAGGGGTAAATGTTTGCGTAATGAATACTTACGAACATTTATTCCCGAGTTATGGATGTTTATATTAATATATAAGCATATTTATTCGTTATCTAGTATCCATAGCACAAGATTTGCTTAGTTTGCGACTAGATGATTGGTGTAAGTATCTGAAATATTTATTTATTTATTTTATTTATAAGACTTAACGTACCGTCGAGGTAAAGCCTCATCGAGGTACTAAGCCTTCAAGGTGACGTTTTGATCATTCGAGGTAACGACCCAATGATGTAGGGGACGGTCGAGGTGGAGCATCAACCCAACGTCATTTGAAGTAGAGTTCCCAAACGACTACCTACGAACTTACTCATCTTATTTAAGAGCCATGCTCTTGTCGGTGGAGATTTTTCCATATCTCTCTGCTCTCCGCCTTCCTCTTGATCTCCTGATACGACACGACGTTCAACTTCCCTTTTATTTGCTGCATGTAGCTTATTGTCGGTCTTCCTCTTTTTCTTTTCCCTTCTATTCTTCCTTCTATTATGGTTTTGATGAAATCATCGTATCGTATAAGGTGTCCCAGCATTTTCCCTCTTCTATTCTCAATTACTTGCAACAATTTCCTTTTTTCCTTTACGAACTTACTATCATACTGAAAATTGCAAATTTTAATGCAAATTCCTTGCGTTACATAAAATTGCGCCATAGCGCAACAAATAAGGAAAGCGTCGATTGAGCTGCGAAACCTCCGCCATCTGTACGGCCCCCTCACAAGTGCTTACCACAAACAACGCAACGCGAACGTGTTTGTTCATTGTTCACTCAGCGAGTGAGTGAGAGAATAATAATAATAATATATATCTTTGCACATACACACAGCGCCATCTAGTTCCACACTAAGCAACTAGGCTTGTATTATGGATACCAGATGGTTGATAAACTACACAAATATTTTTTTTTGTAAATAAATACATAAATAAATGAAAAACATCCATAACTCGGGAACACATGTCTGTATTCATCATGCAAACATATGCCCCTAGCGGGATTCGAACACTCCTCTGCATTCTGCGGGCAATTCAACACCTTACGTTTCTACTCCTGCGCTGTGTGCCAACACAATTTGAAGAAGTGAGTTAACACATGCGCCGCAGTGACCTAAGTTGGCGCAATCGCGCTTCGCAGCACAGCGTTATGCGAGACGCATAATCATTTGAAGTGACTGTGAACCTTAGTATATTATGGCAGTAACGTTGATAGTCATTCGGAGCCGCGGGTTGCGAAATACATACGAGTATATAATTATTTACACATTACATACATACATATATTATTTTCTTTGTACGGTATCACATATATTATGTATAAATAATAATTTATCACTATATATGTAGGTATATTTTACACTATCATTGCATGTAAGTTGATGTTCATATCTAACGTATGTACTCGTATGTTTATATCTATTATTTAGTGTCTATTATTTTATAAATGTTTTTAAGTCATTGGTGCACAAACTACTCGCTTTTATCCCGTTTTACTTTTTTCTCTACCCAAAGGTTGTCTGGTAGAAATCGCACCGCCTGGTTGTACAATTTTTTTTTTTAAGCTATATTTATGAAGTGCATTGTAGAATTTTTGTACAATAAAGTGTACTTGATTGATTGATATATTTTACAAAATCTACTGACTGTACTTGACTCAAGATGTCTCTCCCCAAAATTTTGTGCGACCGCGCCTGAGTCCGTCACATCTCAAGGTACCTACCTCTCTGAAACTCGCTTCTCTCCCCGTGCCCTAACTTCACACTTCCGCCGACCACCTGAGAAATTACTTGAGAAGTTTTATTACTTCGCGGACGTTTGGACATTATTTATCACCGGCGAATGAGAATTAAACGAGCTTTTGATTTTATAACGTATTTATTTTAGTAAATCCCATTTGTTGTGATCACGTAAAGACGAGTGTAAATTTTCGAAGCCTTATGGGTCACTGTGTCTGTCTGTTTTTATTTTCGAAAACTGGTCTTTGCGAAATGCTTTTTAGCAACGTACTAGTTTTCAGCTAGATTTGATAGAAATCGGTTCATCCGTTTCGAGCTTATTTGGTTTTTAACACAATTAATTGGTTTATTTATCTGGATGATATAATAATAATAATAAATATCCTTAGACATACACACAGCGCCATCTAGTGCCACAGTAAGCAACTATAGGCTTGTGTTGTGGATACCAGATGGTTGATATTCTGCATAAATACATTTTTTTTGTAAATAAATATTATAAATGAAAACATCCATAACAAGGGTACACCATGTACGCATTCATCACACAAATATTATGCCCCTAGCGGGATTCGAATCCGCAACCATTTGGTATAGTGGTCAGAGTTGCCAACCACTACACCCAACAGGTAGTCATATAACTATAGTATATCCTCGGTGGTTTTCTAAATTTTAACCGACTCCAAAAAAGGAGAAGGTTATCAATTCGGTCGTATTTTTTTTTATGTTTGTTACCTCAGAACTCTGTCGTTTATATACCGATTCGGAAAATTCTTTATTTATTAAGACATTCCAGGTTGGTCCCATATTCATCAGAATCCTGTTGGTTGGATGATGGGATCTATGTGGAATTGAGGGAACTCCTCACATTATTATAGGCATATACATATAGTGATTTTGGTATTTAAACAAACGATTCAAGAATTTGCATACAGAAAGCACGACGAGTGTAACACTTCCAGTATGAGCTAGAAGTGTGACGGGGAAAGGGGCGCTCGTATTCGCAATAGCATTCTCATTTCGAATACGATAGTGATAATAGTCACTTTAAGAATTTACGTCGCGATCTAAGATTGTGTTCGTTTCCATTGAATCGCTTGTTCTATGAATGATGATAGACTCAGAGATCGAGAAGCCCCACTTGCACAGATTATCTTTGCTGCGGCCAACCTGAGTCCGAAGCCGATTTAAGGATTTCCATGTTGGCCATGGCAAATCGTGTCCAGGAGGAAGAGACTCCTTGAGCGGGAGGAACGACGCAAGAGAGTATCTTTGCCGCCACAGGCTGCAGCGAGCATCCGAAGCCACACCTTGTACGGGAGCAACTCACTTCAAAAAGCTATTACGACTCTGGAGTCTTTGGGGCACTGTTGAATACTGGTACATCGGGTGGCGAGCATCACTCTCAAGTTTAGCCCTCTCAATGGAGCTAGCTATTTCTCGCCGAACATCTGGGGGTGCGATTCTGTACCGGAGTCGGTTTTAGAGAACCCGTTATGATCCGACACGTTTCGTTCAGAGCTATATCCACCTGTTTCGAATGAGCCGGACGACTCCACACAGGACACCTGTTGATTTGAACGTGTGATGATGTGACTGAGGTTTTGTGTGTTGGTGATGATTGTGTAACAGCTGATAACCACTTATTTGCACCTTTCTTGAACTAATAAATGAATTTCTTATTTTACGGAGCGCCGTGTTTACGCCATGATGACTTGGTGGCGAGAGAGAGATATCGTATTTTGCCACTAGATGGCTCTCGCTACTGCTAATGCCACCTGTTCTGATGCGGAAAGACTGGCAAATAAAGGTCAATAGAGAAACTGATCAATCGATAATTTGAATGATGAATTTTTTGATTCATAAACCGTGTTAATATTACATTAACATCGCTAAAAAGAACGAATGAAGTCAAACTCAAAAATGCTTTATTTTGTAGGTACACAGGATTCATTTACATTTTTTAAGCTACTGCTTGTTGAAAATGCAATTTTCCCCTGAGAAGAACAAGCATAAAGTCGAGGGATTGCTCTTTTAAAAACAGGTTTTTATATTACAAAAAAGTTATATATTTCATTATTAATTGTGAAATAGCCTGGCATGCGAACGAGCTGGTTACGTCCAGGGAAGAGTATCATCTAAATAGTCTGATGTTTTATAATATACTTTCTTAATAAGTTTTTGTTTTATAGTATCTTTAAATTTATTGAAATGAAGAGTATAGTATACTTTTGGATCTTTTACTAGCTTGTCAAATATTCAGTGGGAATGCGTTAGCGTTTGCGAGTAGTCAGCTTGTACTAGTGTCCTCGACTGTACCTACAGTCGAGGATAAGTCAAGTCAAGCGCAATACGATAATTTCTGATTGTATGGCGCTGCAGAACCCCGTACGCATTTGACCGGAGTTTTGAAGAACTAAGATTCGATGCTAAACAATTTAGGTAAGTATGAGTCGATCACAGTTGGAGCGCACAGAGATCACTTGCTACCTCAAGAATTCCAAAAAGGCTTACAGGTACGACTTATGAATATAGATAACACGAAATTCGCCCGTCAAGAGACTCCTCTGAAAACGGTAAACATACTTTATTGAAGCCTGAAGTACTTTATATTCCTCCCGATCACCTCGGTAATACCTCTGGCCCTCAGGGCTTCGACACGCGCGTTAAGTCTCCCATATTTACTGATATTGATACCAACCGGCAATGGCATGGCACCGCCAAGATGACAATTACGTGTCTACGCCCCGCACGCATCGTCTCAATCCAACTGATGTAGTGCCTCTAGAAATGGTAAGCGATCGCATAGTGAATCGATTATTGAGCAATAGTACCTCATTTTTTAACCGCCTCCGTGGCTCAATGTAAACAATATTGGGTTTACGATTCGGAGGTCGCGGGTTCGATCCCCAGCGGGGTACATGTCTAAGTACTCGATTTGGTTCGTGGTAGCCCTACCACGAACTTAAAATTTAAAATTTAAATTTAAAATGCCCATTTTAAATTCCGCCTGGCTAGCTACCACCATCTTATCTAAATCTGCCGCCAAGCAGCAATGTTAATAGCATTGTTGTGTTCCGGTTGTCAGTGATAAGATAGCCAGTCCCCCAAATGTGTTGGAGTTTCCAGGTCAGTACGCTTCCACCTTCGACTTCATCTTCACTTAACATCAGGTGTGTTTGAGGTCAAGTACCAATAAGTGGTTCATAAAAAAAAAGAAGATTCTATTGATACCGTTTTGGTGAAGTCCAATTTTAGAAATGCAAATGTGTCTAGAATCGCTTTGAATCTCAGAAACCGATCGTAACCATCGAAATACATCGGTATTATATACGCTTGTAAATAATTAAAAGGCTTGTTCGTGCAACATCACTATAGACTACGAGTCTTATTTACGGAACCCTCCATCCTCGACATAACAACCATCTTTGAAATTATTACAAGATAAAGAAACCAACTGTATTTAAAGGTTAAACAACTTCGAAACGGCATTGCATTAAACAGTGATCTTTCGAAAACAAAAGAAAAACGGTTTTCAAATCGTTTCAGCCATTTTGGAGTTGCAATGTCACAGAACAGACTTGGATGGATTATTAATTATCACTACGTTATTTTATTTTACGGGTTCTAGAGTGAACTAGGCTATTGTAGTCTGAGATGAGATCGGCTTCGAGCGGCTGGAAGTGTCTGGAAATGTAAAACTGAACCAGGAGGGGCATAATATCCATAATGGCTCATGCCTGTTTCCCATTGGGGTTGTCAGAGACTATTACAATACAATACAATACAAATACACTTTATTGTACAAAAGGAGAACATACATTTTACAAAACATAATACTGATTAGAGTACAATTAGGCGGCCTTACCACTAAAAGCGATCTCTTCCAGGCAACCTTTGGGTGTAGGAGTATTACTTTATAGAACAGGCAGATTGTGCAAAATACGGATGCAGATATGAAATACGTACATAATCAATTACTTATTTAATAAACAAAAACTAAAACCATACATTTATACATATATATTATATACATAAATAGCTATATAAATAATAAATAAATAAATATCCTTAGACATATACACAGCGCCACCTAGTTCCACAGTAAGCTACTATAGGCTTGTGTTGTGGATACCAGATGGTTGATATACTACATAAATACATTTTTTTTGTAAATAAATACTTATTATAAATGAAAACATCCATAACTCGGGTACACATGTCCGTATTCATCACACAAACAATATGCCCCTAGCGGGATTCGAACCCGCAACCTTTTGGTATAGTGGTCAGAGTTGCTAACCACTACACCAAACAGGTCGTCGTCGCTATATATATACATATAGATGGATACCACATACATAACAAAAATAATACACACATAAGTACCTTATAAATATATAATAAAAGAATTAAAGAATTTGTAAAGCAAAATTACTAATTAATGATGACCAGTAAAAAAAAAAAATTTGCACTTGCAACGATCCTGACATACTACTTTTGCTTCTTCCGTCTCATCACATGCTTCATACACGCTCGTCGGTTAGTGGTTGACCGCGCTTGACCTTTTGTGAGTACGTCAATCACAATCACAATTGCGTTATTCTCATTTTACTCATTCGTTCCATGTGCCCAAACCATCTTGTCACTCATCATCAGTTTCGGTCACACTGTAGCCTTCGGTTTCACTTTTTTATTTAATAAATTGTCAATAATTATATTTCATTATTAATTGTGAAATAGCCTGGCATGCGAACGACTCATCATCAGTTTCGGTCACACTGTAGCCTTCGGTTTCACTTTTTTATTTAATAAATTGTCAATAATTATATTTCATTATTAATTGTGAAATAGCCTGGCATGCGAACGTTCTGATTTTAACATACCTGTTTCTATCTTGCTCGCTATGTCATATTGCCAGCCACATCATTCTCATGCTGATGATTTTAATTCCTAACAATTTTAGCAACTATAACTTACTTTAGTAACTTATTAGTAATCTGTGCTATAACTCAGATTGTCAGAATCTAAATTAGCTTTATTTTGTCAAATAAGGGTATGTATTGAAAATTCAGTGGTTTGATTTTTTTTTTTAGTTATATTCTCTCCTCTAGGAGAAGGCAAAGGGATCTAGCCCATAACAGCCATGTCTTATTTCTCTTATTTCTTCAGTTTGTAAGTCAGTCTCAGTCAAAACAAGTAATTCGTCGTATACTTGGCGTATACAGAGTCTAGTCACGGTCAAGTCATTCTTCAGTAAAGTGGCAGAATGCTTTACAAAAGATTTTGGCGGCTTCTTGTGGGAACCAGAAAAGTACCGTTACGCACTTTAATTTACACTTCCCTTCACTTGCACACCATCACTAACGTTTGCTGCACAATATTCTGCCATTATTAAGCTTCAAAAGTTAGAATGCACAAATTATAAGAATTATAAAGAAAAATGCCACTTCACTCGCCGAGTTCCCGCCAAAAAGCCTCAGTGGTTTGATAACTTTATTCACTTTCCTTGCCGTTTCTAGCACAGTTCAACACCCGTGGTCCCTATAACGGCGACACAAACGCCGAATTTCCCCTGAGCACCATCCACAACAACACCGAAGAAGTATAACCGCGAGAATGCAAAATGAAAATTATCATACAAATTCTCTTTCTTATATGAACCGGCACTGAAAGTATGCAAAAATATGGAAGTTGCTCCTTTGCCTTTCAGATGTTAAGGCGAAAATACGCACGGAATATTGGGTCGCATATTTGCACGCGCGTAAATTCCAAGTACTCGTAATTTGCATTTGTTATCGTAATAATTGTGTATTTTTTGCTTAGCAAGTAGGCGAAAAAAAGGGAATTTTCTATTCTCTACGACGACGCTGTCTTAAAATTGGATTTTATGCTGTTCTTTCTGATGAGAGGTTCACGCATTTCTTTGCTTCTAAAGTGAAAAATGAATGTTATGGAAACTTCATTACAAATATACTACAAATATATGTATACCATATAATATATTGACGACCGGTTGGTGTAGTGGATAGTGACCCCGTCCGAATCCCGCGAGGGGTAAATGTTTGTGTGATGAATACGAACATTTATTCCTGAGTCATGGATGTTTACATAAATATTTATGTATGTTTATCCGTTATCTAGTATCCATAGCACAAGCTTTGCTTTGTTTGGGACTTGATGATTGGTGTAAGTGTCCTAAATATTTATTTATTATTATTATTATTATATTTTCAGATATTGTTCACTTATTTATAAGTATTATGACGACCTGTTTGGTGTAGTGGTTAGAACCTCTGCTGCTATACCAAAAGGTCGCGGGTTCGAATCCCGCTAGGGGCATATGTTTGTATGATGAATACGGACATGTGTACCCGAGTTATGGATGTTTTTCATTTATATATGTATTTATTTACAAAAAAAATGTATTTGTGTAGTGTATCAACCATCTGGTATCCACAACACAAGCCTAGTTGCTTAGTGTGGAACTAGATAGCGCTGTCTGTATATGTCCAAGGATATTTTATTTTTATTTACTATTATTATTTATTACCATAAGAAGTTTTATTTTTAATAGCCTGCGCAAGAAAACACGTCTTTCTGTGGCATTGGAGCGAAACGTAGGTATCTTTTTTTGAAAGCTAGTATATATTCAAGATTTTTGATGGAAATCAGTTCAGCTTTGTTTACCTAGATGATGTAATATCGTACACGTGTTGTGACTTTTAATTTATAGTTATATAATATAAAGAAATAAATAATAATTCCCCTTAATTTACTTAGTACCGAGATTCATTTGGTCTGTTTTGTTTAGCATTACAGCGGCACGTTTTTCCAAAGAGCGATTACTAAATTCACTGCAAGGAAGGTATTATACTAGCCGTTTATGATTTCAGTGATTGCTTCAAGTATAATTTTAATTTTTAATCCAATTTTATGTCGTTTCAATCAGTGGAAGTATATGGTTTTTCCAAGAAAACAAAAGAAAATACATGAAATAATTTTTATTTATTTAGAAAACCAATTAATTTACAAATAGAATATTACAATTGGTTTACCATAACATTAGCCAATTACAGGTTTTCCTAAAGTGATAATTGGAGTGTCACTTAATGTACACAAAAAAGATAGTTACATGTGTGTGTGTGTGGGAGAGAGAGTATGTACTTGTAAATATTAACTGGATAGGTATTTATTTGTATTTTTTTGGTTTAATCATTACGGGTTGGTACTTGACCTCAATCACACCTGATGTTAAGTGAAGATGAGGTCCAAGGTGGAAGCGTACTGACCCGGAAACCCCAACACATTTGGGAGACTGGCTATCCTAATCTCTGACAACCGGAACACAACAATGCTATTAACATTGCTGCTTGGCGGCAGATTTAGATAACATGGTGGTAGCTAGCCAGGCGGACATTTAAAATACCCTACCACCAACCAAACCGAGTACTTAAACATGTACCCCGCTGGGGATCGAACCCGCGACATCCGAATCGTAAGCCCAATGTTGTTTACATTGTGCCACGGGGGCGGTTAAAATAATTAATAAAATCACGTTATTAATACGGACCCAACAGGGAAAAGTATCGAGATTGGGTTATGGAAACCAGACCACTTAAGAATAAAGAACACAAGAAAACACTTGACGTAGGTACGAGTAATAAGCAATATTACGAAGTTGCCTCTCCAGAAGCCTCTTCACATAATTGATTAAAGGGAAATATCCAAAAAGCATCAATGTTATCATCAAATATGCAAATTGGCCGGACACGACCTACATCTCAAGTTCAGACGAAATCGTTGCAATAAAAAACAACTTTGACTAAGTTTTAATTCCGCTAAGCATACTTAAGTAAGCAACGGAGCAAAGTATGAAAAAGTTCGGGCGGCCTAGCAAGCCGGGTGATATTATGTGCGTCAAACACCGCTCACTGGGGGACGACAGCAGAACTTTTCACAATTTTTGACCTAATCTCACAAAGAGCCCAAGTTGGGAACTCATTAGAGCAAGACGAGAATGTTTACGAAACACCTCGTGCGAAGACAAAATTTAATTTCGGCGCAAATTTTCGTACTATTTAACGAAGGTTTCACTTAGATTCAACAGAACGGTTGCTCGGGGCTTCCGTTGTTTACCTATTTGAGTCGATGGTCAAGCTGGGTCAATTGGTGCTTCGAGGGTAGATCATTAACAACTTCTTTCTGGAAGTAAACAAGGGTGATTGGGGGTGATTGCTTTAGTGAATTAGTGACTCGTAGTAGGTGTATTTGTTTATACTAAATATGGTATGAAAGTATGTATTTAGGTTAGAAGTATCTCATATTTTGACATGCAAATACTGCTAACTACAGTAAGTCGATAATCAGTGGCGTATAGGACATATTAATAGCGAAGAGTATATGTCTACAGAAGGTAAGCCAAGCCGTACTTACACCCACAAGCCATGAAACAATGGTGTCGATTCGGATGTACACCAACTAAACTAAACTAAAACCAGTTTTGGAGTGGTGCCGTCGCATCGTACTGTTCCAGGGAGAAAGAGACAGTACTACTTTAAAACTGGTTTTAGTTTAGTTGAGTACATCCGAATCGACACCAATAATAATTTAACTGAATATGACGACCTGTTCTGTGCAGTGGTTAGCAACTCTGACCACTATATCAAAAGGTACGAATCCCGCTGGGGGCATATGTTTGTGTGATGAATACGGACATGTGTACCCGAGTTATGGATGTTTTCATTTATAATAAGTAGTTATTTACAAAAAAAAATGTATTTATGTAGTATATCAACCATCTGGTATCCACAACACAAGCCTATAGTTGCTTACTGTGGAACTAGATGGCGCTGTGTGTATGTCTCCCAATTTGGGTGGTCCGGGTTAGATTCCTAGGCACGTCATGTACCAATGACATTTTAAATTTAATTAAATTACTTATGTGCATTATCCGACTGCTCTTAAACGGTGAAGGAAAACATCGTGAGGCAAACCTGCATGCCTGAGAAATAAAAATTCTGAGGCATATGAAGTCCCCAACCCGCATTGGGCCAGCGAGGTGGACTATGGCCCAAACTCGCTCATTATGCGAGGGAAGGCCCTGCAGTGGGATGTTTACGGGCTGAGATGATGACACTAATTCAAATTCACCCTATATTCATAATCCGCGGTCTTATTTTTTTAAATTATTCTAGGACTGAAAGAGACTGATAGATCCTTAGTAAGGAATTTAGTTGTATTTGATTGGATGAAATAAGATCACACGCATACACACACCCTTACACACCCACATACACATACACATCCATCCACACAAATACACATTCATCCATTCCCATGGGCACATTTTCTTTTATTTTTTCTTTTATTTTTATTTACTGATAAGAAATGTAATATGGGAAAGCGGGACTACTAACACAAGTAAACTTTACTTACAAGTAGCCCCAACACTGGATATTGTAAAAAATATTATCTAGTAAATAAATGTATTTTTTGTTTTTTTTTTATTGGAAAAGGAATCCGATAAATACCGGCTTCTTTTTGCTTATTCGTAATGAAAATGAACGAACAATAATCAGCCAATCTCAAACTTTCATTTCCACGTATCGTCGTTGTTAAACTAATATAGTTTACGAGTGGAAAAAGTTAGTCTTTGAGCTTTGTAGAGAGTCGTCGAGTCTTGTTTCAGCACTCTAGCCGTTAGTTTGTCAGTTAGTCGTAACTCCCAGGTGCTCAAGCGCAGTGAATGTATAGGGATGTGCTAAGCTCGTTTGTCCCAGCTTATTTGATTGTTGTTTTTTTTAAGGTTACGTAGTGACTTTATACTTGTTTAAGGCGAACGAATTGTTGAACTGGAAGAAATCCATTGAGGTCTACTCAGCTGAGATCACTTCTCAAGTATTCGCCTCAGCGGCGAATGAATGATAGTCTTGAGTTTCGTTTATTAATACGCGCACCTCTCAAGTGAGTACTGCTTAAGTATACACATGTTTTTCAGGTCTCAAGTTAGGGTTATTAATCAACACGTTTACTTAAGACCGGTCACAAGACTGTTCTCAATCTTGAGAATGGTTTATTAATACGGGCCTTAGATAGGTACGTCTACTTAGACATCCTTGTTTCGCCGGGAGGCTCTCCCAAAGTGCAGGTGAAGTTTATATAAGCGTGAGTGTAAGAGATACAGAAAGGTGTTGTTTACAGTGTAGGAAATAGTTAGTATGAAATATTGTAGAATATTATATTACACAGTCATAGCTTTAAATACCTATATCACTAAAAAATTATTTGAAGTTATTATGATCAGGAAGGATGACAATGTTTTTGATAAAAAATCAGCCTGTATGTTTAAATCCTTCCCTGAGATTGAAGACTAATCCTTCCTTACTTACCTACACCACAAAAACATTCTATGGCAGATCTGGCGAAGTTCGCCGAATTTCTTTAAAGTCCCAGCCATTCGGGCGGAATAAATTTATCCGATCCAATATAATGTACACCGATCTATACATAGATAAAGGAGTTGCTAAGTTTCTGTTCCCTCTTTTGCGTAAATACGTGCCAACAGTGTGCACTGAAAATTGATGGATAAACAAAATTGTCATAAAAAGTAATCTTGAACGAAATATGTACGGAAGGTTTATACGATTTAGGGTCATACAGACACCATGCAATTCACACTTACAAGATTTCCACTTCCCCAGCAACTTCGATTACTACATCGGTATTGTCATCGCTAACATTGTCCAATGAGAAAGTGTCAAACTGCCACGCAAGTAATGAGACAACCAATCATCATTCCTTTCAGTATTTAATTAGTCTGTCGCGTAAGGTAGCAAATAGAGTCACGTAGGGTACAGTTTGTTTTCAGTAAGCCGTGTCGAGTACCATTGTTGATCCTAGCATAAGCTAGGATCAACAATGGTACTCGACTCGATACTTCCTATAAAGGAAGGATAAGCCAGTATTTTAGAATGTTGCTCAAGCATAGTTCTGAGCTTGAGCATAGTTGCTATACAAGTTATTTAAAGCTGTCCTTTTTTAACTGTCCTCAAGCGGAGATCTTTGCTTGAGTAACATTCTATAATTTCTGTAATACCGGCCATTGTGGGTGGAGTGTGGAGGAGGGATGCTCAGTTTTTTTCGAATCATACTAGCTATTTGAAATAGGGAAAGTATACTGAACGAAATTCAGACTACAAACAAGTACCTAGAGACTTGAGAGATGGAAGAGAATATATCAAACAATTGTCATATTTAGTAATCTATTTTCTTTTATGCCTTATGATCGTATTTCATCTTGCACAAACTATTTTTCAAGAACAGTAGAAAGACAAGGAAAGTCCGACACGATTTACTTAGTAAATAACCCCGTCACCAAAATGCGAACTTATGTTCAGTCATCTATGGAATTATCCGAGACGTAGACCAATTTCTTGAGGGCACAAAGGCAGGAACGGTTGGAATTTAGATTAAAAATGATCCTCACTGGAGTGCAATGTTTCGTGAAATGTAGCGGGCCGATATTAATTTATTCCTGTTCGGTTCGGCTTTCTAAGGTTGTAATCAAAAGGATTTGGCAAGAATGTTATACCTTTTAATACGTGCGGTGGACCTTTTTTTAGGAATAATTTACTTGATATTTTAATGTGACCCGAATTAACAACCTCTGTGGCGTAATGGTCTCTTAGAGGCAGCACGAAAGTCGTAGGTTCGATTACCAACTGGAGCAATATGCATATATGTAGATTGAAAATTTAGCAAAGCAAATGATTATCTAGATAGACCAAGTTAAATATCTTCGGAATGAGTTAACCGATTTCTATCAACGGGTCGGGTTTAATTTTGAATACTCATAAAAAAATTACAAAACCCTCGAAAGGCTGATATTGGTGTCGATTCGGATGTACACCAACTAAACTAAAACCAGTTTTGGAGTGGTGCCGTCGCATCGTACTGTTCTAGGGAGAAAGAGATAGTACTACTTTAAAACTGGTTTTAGTTTAGTTGGTGTACATCCGAATCGACACCATTATCGACATACTCGTACACCAAAAACTGTGTTAAACGCTAATATCATCGAAACAGCTAAGCCGATTTTCATCAAACATAGTTAAGAACCTGTCTGCCGTTTAGTCTTTAAAAAAAAACGCACTCAAATTGGACCACGCATTACTGAGATCGGTCCGGACAAAGACAAAAGAAAATACATGAAATAATTTTTATTTATTTAGAAAACCAATTAATTTACAAATAGAATATTACAATTGGTTTACCATAACATTAGCCAATTACAGGTTTTCCTAAAGTGATAATTGGAGTGTCACTTAATGTACACAAAAAAGATAGTTACATGTGTGTGTGTGTGGGAGAAAGAGTATGTACTTGTAAATATTAACTGGATAGGTATTTATTTGTATTTTTTTGGTTTAATCATTACGGGTTGGTACTTGACCTCAATCACACCTGATGTTAAGTGAAGATGAGGTCCAAGGTGGAAGCGTACTGACCCGGAAACCCCAACACATTTGGGAGACTGGCTATCCTAATCTCTGACAACCGGAACACAACAATGCTATTAACATTGCTGCTTGGCGGCAGATTTAGATAACATGGTGGTAGCTAGCCAGGCGGACATTTAAAATACCCTACCACCAACCAAACCGAGTACTTAAACATGTACCCCGCTGGGGATCGAACCCGCGACATCCGAATCGTAAGCCCAATGTTGTTTACATTGTGCCACGGGGGCGGTTAAAATAATTAATAAAATCACGTTATTAATACGGACCCAACAGGGAAAAGTATCGAGATTGGGTTATGGAAACCAGACCACTTAAGAATAAAGAACACAAGAAAACACTTGACGTAGGTACGAGTAATAAGCAATATTACGAAGTTGCCTCTCCAGAAGCCTCTTCACATAATTGATTAAAGGGAAATATCCAAAAAGCATCAATGTTATCATCAAATATGCAAATTGGCCGGACACGACCTACATCTCAAGTTCAGACGAAATCGTTGCAATAAAAAACAACTTTGACTAAGTTTTAATTCCGCTAAGCATACTTAAGTAAGCAACGGAGCAAAGTATGAAAAAGTTCGGCCGGCCTAGCAAGCCGGGTGATATTATGTGCGTCAAACACCGCTCACTGGGGGACGACAGCAGAACTTTTCACAATTTTTGACCTAATCTCACAAAGAGCCCAAGTTGGGAACTCATTAGAGCAAGACGAGAATGTTTACGAAACACCTCGTGCGAAGACAAAATTTAATTTCGGCGCAAATTTTCGTACTATTTAACGAAGGTTTCACTTAGATTCAACAGAACGGTTGCTCGGGGCTTCCGTTGTTTACCTATTTGAGTCGATGGTCAAGCTGGGTCAATTGGTGCTTCGAGGGTAGATCATTAACAACTTCTTTCTGGAAGTAAACAAGGGTGATTGGGGGTGATTGCTTTAGTGAATTAGTGACTCGTAGTAGGTGTATTTGTTTATACTAAATATGGTATGAAAGTATGTATTTAGGTTAGAAGTATCTCATATTTTGACATGCAAATACTGCTAACTACAGTAAGTCGATAATCAGTGGCGTATAGGACATATTAATAGCGAAGAGTATATGTCTACAGAAGGTAAGCCAAGCCGTACTTACACCCACAAGCCATGAAACAATGGTGTCGATTCGGATGTACACCAACTAAACTAAACTAAAACCAGTTTTGGAGTGGTGCCGTCGCATCGTACTGTTCCAGGGAGAAAGAGACAGTACTACTTTAAAACTGGTTTTAGTTTAGTTGAGTACATCCGAATCGACACCAATAATAATTTAACTGAATATGACGACCTGTTCTGTGCAGTGGTTAGCAACTCTGACCACTATATCAAAAGGTACGAATCCCGCTGGGGGCATATGTTTGTGTGATGAATACGGACATGTGTACCCGAGTTATGGATGTTTTCATTTATAATAAGTAGTTATTTACAAAAAAAAATGTATTTATGTAGTATATCAACCATCTGGTATCCACAACACAAGCCTATAGTTGCTTACTGTGGAACTAGATGGCGCTGTGTGTATGTCTCCCAATTTGGGTGGTCCGGGTTAGATTCCTAGGCACGTCATGTACCAATGACATTTTAAATTTAATTAAATTACTTATGTGCATTATCCGACTGCTCTTAAACGGTGAAGGAAAACATCGTGAGGCAAACCTGCATGCCTGAGAAATAAAAATTCTGAGGCATATGAAGTCCCCAACCCGCATTGGGCCAGCGAGGTGGACTATGGCCCAAACTCGCTCATTATGCGAGGGAAGGCCCTGCAGTGGGATGTTTACGGGCTGAGATGATGACACTAATTCAAATTCACCCTATATTCATAATCCGCGGTCTTATTTTTTTAAATTATTCTAGGACTGAAAGAGACTGATAGATCCTTAGTAAGGAATTTAGTTGTATTTGATTGGATGAAATAAGATCACACGCATACACACACCCTTACACACCCACATACACATACACATCCATCCACACAAATACACATTCATCCATTCCCATGGGCACATTTTCTTTTATTTTTTCTTTTATTTTTATTTACTGATAAGAAATGTAATATGGGAAAGCGGGACTACTAACACAAGTAAACTTTACTTACAAGTAGCCCCAACACTGGATATTGTAAAAAATATTATCTAGTAAATAAATGTATTTTTTGTTTTTTTTTTATTGGAAAAGGAATCCGATAAATACCGGCTTCTTTTTGCTTATTCGTAATGAAAATGAACGAACAATAATCAGCCAATCTCAAACTTTCATTTCCACGTATCGTCGTTGTTAAACTAATATAGTTTACGAGTGGAAAAAGTTAGTCTTTGAGCTTTGTAGAGAGTCGTCGAGTCTTGTTTCAGCACTCTAGCCGTTAGTTTGTCAGTTAGTCGTAACTCCCAGGTGCTCAAGCGCAGTGAATGTATAGGGATGTGCTAAGCTCGTTTGTCCCAGCTTATTTGATTGTTGTTTTTTTTAAGGTTACGTAGTGACTTTATACTTGTTTAAGGCGAACGAATTGTTGAACTGGAAGAAATCCATTGAGGTCTACTCAGCTGAGATCACTTCTCAAGTATTCGCCTCAGCGGCGAATGAATGATAGTCTTGAGTTTCGTTTATTAATACGCGCACCTCTCAAGTGAGTACTGCTTAAGTATACACATGCTTTTCAGGTCTCAAGTTAGGGTTATTAATCAACACGTTTACTTAAGACCGGTCACAAGACTGTTCTCAATCTTGAGAATGGTTTATTAATACGGGCCTTAGATAGGTACGTCTACTTAGACATCCTTGTTTCGCCGGGAGGCTCTCCCAAAGTGCAGGTGAAGTTTATATAAGCGTGAGTGTAAGAGATACAGAAAGGTGTTGTTTACAGTGTAGGAAATAGTTAGTATGAAATATTGTAGAATATTATATTACACAGTCATAGCTTTAAATACCTATATCACTAAAAAATTATTTGAAGTTATTATGATCAGGAAGGATGACAATGTTTTTGATAAAAAATCAGCCTGTATGTTTAAATCCTTCCCTGAGATTGAAGACTAATCCTTCCTTACTTACCTACACCACAAAAACATTCTATGGCAGATCTGGCGAAGTTCGCCGAATTTCTTTAAAGTCCCAGCCATTCGGGCGGAATAAATTTATCCGATCCAATATAATGTACACCGATCTATACATAGATAAAGGAGTTGCTAAGTTTCTGTTCCCTCTTTTGCGTAAATACGTGCCAACAGTGTGCACTGAAAATTGATGGATAAACAAAATTGTCATAAAAAGTAATCTTGAACGAAATATGTACGGAAGGTTTATACGATTTAGGGTCATACAGACACCATGCAATTCACACTTACAAGATTTCCACTTCCCCAGCAACTTCGATTACTACATCGGTATTGTCATCGCTAACATTGTCCAATGAGAAAGTGTCAAACTGCCACGCAAGTAATGAGACAACCAATCATCATTCCTTTCAGTATTTAATTAGTCTGTCGCGTAAGGTAGCAAATAGAGTCACGTAGGGTACAGTTTGTTTTCAGTAAGCCGTGTCGAGTACCATTGTTGATCCTAGCATAAGCTAGGATCAACAATGGTACTCGACTCGATACTTCCTATAAAGGAAGGATAAGCCAGTATTTTAGAATGTTGCTCAAGCATAGATCTGAGCTTGAGCATAGTTGCTATACAAGTTATTTAAAGCTGTCCTTTTTTAACTGTCCTCAAGCGGAGATCTTTGCTTGAGTAACATTCTATAATTTCTGTAATACCGGCCATTGTGGGTGGAGTGTGGAGGAGGGATGCTCAGTTTTTTTCGAATCATACTAGCTATTTGAAATAGGGAAAGTATACTGAACGAAATTCAGACTACAAACAAGTACCTAGAGACTTGAGAGATGGAAGAGAATATATCAAACAATTGTCATATTTAGTAATCTATTTTCTTTTATGCCTTATGATCGTATTTCATCTTGCACAAACTATTTTTCAAGAACAGTAGAAAGACAAGGAAAGTCCGACACGATTTACTTAGTAAATAACCCCGTCACCAAAATGCGAACTTATGTTCAGTCATCTATGGAATTATCCGAGACGTAGACCAATTTCTTGAGGGCACAAAGGCAGGAACGGTTGGAATTTAGATTAAAAATGATCCTCACTGGAGTGCAATGTTTCGTGAAATGTAGCGGGCCGATATTAATTTATTCCTGTTCGGTTCGGCTTTCTAAGGTTGTAATCAAAAGGATTTGGCAAGAATGTTATACCTTTTAATACGTGCGGTGGACCTTTTTTTAGGAATAATTTACTTGATATTTTAATGTGACCCGAATTAACAACCTCTGTGGCGTAATGGTCTCTTAGAGGCAGCACGAAAGTCGTAGGTTCGATTACCAACTGGAGCAATATGCATATATGTAGATTGAAAATTTAGCAAAGCAAATGATTATCTAGATAGACCAAGTTAAATATCTTCGGAATGAGTTAACCGATTTCTATCAACGGGTCGGGTTTAATTTTGAATACTCATAAAAAAATTACAAAACCCTCGAAAGGCTGATATTGGTGTCGATTCGGATGTACACCAACTAAACTAAAACCAGTTTTGGAGTGGTGCCGTCGCATCGTACTGTTCTAGGGAGAAAGAGATAGTACTACTTTAAAACTGGTTTTAGTTTAGTTGGTGTACATCCGAATCGACACCATTATCGACATACTCGTACACCAAAAACTGTGTTAAACGCTAATATCATCGAAACAGCTAAGCCGATTTTCATCAAACATAGTTAAGAACCTGTCTGCCGTTTAGTCTTTAAAAAAAAACGCACTCAAATTGGACCACGCATTACTGAGATCGGTCCGGACAAAGACGTTACTGGACACACACACACCACACAATACCGC
Source organism: Oegoconia quadripuncta (assembly GCA_949316235.1). Taxonomy (NCBI): domain Eukaryota; kingdom Metazoa; phylum Arthropoda; class Insecta; order Lepidoptera; family Autostichidae; genus Oegoconia; species Oegoconia quadripuncta. The sequence continues at coordinate 16,734,535 of OX438746.1, forward strand.
CAAACACATATCACCCCAATTTTGTAAATCTGCGTGTGATTGACAGGTAAGTTCAAATACATCAGTGCAGATTTAAGACTTGAACAGTAACTCTCAAAATTTTATGTTTATTATCGGAGTTTGGGTATACCTACTACCTATATATTATATCACCTGGATGAGTGGAAGTCTACCACTGTACGTTTCTCAAGAAACTTCTTACCACATACGACCACCCTGTGGAACGGACTTTCTGCAGCGGTATTCCCGAACGAGTACGACATTGGAACCTTCAAGTTCGGGTAGTGTTATTCCTCTATGCTTCAAGAAACGAGCCTACACCTTCCTCAAAGGCCGTCAACGCATCTGTGACTCTTTTGGTGTTGCGGGTGTCCATGGGCGGCGGTGATTGCTTTCCATCAGGTGACCCGCATGCTCGTTTACCGCCCTCTCATATATAAAAAAAAAATACTATCGGATCCCCAGTCCACCTTATCAATTAATTGCACACAAACCATATTATTTTACATCAAATATAACAAATTTACATTTCACAAACCTCATAAGAATACACAAGTGACACAACTCAAAACATATAAGTACATATATACATATATATATATATATATATATATAGGTTGAGTGTAAAAGTGATATATATATATATATATATATATATATATATAGACACTTACACTCACTTTTACACTCAACCTATATAACGTAATATAAGTTTCTGTAGTTGGTTGTCAGTCTTCTGTATTAGGCCTCACATTATTACATGATAATTAAATTGTGACCAATGATGTTGTGTTCACAATTACAAATGTCTGTTTAGTAGGTATAAGTTGTTTATATATGACAATATATTGTGAACTTGTTTGTGGTCCTAATAAATAAATGAAAAAAATAAATAAAAGGACAAATGAACAAGAAAGGTAATAAATGACATTTCATCACCATCATCTTATGGCAGACATCCACTACTGAGCATAGATTTCCAGCGCAATCGGTTGGTAGCGGCCTGTGTCCATCGACATCCTTAATTCTTCATTAGGTCTTCCGCTTCATTTGTCGGTGCGTGGTCTCCACTCCTGAATATCTCTGCTCACAGGCACTTCAACGTACTAATCCCCTGGGAAATTACATTCAGAACTTCGTTATTAGCATATTAAATGGTAGATTGAAAATAGACAGACATCATTTTGCTGTGGGACCAACATTTCAATTTAATCAAAGGTATGGATTGAATTACGAGTCAATACGTGGAACGGAACGGATTGCAATCTAGTCATGACCCGTTGACAATTCACAACAGAAAATTGCGTTCCAACTTTATACCCGAGCACCAGGGAATAGCTACAAAATCACAGTTGATTTTGTATCTAATGTTACTGTGCTTAATGTGGGTTACGTAGTAGTACACGTAGTAGGTACGTAATTTCGAAGATCGTTCTTGCGATGCACGCTGTTACGAAAAAATATTGTGTAATACCTCTCAAGGTGCGGCGCGAAAAATCAAAATGGCTGATAAAAAACACCTTTTTCGGAATATTGACCAACTTTGGTCCTCTAGTGCACGGCTACCATCTTAATGTATATCGCAGTAAAGAACTTTCGCGACAACGTACTTCGTAATGGTGAACTTTCGCAGTAAAGAACTTTCGCGACAACGTACTTCGCAATGATTAACTTTCGCAGTAACGTACATCGCAGTAATGAACTTCGCAACTATGATTCACACTCGTCCAAATGTTTTTTTTTATGCACAACGGGCTAGAACTTGACCTCAATCACACCTGATGTTAAGTGAAGATGAGGCCGAAGGTGGAAGCGTACTGACTCGGAAACCCCATCTTATTTGTAAAACATGAATCAATTGTTGTTCATGCGAACGTCATACGTTTTTGTTTATTAGAAGTTCCAATTGATTTCCGATTGTCTAATGCGGCCTCTTTAAATACCGGATGAGTTTTTTTTTACCATAAGGAAAAAATGGGGCTTATTGAGTAAGTGAAATTGAAGTTATTGGCATAGGTAGTTTTTTTTTTTTCAAAACCGTAGGATTCACAACTGTTTATCATTATGTATCCTACATTACGTTGAGTCAATAGGTCTAGTGACAAGCGACACGAGTGCTTAGGTAACGTCTTTCGAAAAGACACGGTTTTCGAATCCGGCTAAGACAATTTTTATTCGATTTTTTTTCTATTTGGAATTTTTCTTTTCTTATTATAAAGGAAAATAAACCGTAAACACTTCATTAAAATAATAAAAAGGTAAGGAAAATAAGAAAAGTAAAAATTTTTGGAGGTAACACTTAAGCCCATGTGATACTTTTAGGATGATTCGTCTGTACATCTTTATACTTTATGTCATGTCAGAACTCCAAATTCATTTCTTACCCCTGTCATCTTTCACACAATCGATTCATCTTTTCTTTGGCTTACCTCTACTCTTACAATCTATTCTTAGGTAGGTACTGGCATTATTCTCCTCATGTGACATGTCCATACTATGATATTAACAACGAGTAGATAATGGTACCCTCGACTTTAAAATGTCCTCTGACGGCGTGTACTACGCAATAGCGAAAGACGATAGCTCGAATGACAACAGCGCGAAGACGATATTGCGAATACTAGTCGAGGGTTCCGGCAAGTGACCTGCCCTACGAAACCAACGGTTGCTGGATCATATCCCGCTAAGAGTAAGTGTGCCCGCCCACGACCGACTTTTTGTATATAGGACCGATAATCGGCCGATTTTTTCGTCAATACTTTTATCACCGATATTGTGACCGATATTTTCGTAGGATGTGGGCGTTGAAACATTGCAATGAGTACGTTCCATTTTTCTCCTACAAAAAATCGTTCACCGATTGTCGGTCGTGGGGGGAGGGTGGGAATCCCTAGTGCGGACTTTGCTTAGTTCGGGACTAGATACTTGTTGTAAGTCTACGAAATATTTTTTTTTATCCGCAACGGGTTAGCTCTTGACCTCAATCACACCTGATGTTAAGTGAAGATGAGGCCGAAGGTGGTAGCGTACAGATCCGGAACCCCATCTTATTTGGGGGACTGGCTATCTTATCTCTGACAATCGGAACACAACAATGCTATATTAACATTGCTGTTTGGCACAGATTTAGATAAGATGGTGGTTGCTACCCAGGCGGACATTTAATATGCCCTACCACCAACCAAACCCAGTACTAAATATGTACCCCGCTGGGGATCGAACCGGCGACCTCCGAAACGTAATCCCAATGTTGTTTACATTTTTTTAAGACAGACAGGAGTTGGATTTGTCCACAAGCGATTCCAGCAAATGCCTATTCGCTCTATTATAAACAAAAATATCAAGCTGAAGAATATTACTACTTACCTAACCATACACAAGACTAAGTAATATCATGTAAAGTTCCTGCCCTACTCGCTACGTCGCTAATAAATTCCGAGCCTACTATAAATGCAAATGTTTTCTAAAAAAAAACAAGGTCACGTTCCAGGGCTTTTTTAACAAAATTGCATACATATTTTCATATTATAACAAAAGGGTAAGGTAAAGAAATACGGAAGGAACAAAGCGTCTAACAAATTCAAGTAGACATTTGGCGCAATTGCGTCGTTTAGTGCGGGGCGAGGGGTGAGGAGTTATTGTACTATGACCGGGACAGGACGAAGGTGTGCTGGCGTGGACATGGTGCTGGCTGTTCAGAGAATAGATTTTTCAGTTTCTACACTTTCGGCATATTCTATTGACGATCTGTTTGGTGTAGTGGTTAGCAACTCTGACCACTATACCAAAAGGTTGCGGGTTCGAATCCCGCTAGGGGCATATGTTGTATATTATGATGAATACGGACATGTGTACCCTAGTTATGGATGTTTTCATTTATAATAAGTATTTATTTACAAAAAAAATATTTATGTAGTATATCAACCATCCGGTATCCACAACACAAGCCTATAGTTGCTTACAGTAGAACTAGATGGCGCTGTGTGTATGTCTAAGGATATTTATTTATTTATTATTTATTTATGGGGGAGGCCTTTATTTAGTAGTCTACGTTATGTGGCTGTTATGTTGATGACAGAATTCAGAGAAATTCTTCTTTTTTTAAGTTCAACATATTATACCTCTAGAAAATAAGTGATAACAAATCAGATTAAAAGAAAGAAGTACGTGTTCGAATCAGTAATGAAGAAATCCGTAGGGGAACGAAAGTCACTGACATAGCCGAGCGGATTAGTAACTTGGAGTCCTTCCAGAGATCCTTCCATCTTCGGACCACTAGTCGTAGGGAGGGATTCGACTCGTATATAGTTAATATACCGAACATTCGCACTAAGAAGTTCGATTCATTCATCATCCGAACAGCCAAGGCATGGAACTCCCTTCCGACGTCAGTCTTTCCTGAATCCTACAACCTTGGGATCTTCAAGAGCAGAGTGAAAACGCATTTACTGGGATCGCGTGCTTCATCTTCGACCACATCGTCACTTTCCATCAGGTGAGATTGTAGTCAAACGCAAATCCTGGCAGTGGGCAGGGAATATAGCTTGAAGAACTGATGGCTGGTAGGGCGTTAAAGTTCTCAAGTGTAGACCAGGCACGCGCAGCGTACGACGTCCACTCTCAAGGTGGACGGAGGACGTGATGAAGAAGAACAATGAAGATTGCGGGAGTCGCTGGATGTAGGTCACTTCCAACTGGTCGCTGCTCTGTAAATTTATGTTCAGCATGACATCATGTGGCTGATATAATGATGATGAGGATGCTTGTCTAAAGAAAACAATATACCTGTGTATATACCGCCTCAGTGGCTCAATGTAAACAACATTGGGTTTACGATTCGGAGGTCGCGGGTTCGATCCCCAGCGGGGTACATGTTTAAGTACTCGGTTTGGTTGGTGGTAGGGCATTTTAAAAATGTCCGCCTGGCTAGCTACCACCACCTTATCTAAATCTGCCGCCAAGCAGCAATGTTAATAGCATTATTGTGTTCCGGTTGTCAGAGATAAGATAGCCAGTCCCCCAAATGTGTTGGGGTTTCCGGGTCAGTACGCTTCCACCTTCGACCTCATCTTCACTTAACATCAGGTGTGATTGAGGTCAATTACGAACCCATCGTGCATAAAAAAAAGTATTTAAAAACCAAAAAATCCAATTGCCTACAAATTTTTTATTTTGCGGGCGCCGTGTATTACGTTTTATTACCACAAAATCTCTGGGGATCAAGGCAAATCGATTTTACCTTTAAAATCGGTCAAGCCATTTATGCTTCGCTACTGTTGACTTAGTAACTCATCGTTTTTGATTCACCTTTGCTTTCCGCTCTCCGCTCCTCTCGTCAGTATGTTAACAACCCCTTAAGCAATCTGCCCGACGAGTGAAGGTGACGTAACGCACTCGAGAGAGACCCTACTCGCCCTGTGCTATCATTTAAAACGGACTTAAGTAGAAAAATATACCGGTGTCCCTTAACATAGATTAGCACTTTTCGTGCAGTTCTTTAATGTCTGTAGGCAGTAGAGCAAAAGATTCAGGATTGTTTTAGATTCTTCAGATCTTTCTTTATTAGTTTTCGATTAGCGAAGTTAAGCAACGTCTAGGGAATACAGTCTGGGGATGTGTGGTCACTATTTCCATACGATTGTTTCGGCGCTTCGGAGGGTATGATAATTGGCCGTCGTTATATCAAGCCGATGACCTGTTTACTAAAGACTGGCTTGACGCAGTAGCCTAATTTTATTATACTAGTCTATATATTCACAGTCTCACTATATCCATAAGTACACTAACCCGACTATAATTATTTATTATTATTCTGCTCATTATTGTACCTCACGTGGCGTCCGTGCGTCACTGGGCATTTGGGGGCACTGAAAACCAGCGCTGTGATTCGTCGCAGCATGAGCTGAGTGCTAACCCATTTGTGCACCAACACGTGGCAGCATTGTCGGGATCTTCTTCATAATTGTATTTCTATTTTAGCTACAATTTACTACTTCTTTGTTTTTGTATCGTGTTGTGGCGTTCATAATAAACTATTCTTATTCTTATTTTGTTTATAGGCTTGAAAACACTGATAGTTGGGTGGCTAATACACACTGACACCAATCCACCAAAACACGCTAGGACTGCGTGGTGAATTACGGCACATACTGTCGCGGTACTGCGAGCGCTCAGCTGCTGGAGGTATTACGTAGGTAATGGGCGCCGTAGAGAGAGGATGAGGTTCAGGGTCGTCGGTCTCAGACCCCACGTTGGGCGCCAATGTCGCGGTACTGCGAGCGCTCAGCTGCTGGAGGTATTACGTAGGTAATGGGCGCCGTAGAGAGAGGATGAGGTTCAGGGTCGTCGGTTTCAGGCCCCTACCAGGACTGCAGCCTGAACGGTGAAGAAGAAGGTCAGGAAGAAGGGATAGGCACTTGAAAAACTTATAAATGATGTAATAATAATTTAAAGAAAGAAATAAAAGGAAAAAGAAAAGAATAGTTTTAGTTCTCAAGCTGCGTCAAGACTGCCTAGTTTTTGAAAATAATTTAGAATTCAGAATTTTGAATAATGTTCCAAAAAAGAAAACGCCAAAGAGATTACCGAAAAGAAGACAGAATTTAGAAGAGGTTGTACACCTCGTTACAATACTCTCTTTTAGTTCAGACTGTGCCCCAACAATGGGGGTTAAGACTGTTGATATTGACGTTAGATAACGTATTCTAGGAATTTTTCTACATAGCGAGTCGAAACTCTACCTTTATAACTGTTAATTGAAAATTTAGAAAACCCTCGAAAGACTAGGATATCGTCCAAATACACCAAACAACTGTGTTAAAAGCTAAATATCTTCGAAACGGATTAACCGATTTTAAAATTTAATTCGTGTAATTATTGTTTACTGGTAACTATGTTCCTGATTACGAACAATTTTCCACTGGTAACCATAGCCGAATTCAGCCGAAAATTGTTGGACTTCCATACTAAAAGTGGTTTCAGAATGTTTTACTTTGTATGAGTAATCGAACATTTTTTGGTCGAATTGGGATATGGTTCGGATTCAATTTCACCCTGTATTACTGCGCATGGACCGGGTCGTTGAAATGATTGCACGACACTTTAAGACGACTTACATCATTTTCAAACTCAATTGAATCTAACTACTTCGATCTATCATTACTTAATATGTATTCCTTTTTAATAGAAAAATCCTATTATAATTTAAATGAGTTCCTAAATGAAAAAAATTTATAGCTTGACATATTTCGTATAATTTAATTCATATGACAAATTTCGTATAATTTAATCTATTCTAATAATCTAATATTGGTATTCTAATAATATTGGCGTAGTGACGATGACCGATTGGTGTAGTGGATAGTGACCCTATCAGCGAAACCAACGGTTGCCGGTTCGAATCCTGCGAGGGGTAAATGTTTGTGTGATGAATACGAACATTTATTCCCGAGTCTTGGATGTTTATATAAATATTTATGTATGTTTATTACCGTTATCGTTACCGTTATCTAGTATCCATAGCACAAGCTTTGCTTAGTTTGGGACTAGATGATTGGTGTAAGTGTCCGAAATATTTATTTACATTTATTTATTCTAATAATATATTGATAATAAAAATAGATAAATATCTATTTAATTTAATAAATATTGAATTGATAATAATTGAATACATTTAATCGTCGACCATGACCCAATAAAAATTAGCATGCAACAATGGAGCCTCGGTCTCTCTCTATTGCTAGAACCTTAGACCGTACACACACATGTTATACTAATATTACGTAAACCTAAGACCTTAAAAACCCATGTGAAAGCAATAAATTGATTGATTAATTGATTGATTGATATGTGTTTTTTACAAATTAATCGTACAAGGAACCATGGTAAAGGTCCGGTAGAGTAGAATAGAACCAATCAGCAGAGTAGAATAGAATTTACTTAGTAAATCAAACAATTCCAACTGTTAATTTGTGTGAACAGAGAATTGTACGTACTGCGATATTGTACCGATGTCGATGCTTTCTTAAATTCCATGATAAATGGGTCAAATAAACTATTCTTATTCGTAACCCTCTCTTCCCGTGGGGGTCGTGAATACTACACGTGAATACGAACGTGAGTATAAATTGCTTAGACCGGTGATATGTGCAGCAGCGTGTGCAGCTGCATGCGGAACTCCTAAAAAAATTCTGATCGTCAACCCACTTGCCCAGCGTAGCGATTAAGGCAAATCCTTCCATGGGAGAGATATCCACGCATTCAAGGAACTCTCAATAATGTCAACAAAACTAGCGTCCTTAGATTGTACATTCATTAGTGAAGATAAATAGTTCCCTGGAATAACATCGGCTTATTAATTTCCTTTTATACCCAGATCCTAATAACTTGGCTGATCGAGAATTTAACGCCATTTGCACAATATCGGACTTCATTTTCTCTGTCATAAAAGAACTGACGGTTTTAATCAAACCTTCTCTCCCGAGGCTCTGCTAGATGAAAACCAAACAAATGTTAAGGCCATTGAACCGCAATATAAGCCTTGACAGGGCCGTCATCAGGAAGGGAAAAGTGTAAAAGAAGGTAACAAATAAATCAAGAAATATAACAGTGAAATAATAAGGCTGCTACTATTATTATACTTAACTAATATGTACAAATATAATAATGTCTAGAGTAAATATAGTATTTAGATGAAAAAGCGTAAGGTTTGCTCGCCCAAGTCCGACAATCGGTAACCGATTTTTTGTCGGTAAAAATGAAACAGACGATTACAATATTGAAAAGTAAACCTCCTTACAAAATTCGAGCAAAAAATGTACCCCCGAAAATCCTTAATGGCAACATGCAAACAACTATATTTTTGTTTAATAACATTGTTATGGACTTTGTGATACCTTGTCGTATACTTTATTTTCAATTCCAATTTAATTGTGTTCATTGTTTATTTACACCTACTTATATGTGTGTGTCACTAAATGGGTCAACTAAACGATTCTTATACTTATATCAATAGAGCGCCATCTAGCGATATTTGGTTGATTTACATCGGTGTCGACCTAAGATACATGCTGTAGGTATCAGAAAATTATAAAAGTAGGTAATGCACAGACCAATAAACACACGTAATGTCTTGAGATCTCATCTCCTGATTTCGCCTCTGGCAAGATAAATAAAATAGAAGTTAAGTATTTAGAGGTACGATCAAATATTAATTCCGGTCTCAAACAATACGACGAGACGGTAAATTACAAATTAAGTCGTGCGTATAACGCCGGCCATGTTGAATTGTTTTCGGGGAAGAGGTGACAGTTAGACCCTTGGGATGGCATTTTGGTATAGATTTATCAAAGTATTAATTTTTTTAATTTCTTTAAATAGCTTTACAAAACGAAGTTCACGGGTTCGATTCGAGCGGGGTACATATTTAGTCCGTAGTACCTACTCGGTTTGGCAGGCGATAGGGCATTTTTAAAAATTCGCCTGGCCAGCCACTTACTATCCATCTTTTGCAACACTCACACTGCGTCAACTTTATATAAAATATTTAAAGTATTAAAAACTTTATATAAAATACTGAAAGAAAACACTAAATCAAAGGTCAGCATGAAGCATACATGACGTGTATGATGTTCCGGCGTGCAGAACTAGCTTTGCCCATGATTTCGGTGATTTTCTAGGACCTGTTCAGTATAGAACCTCGCCTGACGCTCTCGGCACGATTATGTAAAGACTGGCGCCATCTATCGGCGAACCCGTGAACCCCCACTAATCAATCTATTCACTTCGATAGGTACAAGTGTACCTTTCTCACGGATTCCAGGACAATCTGATAGATGGCGCAAATCTAAATGTATATAAACTGGCGCGCGGCCAGTTTTTCGCTCTCTTACAATCGGTGCAACATCCAATAATAAACCCTCGATTACCACGCAGCTGCCGTTTATTTTTTCCCAACAGGACCTACCCTTTGCAACAGAATCAGCAGAGCAATAATCCTCAAAGACAGGACTAGAAGCTGAGTTACGACAGTATTTTACTAGGTACATATACTTAGTTTACTGAACATTTATATTAAATTTATGTATAGGTACCTACTTACTGTTTTTTATGATAAAAAAGTGATGATGCTTCCGACCGATTTCGGCCATGGCGACCACTTTGACTCCTAATCGGTTTGGCGCTAGTGCGCTCTAAGTTAGTCATCTTAGCTAACTAAGTATTTAAGTATCAAGTACGTACATACGTATTAATATTTTAATTATGTTTAATAATTGTATGATGAGTGCCCAAATTCAAAAACAATATGCTTCTAATACATTACATACATACATACATTCAACATTACAACTCCACTCCAAGAACCAGGTCTTATGTTTCGTGAGTTCCTTCTCGTTTGTATCTTTCCTTAAGTATTTCTTCCTCAATCACCATATCTCTGCTCTAATACTATGTCCATAGCTGGGGGGCCTAGTGACCTATAATTCTGGTTCTTCCTTTTCAGGCACCAGTCTTCTCACAAATGAGTTCTATGTATTACCTAGTCCTAAAATCACTTTGTAAAGCGTCATTTGTGGTGAGAAAATAAACATTTTTTTATATTTTTTTATTTTAATAGTATATTAATGGAAAGTTTACTAAGCAGTTTAATCCGTTTCAATAAATTTGTTTCTCAATTTATTTATTGTATATAGAATTCAGAGTAACAGTAGCTATGGCATGGCTCTATGAGGAACAATCTACGCATTCTCGTAAGGGTACTCACGGAGCACTGCTGGCTGAGAACACATGCTCAACAAGGGGCTCCGGAAAACGGGGATGTGCAGACTTTGCCTCCTTGCAGAGGAAACAACCGCTGTACATCTGCTGTGTGAATGTGGCCCGCTGATGTGTAAACACAATATCCACCTGGGTGGCCACATACTGCACCCGGATGAGATAAAAACTATCGGCGCCAGGAAAATAATCCAATTCCTCAAGAGGCAAAAGCAACGAACTGTAGGTTAGTATAGATCAGCAACGGTCGCAGTGATACAGTACTCCGACGACCTGCAACAGCTACACATACAACCGAAACCAATCGGAAGCTATTTACTTGCTTCGGCTTATTTAATGTACTAACCTAGTCACTTTTTTTTAGTGTTGGGTTTTCTTTTAAGTACCTACCTATATTTATACTTGTGTTAGAAAACCCCGCTCTTCAATAACAAAATAAATGAAAAAATAAAATAAAAATAAATTAAAAGATGGGTTTGGGTGGGCGTTGCTAGCGACCGGGACGGTGCCATGCAGTCGCATGGTAAAGGGTGGCTCGGGCAATGGCGATACTATTGCAAGCTACTATAGGCGAATCGACAACGTATTCACATTCGATTATGATCATGAAACCTGAGATGCTTTCTGTTGAAGAGAAAACATGTGCACGCCCCCTTGCTCAAATTCCATGATCAAAGTCTTATTCAGTAACGACTGACCGGATTCTTCAAGCGTCGATGGTAGTAGGTAATCAGAGTCCCTCATGGTCGATGACGTCCAGTGGTGGTCCGACTCCTTCGATGGCTGGTAGCAAAGTGTGTCCCATTTTCGATGTGAAGACCTAATATAACTGTTAACGTCGTCACCGCGCCATTTCCGGCGATACCAGCGCCACCAGGTTTACTTCCCGATAACCTCGTATTATGATAGTCAGTTGACCGTTTGACTAATGAATTCTATTGCTAATTTATCGCTATCTGCGACATGTTAAAATCGCAGTAAGGAGATATTGACTACACGATACTCTACACATGATGACGAGGGTCTGGAGAAAGAGCCCGCAGTTTGCCATTAGAACTTCTTGATGGACTTTATGTTATGTTTATAACTTTGTTTATAAAAAAATTCGAGTACGATTGATAACATACTTAAGCACAAAGTGTTTTGTAACTCGTCTCTACTAGATTATTTATCAGTAGACTGAAAGCGACCTGTCAATTGCTACAATACATGAGCATCTATAATGTACGGAATGGAAATAAGGTCGCGTCAAGCTCAAGTATCATCAATGTATGCAGAGGGTTTTGGGTAGATGCTCTCGAACTTCTTAAGAATACAAAATGATTGTGCTATGTGTTTAAATAGTTATTTTATTAATTTTTAAAACACAAACAGTCATAGCATAATTATAAGAACAAAAAAAACCCTTGATAAACAGTGTCTCCACAATAGGATTCTGCTTTGCCCACATCCAGCAGTTTCTCGCGATCTTTACCAAATCGTCGGTCCACACGTGGGGGGCCTGCCCACGCTGGAGATCTTTGGGGGCCTTTGTCCAGCAGTGGTCTTGCGGCTGATGATGATGAAACAGTGTCTACAGATAAACACTAAACCAACTATGTTAAAAGCAAAATATCTTCGAAATGGCTTAACTGATTTTCATCAAACTTGGCAAGAAACCTTTTCTCTAGTTTAATCATAAATAAAAAAAACCGCACACAAATCGGATCATAGCTTATTGAGATACATTCTGGAGAAAGACTGGATACGCACACACAACGCCGTCAAACATATAAATAAATAAATACATAAATAAATAAATACATATCCTTGTACATACACACAGCGCCACCAAGTGCCACACTAAGCATCGAGGCTTATATTTATTATGGATACCATACAGATAGCTGTTAACTACACAAATATATTTTTTTTTGTAAATAGATGCATATTATAAATGAAAACATCCATAACCCGGGTACACATATCCGTATCTATTCATTACAACACGGCATTAGCAGTGATCGAATGGTAACCAATGAGTCTTTTGGCACGTCGTTCCACAGAATCGAGTGCAGCCAGCTGGTACTTGGCTGAACCATCCCAAAGGTGGCAGCAGTATTCCATGTACGAGCGAACCTGAGCCTAGTAAAGTATTAACGAAAGTGTTAAATAACGAAAGGAAAGAAAATCTAAATAAATATCATACAATACAAATACTCTTTATTGCGCAAAATAATTAACAGTAATTTTTGATGATAACTATAGAACACAATTAGGCGGTCTTATCACTAAAAGCGATCTCTTTCAGACAATCCACATCTATGGGACATTTCTAAGTAGAAAAACAGGTAGGGTGCACGATACTACCAACTAAAGAAATAATTATAGATGCATAAATATAATAATAATATCATATTAATGGACTTACTTAATAATATAAATATATATAAATAAATAAAATATGGAGTTCAAAAAAAAATTTCATTTCAGGCATTACATCACGCATATAATACACCCTGTAGTTCTGAACAATACGAGATGTAAGCAAACAGTGAAGTTACTTATCTGCTCGTGTCGTCGTCAGTCAGTTCTGATTAAACTTTATTGAGCGTTCTACCGTCGTGACAACCTTTGTTCTAGTTTCGATAAGCAAACCGTCAATCCACCTTCACCCTTAACTCGTATAGGCACAAGGCGGATATTACTACAATCTCGTATCAAAACTGTATACTTTATGAACGGAGCTCTTAATTTTTAACCCCCACATAAAATTACGACCCTTTGGTGTAGTGGTTAACTTAATTGCTATAGTATATGGTCGCGGGTTCGAAGGGGCATATGTTTGTATGATGAAATTATTTACAAAAAAGAAATGTATTTATGTAGTGTATCAACCATCTGGTATCCACAACACAAGCCTAGTTGCTTAGTGTGAGATGGCTACGTCTGTATATGTCCAAGTATTTTTTTTATAGAATAGGTCAGCTTCCTTTTGGCTTCAGCGTAGTCGGGTGAAACGAAAGATGACCAACGTATCAACCACCGAGTCGTAGTGGCCGAACACATCGTTTCAGTAAAGGGGGAAAGATTTTCGCAGCAACAATATTAAAACTTTCCCCATATGTCAGTAATCGTCTACGACACCGTTCGATTAGTTTGCCTCCTCCAATCTAGAGATATTGAGCAGGCAGGATAAAGTTCGGACGGCCTTCCTGATAAGCTCAAAAGATCCAAAGAATAGTTTTCATTTCAATATCTTGCCGACGGAAAGGATTATGGTTGCAATTACTGACATAATTTATAAGTCTGGGGCCCAAGGTAGCAATAGAGACACGTAGGGCACCGTCTACCTTCAGTAGGCGCCGTGCAGAGTATCACTGTTGATCCTGGCTTACAGGAGTTGCAGTGGGAGGAGTGTGGAGGCGGATAATGACATAATTTATAAGATAGTACAAACCACATGGCTGTGGTTGTTGAGCTTGTGCACACTTAACGATTACACCCTGTATTGTAAAGATGGCTCTTTACAATACAGGGTGTAATCGTTAAGTGTGCACAAGCGACTATTCCGTAACTATTAGAGATCAAAAAACCTTAAACTGACATCGAGTGTACGTTAGCTTTACGTAAAATGAAATCAATACCTTTTTAAAAATAAAAAAGAGAAATATCCAAAATTTTGACATTAAACACTCCAATACATTTAATAACACATTAGTAGGAAGGCTCCTTGTTTTAAAAGATTATTTTAAAGGCTTATGTACTGATATTTTCGGAAACTGTTATTAACCCAACAAAATAATACTACTATGTTTTAATTGAATAAAATCTAAATTATGTTTAAAATAAGGATTACAATATGGGTAAAGGGGCTTATCGTGAGGATTCCGAAAATATGTATTACAAGTGAAACATACTAAGCAGCAGATGTATTATGAACTTTTAAATTACATAGGCATATCGATTTTTTAGTTGGCTTTTTACAAAGTCGAATTTTTTAATTAAGTTTATTAGCGAAGTACCTACCACAAAGACGGAATATCGCAAGCTTTTTCATAAGCTTGTTTAAGTAAACATCTATTTTAGCATCGATTTCTTGTTTTGGAGCAAGAAAAATAAGAAATTTAATCTGGTCGATGGAGATTTGGGAAAAAGTTCTCGAGAACAAACAAGTCGGCGCACCAAACGTCAGGGATTGAAATTATCAAGTAATTTAATAAAGCTGGCGATAAGTTGGCCAGCACTACTGATGTAGATCAGGAATGAATCACTTACTTTGAGTTACTCATTCACAAAAAAGATATAAGAGAGTGTGATATCATTTTTAACACCAAATATGTACCAATCTGCCTGCCAAAACACATGGTAATGTTATAAGGAAATATAAATTGCTCAAATCTGTTGGAATTTTTGAAAATGAGTTATTTTCTGGTGAAAGTTGCAATAAATTAAGCAACTGTGATGCTACTTAACGACAATTATAAATAAAATAAAATAAATATTTACGCCTGGCTAGCTACCACCATCTTATCTAAATCTGCCGCCAAGCAGCAATGTTAATAGCATTGTCGTGTTCCGGTTGTCAGAGATAAGATAGCCAGTCCCCCAAATGTGTTGGGGTTTCCGGGTCAGTACGCTTCCATCTTCGACCTCATCTTCACTTAACATCAGGTGTGATTGAGGTCAAGTACCAACCCGTTATGCATAAAAAAAAAAAAAAAAAAAAAAAAAAAAATATACTTAGACATACATACAGCGCCATCTAGTTCCACAGTAAGCAACTATAGGCTTGTATTGTGGATACCAGATGGTTGATATACTACACAAATACATTTTTTTTTGTACATAAATACTTACTTTAAATTTATTTACTTTTTACTTAATTAAATTATGTTTTTTACTATTTTAATAAATACTAAATAATAAATAATACAATGGTAATCCATTGTAGGTAAGTAAACGTGGTCACTTAGAAATAATTATAATTGCTCTGAGAACAAAGATAGTGTTGCCACACGTATTATTGTTTACTTTGCCATAACTATTTGTACACAACAAACCGTTTAAAAACTCTTCGACTAAGCAATATGACTTGTTGACAACAACTTAGACCAAATTAGACGATTAGTTTAAAAAAACTTGTACATTTTGTCCCAAAGTGCCGTCATTATACTATTTCCATTTCTTTATTTTCTCGATGACAGCTCCTGTAGAATGTAACTGCGCATTTTACGCAAAATATAACTTTTAAATGCGAGGTATAAAAAATACGACAACTGCCTAATTTTATTCCTTTATCCCATATAATATTTATCCAAGACAAAATTGAGTCCATAAATGCAGTATTTTTTTTTAAAGTACGATAAAAAACCAACATTTTAAGAAAGTTACTTTCTATGGCAATATGAATAGTGATGTTATGATAGAAATATCTATATTGTATCGATATTGTATATATATATTTTATACTAGCTGACCTGTTCCTGGTGTTACTCAGGCTGCATATAATATAAATAAAAGATCCTCCCTCTTTCTTAAAGTGATTAGATTACCGATGCCACTGACATGACAAAGTTTTTCTCCCATTGCTAAGCCCCTGTTTAATGTAACATCATAAAACAGCCTATATTACACAGGAAAACATGTCTCATCCCAATCGATTCAGTAGATTCGGTTTAGGTGTCGTATAAATAACGCAAAAAGCTAAAAATAAAAATTAAATTCAAATATTAAAGACAGACACTACAATTTTATTAATATGTATAGATTATGTTTATATTTTATATTGTATATATATATATATATATATATATATATATATATTATATTGTATATAAATAAGTAGGTTTAGGTAGGTAGTACTACTACTAGGACAATGAAACGAAATAAATAATAATTATCGATATCATTACTTATTTAGTCACAACACTACAACTATCAAATTCGATCTGTCATCGAGAAAATAAAGAAATGGAAATAGTATAATTCACTGAAAACCGGCGTTACGTTGTTGAGAACTGGTACAATCCGTCGTATGAATCTGTGAAGACTGTTTTTGTTCCATTTTGTGTCCCCAAGGATTTAATTTATTTCTTTTTGTTACTTATTTCCATTAGTGATAGTTTGTATCGTGAGAGGTACTAAATAAATCTTTCTATTCTATTCATAAATTAAAAAAAAAAACAAAAAATACTCCATTTACTAACTAGTTCAAGTGATTAACTTATCTCTAAATTAGATTTATTTCTTTTGTTACTTATTTACATAAGTGATTCTTAGTATCGTGAGAGGTAGGTACTAAAGAAATCTTTCTATTCTATTCAGAATTCAATACTTTTCAAAAATTACTCCAAGAACTAGTTCGCAAGTGATTAACTCATCTCTAACGCCTACGGTTTGTTCCCTGGCGACTTTCGGTGCTAGATAAAAGGAAATAAGTTTAAACGAGAAAAGTTCTCGAGATAGCGGCGGCAGTGGTGACGACCCAGTCACACTTGTTCAGTTGACTGTACCTACTTACCTAGAGAAAAAAATAAGCATTATCAGAAACTGGAATTTTCAAGGCATAATTGAAATGTCATAATGAGGACGTTACCATAATATCATTATACCTATTTTATGGACTTTAAAACAATCTAACTAATATTATAAATGCGAAAGTTTGGATGTTTGTTTGTTTGTTGTTCAATCACGGCGAAACGGGTGAAGGAATGAATGAAGGATTGGTATATAGGTAGAATATTTATCCCTACATCTATAATAAATTTATGAGGGAACTCGACTTCAGAGAGTTAAACGTACTTGAAGTGAAGTTTAAAATTCTAAATGTCTTGCTTGGTTGGTCGTACAAAGATGCCGAAGACTCCTTGAGAATTCTTGCTTAGCTATACCCTTATATAATTACGTACATATATATATGTCTATTATAGATAATATCAAGAATTGTTCTAGTATGGTGCCTATCTATATATTTGCCTCACACACGCGTATACACACAAGCACACCCCCCTCACACAAACCATACATGCACCCTCACACATCCTCTGCTACACACATTTACTCGCTTACTCTTGATACAACATATTATGGAAACATATTTATGTTAGTTAGTTTGCCTTTCCTTTTGTTAATAGGCAGAAGCATGCAAATTTTAATTAAATGATCTCACACACGCATACATGCGCACGCGCAACTTGTATAATTCTAACGTGCTAGTTACATCTAAAGCTAGTTCTGCATGCATGTCTATCTCCCTAATTCTAATTTAACAGATGATGTTACTTATAAAATGTAATGACCAGTGAAATTGTTTCTCTAATATGGAAATTTTGGCATCCACGATACAGGCCTAGCCTAGTGTGGACGCTACAGCAAATGTATATGTATGGTTCTTTTTGGTAAATAAACATCATCAATACATCAATACATCAATATATCCTGGTTTAAGACACAGGATATTTTTTATACCGATAAAGTGAGTAATTCTAGAGATAGAGATAAATACATCCCAAAAAGAGGCCAACTTCACTTTCAATTGTCATTTAGACCTACAAAAGAGTTGAAATCTAGAGCTAATACCAAGTTTCTAGACTTTCGTGTTTTAACAAAAGTACTTGTCTTGTCACAAGAGTTTTGAATAAATAACTTCAATGAGACCTACATTATTGAGCAATAAATCTATAAATTGGTATATCGTGGAACATGTTAAGGTGATAATTGGTCTGTGACGCAACTTCAACGCAATTCACACAGTGGAAAACGCAAACGGTCAACTTCACACGCAATTCACACAGTGTAAAATGCAAACGGTCAACTTCACACGCAATTCACATAGTGGAAACCGCAAGCGGTCAACTTCACACGCAATTCACACAGTGGAAAACGCAAACGGTCAATTTCACATGCAATTCACACAGTGTAAAACGCAAACGGTCAACTTCACACGCAATTCACACAGTGGAAAACGCAAACGGTCAACTTCACACGCAATTCACACAGTGTAAAACGCAAACGGTCAACTTCACATGCAATTCTAACAGTGGAATTCGGGTATTTTGACAATGTCAAAAAACTGTACTGGAAAAATCAGTGCCACTGTAGTTTAAGAGTTATTCAATATTTTAAATGAGCATTCTGGCGTCACGTGTTGCCGGAATCCTCATTCTCATACGCAGAGACTGCCTTGCCTATGATTATCTAACTAATATTGTTTGTTTATTGCTCAATCACGGTGAAACGGATGAGCGGATTTGGATGAAATTTGGTATATAGGTAGAATATACCCTGGATTAAGGCATAGGATATTTTTTATCCCGATAAAGTGAGCGGTTCCCGCGGGATAAACAAATTTCCGCGATAAAGTTTTTTTTTAATTCTTTTTAATTAATAAATTAAATAATTTAATGAATAGTGCCACTGACTGCATGCTGCTGAAAAGAATGTTTTATTTTTAACCGACTTCAAAAAGGAGGAGGTTCGCAATTCGGTTTTTATACATCGGTACACCGATTAACTCTGGGATGTTTTTTATGCACAACGGGTTAGCACTTGACCTCAATCACACATGATGTTAAGTGAAGATGAGGCTGAAGGTGGAAGAGTACTGACCCGGAAACCCAAATATTTGGGGAACTGGCTATTTTATCTCTGACAACCGGAACACAACAATGCTATTAACATTGCTGTTTGGCGGCAGATTTAGATAAGATGGTGGTAGCTAGCCGGACGGACATTTAAAATGCCCTACCACCAACCAAACCGAGTATATACTAGACATGTACCCCGCTGGGGATAAAACCCGCGACCTCCGATTCGTAAACTCTATGTTGTTTACATTAAGCCACGGAGGCGGTAAATGTTGATTGCGGCGGTTGATTCGTCTGATTTTTTTTTGACGTGACTTTTCACAAAGAGTTAGGAGATCAGCGCTCCACTACAACATTACGTATTAACGAGGAAGACATAAGTTGATGCCAGTTGAGATGTTTATAAATTATGACTGCGGACGGAAGTTATGGCTGCCGTGTTAATAATAAATAGTTATGTGATGTGACTCGCGTAGCTGCGGACTTGCCCAGTGTTCTGAATTTGTAAGACATAAGAACGGAGGGAGGTAACATCTTCTGTCCCAAAAACCGCAATCTCTCAATATGAAAGTCTTTGATCAACGTGTGATGACATGTGGAACTGAAACATGGTCGTTCACTATGGGTCTCATAACAAGGCTCAAGGTCACCCAAAGGATAATACCAAGGTGACCGATATAGCTATAACCCGAAGAAGGCACATTACTCGTAGGACCGACGGCCGTTGGCGCGGAAAGGTTCTAGAGTGGTGACCAGGCACCGGAAGACGCAGCGTGGGCAGGCCCC
Organism: Oegoconia quadripuncta; assembly: GCA_949316235.1. NCBI lineage: Eukaryota > Metazoa > Arthropoda > Insecta > Lepidoptera > Autostichidae > Oegoconia > Oegoconia quadripuncta. The sequence continues at coordinate 16,754,661 of OX438746.1, forward strand.
CACGCCGTGGACCGACGATTATGGGTAAAGGTCGCGGGAAGCTGGACGCGGGCAGCGCAGGACCGATCGTTGTGGAGATCTTTGGGGGAGGCTTTTGTCCTGCAGTGGACGTCTTTCGGCTGATATGATTTATTTATTTATTAAAGAAACCAACAGCGTTACAGATGTGCATAAATATTACATAGTACGAATGCAAAAAATAAGGCAAATTACAAGTTTCATCATATAAACTATTTTTTTTTGAAGTTCAAGCTACGTTGTTAAGAACCACGTAATGGGTAATGGGTAACTTTACGGACAGTGAGACAACACTGCAAATAATGCCGAGTATTCGTATAATACGTGCAGTATAATGATAAGAACGGAGTAAAAAATTTAAAGATTATGTCAAAATAACATTAGCAAAAAAGAGTTATTATAAAATTAGTGACTACCTCAATGACAAACACGCTTGGTGTACTTCGACCAGCTCCCCAAAATTATAAAATTGTATTAGTTATATACTTTATTTAAAAAAAAAAAGAACAACAATGATCCTGTGGGTTTCTTGCGCCGCTTCTTTTCCAACAGATGAATTCCCTTTCCGAAGCGGTAGTAGCTTGGACATACCGACTGACAGATAAATGCAATAAACTTTTTTATTTCCAGTAGATTTAAATTGACATTCAACAAATGATATCATGTATCTTACGTTGAAATAAATGCTTGAAGTTTGAAGTTTGAAGTTTGAAGTAGGTACTAAAATCTGATCCACCAATTGCAGAGCCATCGATATAAGGTCGTAATTTATTAGTTCCGTCTTGTCCGTCACCACCCTTTTTGTAGTTTGATAAGTAATCTCCAACGAAGAGTACATTTTATAAGTTTTACTCGTTTATTGACATTTATTAATTTACGTTTCGTTTTGCCCCGGCGCCGCTGCGACTTGCTGTGATTGGTGCGCCCTGTGCTCCGCCACCAGCCACCCCCTCTGGCGTCTTCCATATCAAAGGAACGTTGCCTGTTTTTTCTCATTGATAAAACAAGGTACAATCGAAATGAATTTAGTCTGTTAATATGTATTTTCATTTGCACTTACATTTAATTTTTTTACTCGGGAACAAAATTTTTAAGGTTAGTTTTTTTAATGAACATGTCGGAGATAGCGATAAATTAGCGATAGAATTCATTATTCGAACGGTCAACTCTCACTCGGAAATCATAATACGCGGTTAATGGGAAGTAAACCCTGGTGGCGCTGGTATCGCCGGAAATGGCGCGGTGACGACGTTAACAGTTATATTAGGTCTTCACATCGAAAATGGGACACACTTTGCTACCAGCCGTCGAAGGTGTCGGAGCACCACTGGACATCAACGACCATGAGGGACTCTGATTACCTACTACCATCGACGCTTAAAGAATCCGGTGAGTCGTTACTGAATAAGACTTTGATCATGGAATTTGTAATTTTAAATTTGGAATGGCAGCAAGGAGGAAATATAGACAAGGTACGGCTGAGTTACACAGAGTGCACGCGGGGGCCAAGTTGTATGGCACGACGGGCGTGCACATGTTTTCTCTTCAACAGAAAGCATCTCAGGTTTCATGATCATAATTGAATGTGAATACGTTGTCGATTCGCCTATAGTCGCTTGCAATAATATTGCCATTGCCCGAGCCACCCTTTACCAAGCGACTGGTGTCGTCCCGGTCGCTAGCAACACCCACTCCGAACCCATCTCCGACAAATATATTATTTTATTGTCATGTACGTGCAATTGCCAAAGTTTGTCGGGTTAATTTTGTTAGACCTTATATTTTAGGAGTACATGAGCTGCTTATGCAAATTATGTTATGCAAATTTTGCAAATGCAAATTTTGTCGTTGAAATAAATAAAAAAAAAATATCTTCGTTCCTGTACACGCATATACGTTCCGGCCGCTCCCCACAGTTTTCTCATATCTCGTAACTCCGCAGTGTCAGTAGTCAGCCCTTCTATTAGTGAGTATGTAATTAAGTAGATGTGTAAAAGTTACCAGCGCCGCGTGGGGACCAGCTAAATTAAATACGAGAAGAGATGCGGAACTGTGCGGAGCTCGCGGAACTCCGCGAAGTTTGGTTATGCATGAGTGTGAGCCTTTCGTTATCGTATGAGATTACCTCTCTATCTACTCGTATATGAAAGTAGAGAGGTGAAACAATTCGCGAGTCTACATTTACATTAGAATGTTTTACAATAACATCGCGCATTTTAAAACGGATTTACAAATATTGGGTTTTTACCTATGAAATTGAAGTTTTTTTTCTTCGTTAATCATATGTACCAATTCCTGCGATTTTCAAAGCTATATCCAAATTTGTTTTTTATTTGGAAAATGGAATATTATTTCAATGTTTCACCAGAAATATTTTTTAATTTCTGGGTTAAATCACATAATAAAAAAATTTGAACAGAGCTCTTTTCACGTGCTTCTCATAATCATTTCTTAGATTCGCTGAAACTTTTATAAAGCGGTTACTTTTAAAAAATTAACGCTGCCTATTACTTATCTTAATGTTATCCGATAATACACACAAAGTTTAGCTAAATTTGGATTTGCCGTTCCCAAAAAAAAATCAAATATGTTTGTATGGAGAAAACAGTCTTAATGAAATTCTTCATATAAAACGCCAATTTCATAGGTAAGGACCTAATACAATGTACGGAATTTTTGGGGCTATTAATTGTTTGTGATTTGGGGCTATTTAGAAGTATTTAGTTTTGTTTTTAGGGGTATCACTTTGGAGAAGTTGGTAGCCCTGAACATATTCCAGTAAATATATAAGTATTTTTATGGTGGAACTTTAAGAAACTATCAGAAACTATAAACTTCATTATATAAACGCCCTCTCATATATAAAAAAAAAAAAAACTTAGTTTCTGATTTTTTTGTAGAAGGATAGAGTGCCCTTCAGTAAACATATAAAAATGTTTTCTAACGATTCTGTAGCTTGCTTTAGGTATAGTATAGGTATTACTATTATATAAATACAATATTTTAATTAAAGTTGTGTTTGTTTATAAGTTACCACCGTAATTGTCCTTACAGAGATCTCTTATAAGTATATTTATTAATATGCGTTTTGTATATTTATTAATATGTCCTGGTTTTATGTTTTGTTTAATATGTATGCTTATATGCAATAAAGTGTTAAATAAATGAAATAAATAAAGTTAGTACTGTGAACTTCATTGCGTTGTAGAAGGTGGTAAAATCTCGTAAAATAATTAAAAAAAAAATTATCAACGGATACTTTATATTTTCAAAAATAGTTTATTGAGTCGTGATATTTGCCCTCGGTGAAATTTTCATTATGAAATTAGTTACAGGAGTTCCAAGTATACAGGATGAATTTTTCAAATGGACATGCATGGCCTAATCGGTAAGCATCATTGGATTTTTGAAAATTCAATACTCCTAGACAGAAAACGAATGCGTTCATTTTCATCAAAAAATCAAAAACACACTGTATTTTACACCATTCGATGGGTCACTAATAAGGAACGAATTCTGGGAAGTAAGTATAATGACATACGGCAAACTTAAATACAGTTCTAATTTCAATTATCTATTCGCGGTTCTTTTTGGACTATGTCAGTAAACCACTATAAATAAAAAATAAATATAAGTAAGTTGTATGTTGACACTCCCATGACTGACTTGATTCTGGCAAAATCCTAAAAAGGAAAATTGAAAGGGTTATGTTTTTCGCGCGCATCTATATGTATGTAAGACTCTTTATTACCTCGTAGCACCGAAACTAAGTGCTCTCCCCATTTAGCAGGTCCAGGTTCGATTCGCAGGCAGGCCATGTACCAATGATTTTTTTTTATGATTTACTGGATTCGCGTTTGACCACAATCCCACCTGATGGAAAGTGACGATGTGGTCGAAGATGAAGCACGCGATCCCAGTATTCCTATTCACTCTGCTTTTGAAGATCCCAAGGTTGTAGGATTCAGGAAAGACTGACGCCGGAAGGGAGTTCCATGCCTTGGCTGTTCGGATTATGCCATGCCATTTAAATCCTTATATGGATATATCCGACTGTTCTTAAACCTGCATGCCTGACATATAAAATTCTAAGACATGTGAAGTCTCCAACCCACACTGGGCTAGCGTGGCGGACTACGGCCCATACTCCCTCATATAAAAGTTGACACCTATATCCCTGCAGTGGGATGTTTACGGGCTGATGATGATAACTCAAACAGCCGAATGGAGTTCAATAGAATCGTCGTGGCAGTCCAATTGTTACAGGATAGGTTGAAATTTCTTATTACCGTTTTTGAACAATTGAAATTCGAGCAAGAAAGTCTTGAAAGTATGATAGGTTACCCTTGGAAGCAACTCTTTTTAAAAAGAATTTTCCAAATCAGTTTATAAATGACGAAGTTACGGTGTAACAAATTGTATTGGTGGCCATCTCTGATCTTCTCTATCACATCCACTTCACCGAATGATATCTACTTTCTGAATGCAAATTCTTGACTCGTTGGTGTAAATACCAGAATCGCTATACGTATATGCCTATAATATGTGAGGAGTTCCCTGAATTCCTCATAGATCCAATCATCAGAACAGGATTATAATGAATATGTGACCACCCTGGAAGTATGTCCTATTAAAAAATAAAAGAATTTTCCGAATTTAATACTGACAGCAGTAAAATGCTGCTTTCAGATGACCATATTGAAAAGTCATGAGAAAATTACAGTGTAGTTGGAAGCAAAATATCTTTGGACAATGTCTTTTTCCTAGTATTATAAGGAAATCTTTATTTTGTCATCTGTGTTATAGCGACTGTTTTATAACAAACATGAAAATTTTACAAGCAGTATTTCATTAGTTCGTATTTAGTAACATACAGAGTTTACTGCTAATAATTGAAACATAAAATCGGGATAACACAGAACGAAATGTAACAGGATTTTCCAGTCTCGTAAACATGCCGAGTATAATTTGCATAATTCAGGATTTTCAGGACGTCTGTGTAGGATAAATTGCATTTTATACACACATGTCTTTACGACAACCTGTTTGTGACGACCTGTTTGCAACTCTGACCACTATACCCAAAGGTTGCGGGTTCGAATCCCGCTAGGGGCACATGTTTGTGTGATGAATACGGACATGAGTGTACCCGGAGTTATGGATGTTTTCATTTATAATAAGTATTTATTTACAAAAAAAATATGTATTTATGTAGAGTCACAGTATTACAAATCAACCATCTGGTATCCACAACACAAGCCTATGGTTGCTTACTGTGGAACTAGATGGCGCTGTGTGTATGTCTAAGGATTTATTTATTGTTTATTATTATTATTTAGTCCTCACTGCTGGAAGACAGCCTTCTCTTACTAGAAGGAATCGGCCACCGTCACGCCGACCCAATGCAGATTAGTGGAGTTGTGTCAGATTAGTAACCAGTCAGTCAAATCAGTCAATGTTGTCAAGTCGCCTCTGAAGGCCATTCAATCACATCAATTTACTCGACTGTCCCAAGGAGGGTAAAGTTTTTCAAAAACGAACAGCGAATGCAATTGCGCCATGAGGGAATTTAGAAACTCCGAGAGACTATGAAAATATCGTCTAGTTTTAAACGAATACCATTCAACCGTCCGTGGTGACACCTTACCAAAAAAAGACAGTCTACTGCCCGTGGCTACAGCGGCAACCATGGGGTTCGATACAATTCCTCCTATTATCTGTAGTTGAAACTGTTTGGTAAAAAAAGTTATTCAGTGTGGCCACTAATAAATTATCTTACGGCATACGTTCATAGCCGGCAGTATTCGGCTGTTCTCATAGCCAAAAAATGTCAATGTTAGGTCGTTCGTTTAGCTGTAGTGAACATTGTTTGTCGACCCTCCAGCTTTATATCGTAAGTAATTATATTTTTATTACATATTTCTGGGATTATATCTATATATATCAAAATGATTGTGAGGATTTTACGACTATGCATAATTATTATAGTTTGTAGAAATAAATTGAGTCTGAATTCAATACAAATTTTCACGATTTTTTTGTCATGTCAGAGTAATAGACAAGACACTAAGTCTTGCTGGTAATGGTGTCGATTCGGATGTACACCAATTAAACTAAAACCAGTTTTAAAGTAGTACTGGCTCTTTCTCCATGGAACAGTACGATGCGACGGCACTACTCCAAAACTGGTTTTAGTTTAGTTGGTGTACACACGAATCAACACCAATTTAACGTTTTGCCTGACGAATAATAATAGTGGAAATGAATTATATTTTATTATTCAGCATATTCATACACTTTTCATTGATACAAAAATGTGCCGTGTCAAAATTATTGAGGAGTAGGCATGGACTTATTATTTAAACAGGACTGAGTACTCGCCGCTGAAAAACGAGCCGAGCAGGATGTGTAACGTAGAGGCCGTTTGTTTCTGTCTAACAGGGTGACCACAATATATTTGTTACTTGGGACAAATGTTGTAATAAAATATTTGTCAAAAAACTTTGGCGTTTTGACATTTGCCGGCGTGAGCCATTTATTTCGCATTTCTTCATTTTTTGGGAAACTGCAATAATAGTACAACAGTCAGGACCCTAATCAATCACACATATTTGACATATTTCGACTCATTTCAAGAATTCATGGGCATCCTACTTCTTTGATTGACAAAAATATTATTTTTAGCTTACCTGTGGAAAGATATGTTGCAACCACCATAGGATTCACTTGGGCAAGTATAAACGCAACACTTTTTCACCATTTTACTCCTTTTACTTGTTATAATATAACAAATACTTTAAAAAACTTTTAATGCAAAGAAAATTCAAAATCACACCGAACCATCACCGAACCGCCATGATATGACATGCTTTTCAGGGTTACCATAAAAATAACAAAATCGAAATAAAAATGTATGTTTTCTGTTTGATTTGAATATATGAAAAGAAATTAATGCGAATGTTATTTGTTTATTTATAATTGTTAAAATAACATAAAAATATAAGTGTTTCAATGGAATTTTTGAGCAGCCAAAACTGTTGATCATAATCATTTTTTTTTGCTGGCAAGATGTAAGAACGAGACACACGGCCTCCGTTATTTCTATCTCTCTCGGCTCGGATTTGCCTTTGTGCATGGTGCATCCAATTTAATACCTTATTGCGTTGACATAGTGATCATTTTCCTAAATGATTCTTTTGATAGTTATCAGTCCTGTTTAAATAATAAGTCCATGGGAGTAGGTAACTTGTTTAGATTTATTTTGCTACAAAAAATCAACTGCTGATTGAGAGATAAAATAAAAATATTTTTTTACTTTGTAGTGGCTTTTTAGAAGGCAAGAGAAGGCAAAGGGATCTAAGCCCATACAGCCATGTCTTATTTCTCTTATTTCTTCAGTTTATAAGTCAGTCTCAGTCAAAACAAGTAATTCGTCGTATATTTGGCGTATATAGAGTCTAGTCACGGTCAAGTCATTCTTCAGTAAAGTGGCAGAATGCTTTACAAACGATTTTGCCGGCTTCTTATGGGAACCCGGAAGCTTCGTTACGCACTTTAATTTACACTTCCCTTCACTTGTACACCATCACTAAATTTTGCTGCACAATATTCTGCCATTATTAAGCTTCAAAAGTCAGAATGCACAAATTATAAGAATTATAAAGAAAAATGCAATTGCACTGGCCGAGATCTCGCCAAAAAGCCTAGTGGCGATTCAGTGAAGTGGGTTGTTTTTTTTTTGTTAAAAAGTTTTTATATGGGATATGTTTTTGTATTGCACAATCTTATTCTGTCATCACTGCATATTTGGTCTGTCAGTATTAACCTTAATTGGATGGAATATTTCCAACAGTCTGAACACAAAACAAATTCACACTCTAATCAAATCGCAAATCAAACATAGCAACACAAAACAATCCATCCCTTACACCCTGCCGATTTGCCCCGCACGTCCCATATTTGTACACTCTCGAGTTTTCTTTGACAAATTCTCAGGCGCTCCGTAAATACGATTCAAAAGGCCAAGTTTCTGACGAAGTTTGCTCGATGAACGACCTGAACCTTTCTTGCTGTGAGGAGGCATCGGGCCCTTTGTGGATCAAAGCATTTGGATATTTTGTGTGTTTTACTAACGACGAAATGGAGGAGCCTTTGTATGGTGATAATTTCATGTTTGTGATGTAGTTGCGTCAAAGTCTCTTGTAATTTGTACGCTAGCTGGAATGGCGGTAGAATTTAGATATAGAAATCACAAATACGATACAAACGTAATTAAAAGTTCCCTTAGTCAAAGCTTTGTTTTACTACCTAGAACCGATTTATGTTATAGGGATAGGTACATACAACAGGGTACTTCTCGTTGACCAAGAATCTTGAAATTTGGCATGACGGGAAGTCTTATACCGTGACTAAAGTAAAACTTGGCATGAAGGAAGGTCTTATACCCCTACTAAAGTGAAATTTGGCATGAAGGAAGATACCGCTACTAAATTGAAATTTACATGAAGGTCTTAAACTGCTACTAAAGTGAATTTGGCACGCAGGAAGGTCTTATACCGCTATTAAGATGAAATTTGACACGATGATAGGTCTTATACCGTCACTAAAGTGAAAATTGCAAAAGTTTTTATGCCGTTATTATAGGGAAATGTGACATGAAGGAAGGTCTTATACCGCTACTAAAGTGAAATTTGGATTGAATGAAGGTTTCATACCGCTACTAAAGGGAAATTTAGCATGAAGGAAGGTCTTACACCGCTATAAAGGTGAAATTTGCCATGAAAGACAGTCTTATATCGCTGTTAAGGTGGAATTTGGCATGATAAAAGGTCTTATACCGCTACTAAAGTGAAATTTGGAATGATGGAAAGTCTTTTACTGCTAGTAAAGAGATATTTGGTATAAAGAAGGTCTTAAAATTGAACTAAAGTAATAATCCAAAAAACATTAATTTCTAATCGTATATGAAATTCATGGCAAATTTAATTCTGCGATTTTCATCGAGCAATAAAATATACGCTACGTATATTATTATTAATAATCATAGAGACACAATACATTATTATATTGTAGTAAGACATTGTAATTGTAATAAAATTACTTAAATCTATATTATTTTTCGTGCGGTTTTCTTCATACAACTAAAACGTAACTATACGTTTGTCAGCCTAAAAAACGTAAAACGTAACTATACGTTTGTCAGCCTAAAAACGTAGTACGGAACCTCTAGGGTTCGAGTTCTACTCAAACTTTTTATTTAAGAAGTAACGTAACGCCTACACCTTACATACATCAATTAATCGAACACCATAACACAATACTCCACTCACCAGAGATATAGCTAGTAATACGTAAACCTTCCCTATAACTTCATTTACTCCGGGTCTGATTGAAATTTATAGGTCTAAATCCTCATTTACTTGTCCGTGGCCTACCCTTACGGGGCTGAATGTAGACAAATTATTTCTAATACACTTGAGGTCATATACCAATTACTCCTAAAGGCTGTTGTTTTGGTAACTAGATTTTGCTGTATGAAATTTGTTTATAATACACGTCCTTAAATATGTGTTGTAATATTGAAGTCTTTGTCTGTAGAATTTTAAGGCCAAAAGGTATATAGGACACATAGTTTAAGGCTAGTAAAGAATTTCAAGTTATTAATTAGAGATATTTTCAATACACTTTCGGCCAAGAGAGTCGCACTGACCGACTGGATCCCCTGGCGTTGCGAAGAGACGTCGCGTCCCTCTGCATTTTCTATTGCATATTTCATGGGGAGTGTTCTGAAGAACTGTTCGAGCTAATACCTGCTGCTCAATTTAACCGATACACTTCTCGCCGAAAATTAAATTCCCATCCACATCACCTGGATGAGTGGAAGTCTACCACTGTACGTTTCTCAAGAAACTTCTTACCACCTACGACCCCCCTGTGGAACGGACTTCCTGCAGCGGTATTCCCGAACGAGTACGACAATGGAACCTTCAAGAAACGAGCCTACACCTTCCTCAAAGGCCGGCAACGCATCTATGACCCTTTTGGTGTTGCGGGTGTCCATGGGGGCGGCGGTGATTGCTTTCCATCAGGTGACCCGCAAGTTCGTTTGCCGCCCTCTCATATAAAAATAAAAAAAAAACTTGCTCGCAGAACAGTACATGTTCTTTTTAGATTTAGAATTTCAAGACTGTCTTAAATGAGTTGTAATTTCGAAAAGTAGTACCTACATATTTTTACTCACAAATGTATTGAAAACGTGTCAAGTTAATCATTCCGATCTCGCCTTTATCCGTTGTATTCCCTCGCTGAAAGCTGAAACAACATCCACGGTGCACCTATCGAATTATACAGAATTGTGCACGTGACAGGGGGTGATCCCATCGCTATTAAAACATGCAAATCTATAGATGTTTTTTGGGGGAAAATCCCATGTTCGAACTTAGTCTACAACTTAGTCTTAATACATAAACGATATATCTACCTCGTGAAAGTGCAAACCCAAGATAGGCGGACCTGTATTAGAAATACATAAACGATATTTCTACCTCGTAAAAGTGCTAGATCCAAGCTAGGCGGACCTGTATTAGACATACATAAACGATATATCGACCTCGTAAAAGCGCTAGACCCAAGCTAGGTGGACGTGTATTAGAAATACATAAACGATATATCTACCTCGTAAAAGTGCTATACCCAAGCTAGGCGGACCTGTATTATAGAAATAGAATAACAATAAACGTGGTATTTCAAAATATCGTGGTACTTATTCCCCTTCACCCCATAGGACGCCGAACCCACCCCTGTGTTCTAGTGCCCAAATCAAAGCCCTAAGTTATGAGGCACTAGAAAACCTAGTTACACCTTTTCCCACACCCACGGTAAGAGACGAATTGGTTTTATTCTTACATGCCGAAACCTCACAAGTACTTTTAAGAAATCTAATATAGTGCTTATTACGCGTCTCAATTAGCTGCATGCTTCTAATTTACCTAATCCTGTCAACAGTCTGCGTCAATAGGTATGTATGATACACTTAGAACCTGTAGAGATAATTATCCAAGCTTGGTATCGGACGACTGAATGCAATTCGAACAGGACATTTGCAAATATTGAATTTGCATATCACTGGTCCATTTACCCATTGAGAATGCTTCAGTTCTTTAAGCAAATTATCTGTTTGGATTGAAGTGGTCTTTATACTACCCATGCCAATACCTTCTATTTCACTTACCTAATGTGCCCTATTTTTTCCTTGCCGTAAAAAACTCATCCGGTATAGTCATGATATTATCCAATCCAAACTTTCTTCATAGAGGGCCAGAAAGTTTAAGAAATTTCAGAGGAGGGCCATAATTAGCTATAAGTTAAACTGCGTGTTTTGAATTCTTTCAATCATATTATAAAAACAGTACATTACAGTATTAGGTCCTTACCTATGAAATTGGCGTTTTGTATGAAGAATTTCATTAAGACTGTTTTCTCCATACAAACATTTTTGATTTTTTTTTGGGAACGGCAAATTCAAATTTAGCTAAACTATGTGTGTATTATCGGATAACATTAAGTTAAGTATAGGCAGCGTTAATTTTTAAAAGTAACCGCTTTATAAAAGTTTCAGCGAATCTAAGAAATGATTATGGGAAGCACATGAAAAGAGCTCTGTTCAAATTTTTTTTATTATTTAGCCCAGAAATTAAAAAATATTTCATGTGAAACCTTGAAATAATATTCCATTTCCATTCCAAATAATATAACAAATTTGGATATAGCTTTGAAAATCACAGGAATTGGTACATATGATTAACGAAGAAAAAAAACTCCAATTTCATAGGTAAATACCCAATATTTACACATTTTCACAAATGTTAGCTACAAATTACAATTTAACTTTTATGCGATTGTATTTATCGCGGGCGATATATTATTCATTTCGCGGGCCGGAGCTGGCTCTTGGGCTTACTTTGCCCACCACTGATCTGGTCCTAGAGACGTACCTACAAAGAAAAGAACCACACCGTCTCTTCTCGTAAGTGTCGTAAAAGATGTCTACGGAATTTTCCATCAGAAAATATCTATAGATTTGCAATATGGGCTCACCCCCTGTAGCAGTGCTAGCAGTAGTATATTTAAAACACGTTTGCCAAAGTTGTTTGCGTTACACCGCCTTTATCATCATCATCATATCAGCCGAAAGACGTCCATTGCTGGACAAAGGCCTCCCCCAAAGATCTCCACATGGATCTATCCACCGCCTTTGTACATCTGTATAAATAGTTCCTCTATATATTTCTTTTATGTTGGTTTCTTTCACCTTCTACGCAAATGTCTAACCCTGCTTGAGATGAGGAAACGGGGACGTAAGTTGATGATGAATGAAGAATAATGAAGAATGAAACCGCACAAATATTTCCAATCAATCAACTATGACGCCCGCATCGCGATAGCAAACAGACGTGCCAATCAAACTGGATCTCCAATCGGCCGTCTGCATCAGTTATACGTAATCCGAAAACGGATAATCGAATCAATCCATCGGACTGGTCCCGTCGAAACGTGGTACCTGCACTCTGATGGATCGATGTGATAAGTTATGTCAGAAATGGATGATGGTTGAACCGTGAAGCGACATAATCATATACATACATAACCGCCTTTAACTCAAATGGGGTGGGCAGAAGATATCTCAAGCATTATAGTCCAGTAAAAATAGGCAATCTTTGTGGTGTATAGAACATTTTTTTTTTTTTACCGATTTTGATGAAATCATCCACGCAGACGAAGTTGCGGGCTGAAAGTTGATAATTATAAATGTCCGCTAATTGATGTTCCTGTTAGGAACGTGATGTGTAAAGTGAGTGCTGAAAGTGCAAAGCGTTTAAAACCGTGCGGGTAATTAAGAGGATTAAGTATAATTAACACTACGTGTTTAGAACTTCCTTGCTTTAATTAATAGGGAAAAACGTCTAAGTATGTTAGTAGATACAAGAAAGGAGTAGAATCTTATTATCTGGTGTACAAGGTTAATAATATTGATTATTAAATGTAAGATTTCGTGTGAATAACTAAATAATTTGAATTTGAAATGCAAAAAAAAATCGATTACCCATACAAAGTCAACCATTCTGAAACCACCTTTAATATGCGGAAGTTTAACAAATTTCGCCTGAATAAATAAATAATAATAAATATATAAATAAATATCCTTGGACATGTCCAGCAATGTCATCTAGTTCCACTTTAAGCAACAATAGGCTTGTGTTGTGAATACCAGATGGTTGATATACTACATGAATACATTTTTTTGTAAATAAATACTTATTATAAATGAAAACATCCATAACTCGGGTACACATGTCCGTATTCATCATAAAATCATATGCCCCTAGCGGGATTCGAACCCGCGATCTTCTGGTATAGTGGTCAGTTTCTAACCACTACACCAAACAGGTCGTCATTTCGTCAACATGAAATCAAATTCACCCTGTATACGAGTAATTATAAATTGAAAATTTAGAAAACCCTGGAAAAACTGTGGTATCATCCAAATAAACCAAATTAAAGTGTTCAAAGCTAAAATTAAATATCTTCGAAACGACTTAACCGATTTTAATTTCAAAAGTATTCTCACTTCACTAACCGATCCAACCCGCTCCTAGCAACACAGTTTTCTGTAAAAGCTTATTTATGTCCACTTTACGAAATGATCCGCCTGTATGCATTCAACATGACCTTTGATGTTGTAGAGATACACATTAATAGTACATTATGATACAAGTGTGCTATGGTGATCATTACATACGAGGCGATATTGTGCGCACGAGCTGTAAGCGAGTGCGCAATAAGATAGCCGAGTAGGTAATGATCAGGCACACGCGTTTCATACGACGTTTTTCAACACACTTGAGAGGAAGAAAACAAAGCTCAGGTAGGTATTAACACAATTTTAATTATTAAAACAATTAGTAAAAGTACAATTTTCAAAACGGTAATCAATAGTTTTTGTTGGTATTTGAACTGTTTGTGTTATAATAATAATAAATATTTCGGACACTTACACCAATCATCTAGTCCCAAACTAAGCAAAGCTTGTGCTATGGATACTAGATAGACGGATAAACATACATAAATATTTATATAAACATCCAAGACTCGGGAATAAATGTTCGTATTCATCACACAAACATTTACCCCTCGCGGGATTCGAACCCGCAACCGTTGGTTTCGCTGATAGGGTCACTATCCACTACACCAATCGGTCGTCAGTATAGTATTGGTATTATTAATTATTTCAATATATTCGGTGAAAGTTGGCGATGAACTAATATTTTCAAAGGAGTTTGTTGCTAAATAGGTGGGAGCAGGAAAATTATCAGTACCGCCGCCGCCAATGGCCGCCGCATGAAGTTCGTGGCCGTGGCTCAGGACAAATCTTCTTTGTTGGTGGTTCCAAATTTATTGCCCGTGTGATTTTTGTACCAATATTTGCCTTATTTTATTTTATATAAGTATATCCGGCGGCGTCAAGTTTTGGTTAGGTTCATTTTCTTCACTTGAAGTAGACATTTTCGATAATATTCTTCGTCGTAACCAACAAATATTTACGAAAAATTTTGCATTTTTTTTTCTTGGCGCGCGATATCTATCGCACGCATGGAAAATGGCGCGAACTAGATCGACCAACAGCCAATATTAAAAGTGAAAAAGTAGTAGTTTGTTTTTGTAACATAATTAATTGAATTAAGGCTAGGTATATCAGTAAATTTCAATATTAATTTATCATCACAATTTAGAAAACGCATTTTCTTTTTCGTTCATTATGTAGAATACATTTTGCCTCATGAGAACCGAAAAAAAATCATTATTACCCGACTAAATACGAAAGGCTTTGTCTTCATACACCTAACTTGCAATGAGAGACATGTTTAACTTAGTCAGGTTGTTAATATAGTACTTGTGCTGTAATATAATGAAAAAACACGCTTGTTTAATAGCCTAGATTATGAGTCTAAAGGCGGTGTAATAAGAACAACCTTACGAGCAAGTGTGTTGAAAATCTCTTTATGAGCAGGGCCGTCTTAAACTAGTCTAAGTCCCTTGGGCACACAAGAATTTGGGGCCCTTTTGGAAAGTAAAAAAAGCGAATTATAATAACATTTTTTTACTAAGTATGACCATTTATTATATGTAATCAAATACAGTATGATATAATATGGAAGAGATCGCTTTTAGTGATAAGGCCGCCTAATTGTACTCTTATCAGTATTGTGTTTTGTAAAATGTATGTTCTCCTTTTGTACAATAAAGTGTATTTGTATTGTATTGTATTGTATTGTAATATGTCATTAATGATATTAGAATGCTGCTGGTTTTTTGGTTACGATTACGATAACGGTTTCTTTTGGGATTTCTGTTGAGCAAAATCTTCTATTATATCCTTAAAGTAAATTTTTTGAAAGACTTAATTGATAAATTACTCAGTCGTTCTTGTAACATTGTTGTTCGCAATTAATTTTTTATTCTTTGAAGCTAGCGAAAATGGCCGCTCTCCACTACAATTGGTAAACAATAAGGCAAAGGAATATGAGCCCCCTGAGAATGGGGGCCCTGGGCACGGGCACTTTGGCACAAATGCCGTGATCAGGATACTATACTAATATTTATGTGCAAGTCAGGTGACTTTGTGTGGTACTTATTACAGAGCTGCTTATGCAGTCAGGTCAAAGTATACAACTTATTGAAAGTCGACATGTGTTTGATGATGCATTAAGGGAAGAGGATGGCACCGCATTTAAGTTGGCTATTTTGCAATTTTTTTGCGGGACAATTACGAGAAAATGTAATGAAATAAACAAACCATTTCAATTTATTTTTTAATAACATAATAAGCAGCATATAATTTCAGTTTCTTGTTCGTTATTTTCTAGGGAGTATTGCGAAGGAATATTACAAAAAATGCAATGTTTTCATGTCTAAATGAATTGAAATCTTTCCACAAAACGACTTAATTCTTATTGTTGTAAATTATTTTGTCCAATAAAGAGTATTTGTATTGTATTGTAATTCTGCTGATGATCGAAAAACATATCTACGGTCTTGATGGTATAATAATAAATTAACAAGCAAATGATAATAATGATGTGTACATGTAATAATATAAATATGATTATGGATTTGTTGTCATAGACCATTTTTTATTTGATCATTTCATAGGGATTTTTTTTTTCATATTTCATTTTCAATTTCATAGATAAGTCTTTGCCATTAATCGAAATTCACACCAAACCACACATACATTTACATACACACATCATCATATCAGCATTATGGAGTCCACTGCTGGACATAGGCCTCCCCCATAGAACTCCAGAGCGACCGGTTAAAAGCGGCCAGCATCCAGCGACTTTTACGTGACCCGTCTGACCACCTAGTGAGTGGTCGTGTTACGTTGCGCTGGCGGGTCATTTTCTCCACTCGAGAACTTAAATACCCCACCGGCCCTAAACCGATTCTTCGAGCTACGCAACTTACCACTCCGCTGGGCTATGTCAGTTACTTTTGATCGCTTACGAATTTCTTCTTTCCTGATTCGATGTGAAACGCCGAGCATCGCCCTCCCATAGCTCATTGCGTGACTTTGTAATTTTGCATTCAGCGTGACCAAAATTTCGGCTTCGTATATACCTACCACCTTTCCGGCTAACGTTGTAGTACCTATATATATTAGGTCCTTACCTATGAAATTGGCGTTTTGTATGAAGAATTTCATTAAGACTGTTTTCTCCATGTAGTATAACATGTATTACCGGATAACATTAAGTTAAGTATAACAGCGTTAATTTTTAAAAGTAACCGCTTTATAAAAGTTTCAGCGAATCTAAGAAATGATTATGGGAAGCACATGAAAAGAGCTCTGTTTAAATTTTTTTTATTATATGATTTAGCTCAGAAACCTTGAACTAATATTCCATTTTCCAAATATAAAAAAAAATTGGATATAGCTTTGAAAATCGCAAGAATTGGTACACATGATTAACGAAGAAAAAAAAACTCCAATTTCATAGGTAAAGACCCAATACAACATAACATATTGACCTTTACTAAACATTAGGTAGCGTTCCCATTTATGGTTCAACTTACGAATATATACAGAACTTCACACGTGACGGCGGTGCGCCTATCGCTATTGAAATGTGCAAATCTATAGATGTATTTGGTGGAAAGTCTCATAGTCGTATTTTACGACACCCACGGCAAAAGACGGGATGGTTCTATTCTTTTTACGTACCGAAACTACCCCAACCGATCCGTAGTCACACTAACTTGCCATTTTGGTGTGACTATGGTTCATTTCATTTATTCGTAGTCATATTGGTGTGACTACTGTTCATTTTACCCGACCCATAGTCACACCAATACACCCTTGACCAAATTCTATTTGAGTTTCTTATTTGGGTTGATACACTACCAACACATCCAGATTAATTTCTTTTTCTATCTACAAGTCAATTTAAACTTAGTAATATATAAACGTTTTTGCAAAATTGTACATTTTGTTAAAATGGTTCGCACGTACGATGGAATTCGATTAAGGATAGGTACATTCATTCATGATGCCCATAAATAAACTCAATGAAACAAGTGAAAAAAACACCTTATACAATATGCGTAGCGTAAATTCCTGTGCAGCGATCGAGTGGCGCCCTGCTGGTGGGGCGCTGGGACGTAATTGCCAGGGGCGGTGGGGCGTTGCGCCCCGGGGCTCATTGGCAAACCTCATTTGTGGTAGCTACTATTGGTGCAACTAGTTGTTGTCGTGAGATAAAAAAACAGTGAGTTATCCGTGAGTAATAAAAACACACCGTTTACTTTGACACAACTATAAAATTGGAATTAGGATACACTTCAAACCAGGTACATATATATATATATATATTTTTATGCACAACGGGTTAGCACTTGACCTCAATCACTCCTGATGTTAAGTGAAGATAAGGTTGAAGGTGGAAGCGTACTGACCCGGACACCCCAACACATTTGGGGGACTGGCTTGCTTATCTCTGATAACCGGAACACAACAATGCTATTAACATTGCTGTTTGGCGGCAGATTTAGATAAGATGGTGGTAGCTAGCCAGGCGGACATTTAAAATGCCCTACCACCAACCAACATATGGCGCAAATGTGTCTCCACAAGTTTATTTATTGGCTGAGTTAGCAAGTTGCCAACAATACTGGTATGTGTGCTAGTAGACTAGGCTTTTAAACAAAAGCAGTGATATCTCTGTCAGATGAGGAAGTTTCTGTTGTGTGCTCAGTAATCTCTGTTCGCCAACGGTCGTTGTTGTGAATAATCAATATCACAGTGTTCTCACTAAATGATCAGTACTAAAAAAAGTTCCTTTTTTCCTGTTTTTTTTTCCCTCACACATGTCAGTGTAGGTATGTGGGAACGCGCCTGAGTGTGTTGTTTTTTTTATTTTGAAAACCTAAGTGAGAGAGGGGTTGCGCTGAAAACCAACGCTGTCAATTGCCATACGACATATTGGCAGCAAATGCTGACGCCCAATCCCTTTGCCACAAATACATTTAATTATGCAAAATGTTATACCTACGAAATTTTCTGTATTTGTTGGCAATAAATATTTTTTCTTTCTTTCTTCTAAAATATATGTTGGGTTTGCTGGAAGATATCTCTTTTAGGGATAAGCTCGCCTTTTGTATATCTTACTCTTAAGTATCACTGTAATTGTTTTTTGTGTATGCAATAAAGTGTTAAATAAATAAAATAAATAAAATATATGTCATCACTATACCATATTACACATATGGTATCCATGCCGATATCATATACCGATACCCACCCGAGCGATAAGCGAGTGAAAATTGACATCCTTGGTTACATAATACGAGTCAAACTAACAAAAACGTGTTATAAACTCGACAAAGTTACGTCGCTAAGCCATCACAATCGAGAACTAATCGTAAGAATCAAAGCCCTTCCCACTGCCGGTTACACACTCAGCCAATTTATATCGCGAGAGGGCAATTACCGACGTTTCTCGCCGTTTTCGGTGCCTAAACGTCATTTGGTGAAATTATTTCGTCGGCCCGCCCGATAGCCGGCGGGCAAGGTGATAAACATACGAGTGCTAGATCGAGTGGATTATTTGCGAGTTAATTTGGTAGGGGATACTGTAGTTATAGTTGGTTATGCGAGTTTATAGCTAGGGGCCAGGTCTTTTACTATGCCTATTATGCAAATGTAATGCATGTGCAAATAAGTGATCGCTTAGAAATTACTGGATCGGATTCATGGTGGGAGTGGATCTGGGAAATACCCTGAGTGCAAAGAAATAGAATAGGTATAAGATTACGCAAAGATTCCCACCTATTTTAATGCTAAATGCATTAGAATATCTACTTTTAAAATTCGAATACAGCCTTATTATATTGCTCACCTTTTTCACTGTCAAAGAATTGGATAGTTCCGAATTCAAAAAAATGGTACGTAAAGGAACTTCATATTTACTTCATGGAGTTTTATTGATTCCAAATTCAAATTCCTTCTATTTTTTGAAGACATCAAAGCTGCCCAGGATGTTCAACCTGAAGTGACCGAGTATGGACCAAAACATGCCTTAGATGTTTTATTTAGAATTTATGATACTCTATGCCCAGCGCACACAGAGGACAAAAAATCCGGCGGACACAAATACATCTAAATAACGTCGTTGTTTTTGAAGTTCTATTTACGGGATTAAATATTTCGGTGGCACTATTTATACCATGGTTAACAGTACCTGATGAGAAATGGGGATTCCAGCAACACGTGACGTCAGAATGGTCACTTAAGATATTGAATTGTCGCGGTTCTGCGACACGCTCAGCTGCTGTAGGTCGATGTAGGTATTGAGCGCCGTAGAGAGGATGAGGTTCAGGGTCGTAGGTTTCCGGCCCCTACCAGGACTGCAGCCACTGATGAACGGTGAAGAAGAAGGTGAAGAACAGGAAGAAGGGATAGGCACTCGTAAAACTTAATAATGATATAATAATTTAAAATAAAAGGAAAAGAAAAGAATAGTTTAGCTCGCAAGCTGCGTCAAGACTGACTCGTTTTTGAAAATAATTTAGAATTCAGAATTTTGAATAATGTTCCAAAAAAGAAAACGCCAAAGAGATTACCGAAAAGAAGACGGAATTTAGAAGAGGTTGTACATCTCGTTACAGAATTACTCTTAAACTACAGTGGCACAACTTTTTTCTTTTGGGCACTATTTAGCATAATATAAACCCAATTTTTTTACATTATCAAAATACCTG
Organism: Oegoconia quadripuncta; assembly: GCA_949316235.1. Lineage (NCBI taxonomy): Eukaryota > Metazoa > Arthropoda > Insecta > Lepidoptera > Autostichidae > Oegoconia > Oegoconia quadripuncta. The sequence goes on from OX438746.1 coordinate 16,774,998, forward strand.
AATTCCACTTTGTATTGTATTCACAGTGTATTCTAGCTTCACGGGCGTCTTTTATCGTAGTTACGTAATTAAATAGAATTAACTGAAATATTAATAAGACATATTGTGTATATAATCAAGATCCACAACAATCTAAACTAATGGATTAGATGGTTGATTACAGTATGTTATTCGTTATTCATAAGGGTGCGCGTGTACCTTAGACAATACAAATTAGCTGATCAATTAGTCGCGAAGCGTACTGACGACTGAACACTGAGCCTCGTTAGCGAATCTGATTTTAACAAGACACAAACTATTCATGAATAAACAAATTTTCATCATTGATAGCAAGGTGTAATCAGTGCCGGTTCGAGGCAAGTTTTAAGATGGAGCCAGTATAAAAAGAAAAATGATCCTGTGGGTTTCTTGCACCTCTTCTTTTCCCACAGGTGATTTCCCTTTCCGAAGCGATGGTAGCTTGGACATACTGATTGACCGAAAAATGCTTAGCCCTATTTTTATTTCCAATAGATTTAAATTGACATTTAACAAATGATATCATGTATCTTACGTTGAAATAATTCGTACCGGTTGGGGTCGAGACTATGGGACCCTGGGGCCCTGAGACAAAACGCCTGGTCCATGACCTGTCGGCGCGTCTCATCGAGGCTTCTGGTGACCGCAGAGCGGGCGGCTTCCTAGCTCAGAGAAAGTCTCGCTATTCAACGTGGGAACGCCGCTTGCCTGTTGGGCACTATGCCGCCTCGAGGAGATGCGCTAGATGCAATTTTCTACCTGTAAATGTTTGTGTTTTTAAATGTTTGACATGTTCTAAATAAATAAAACTTATAGTATGTCATTTTAAAGAAATAGTTGAAACTTAAAATTCATTAATTTATTTTAACAATAAATGCTTGAAGTTTGAAGTTTTTTGAAGTTTTCAATTATGACGCCCCCTTCCTTGCACCTTGCACTTAATAATACCAGTTGTGCATGAACGTGCAAGCATGGAACTGAGAAGATCTCAAGATTCAAGTCCATGTCTAATTAGTCGATTGAAAACAGCTATATTCTTGTGGCACTGCACTCCCAACGGAACAGTTGATGGAGAATGAAAAAAAAACTAAATTATTTATTTGTACATTACTTTTTAATGGCACATAGGTGAAGACTCTTGTACGATATCGTGATCGGGATCCGGCGATATTTCTAATGCACGTGGTGAAGATGGCAGTGTCGCCAAGGGCGATGACTGACCAAGGCTGTCCAGCTTTCTCTCGTATTTCCTTATTTTCCGTTCTAACCTTTCTTCTGAATTTTCGCGTATCCTCTTTTTTGACTTTGACATGGTCAATATATAACAAAAAAAAATCGAAATACTAATAAAAAATTAAAAATCGTGTCGACCGCAGGCTGCACGAAAACGATAATGGAGTACAGTAGAGGGCGTGGTGGATATGCTTTATAATTTTTTTTTTAGGCTTTGGAATCTAGTTTATTAGGCTGGCGGATACGACTACTACATGTCTTCTATATCATTGAAGAGACTATGCAGCGAGGTACAATAAGTATTTATTTACAAAAAAAAAATGTATGTGTGAAGTATATCAACCATCTGGTATTCACAACACAAGCCTAGTTGCTTAGTGTGGACTAGATGACGCTGTGTGTATGTCCAAGGATGTTTATTGTCGGGGGTTTACTACATTTTCATTTTATAGTTTTTACGTCTACAATTAAACAAAATGGAGAGTCTCCTCTGTATTATACTACTCTTTGATGGAGAGTTATGTATCCATACTCAAAGTAACTACTTACCATAGTCAAGTCATTAAACATTTTTTATAATCATAATATAGAGCATAGAGCAAAATTCTCACATGAAAAATTTTTCATTTTCGCAATATTACACGGACCTTTGAGGAATCTAACAAAAAGCTCCCACACAAAATGGGGCATTCTTCCAGGGGCTTCAATTAAAATGCCTGCTCTTATGATGTAGATTAAAAATAGTTGGCTCAAAAACTGGACACGAGTAAATGACTTCGCATGATTTTGAGTAATAAATAAGCGCGAGTGGATTTTTTTTGTAGACTGTGTGTACACAGTACTCATTCTATGGCTGTAGCCATAGAATTATTTTTATTTTGAAATGAAGAGCTTCATAATCTCAGCCCGTAAACATTCCATTGAAGGGATATAGGCTTCCCGCGTATAGTGAGGGAGTATGGGCCATAGTCCACCACGCTGGCCAAATGCGGGTTGGGGACTTCACATGTCTTTGAAGTTTTATTTCTCAGGCATGCAGATTTCCTCACGATGTTTTCCTTCACCGTTTAAGAGCAGTCGGATAAACGTCCATAAGTAATTAAATTTATAACTCATTGGTACATGGCCTGCCTAGCCTGGCCTGGTAAAACTTATAATTGGCAAAATAACCGACGTCAATAAGGTTCCATTCCCTATCTCCGGAGTGCATCATCAAATCATCAAAATCGGTTAACAGTTGACGACAATATGGGTGATACATAAAAATTTTCGCATTTCGGTGAGTGTGCGTAGGAATTACATAATCTTATTACACCATCGCCATTTTATCTTCGGACTACTAGGCGCGGGGAGGGATTCCACCCGTACGTTGTTAACATACCGAACATTCGCACTAAGCGGTTCGACTCTTCATTCATAATGCGAACAACCAAGGCAGGGAACTCCCTTACGGCGTCAGTCTTTCCTGAATCCTACAATCTTGGGATCTTCAAGAGCAGGGTGAATAGGCTAATGAAATAAAATGAAATATTTATTCAAAAGAATATGGTCCAGCGCGTCCGCATATTCTGCCATTTATGGCGTGCAAATATCATCTACTTTAAGCATAATATTAAATATAGCAAATTATTAAACAAGATACATTAGTATTAATTATTAACGATAAATTAATTAATTTCAATGTCAGAAAATACTCAATAAAAAGAAAAATAAATTACCTAATTGTCGCTCAGAAATTCCGATACTGAATCTGAAAGTATGCAAACACCAGCTTTTTAAATATTTTAGCAATTTTCTTTTGAATTCATTAGGTAAATGATTATAAATTTTTCAATACAAAATATGATTGAAGTAAGAAAAAGACATAAAGTGCAGTCATAAAGAGGAAAAATAAGTATGACAGAGTTGTGATTTTGAAAATTATAGTAGTAGGTATAAGATCTCTTACTTAACCGATTTACACAGGAAGGTGAATAAGTTTTTTAAGAGTGTGTCGATTTTATTGTTACGAAACGGCCTGACTAATTTTTTAAGTGCAGGGAGTCGCTCGATTCATATTGATCGACAGAGTATTTTATGGTAAAAATCCAACATGGCGCCCACAAAATATGCTGTCGGGTTTATAATTTTAATATATTTTTTTAATGTAATATTTGTACAATATTTATAAACAACTTATTATAATATAATACAATTTATTATTAAAAAAAAATCACAAATAAAAAGCTAGCCCCAAGTCTCTGGTTGGTGGAAAGGTACCCAGAAGGCTGGCCGCATTGCCTCGCTGTATAGCGAGGCTGATTCTCTGACCAAAGTATTGGCCAGCTCTCCGATCGTGGGATGCATCAACCAGACGCTCAGATAACTCCCTAAAAAGAGTGTGAGCACCCGGTCGAGTTTATTGATTTTCAAATACTCAATTATTGTGATTATATCTTTTAAAAATTGATTTTAAAAACCTTTGCAATTGCAGGTGACTGCTTCAGTGGAGTGCGAAATCACCAGCCTTTTCATAGGTTTTGGTATATCATTGACCATGTTCCATACAAACAAAGCACCTATTTCTTCTAGCGCTATAATGGTTCACCTAAAAAACTTCCACATGAACTTTTGCGAATGGGAAAGGTTCAGTGCAAAAACAGTCATTTTTCAGTGAGATTTATGATCTTTTATGTTCCTCTAAACTCATAGCACTTTGCTATTCTAGGATATATATATCTACGACAAGTTTACGTTGAGCTTCGTGTTCTCAGGTTATTTACATGGACCTTAGACCAAGTAAAAAACTAGATGGAGCATGCTATACGATAGAAATGAAGCCACAAACTGTGCCGAGTTTTGTTCAACATTTATTGTGCGCACTAATAAAAATACATTCGTAAGGATTAACAAAGCGCGAACTTATGTAAGAGATCTCTTTCAACAAACCTGCGAATCCGAAATAACATTAAAAGGTACATAGTGTACACGAAAAAGAAAGAGAATGAAACTAACTTAAAAGTATACAGTCGAAAATGTAAAATACTAATTTAAACTTCTTTACGCACACATGCGCATGGCTGAAGGAAGCCATCGCATTGTCCCGTATGAAAACTTTATATTAGCCTCGGTGTTTTCATATTTATGGGTAAGCATGGAATAGAACATAAAATCATGCTACCACCTGGTACTCTACATGACGTATAGCTCTATGGTCGGTAGCACATATTTAAATAGATGACTCAGATAAAAGTGTTAGCCCGTACCATTGTTACATAGTAACTCTGCTGCGAGTTTTTAATGAATTTGTACCTTTTGAAAAAAAAATACAAGGATATCCGGCATATCCTTGTATTTTGAACAGGTGGTTCAAATATATTCTTAAACAGTTTTTCGATTAGATAGATAGATAAACGTTTATTTGTTTCTCCAGCCACACACACACATTAAGCAGTAGCATTAACAAAATTTAAACTACAGTACAGTGATATGAGCCAAATAAAGGTAGCTTACTCTAAGTATGTAGGCTTGCCGTATTTCTTTACGACTACGTGGATATAATTATACCACCCGCCCAAACCGCAACCAAAATAGGGCATATTATAAGGTAAGTGAAATAGAAGTACAATCTTTTTCAAACCATCATCGACGTACGCGCCGGCGGAGATTGATTATGCGACTGGAGTGATGCGTAGGGCTCTTATCATGCGAAATTTCTTTAGAATTCACATGTTCTCCAAATTGTTTTATTTATTTCATTTAGTGGTTTAATTATGTGGGGCAGGTTACAAATCCGACCGTCATATGACATAAAGCTTTATTCGAGATTGGTTTTGAAAAAAATAAATAATAATAATTAATCGCTATTAGTGATAGATAAGACGCCTTAGTACACTTTTATCGTTTATGGTAAATATTCTTTGTATTTTATTCTGTGTGTAATAAAGTATTTAATAATAATAACAAACTATCTATGCCAATACCTTCTATTTTACTTATCTAACATGCCCTATTTTTCCCTTACGGTAAAAAAACTCATCCGTTATTTATAATATTCGTAAATATATCTATTTCTGCAAAAACGTTTTGTTATCGAGTTCAGTATTGTAGTAGAGGTTTTAAAATGATTTTTGTGTCGTTAAAATCGTGTCACCTTCGTGTCACTAACCACGGCTTATCGGCCGCGATTCTTTTATCACGCGGTAATTAAGGGCTTTTAAATGTAATTAAACATGAAAATGCGAAATCACGATTTTCATATTAATATGATTCATATTTTAACAAATATTATAGTTTTAATACTCAGGGGAGACATTTCTCTATTGTTCGAAAGGATTTACAATCGTAAGTGAAAATTGTAATCTATTTTATACAGGATGAAATTTAATTAGTGTAATTCCTGTTTACTGGTGACCCCTCTCTTTTGCCGAATTCGATCAAAAAATTTTCGGTTACCCTTCGAAGTAAACCATTCTGAAACCCCCTTTAGTATGGAAGTTGGTTACGGTTCCTAGTGGATAGAGTTGTTCTTAATCAGAAGTGGAGTCATCAGCCGGATAAAAGCCCAACTTTTATACTAAAGGTGTATGGGAAATCGAAATTTTTTAAATCAAATTCGACTATAGTTCCTTCGAGAACGTTGTTCGTTCAAGAGCGGCCTGTATAATACAAAACAATATAGATACACTTTAATGTACAACAGAAGGAAAAAAGATAGAAGAAAAGGAAATTGGTAGTAACAGAAAGTTATTGTACAGTCGACCCTATTAATCATACAGGGCTATTCATCATCATCATACCACCAACTGGATATCCACTGCTGAACTGCCGTCCTCATAGAACTCCAGAGAGACTACAGCACCGATTAGATTTCGATCGAAGCGAAGGCTTTCTCATAGTCCACAAACGCTAAACATAGAGGCAAGGTTGAACTCTTCGTTCTGTATAACCTGCCGCAGCGTGTGGATGTAGTCTATGGTGCTATAGCCTTTTCGGAAGGCTGGAAGTCATCAAACCTACTTCTGAGACTCGTGATTAACCTAGAAAACAGCTTGTAGACATGGCTCAAGCGATATGAGTCTATAGTTCTTCAATAAGATATCATCACTCTTTTTGAAGAACAGTATCACCATACTTCTATTCCATGCCTCCGGCGTTATGCCCTCGAGCAAGACGGCATTGATCAGCTTCTGAAGGACTTTAAGTACCGGTGTTCCCGCTTTTAGAAGCTCGTCAGTGATTCCGTCATCGCCCGGCGCCTTATTGTCCTTCAGCTGTTAGGGCCATCCTAATCTTATATAGGCTACCCGGGATGTCTTCGGTATAATGCCAGGTCAGTTTAGCTCTTGGATCGGGGGCCGAACTGCTAACAGATTTAGCGACAGATATGTAAAGCTGTCCATAGAACCTCTCGATCCCCAGGGCTATTTCACATAATTGATGGTAGGTACTTAAGCTGTATCATCCACAGTTCTCTGAAATGATAGTCTAGAACAGACAGTGACTTTAGAGAACTGCGGTAATATAGCTAAAATAGACCTGATTCATTACTCATGTTAAACAGCCCTGTATGAATAACTATGGAGTCTCCCATCTCCACACTTCTCCCACGGTAACTCCTATAAGCTAGGGCCCTCAGTGGTACCCTATTTGACGCTATCTTGACCCCACAGTAATTCAAGAAAGAAATAGGGTGTGAAAGTAGGAAAAAGAAGTTTCCCACTTCCCATAGTTAGTGACAGTTGGTACAACCGACCTTGTCATCAATTATCATGTCAGCCACAGGACGTCCACTGCTGGACATAGACCTCTCCTTAGATTATCAGAGTGACCGTTCAGAAGCGGCCTGCATCCAGCGACTTTCGGCGATCTGCTTCCTATGCTGGCCTTGCTGGTACGTAGTGTCCACTCTGGAACCTTAATGGTTTTCGAGCTATGACACCGCCCATGTCACTCTAACTTACTAAACGGTGGGCTATCTCGGTTACTGTCGGTCTTCTATGGATTTTCTCATTCCTGATTTTATTTTTTTTAAATTTTTTTTATGCACAACGGATTGGTACTTGACCTCAATTACACTTGATGTTAAGTGAAGATGAGGTCGAGGGTGGAAGCGTACTGACCCGGAAACCCCAACACATTTGGGGGACTGGCTATCTCATCTCTGACAACCGGAACACAACAATGCTATTAGCATTGCTGCTTGGCGGCAGATTTAGATAAGATGGTGATAGCTAGCTAGAAGGACATTTAAAATGTCCTACCACCAACCAAACCGAATACTTAAACATGTACCCCGCTGGGGATCGAAACTGCGACCTCCGCATCGTAAACCCACTGTTGTTTGCATTGAGCCGCGGAGGCGGTTAAATTGGTGTAGAATGGATGTCCTGATATGATGATGAAGCTGACAGGTCTAGTCAATAACTGATTGGAAGTTTTTGACAGATGCCCCTCACCAGTTAATAAGATTCTATGGGCTATGTGATCGATGCACCAAGTAAACAAGTGTAGTACTTAAGATGTACGATGTACCCCACTTTCGGAGCATAATTCGATCGAACTTGCCACCTCCGCTTATCCTCTGTGTAACCTGTCCATATTAAGCCAAGGAGGCGGTTAAAATTGTTGTACGTTCAAACTGAATTCGTGTAATCAACATTTGCGCGGGGGTAAATAATAAACCCTGCACTAAATTGTTGGCCGCACAACCACTCGGAACAAATGTGACGTCATCTACAATGATTCACTGGGAGATAGGGTTGCCAATGTAACGTAGGAATAATGAAATTCTATCAACCCTGCCGAAAGTTCGTGGGAGAAGCGGATGTCTCGCAGTGGAATCAGTTCTATGTATCAAGAGATATATCTCCATACTACTGGTATTAGTGATATCATAACATAGGCTACATGACCCGTGTGTCTCGTATATTTTGCGGGTCTTGTGGTGAAGTGAAGAACTATCTTATGGCCGAATGGCAGGCCCGGTGGGACTGTTCGGAGAAGGGGAGGGAACTGTACAGGTTTTATCCCGAATATAAACTATCGACTTAGTAAGGGATGGATGGACATCGATCACTGTACATCTCAGTTCCTAATGAGTCACGGTGACGCTAGAACAAAACTATTTTCTATGGCACTGACCGATTCGCCGAATTGAGATTGTGGTCATGGCGATTAAATATCACAACACATTCTGTGGGAATACATAAACTGGACAATGTAACGCGAACTCATGCTTGACAATCTAAATCCTATAATCCGTCCGATATTCCATTCAGATTAAAAGATATGAATTTCGAAAATTCATATGTAACGGTAGTCAGACTTCCACCCGAAACGTATTTAAGATTAGATTAGTAAAAGTCTCACAAAATAATGAAATATACCCACCCTACGCATTTCTTTCCTTAAGAAATGTACATATTAAGATAAAAATAAAGCATCACACTTATAAAAATAGCAGTTATACCAAGTTTTCGTATTTTTTTTTATCAATTTTCCACATAATCACAGTACGGATACGATGTGTATATAAGTAAATTGAGGCCAAAGTATGGATCACTCAAATGGCATATTGGAGGAAAAAAGAAAGTTTAATTTCTTCTATCGACTACTAAGTTTTTTTATCTCTGGTTTTACAAATTCTTGATTTCACAGTAATCTTTTTACAATATTTAATGAATTTAATTTTTGTGAAGATTGGAGAGAAGATCACTCAATCCACATGTACATTATCACAATTCCTGCCGACCTAATGTAGTCTTGCCCTTTCACTTCGTTTTCGAATATGGACCTATATGTAGCTGTTTATATGTAAACGTATGTAAGATGTAACTAAACCTCTAGGCAGCCATTTCAAATCTGAGTGAGCTTTGAGTGAGCTTCACTCTCAGAATAATTCCACCTTAATTTCGTAACTCATGAATATATTAGTTACCCCAGTGTGCCACTAGATGGCGCCGCGTAAAAACGCGCTATCGTTTCGTTACGCTCGATTCTATACTGATTTGGATGAAATTTGGTGGGTAGACAAATGGGTTTGGTGGGTAAATGGGTGGGTAGGACCTGGATTAACATATAGGTTACTTGTTTGCTGAACTGATCTTGATGAAATGTTCCACGCGAATGAAGTCGCGGGCAACAGCTATATAATCATATAGAACAGCCGTCTTTTTCAGAACAACAAGCTTTGATGGACTATCGTGACGTGTACTTGATAACCGCCTCCGTGACTCAGTTTAAACAACATAGGGCTTACGATTTCAGTTCGATACGCGGGTTCGATTCTCAGTGGGGTACATGTTTAGTACTTCAGGTTAGGTTGGTGGTAGAGCATTTTAAATATCCACTATCTTATTTAAATCTGCCGCCAAACAGCAATGTTAATAGCATTGTTGTGTTTCGGTTGTCGGAGATAAGATAGCCAGTTCCCCAAATAGTTTCCGGGTCAGTACGCTGCCACCTTCAGCCTCATCTTCATTTAACTACGTGTTATATGTTGAATTATTTTAAAATTGTTTATTCTTAGAAGAAAGATTATTAAGTAATAATTTTTTATTTTATAACACAACATAAAGTTTTTGTGATCAAATTATTTTTATCAGTTTATGAAATTTACGAGTATTTTTAGATGTGTGTGATTTTTGAGAAGAAAGTTATTTAGTTATATTTTTTAGAATTTGTCGTAGTAAAAAGTCAATTTAGTTCCTAATTAGTACAGTGTGATTTTTAATTTTCAACTGTGTCTGAGAAGAAAGTTTATTTAGTTATATTTTTGTTATTTTATAACAGAATTTATTTTACTAAAAAGTCATTTTAATTCCTAGTTAGTTCATGAGAACAAGACTGTATAACTCTATGACTGATTGTACTATAAGTTATGGAGACTCCTGACCTACTTCACTCTTTCGTAATAAAATAAAACATGACTAGAAGAAAATTTACCCGGGTATTTGAAAAAATAATACCCGATACCCGGGTATCAAATAAAGTCGGGTACGCGAAAACCCTAGTATCTGCCAACCCTACCGTACCAGGGCAGCATGAAGGCTTAAAGGTCCTGATATACGAAGAGCAAGACACAGGAGTGACCGCAGCCGTGATATACTGTTATTGGCGCCGGCCTTCCAAATGAAAGCCTATCTGCCCTCGGATATGACGGATGGCTGATAATTTCGCATGTGTGTTGAGTTAGGTGAGTGTTCCTTGTCCCGCTTAAATGATCTTGAAAATAGATTAGATTAGTAGATTATATGCATACCCACATAATGTCATGACCTTTATCCCAAATGGGGTGGTCACAGATATCCTAAACTCAATGTAAACAACATAGGGTTTACGATTCGGAGGTCGCGGATTCATTCCCCAGCGGGGTACATGTTTAGTACTCGGTTTGCTTAGTGTTAGGCAGTGGCGGTACCTTGATACCCAAAAGCCCGGCATGCCTTTGCCTTAATAAAACACTCGATCATAAAGATCAACTTCAAAGTTTATTAATCTTTAAATACTACAGGAATTGCAAATGTCCCTACAGATTGAACGGAAATGCAACAAGATGTATTTAACTTCATTCACTGTGTAAAAACCACAAATTATTCATCAAATATGACTCACTGGTGGTGGGACATCATATCTAAATGTTAAAAGTTAATATAGCTTTGTTGTGTTCCGGCTGTCAGAGATGAGATATAGCCAGTCCCCCGAACAGGATGGGATTTCCGGGCCACTACGCTTCCACCTTCGGCCTCATCTTCACTTTTTTTATTTTTTTTTATTTGAGAGGGCGGCAAACTAGCATGCGGGTCACCTGATGGAAAGCAATCACCGCCGCCCATGGACACCCGCAACACCAAAAGGGTCACAGATGCGTTGCCGGCCTTTGAGGAAGGTGTAGGCTCGTTTCTTGAAGGTTGCAATGTCGTACTCGTTCGGGAATACCGCTGCAGGAAGTCCGTTCCACAGGGTAGTCGTACGTGGTAGGAAGTTTCTTGAGAAACGTACAGTGGTAGACTTCCACTCATCCAGGTGATGTGGATGGAATTTTAATTTTCGGCGAGAAGTGTAACGGTTAAATTGAGCAGCGGGTATTAGCTCGAACAGTTCTTCAGAACACTCCTCATGAAATATGCGATAGAGGATGCAGAGGGATGCACTTAACATCAGGTGTGATTGAGGTCGCTAACCTCTAGTGCATAAATATATATATATATATAATAAAGTAAGGTAAAGGCAAATTAAGGTAAGGGTAAAATATATCTGATATACTGACGGACCGACAGGATGACACAGATAGATGGACAGTCGCAGAATGAAAAGGTTCGTCAGTTTTCAATAAGCACACAGACCCGAAGATTTTATTTGCCTGCCCTAAATAAAAGTAAATCATTTTTCCTTCATAAGGACTATTTCTCCCACTGCGTTCACACACATGCGTAAATAAACACACAAATAAAAAATAAAATAGAAAAAGGCAAAGACAAAGAAAAAATTTTTAACAATTTTCCATAATCCGTGTGCGTCGCAATGTGGAGGATACCTAACATTCATTTGTGCAGTGAATCCGGAGAATTTTACTTTGACTATCCTTATTGCGTTTTTGTACGAACCTAAGTAAGCGAGATTGAAGTAGTCAAGGTCAAATTTTCTTTCTTCATGGATTGATTGTTTGCTGTTTTTTTAGTGGGAAGTCCCTTAGTCGCCTTTTACGACACCTACGGGAAGAGTCTGGTTGGTGCTATCCTTTTTACGTGCCGGAACCATGCAGCACTCTATCAGATGAGATGGGGGTCAAACATAGTCAATCATGAAAAATAAAATGTTCTCGACGAGGCCAAAGCATTCTCTGGATATTAAAATTATTTAATATCATCATCATCTAAGAGCCATGCTCTTGTCGGTGGAGATTTTTCCATATCTCTCTGCTCTCGGCCTTCCTCTTGACCTCCTGATACGAGACGACGTTCAAGTCCTCTTTTATCTGCTGCATATAGCTTATTCTCGGTCTTCCTCTTTTTCTTTTCCCCTCTATTCTTCCTTCTATTATGGTTTTGATGAAATCATCGTGTCGTATAAGGTGTTACAGCATTTTCCCTCTTCTATTCTCAATTCCCTCTATTATTTAATATAAATTTAAATAATTAATTTTTAAATGTCAAAGAAACATAACAACACTTCACAAAGAGTGGATTGTTATGTTGATAATTAATGAAGATAAAGTATAATATTATGTAAGGATATAGATACGACGGTGTCTCTCTTTGGGAATTAAGTTTGACCCAAAGTTTCAGCGCGGAAACGAAGTTTGGATTCATACTCTGGTATTGTATTCATGTCGACCTGTTTGGTGTAGTGGTTAGCAACTCTGACCACTATACCAAAAGGTTGCGGGTTCAAATCCCTATGCCCAAACCCAAAACATATGCCTATGTTTATGTGATGAATACGGACATGTGTACCCGAGTTATGGATGTTTTCATTCATAATAAGTATTTATTTACAAAAAAAAATGTATTTATGTAGTATATCAACCATCTGGTATCCACAACACAAGCCTATAGTAGCTTACCGTGGAACTAGATGGCGCTGTGTGTATGTCTAAGGATATTTATTTATTTATTATTAATACTTTGACGAAGGATAATATGGTGAGGAAACTTTCATCAGCATCATAACAGCTACAGGAGGTCCACTGCTGAACATAGGCCTCCCATAGATTTCCAGAGCACTCGTTAGTAAGCGGCCAACATTCAGCGACTTCCGGCGCCCTTCATCAGGTCGTCTGTCCACCTTTTTTTCATAATACGAAGTTTTCGGTTTCAAAAACAAAAAAAATTCCCGCTGTATGTAGAACAGAGGTGTAGGTAAGTTAGATCCTCCAATCCAGAACATCCTCTGTACTGCTAACAAACTCCAAGGAAGGTAAATTCAAATGAGAATTGTTTTCATAAAGTGTTGTTAAAAATAACCGTTGTACTTACTCCGAGCAAATGTAATTAGGGTGACCAAGAATTAATCAAACTAATATTATATATGCGGAAGTTTGTGTGTGTGGTTATGTAAATTTAGTTGGTAGGTACGTATGAAATGCAGGCAACAGCTAGTACAGCTAATTTTTTTGCTGAAAATCGGTTCAGCAAAAAAATTACCCTATATGTATCCAGGTCCTAATTGTCTACCAACTAAATTTCATCCAAATCAGTCCAGCTGTTTAGACTTGAAAAGGTAACGAATACACACACATACACAGACTCACGCAAACTTTCGCATTTATAATATTAGTTAGATAACTTCCTTGAACATACGTACAGCGCCATCTAGTTCTATACTAAGCAACTAAACTTATGTAGTATATCGAACATCCAGCTAGTATATGGATCTTTTATTTGTAAATACAAATGAGAACATCCATAGCTCGCATACATGTGTCCGTGTTCATCATACAAACATATACCCCTAGCGGAATCAAACCCGCGACCTTTTGGCATAGCAGGGTTTCTAACCACTACACTAAACAGGTCGTCATGAATTAGTGGAGTAAAAGCTAAGTCATACAATAGATTATTGTAACCTTCCGTCCAGCTTTGATGTCAAATTGAAGACGCAATAAGCACAAATTATACAAAAGCGTCGAAATGTGCATCTCTTGCTTAATAAGTCGTTATAAAAGTACCCTATATCAAATTTAAGGATGTATAACAGTTACTATACTATATATAGTAGATCTATACCAGGTAATTTAATGTATACCGGAAACCTGAATTTAGCTTGGTCAGCAGCACGAATAGTATCGATTCCCGCTATAATAATATTGAGTTATATTGTTTCCCTAATTATTTATCTAATTAAAAAATGATAAGCACCCTACAAGGGGAAATATAACGAACTGAATTCGCAACAATCCTTTATTTATATTTTTTTTAGCCATATTTATTACAAAATATATGATCTAATTGGGGTGTATCGGCTTTTTGGTATGAAAACTATAAACTTGTATAAAGTTTCATTGTATTTCATCCAACAATTTTTGCGTGATACTTAAATATCCACACAGAGAGACAAACAACAATTCTAAAGACTGTTGTTTAGGGCTCAGTATTAATCATATCTGAAACTCTTCGCAATCATTTTTTTTTGAAAATATAAATTTTCCATCTTTCCTTTTGGCCACCCTATTCTAAACGGTTACGAACTCCCAAAGTGAAAGACTTATACTTTGAAATTCTGAGCAATGCCTCAACTAAGTGATACGTACTCTTAACTTTAAACTCCTTCGTCAGCTGAGTCAAGTGAACAGATGGTACTTCAGCGAGTTGTGTCTATATTTTGGCTTTATTTATTTAAATAAAATCCGTGTTCTTAGCCTGTAAATCCAAAACAACAGGACTAAACAGTCTCCTCCTGTGGGTATTAGCCCCAGGGAAAATACGGTTTGACCTCGGAAAAACGAACAACCGCGATTTTCTTGAAACATTTAATAAAGTGTTGTAAATGTAGTAACAATTGCTAAAAATTAAGCATTTTTAAGAAAGGCATGTACTAAGTAAGTAACTAAATAAACTAAAGTTGATAAATGTGATTCTTTAAAAAAAATGCTCAATTGATGGGTATTTCTTTAAATTCAAAAAATTTAGGGAAATTATCGATATAAAATAATTGTTCTCATTTTTGTTTCTTAAGCAATGCAGCTCTAATACATGCCTAACTATAACATGCTTAGTTTTTTATCCATCAATAAGTTAATTGTGTTTAATAAAAGTTTACCTAATTAAATATCAGTTAGTATATATTATTATTAAGATACAAATTAAAAATAAGGTTTTCTAAGAAAATTTGGACTAAGCGCTCGTTTTTTTAGGCTTATTTATTGAATATTACATCTCTAATATACCTCTATAATATAGCAATTATATAAGTC
Source organism: Oegoconia quadripuncta (assembly GCA_949316235.1). Taxonomy (NCBI): domain Eukaryota; kingdom Metazoa; phylum Arthropoda; class Insecta; order Lepidoptera; family Autostichidae; genus Oegoconia; species Oegoconia quadripuncta. Next base: position 16,790,143 of record OX438746.1, read on the forward strand.
GGTTCTGAATTATGTCTAGCTAAGCTAATTTTTTACCGTATTTTCCCTGGGCCATATTGTAAATTGTTGTCAGAATAGGGCAAATCCTATCCTGATTTTTGATTCGTGTTTTGGAAAAAGCTTATCAACAATGAACTTGTGGTTAGCTTAGCTAACAAGGTTATGTACAAACTGCAAGCAGTCTCAACAGCATTACTGTGGACTTTTTGGATGAGATAGCAGCCCTCCAAAATAAATTGGGATTTGCGTTTACTCAAAGCACATGCTTTTACTATGGGCATAATCTTCACTTTTTTTTCTTTCTATCAATAAATGGCGAATAGTGATTTTTATTAAGTGATAGATTCTAGTGATCTGTCAGTGATAATTGTATCGATCAAGGATAATTCTGTATATGGGACTCGACATTGCTAATATTAGGTTCTTACCTATGAAATTGGCGTTTTGTATGACGAATTTTGTTAATACCGTTTTGTCCATACAAACATTTTCGAAATTTTTTTGGGAACGGCAAATCCAAATTTAGCTAAACTTTGTGTGTATTATCGGATAACATTAAGTTAAATATAGGCAGTGTTTATTTTTAAAAGTAACCGCTTTATAAAAGTTTCTGCGAATCTAAGAAATAACATGGGAAGCTCATAAAAAGAGCTGTGTTCAAGTTTTTTTTATTATGTGATTTAGCTCAGACATTAAAAAATATTTCATGTGAAACCTTGAAAATATATTCTATTTTCCAAATAAAAAACAAATTTAGAAATAGCTATAGAATCGTAGGAGTTGGTACATTATGATTAACGTAGAAAAAAATCTCCAATTTCATAGGTAAAGACCTAATAAAACAAATAGCGAATGCGGCCGGTTGCGTCACGAGTACTTCACTTAACAAGATGATAGAAATTTGTACCACACTTACTTAGGTACATAGAGACCTTTTAAGGACTAAACCCATTTGCTCGCTTTACTCTGAGCTATCGTTAAACCATTTTAAACCTACTACAATACTAGAAGCTTCCTTTATCCCAGACTAGAATGGGGTACTCAGTGTTCTTTAACACCTTCGAGTAGTTCTCACGGCTACTACCATCCATTAATTATCTCTGGGTCTTCCTTGAGAGCTCAAAATGCCTTTGTTTACTCTAAGTTATAATAATACATAAGTATAACAATTCGCGGTATTTCGTAAACACAACGAGGGGCGAGGGAGTGATACACTGAAAAGTTTTCAGTGATAAAGGTTGAGAGTTTGTTATGAGGCACGTAATGTATGTTGTTTGTAATTTTTATAAGATTGTGGGAAACTGAAGATTGTTCAGAAGGTTTAGCTCCCAGATTTTTACTCGTAAAATAATAACAATTTTGGTAAGTTATCAAATATGTATTTAAATAAGTTCTACATTAAATACAAACTTTTATGCTCCATCACGATTATCACATATTAATCGTGTATGCAAAATTTCATATTCGTGCTATTAACCGTTGAGGAGATTATCTCTCTTGGGGAGACAATCCTGGCTGCAAAATCAGGTCAACGGGAAATCATGTTTGACTATCAAAACGTATTCGTGCAATATTTAGTTATCTTGCTATTTAGCAACACGAGACGCCCGAATATTTCGGTGGCACTATTTAAGCATAATTTTTTGGGATATAAATATAAATAAATAATAATAAATATCCTTAGACATACAAGTAGAAATAGGGTGTTGGGTACTGGTAACAATATATTAGAGATGTGACACTTGGCCGATGGACATTATGGCCCGTATTAATAAATCAATCCTGAAATTCAGATCGCGTCTCAGTCTCAATACTATTTTTTTGATACCGTTTTAATATGCAACAGATTCTCAAGCGTCAACTTAAGGTCATCTCAATTTTGAGAACGGCTTATTAATACGGGCCTAAGTGACGTGCCGTGGTGCAGTTAACTTGGGAAAACGAACATATATAATCTGTTTTCAGTGCGTTGGATCTTTATTATAAAATTTAACCGTTTATATTTAATCATTTATAGATTGTAACCACCTCCGTCGCTCAATGGCAAAAATCAAAATGTCCGCCTGGCTAGCTACCACCATCTTATCTAAATCTGCCGCCAAGCAGTAATGCTAATAGCATTGTTGTGTTCCGGTTGTCAGAGATAAGATAGCCAGTCCCCCAAATTAGATGGGATTTCCGGGTCAGTACGCTACCACCTTCGGCCTCATCTTCACTTAACATCAGGTGTGATTGAGGTCAAGTGCTAACGCGTTGTGCAAAAAAAAAATTAAGAATTTTGGACTGGATATACACTTCTAAATCCTACTGTACACTAAAACCATAAACAAACTACCATCTATTTCACAACAGAAATGAAGTTAGGCACAAATTAATTAATGGTCCGTGCGGATTCATAATTACAAACTACACCGGATTGTAACTTTTAATTTAGGGAACTGCTGTGGTTGCTGCTAATTACTTCGTGTTTGGCGATTAGGGTTGCCATGTTTGGAGATAGGATTTTGTATATTCGCATTCTGCTGGATTTTCTCAGTTCATAGTGGGATGAAGCCGCATGTTTAATTATGCAGGTGGTGTAGCGTGTTAGGAAAATAAACTTTCAGCTACTATGCAGGATCTTTCAGGTTATGAAGATCTTTGGGGGAGGCCTTTGTGCAGCAGTAGACATCTGTCGGCTGATGATGATAATGCTGGATCAAACACGCGAATTGTGGAAGTTTCTATACTCAGAGAGGGTTTAGAAGCCCTCAAGTTCTGCAGCAACTTTTGCTCTTTCTATGTGTCTTCTAATTGTCGTATAATGGGGGGTATTTGTATATGGACCATAAGATTACGCTGACGATTTTATTTATTTATTTATTTTTATTTATTTATCACTTTAATGTATATAAGTATACAAACGTACATTGAACAAACATAGGACTGAAATTACAATACACAAAAGGCGAGCTTATCTCTGTAAGAGATTTCTTCCAGCAAAACGTCGGAAGGAAAAACCAATTGAAAGTTTTTTATTGCAGACAAAGAGCGATATATAAATATCAGATCAAACTATTTAGATGATAATCATCCCTGGACATAACCAGCTCGCATGCATATTTCACAATTAATAATGAAATATTTTGTTTTTTTTTTGTAATATAAACACATGTTTTTAAAAGAGCAACCCGTCGAGTTTATCGCTTGGTCTTCTCAGGGGAAAATTGGCTTTTGAACAAGCAGTAGCTTAGAAAATGTAAAAGCATAAGTGTAGCCTACAAAATATGACTTTGACTTTGATTCATACAAACATTTAACCCTAGTTTATATTCATCACACGTCGTCAATTAAGAGGTTGTGTGCATTGACGTCATAAATGATTACAATTTGTGTGTAATCATTTATAACGTCAATGCACTGTCGGTCTTTGTCATAACTTAACACAATGACAAGGATGGACAGTCGCTGTCGCTATAGCTTTGAGTTAGGCGGTAGAGACATAGGAAAGTGTTCTGACTCGCAAACAAGACACGATAAGCGTCAACGCTAAAGTTCTCTCTACTACGACGAAAAGCTAGTGGTTTTATATACCTGACCTGAAAGTGTAAAAGGCATTGTCAAAGATCAGCTCTGTCTCGTAATTCTGAGTAAGTAGGTACCTAACTCGGTTAGGGGTTATGAGAGTAGTACCCCATTTGGAAAGTGCATTTTGAGCGTTCGCATTGTGCTCTTATACTCGACTAATGCATATGCAGACAGTGTTGCCACTTTTGAAAATTATCCACGTAGTTTAGGATAGTGAAGTTTTAATATCTACACTGTTATCGCCATCATTAGGTGGCCAGTGGAATACTCACTACATCTGTATAGAGCGGTTTATTTACTTGTAAACGCTTTATTTTATTTTTTATTTTATTTTATTGATAATACAGAATCAACAGCATCATTATAAAAAATATTGCAAAAAATTTACAAGCCAAAGTCATGCTAATTACAGATTTTTCATTACAATTCTCTTAAAAAAATAATTAGGTGGAAAGTCAGTATTAAATAATAATCATTATACAATCTAGAGGTAAAAAAATAATAGTGAGACAAACTAAGTAATTATAAATAATTTTGTCAACGAGTAATATTACAAATAAAAAATTGGTCAAATAATTCAATCAATGTCAAATAATCGTCGTATGTATGAATTTCGCAATGTTGTGTTTCGTGTGTGTGAGTGTATGTGTGTGTGTGTGGTTTGGGAATTATTTATTGCAACAAAGTAACACATGTATCCACATGTGTTGTTGATATACATGAAAAGATACGCATATACACACATAATCACACACACTTGTAACGAGACGCCATGCGACTCGTTGGTTCTTTTTTTTTTTATGAACAAAGGGTTGGTACTTGACCTCAATCACACCTGATGTTAAGTGAAGATGAAGTCGATGGTGGAACATTTGGGGGACTGGCTATCTTATTTCTGACAACCAGAACACAACAATGCTATTAACATTGCTGCTTGGCGGCAGATATACATAAGATGGTGGTAGCTAGCCAGGCGGACATTTAAAATGCCCTACCACCAACCAAACCGAGTACTTAAACATGTACCCCGCTGGGGATCGAGCCCGCGACCTCTGAATCGTAAACCCAATGTTGTTTACATTGAGCCACGGAGGCGGTTAAACGTTCTCTTTTTGCAGTATTCTCCTTGTTTGTTTATTTTTCGGTTATTTCATAATATTTTAAATTCAAAATTTGAACTCTGCCTGTCCTCTCTCTCTCTCTTTCTTTCAGTGTAGCTCTTTGTTTAGTGAGTTCGTGATTTGCCCTTGAAAAGACGTGTATTTTTCTCTTATTTTTGTTAAAGAAAAATAAAAACTAACATAAATTCTGTTTATTCAGTATAAAAGTTATTTTAAATATTTCATCGAGCTATTTGTTTATATGTGATACCTTTTAATTATAAGTTGTCACTGACAACGATTTCTAAAGATTTCCGCCGGCTCATCTTCATCGGTCGTTTTCTACATACTGTGGCCTACTCCTGGACATCTTATACAGCATCAGCCTGGGAGTAGTGCTTCACAATCATACACACACATACTCACACCAAAACACCAAGCTCAAAAGCATCTTATTAAATAATGCCTTTTGTTCACATGGGTACATATACATATAAGACATAGGGGCCGGGCGCTAGCGTTCAGTCGATGTCACTGGTGACCAGAGAGCTGGTTGTTTCCTCGCTCAATGCTTAAGTATCTGCATCCAACGAGGAAACGCTGGCAGCGTTCTGGGTACCTTGCCTCGCGGCCCCAATTTTTTAAATTTGTTCTAGTTTATATTTAATTCCATCTCTTTATTTGTTACTGTTTTTAAATAAATAAATAAATAAACTACATATAATTGTAGAATATTGTATGTATATGGTGACATGTGTACTGTACATGTGATTTGACGACCTGTTCGGTGTAATGGTTAGAAACTCTGACTGCTATACCAGAAGGTTGCAGGTTCAAATCCCGCTAGGGGCATATGTTTATATGATGAATACAGACATTGTGTTCCCGAGTTATGGATGTTTTTCATTTATACATATATGTATTTACAACAAAAAAATGTATTTGTGTAGTATATCAACCATCTGGTATCCACAACACAAGCCTATAGTTGCTTAATGTGGAACTAGATGGCGTTTTGTGTATGTCCAAGGATTTTTATTTATTTAAAGATTTTTGTATTTTTGTGTGTGTTCTTTGTATGTATACATTTATACATTTAGTATTTATTACAAATTTATCACAATGGATCTCGTCCAGTCGTGTTACTCAAATCAAATCATAGACAGGACATTGTTATGTAGTCCATTCATTCCCATCGGGGTAACAGTCCCTTCATTGTCTAACTTCAATCGCAATGGACTTCACCGCCAAAAGTCTATTTTGAACCATCAAGCACATGTTGAGTGAGGTATGTGTTTTTTTTTATTCATAACGGGTTGGTACTTGATCTCAATTACACCTGATGTTAAGTGAAGATGGGATCGAAGATGTAAGCGTACTGATCCGGAAACCCCAACACATTTGGGGGATTGGCTATATTATCTCTGACAACCGGTACACAACAATGCTATTAACATTGTTGCTTGGCGGCAGATTTAGATAAGATGGTGGTAGCTAGCCAGGCGGACATTTAAAATGCCCTACCAACCATAAGTGTGCACATTATTGAGATAAATAGTAACATTTAAGTAATTATAATTTTTTTTTTTTATATGAGAGAGCGGCAAACGAGCATGCGGGTCACCTGATGGAAAGTAATCACCGCCGCCCATGGACACCCGCAACACCAAAAGGGTCACAGATGCGTTGCGGCCTTTGAGGAAGGTGTAGGCTCTATCTTTTTACAGGTTTTTTGGTTTCATCATAATCCAACGTTGAAAATCAGTTCACTTCAATCTTGTTCAGTGAGAAAATGATTAAATAAACAGGTACCTGGTGGCCAATCGCATCCTTTTACAAAGGTTTTACCGTTCGAACGGAACGTTTTTGGTTTTGGTTTAGCTGAAGTAAAAAAAGGTATCGCTATAATTTTTTGTGTACGATTATATCGCTGACGCTACCAAAGTAAAACCAAACTCAAAATGTTTAGAGCTAACCACGAGTATTTAAAAAAAACTAGTTAAATTTCAGTCCATATGACTAGCGCGATACGAAATGTAAATAATATCTTTGCACATCTTTGCACATACACACAGTGCCATCTAGTTCCACACTAAGCAACTAGGCTTGTATTAAGGATACCAGATGGTTGATAAACTACACAAATACATTTTTTTTTGTAAATAAATACATAAATAAATGAAAAAAATCCATAACTCGGGAACACATGTCTGTATTCATCATACAAACATATGCCCCTAGCGGGATTCGAACCCGCGACCTTTTGGTATAGCAGCAGAGTTTCTAACCACTACACCAAACAGGTCGCGGGAAGTCGCTGGATGCAGGCTGCTTCCAACCGGACACTCTGGAATTCTATGGGGGAGGCCCATGTTCAGCAATGGACGTCCTATCCTGATATGATGATGATGAATTACACCCGTAAGTACTATAGGCAGTAATGTGCTTAAAACGATTTTGGTTATGGGTTAACTTTGTACTTGTGGAAGGTATTTCGTGGTAAAATTTGTAATCCGACAATTCTACAGCAATTAAAATTGTGCGTACCTGATGGGTATATAGACAGGAGAAGGATGCTTCGACTATTTAAAGTACGAAGAGGCAAAACTAATCTTTTAAATAAAGGGCCAATGACACGAGCACTACACACACTCAATGAGATAGCAGACAGAAAAGATACTGTCATATGCAGTATGAGTGAATTTCAAAAAGTCGCGTTATTTGTACTATGTTATTTAGTATAGGTAGATATAGTTGGTATACATTTGTCATTAGTTAACTATCGCATTGGAGTAATCAGATGGCGGAGTGTGAGTTTTGTTTCGACTTAACTTTACTACCGCGTTCACGTTTACGTGACGATTTGTATGAAGAAATGTGCAGCGCCTCTAGCGGATAGTTTGCAAACAGGTTTTTGGCATAGATACTTTTTGCGTAAACGCGAACGCGATGGTAAAGTTAAAAACGAGACAAAACTCGCATTTCGCACACAGTGTGCGAAGTGCGAGTTATAAATGATTTTATGATAGGTATAAACTTGGTAAATAAATAAATAAAACTTGGTATTATCGTTCAAACTTACCGCGATCAGCCCTCTGGTAAGTGGCAACGCTAGTGATGCAATACCTGGATTACGACCTACCACCACCCTTTCCCTCTGCCTGTGACTATATGTCAAAGTGCAGTAATCCTCACGTATCGAATTATCTCTTATCTCCTAACGCGACACGTACGCTCGGAGGGTTAACGATGAAACTGAGGCTGTGATGCTCAATGTATCTGTTGCAGGAGGATTGTAAAATTAGGCAGTACAGAATGCGTCTAGCGCGTACTTTTATGGACTCGTATTTGTAGGGGTAGTAAAGATAACTTTAAAGTGTATAACAGTCAAACCTTTTCATCATGGTACATTTTTGAAAATCTATGTCAAAATAAATATAGCATCATTTTGGAAAAATAGTGATAAACATGATGTCAATACAAGAAATAAAGATAAACTTGCAGATCACATAAGTCGCCTCCGCAAAGTCAGTAATTCGTTCAAAGGGTTATGTATACGTTTTTTCAATAAGGTTCCAGTTGATATACAAAATCTTCCTCTCAATAAATTTAAAGATACTATAAAACAGAAACTTATTAACAAAGCAAATTATAAAATATCAGACTATTTAAATGATACTCATCCCTGGACATAATCAGATCGTTCGCATGCCAGGCTATTTCACAATTAATAAGAAAATGTAAAATCAAAGCCTGATTTTAAAAGAGCAACCCTACGAGTTTCTTGCTTGTTCTTCTCAGGGGAAAATTGCATTTTGAACAAGCTGTAGCTTAAAAATGTAAAATTGACTATTTTAAGTGTACTCTGTGTACCTACAAAATAAAGCATTTTTGACTTTGACTTTGACTTGACCAGTGTTTCGCTCTTTGAGTGATGTGCCACACTGAGTTATGACCCATTTGTGCTACCGCGGCACACACTGTCTCTTTGTACTTTCCTTCTGTTTCTTTATTTTAGTGTATATTTCATTGTTAATAAAAAAAATGTGTATGTTTGTGAACTCAGCGGCTTAAATATAAATACTTTATCTGTCTAGGTGTATTATGGAATGGCAATATTTCATGGTGTGCTTATTTGAAATGTAAACAAATTGAAAATGAGAGATATTAGTGTTTCAATCATGCAACGATGTTAGTCAACAGATATGTTTTTTTTTTTTTTTTTATATATGAGAGAGCGGCAAACGAGCATGCGGGTCACCTGATGGAAAGTAATCACCGCCGCCCATGGACACCCGCAACACCAAAAGTGTCACAGATGCGTTGCCGGCCTTTGAGGAAGGTACAAATATTGATAATATTAGACAATTGTAACGAAAATTAAAATGGACACCTTTAAATAGCTACACTTCAATCAATCAATCAATCAAATACGCTTTATTGTTTGAATAAGGAAGGTACATTTAAATATCTTATAGAAACTACAAATTAGGCGGCCTTATCGCTAACAGCGATCTCTTCCAGGCAAACCTATCATCACGGAATTCAATACGAGTATTTAAGTGGGTTAGCACAAATAATTTCTTAATTGTTAAGTACATCTGAAAGTTCAGCATATTGAAATCAAAAAGTGTTATCTTATAGGTATGCAAAACATTAATAAGCACTATATGTGACGAGAAACAATAATTACTAAATAATCTGAACAAATAAAATATATCCATACAATTTATACCAATACATACATGTTATTTACATATATATGATATATAATAATAATATCTATATTAATAATATAATATATATAATATGATATATAATAATAATTAATAATTAAATACATAAGTTTGGGGGGATTACTATAACTGGTAATATAGTATATATAATTTACCGGTCGAAAGTAAAGTAGATGTAAGCTATTGAAGAAAAAGCACCTTGACTTGAGCTTTAAATATATTTAAAGATGGAGAGCGACGAATAGATTCAGGAAGAGAGTTCCAGAGGCGAGTAGCTTGCAAAGTGAAGGACTGGCCGTATGATTTAGACAAATTTTGAGGGACATACAGACGAAGACTGTCAGAGGAACGTAAGGAAAGACTGTGAGTGGAAGACAGGAATTGAAATTGTTGTTTAAGATACTGAGGGGTCTTGGGATTGAACAACACGGAATAAAGGAGGGAGAGAATATGCACATCCTTGCGACGACGAATGGGGAGCCACTTGAGTTGGTTGCGATATTCGGAAACATGATCAAATTTCCGTAGACCAAAAATGAATCTGATTGCAACGTTTTGTAATCGGTCGAGTTTGTTTATCAACTCTACTGTGGCATCCGCGTAGCAGCAGTCTGCGTAATCCAGAATAGGTAAGAGAAGTGACTGTGCTAACGCAATTTTGGTGGCAGTAGGCAAGAAATTGCGCAGTCTATTTAAGGATTTCATGGACGCAAAAATTTTCCTACTGACTTCGGCGACTTGGGGACGCCAGGAGAGTGTTCTGTCAAAAATTATGCCAAGGTTTTTAACATTCTCGCTGTACAAAATCTTGACACCATCAAACACAACTGGAGGGAGTTGCTCAAAGTCAATTCTTGAAATAAGTGTGTTATTGCCTAAAATTATAGATTGACTTTTTGCAGGATTAACCCTTAGACCAAAGGACTTACTCCATTCTAGGATGAGTGCAAGATCACTGTTTATTACTTTGACAGCATTTGCCAGTTCACTTAAAGTAGACTACACTTCTAATTTGTTTTACCATATTCCAAAAATAAAAGGCACCCCAGACGATCTGACAGCTAGAAAGTTTTTTTTTTTTGTTTATGTATCCATATAGAACATTATTTGAACAATCTTCACTATAAGACGCCTACGAAAACCTGTAAAGTGCTTGTGTGTAGTGCGAATGAGGTCAATGACCCGCCACGGTATTAATTATTTCAAAAGGTATGTAACGTAACATAAATATTACGTAGACATGTGTCTCTCTATCGAAATAAAAAGTTCATAAGCACGTTATAATACCGCCATTTCTAGGCCATTTGTGATTCACCTGACTTTGCGGATGAACTGTACGAATATAGCTAGATTATAATCGTTGATGTTCCCTCTGCGGTCGCTCTACGGTCAGGCCCATCATTGCTAAAGTTGGTGATTGAATAGTCAAAGTAAAATTACATTGAAGTTGTATGATAGCTACGACCCAGCAGGGCGGCCTTAACCGCCTTTTAACCGCCTCCGTGGCTCAATGTAAACAACATTGGGTTTACGATTCGGAGGTCGCGGGTTCGATCCCAGCAGGGTACATATTTAAGTACTCGGTTTGGTTGGTGGTAGGGCATCTTAAATGTCCGCCTGGCTAACTACCACCATTTTATCTAAATCTGCCGCCAAGCAGCAATGTTAGTAGCATTGTTGTGTTCCGGTTGTCAGATAATATAGCCAGTACCCCAAATGTGTTGGGGTTTCCGGGTCAGTACGCTTCCACCTTCGACCTCATCTTCACTTAACATCAGGTGTGATTGAGGTCAAGTATCAACCAGTTGTGCATAAAAAAGTGCAAGGTTGATGGTGATGATACAGCACCCTGTATCAAAACACCATTATGAAACCACCTTTAATATGGAATTCCAACAATTTTCGGCTGGTGACTCCGCTCTCGAGTACGAACAATTTTCCACTAGGAATTCAGGCGAAAATTGTTGGACTTCCATACTGAACGTGGTTGCAGAATGGTTTACTTTTTATGAGTACTTAATCGAAAATTTTTTGATCGAATCGACTATGGTTCCTAATTGAAAGTTATTCGTAATCAGAAGTAGAGTCACAAAGGATAAAACTATCACTTGAGAATTATTTAATTAAATATAAAAATTTCTGCTCATTTCAATTCAAATCAAAATATTTTATTTCATAGAATAAAATTATAGTTACCGACTCATAGTCACACCAAGTTATCACACCAGTGTTACAAACAGGATTCTTTTTCTTGTTAGTCACACTACTAATTTTTTCACACCATTTATTGTATTTATTCCCTAACTAGTGCTGTCCTAGCCTGTCCTGTCCTGTAAAATGGAATGTCATCTATATTTAACTGGCGCAAGCGAGCCGGACGAGTGCGAGCGAAGCGAGCACGGTAGTTTTTGGCACCCCGACATGGATAGGTTAGGTTAGTTGACATTATTCGTGTTAGGTTGACATTATTATATATTAGTTTGTTCCTGTTAAACCTAAATTTTCAACAGGTACAGCACTAGCAATTATAGTATAATTGGTGTGGAAAAATTAGTAGTGTGACTAACAAGAAAAAGAATCCTGTTTGTAACACTGGTGTGATAACTTGGTGTGACTATGAGTCGGTAAAGAAAATTATCACTTTTCACGAAAAACGTCACTGTTAATATTAATATTATATTTCAATTGACGGCTCTTTCATAAAGCTGACTCCCCAGAGAAGAACGAGCAAGAAACTCTAGGGTTGCCCTTTTAAACAGATTATGGGTTACAATTTGTGATTTGATAATTATAAGAATATCAGACAGCTATGTCCATGCTTTGTTATCATTCAAATGGTCTGTGATTTTATAATAGCCTTTAGCTAATAATTTCTGTTTTATGATTGCTTTAAATTTATTTAAATTCAAATTTTGAATGTCTACTGGAACCTTATTATAAAAGCGTATACATTGCCCTTTGAAGGATTTACTAACTTTGTGAAGTCGGCTAACATAAACAGATAACTGGTTCTTATTCCTTGTATTCCTATCACTATTTTTAGCACATAAGGTAATTTTTTTTTGTATATAACAAATTCTCATAAATGTATTGAGAAGTCATTATTAAGATATTAATTTCCTTAAACTTATCTCTAAGTGTGTAGGTCCGAATTTATAAATGGCAGGAATAGCACGCACAAAGAAGATCCCCTAAGAGAAGAACGAGTGAATCAAACAAACGTCAAACTTATATCATTGAGATTCGAAAATGAAGTGTAAACCAAAACCTTAAGCTTTTTCCTCATATGCCAATAACTTGGCCATAGTGGGAGTGAAGGCAGACAAAAGGCCCATAGTGTGTTGATGGGCTGCCGGATCAAATTATGCTCACGAATGGGTTATTATAACTTGTAAGTATTACAACGTCTGAAATTTAAATGGCTAATTTCAATATATCTAAAATCTAAAATATCTAATGTATTAAAATATCGGTCATTTAGCCTAAGCTCAAAATGACTTGTTTGTGTTGCGTGCGTGCTTATGTGCATGCATTTTTGCGTGCGAGCGCGCGTTTGAGGGCGTGTGAGTGTGTTAATGTCTATGAATATAATTATTTTGATATAAATATATGAAATTATTTTGAATTATTGTGAATATGATTATTTTTACATATTATGACATAATTGTGTCAAAATAATTATTGGCAAAATCCAAAAAGAAGGATTTACTTTAAAATATAACAATGATCACCTATCCATACTAATGCTATAAATGAGAAAGTCTGTCTGACTTTCAAGCCTTAACTGCTGCCCAAAGTACCTAGATTTAAAACACAAGCCAGCTACATCCGACATTCAAAAAAAATAGTATTGGAATTTAGTAGACAGGGAAGAAGGACATAGGTTATTTTTTAACCGACGTCCAAAAAGTAGGCAGAGTGCTAAAGCTAGTATTAGACATCATTATAGAAAGAAATCTCAATTTTTAAGTATCACGAACTCTGCGACTATCCCTATCGCATTCGTATTTGTATTAAACTGGCTCTTAGACTATACGAACACGATTATGAACTCATTTGATTTTAACGATTTACTGTCGGAACGCGCCACTCATAACCTGTGCGGGATTCCCCACTAATTGATTTTGGGGGAAGGGTGATTCGGAATTAAGTGGCAAAATCGGAGAGTTCTATCTCCCTTATCCATTATCAATTGTAGTTTTATGCTTAGGTATAGATGTATAACTTTTGATGGCTATCAGTTGGAAATTGTAGGAAATAATCCAGTTATCGGTCAAATTAGGCAGATTATTAGGTCAAGTATTACATTATTTATGCCGATGACCAAGTAATCCTTGCGTCGTCACAAGAGGAGTTACAAGAGATGGTAACACTTATGAATACAGCTTTGAAAGAAAAAGGAATGAAAGTCAATGTGAGCAAAACGAAAGTTATGATATTTGAGAGAGATATGACGGATTGCAATGTTTTGATAAACGGAGAAAAAGTGGAGAAAGGGCATGAGTTTGTGTATTTGTGAGAAGGTGAGAAGGACATCAAAAGAAGAGTGAATGCCGGAAATCCGGTGAATGGAGCACTGCGTGCAATGCAAGCTCGTCTGGCTGTTCATGGCGGGGTGCTGTTTCCAACGCTGATTTACGGGAGTGAATGCTGGGTATGGCAAAAGAAGAATGAAAGTAGAATTAATGCAGTGGAAATGAGATCATTGAGAAGTATGAATGAGGTGACTCTGAAAGATAGAATCAGAAATAGTGTAATTAGGAAGTTAAGCAGTGTGAATGAAGACGTAGTGACAAAGATTGAAAAGGGTATGCTGAGATGATTTGGACATGTGGAGAGGATGAATGAAAGTAGACTTACGAGAGAGATATACGAAGCGAATATGATGGTAGTGTTGATAGGGGAAGACCACGACGAACGTACCATGTACAAATCGGGGACGTCTTAAAGAAAGGCCAAGTCAAGAGTACCCTAAACCGACAAGCATGTATGAACACAACCTTATGAGAGTGAAGGAAGCTAAAGAGGTGTCAGGATCGTAGCAAGTGAAAGTCTGTGGTGTCTGCCTACCTCTACGGGAAACAGGCGTAACATTGTGTATGTATGTATATATTAGTATTACATTATTTCTATTTACAACTACCAGTACCTAACAAATTTAAAATAACAGATTTTTCTCCTTTTAAACAGTTGCTCGCCGAGCGACATTGCGGTATTTGGGACGAGAAGATGTTACGTAGCTTCCCAAACGCTGCCCAGCCGAGTTGGATTCGACGATTGAACTCCTTTTTCAAGTTCGATTTACCTAACTGGACTGTTTGTCCCAGGTGTACCTACGTACTCGTCGACAACTTCGAGGGTAGATTAAGAATTGACAAACTTAAGTAGCAGTGGGCAGGGCACATTGCTTTTATGGCTGACGGCCGTTGGGGCGGAAAGGTTTTATTTATTTATTTATTTATTCGATCATGCTTACATGCAAAGTTCTTAAAACTAGTACATGCACCCTGTCTTATAGAGTGTAGCAAATTTAATTAACCTAAAACTAATTAAAAGCGTTTATCTTATTTCTATATTAGGTAATTTACTCTTTTTCTCGAGTGGCGACCACGCATCTGAAGACGCAGTGTGGGCGGCTCTCACGAGGTGGACCGACGATTTGGTAAAGATCTATGGAAGAAAGAAAGAAAAATTTATTTAAACCCATCTCATGACACAAACAATCAGGTACAAATATTACACAGTCGAGACACATGCAAAAAATAACATTGTGTTTGCCATCTAATTGTCGGTGTCGCAAGGTGGAGTCAAAAAGGTCTCCAACTCAGCATGGGTTGTAGCCGTTCACTACAACGCTGGTTTTCAGTGGAGCCTCCAAATGGGGCTTAATGGATCAATGGGGGCTGATCATGGTGAAACAGTTACACAATCATCATCATATCAGCCGAAAGACGTCCACAGTCGGACAAAGGCCTCCCCCAAGATCACCACAACGATCGGTCCTGCGTTATCCAGATCCAGTGGTATGTACAATTACACAATAATATGATGAAATATACAATTGTAAAGATAACAAATTATCCCTAACAAGATTTCGATAATGAGAAAATTTAATAAGAATAATAAAAATTATTTATTGCCTTAGTTCCCATTTAACTTAATGCTATTGACATAGTAAGAATTTGGAATAGTCAAGGCAAAAGGGAATGACATCAGCTTTGCTGTACCGGGACAGATGTCATGGTCAACGCTGTTTTTCAGTCACCCCCCCTTCTCCCCGAGGTGAAGGGGGGGAGGATAGGTCTATTAGTAATGGGAGGGCTTAAACATTACCATTAGTATAGTGGAGGCGAAATATATAGTGGAGGCGCGTAGACGCCGGAGAGTTTAAATTTAAGTATTTTAGTAACTATTTAAGTATTTAATAACCAAAAACCCGACAGCATATTTCGTGTTTTACTGACGTCATGTTTACTAGGACACCCTAGGGATCCAGAATCGAATCGAACGACACCTTGCACTTTAAAATCGAATTGCAGATCGCGCTCGTCTCCTCGCTTCTTCGTCGTCTGAATAATATAATAATTATGTATATAAAATAGGTATATTTGTCTATTGATACATGTATGTATGTGTGTATGTATGAAATTTATTCACGTAGTTTGTATCTGCATCCTTATTTAATACCGCACAACCTACCTATTTCAAATGTACTGTCCTTATACCCAAAGGTTGCCTGGAAGAGATCGCTTTTAGTGATAAGGTCGCCAAATTGTACATTCTATTCTTACTACTTTTCTGAAACTGTATTTTCTTGTCTGTTGTGCAATAAAGTGTATTTGTATTGTATTGTATTGTAATTAATGTAAGATAGGCAGCAGCTACGTAATCATTACATAGGTATCCTAATAATTTATGATCATGCGTGTCAACGTATCCGAATAGGGGTTGTAGCAATAAAGGCAAATACGCGCGGGTTCCACAACCGTCGCTCGTAAAATGCAACCGCTCGCGACCGTGCGGGTCCCTAATGTTGTAGCTTTGTTGGCGTTTAGCTTAGGTATGTGTAATGAATAACTATTTGACAGGTAGGTATACTTACTTTGTTATAGATAATGTTAACCTAACCCTTTAATTTAAAGGCATACTGGTTACCTATCACGAATGCGAATTTTCTTTTTTTCGAATTTTATTTGTTCGAAAAATGTTTCCCATATGCATTTTACAGAAGTTCGAACGTACGATATTCAAATGTTATTTTTTTTAATTTACATATGTTTTAAAGTTCAACCGATTGTTTAGCCGAAGCATCTATTGCCAGACGTTTTGGTTTTCAGAATATTATTAACAATATTATAAAAACACAACCTAACATCGACAGTGTTCTAGAAAAAGTAACTTCGACATAAAGTAATTCTAGTAATTTAAATTATGGTAAGTAAAACATCTGTCAAATATCAAAAAGTAGTTCTGATAATCGGTTAACCGTTTTCCTATACAATATAATATAATTGTAACCCAAACTTATTTAAAAGAGCAACCCTTGAGTTTCTTGCTCGTTCTTCTCTGGGGAATCTGCTTTGCGAATGAGCAAAAATGTCAATAATTTTAATATTAAGATAAAAAATGTGACGTTTTCAAGTGATAATCTTTATCCTACGAAATAAATATTTTTTTGACTTTGACTTTGACCTAATATGTGAAACATATATAAAATAAGTTTATGAGAAAAAAACTTTTATAAAATAATCACTCTGGCAATTGAAATTTCTTATTGCCGTTTTCGAACAATTGAAATTCGAGCAAGAAAGTTTCGAAAGTATGATAGGTTACCAGGCATACTACATTCTGATACAATATTTCATTTCTGAAACAACATTGAATTGTTAATAAAAATAGTTAACTGAAATTTTTACTGGTCGATATTCCCTCCTACACACTCCTCCCACTCTAACTCCTATAATCTAGGATCGACAGTGGTACTCGACACAGCGCCTACTGAAGGTAGACGGTGCCCTACGTAATTCTATTACTACCTTGGACCCCATACTAATTAAAGAAAGAAATAGGGTGTGCAAGTAACAAAAGAGGTTTCCCACTCCCCACTCGGCAAATGGGAGTGTAGTCAATGAAATACAAGATGGCGCTAGGGCCAACCCTATGGAAAAGGAGGTCGGAAGCTCGGCCTCATTGCTTTCGTATGCACCACGGACTGCGCCTGGATGCAGTGAGCATGGCGGTAGCAGAATGCTACCACGAGTAATAGTGCCAGTAATGCGAGTGGCAGAAGCTCTTAAAAGCTCGAGTTTTACTGGTCGATACTGGGATTCCAATCCGCACAAAAATGCCGTTGGTTAGACTGTACACGTTTTATACTAATGGACTCAAGTGACACACATAAAGCAAAATAATAATAAATATCTTTGCACATACACACAGACCCATCTAGTTCCACACTAAGCCACTAGGCTTGTATTATGGATACCAGATGGTTGATAAACTACACAAATACATTTTTTTTTGTAAATAAATACATAAATAAATGAAAAACATCCATAGCTCGCGAACACATATCTGTATTCATCATACAAACATATGCCCCTAGCGGGATTCGAACCCGCGACCTTTTGGTATACCAGTCAGAATTTTTAACAACTACACCAAATAGGTCGTCATCAAATGTGAGGAATGTTAAGTGAAGATGAGATGTATATATCAAACCAATGACTCACCAGCGAAATTCATTACGATATATTTTTTTGCGATTAGAAACTTTCATTTCGAGGCTGATATCTCATGATAGACGTATCTACATACAAATTTGTACAGAACCCTCGGTACGCGATTCAGACTCGCACTTGTACTTTTTTTTTCCATAGACCACTATGCTACAATCTCACTATAATGTAGCGTACCGGTTTACGAATACAATCCAGTACTGCATGAGTAAACAATACTTGAAGAGTTTTATGTGTTGCGATGTAAGCTGTTTGAGACCGTAATGGGCCTTCCACATGATATGGTTCGGAATAAATTTGAAATCCTGAGGTTTCATGACTTCGAAAGACAAAACTGTGGAAGCGTAGCGTTTGTCCTTTATATTCTTTTTGTGGTTTGGATTTTCGCAACTATTGACTTGACCATCCAGCAAAGTCAGCCATGTACTTGAGGCACTTTCGTTGGGTTTGTCAAGGTCAAAAATGCTTTATTTTGTAGGTACATAGGGCACGTTTAAAATAGTCAAACTGCTTGTTCAAAAGGCAATTTTCCCCTGATAAGAACAAGCAAGAAACTCGAGGGGTAGCTCTTTTAAAAACAGGTTTTTATATTACGAAAAGGTATTTATATTTCATTATTAATCGTGAAATAGCCTGGCATACGAATGACCTGGTTATATCCTGGGATGTTTATCATCTAAATAGTCTGATATTTTATAATATGCTGTCTACACGGATCCCGTGATCAGACTGAATTAACCACAAATGCCGGTGAATTGTATGTGTTATCGGCAATCTGTATATTTCGGTATTCTGTGTATTCTAACGAATACCTAGGCATTCCATAGAACGGCTAAAACGTTCAGGCTATGTATAAAATATCATTTATTCCAAATTTTACCCAGGCATTCTGTACAATATCGGATGAACAGCCGGCAAATTTGTTCTGAAATGTATTAAAAAAAGGTCAAACAAACCTAATTAATAGCGTCTGATTTTTCTGATAAGTTGAATCTCACGAATTGTCCACCGATTCTGATGATTTCTTTATGATTGTTTGGTAAAAGTGTTTTATTTGTATTATTTATACAATGCAATACAATACAATACAATACAAATACACTTTATTGTACAAAAGGAGAACATACATTATACAAAACGCAATACTGATAAGAGTACAATTAGGCGGCCTTATCACTAAAAGCGATCTCTTCCAGGCAACCTCTGGGTGTAGGAGTATAACTTTATAGAACGGGCAGGTTGTGCAAAATACGGATGCAGATATGAAATACCTACATAATCAATTACATATTTAATAAACAAAAATTAAAACCATACATTTATACATATATATTATATACATAAATAGCTGCGTTCATACATATAGATGGATACCACATACATAACAAAACAATACAAACATAAGTACCTTATAAATACATAATAAAATAATGAAAGAATTTGTAAAGCAAAATTACTATTTTTTTTTTAATATTTATAATTATCTTATAGGCTTCTCGAGTGCTGGTCAGAGCAATTTTTAAAAATTTATTCTATATTTAAAAAGAAATGTTTATTTATCCCATGAGTACGCCACTGGACGGCATAAACCCTCTTAACAATCAATCGCGCATTATATAGTCTGTAATAGTTATAAAGCTTAGGTTAGTTATGCAGATTACGGATACACGATACATAGGCCTGGATATCACGTATTCATATTATGAATTATATTCAGGCACTTGGGAAGTTTAGGGCCCCACTGAATCCTAATCAAGGCAACAAATGGGCTCCTCCGTTACCTACAGACAGCTGGGTAATTTTAATTAATACAAAACAGTCGATTCCCTCACCGACACGCGCCCTAATTACTGATTTTATTGTCACAGTAAAGGGTAACAGAAGGGGAAGATAGTCAGTGATATTACTATGTAAAGTAATATAGTAGGTATTAGCGTGGATCATATTGAAGTTTAGCAGAGAGGTAGCCTGTAACTTAGAAAACGACGTCGGCTATTTTGAGATATGTTGTGTTTGAATTATAAGACAAGATATGACAAGAAAAGGCATAAAATACGAGAGTCCACGATTAAGTAATTCCTTGAGGTGACGACCTGTTTGGTGTAGTGGTTAGCAACTCTGACGACTATACCAAAAGGTTGCGGGTTCGAATCCCGCAAGGGGCATATGTTTGTGTGATTTGTGTACCCGAGTTATGGACGTTTTCATTTATAATAAGTATTTATTTACAAAAAAAATGTATTTATGTATATATGAACCATATGCGTATCCACAGCCCAAGCCTATAGTTGCTTACTGTGGAACTAGATGGCGCTGTGTGTATGTCTAAGGATATTTATTTATTTAACAAATTTGTGATTGGATTGTTCTTTTAAGTCCAATATAGTATGAGTTATATAATTGTAGATTCATCATTCTTTATTTTTACTACAGTATCTTTATAATTTTCAGTTGTACCTATATTAAATAATATTAAAGTTTACACCACTAATGTGACTGTGTAAACAACGGACATGAATAACAGGTTGATGTATAAATATTTTGCATTTACTTATGTATGCCAATATTTTTGTATCTTGAAAAATATTATGTATCCTACTATTTTTTATCTTGCATAACATTATGTATGTCACTATTTTTATATCTTGTATTACATTGTGTATTCGACAACGTTTATATCTTGAATTACATATTGTATGCCACTATTTTTATATCTTGTATAACATTACGTATGCAACTATGTCTCTATCTTGAATTACATTATGTTAATATGTTATTTACGTACGTACTTTATGTAATTTACTGTCTAATCTGTCTGTACTGGCAACCTTTAACTATCCCTCTGGGTGAAATCCCACTGCGGGATAAGCCCGTCTTTGTGCATAATTTTAAGTAACTTTCTTTTATACAATAGAGTGTTTTAAAACAAACAATCTTCGGTGTGTTTGTGTTTTCCTACGCTCACTCTCCGTGTGATCCTCCCACGCCTAGTACCTTACCTGAGCGACCCCTGGGCGCCGCTCCAATCGCTAACATATTGTGATGTATTAACGTAAATAATAAATCAATTTAATAAAATAAATTCAATAGAGTAACAATAGTGAATATATTAATTTCTTATTTATTCATAAGAGATAGTCTGTCGCTACTGTCCCTTGATTGCGCAGAGGCACAGGGTAGCCTGGTTTGCGGAGAGCGGTGTAAGCTCAGAGCAACAATGAAATGCCATTACGGCAGCTTTAATTGCCCCTTCGAGGTATAATTAATTTGAACCCCATGTATGATTAACTGGTACCGTTTTAAAATTGGCTGACGTGGCATCGATTTATTTAATTTCTAACTGATTCAAAATATAACCACAGCTTAAAAAGACTCTTTTCCTTACAGTTAGTCAACTCTGGAGTTTCGAAGGGTAACCGTGCGGGGTGGGAGGGGTATATAAGTGGGCGGGGCATCTGTCCAGTCTGCCACCATGTACTGTATTTGTACCCCGTTATGTCAAAAATGCAGTGATTCAGAGAGATCTAAAGATGGAAATTCTGGATCACTTCGTTAGACGTTTAGCCAAGTCGCAAATTCTACGCCCGTTCCACACAAATAACTCGACATCTCCGACTTACTGCACTCGCTGGCGAGGACTGTACGCGTTACACCGCCTCACTATACACGCTACACTGTCGACACTAGCCGTGTTGGCTATTAGACCACTCAGGCACTTCATCACAAGTCTCTATTTTCCAAATTCTAAAGTGTGTGTCGGAGAATTTCTTGCGTCGTTTCTGTCTACGCCACTATGAGGAAGCGGGGTGAGGCAGGGGGTGAAGAGCGGCAGCGCGTCACCGCGATCGTCGCGGCCATTACCATTCTTGAAGCCGACGCACATTGTTATGTTTTAATTAAATGTTCTAAATAGTTACAATTAAACTGCATTTCATCAAAATTCGGTGTTTATTTGTTGTGCACCTCAACAGTTTCTTCTCTCCGACTGTACACATTACGAAGCGATGGTTGTTGGTAGTTGAAAATTCCCCATGCAACGCCCTAAGCCGAGGATCGTGCTCCCGAGGACACTCTTAGGTCGGTTGCAAACTTCTTTTTCCGTGCTGACTGTATGCAAGAGCCGGGCAGAGCGCTCCCTCGCTAGCGTTCGGTGACGCCGAAAAAGGCATAGTCCCATCAGCACTGATCCTGCTAAAAAAAAGCAATTTCTACGAGCGGATGAGTCCTCTCTGCCCCACATCCTTCCCGCGCGCCCGCTCGGCTTAAAACAGCTGCCCAGAAACCTAGTGGTAAACTGACTCGGAGACCTGAGTCGCCCCCCGCCATGCGGTGGAATCTGGTGGACAGAGTCCCGTGGACCAGGGGGTGGATAGCGGTTCCCTTTCTTATAACCTGACACACAAGCATAGATGAGCATCGGACATTACAATATTGTGACGAATGGGTATAGGTGAAGCAGTGTTGCTGGTTTTCAGTCCCCCAGCAGAGTAGTTGCTGCTACCAAAGAAAGAATGGGCGACTTTCCAATCGCTATAATTTTTTTTATGCTTAGTATCTACATGGCTCTGGACAGTGTAGAATTTGAAATGAAATGTAAAAAAAAATAGGCCCCGTTTGTCAGCCCCATCTGAGGAAAGAGATCTCTGATAGAGAAGTCTACCTTTGTACATGACCTATCGTATGTACTACGTTATTGTAATGTTCTGTTTGTAAATTGCTTGCTCGTAAATATGACAAAATGGCTGCTAGCATTCGCCATATTGGATTTATCATGACGCCATGCACCCTATGCCGCTACCAGCTTTTTTTAGTACTTGACCTCAATCACACCTGATGTTAAGTGAAGATGAGGACGAAGGTGGCAGCGTACCGACCAGGAAACCCCATCCTATTTGGGGGACTGGCTATCTTATCACTGACCACCGGAACACAACAATGCTTTTATTTTTGGCGGCAGATTTAGATAACATGGTGGTATCTAGCCATGGTAGATTTGTAGGAATCTCACGATATCTTACTTGTCTAAATGGCCTGAGGCGTTTAAGCTGTAGGTAGTAACATACATACAGACTCATTGAATACATCACTCTTCTTTTGGCTTGACCGTCGCCAGGGTAATAATTATTACGCTGTGATATAATGTGATTTAAACCTTTCCGGCAAAATATGAAGCCAAGCCACCCATAAACTCAAACAAGTGAAAAATCACTTGTCAATTACCTAATGCCAGCGGCTTTGTGAAATTTATCATGACATGATGAGCCTGCGGCAGGCTTGTGCGAATTGACTGCAAAAAATATAAAATAACTGCCTTTTTGCGACGTGGCATTTTTAAATGTCGTGGTCAGACCATCATCGTATCCATGCTACCGTCAAGCAGTAATACTGCATTAGCATTGTTGCTGTTTGAGATAAGATAGCCAGGACCGCGGTAAGTTGACGGTTCCCGGTGAGCGCGTTACGTCTTCGGCTTTATCTTCACTTAATATCAGATGTGATTGAGGCCAAGCGCTAACCCGTTGTGTATTAAATAAGACCCTGGAGATAATGAGATATACATATACTGTAGGCTTCAAACAGTTGAATATCTTGGTACGAACTAGTAGAGAGTTCCTTAGGCTATGAGCATCAGTCGGACTAAGCAGCATTTCGTTGGAGCGTCATATATTTTCATCGATACCACAAAGCCTGAAGACAAAACTCTTCAATCAGCGAGGAATGGCCTACTCAATAACCTGGACTGTCACGTGATATAGGTTGTAACCGTCTTTTACGACATGTACTGGAAGAGATTTCACCTAATGTTAAAGTTAAGATAGGTCGGGCTAGTTTTTGTGACGATTTTCATTTTAGGCTTTCCTCCTGTGCTCCTATAGTCTACAGCTAGCCTAACCAAAATATCTACACGTTGAATTCACTTCAGCACAAGGGGTACCTCTTATAGGGGTAGACAGGCCGAGCTGAAACTTCATGAAGCATTTTCTGTGTGACTGCGATACCATGGTCGTAATCCGTATGTGTCATTTGGTTGAGGGACATCCTGAACCTGGTGACTACATGCTATTTCCGCTACTTAGTGTCATAAGACTTATGGAGATCGCGGCCTAGGGCACGAACTTTAACCAGAAGGAATAGCACAATTGATCTATAAATGTCGCAGTGCTTATAAAGGGACACTAGACAGTCCTCTCTAAAATAATAATAAAGACTTATTTTTTTATGGTTAACTGGATACGCGTTTGACCACAATCTCACCTGATCAAGTGGCGATGTGGCCGAAGATGAAGCACGCGATCTCAGTAGATGCCGATTCACCCTGCTTTTGAAGATCCCAAGGAATTTCAGGAAAGACTGACTGACTTATGAAATTAAGAAGAATAATTTAGCAGTAGGAGAGAGCGAAAATATGAATAGCATAAGATTCCTACTGGGTCGAGGTGATTTGGGCCCATGTCCAACCCAAGTGTAAGCATAGAAAAGAATCCAGATGGAGGATATCTAAGTACAATTTCACCCTCTTACCCTACTGCCACTGTAGGTACAGAAAACAATGATCATATATTTAATAACATAATATTAAAGACTACTGCAATTTTTAACTTTCAAAATAACACATCCTAAAGCAAAGTTACATGAAATGTATTCCCAACTGTCAAAATAGACGACCAATCACGTTTGCAGTTTCATAAACGCATTCACAACAATTATGGACTTTATTTCATGGAATTAATGAAAATTTTGCGTATGCTAGTAGAGAAATTATTGTTAGGAGTTGAGGAAGAAAGTTGAAACAATGGCATCAAGTTTCCAGGCAACAGATGTTAGGAGTCTGTTTAATGAAATAAGGAACGAGGCTTTCTGATGTCGGCACAAAGGATGGGAAATTAAATTAATAAATATTGAAAACTTTATGCAACTGGTCTAACCATACTGTTGTCGAACATAATGATACAATAATACAATACTTTGTTGCACAACTGAAAGACTATGATAACATCCACTTGGACCAAATTAGAAATGAGCCCTAAATAGGCAGAATCGCCAAACTACTAAAACAATTCTTATTGGGTAACTGGTAAATGCTTATTCAATGCATATATATGTTACGGGCAACTTGATTAACCGGGCAGTATTAATATGGACCGATCATTATGAATAATAACAAAGAGAGGCAGTCAAATTGATAAAATTACTTTGACCGGCCCATATGAACAATGCCCGATGGCCCGTGGTCCATTTGAAAATCAGGGTTTGATATATGTCCCAAAAGCTCGTCTTGCAAGAATGATTATTCTAATCTCAATAACATTTTTGCACAATCATAAATTATCAAATATTTCAGTTGATTTCTCCCAGACTTCTAATTTTTAAACTATTGTTCATATGTAAGTAATACATACATAATATCACGCCTGTTTCCCGTAGGGGTAGGCAGAGACCAGAGACTTCCACTTGCTACGATCCTGACACACCTCACACAAATGTAAGTAATATGTTTATCAAAATAAAACTAAGGTAACTACTTACTGGTGTTATTAAGTTTAATTGTTTGTTTTGAACTACATGTGTTTTTTTGTTAACTTTCAATTAGAATTATGTAAGTCTTGATATCTTTGATCAGTTGTGTTGCTAGTGATGACATATGGAACTGAAACGTGGTTGCTCATTATATGGGTCTCATAGAACGCAAGGTCACCCAAAGAGCAGTGGAGAGAGCTATGCGCGGAGTCTCCTTGCGGGATCGAATCAGAAATAAGGAGATCCGCGGAGAACCAAGGTGATCGATATAGCCCGACGAATTCCCAAATTTGAGTGGCAGTGGGCGGGGCACATTGCTCGTAGGACAGACGGCCTTTGGTGCGGAAAGGTTCTCGAGTGATGACCACGCACGCACGCGTGGACAGGCCCACCACGAGATAGACCAACGATTTGGTAAAGATCGCGGGAAGCCGCTGGATGCGGGCAGCGCGGGACCGATCGTCGTGGATGATATGATGATAAACCAAAACACTACAGTTCATCTATTTTATAACTTTGCCCAATATACGGTAGTCATTATTCATAATGACCGCGAAAAGTGATTAGTCATGCAGTTTTAATTATATTGCTCACTTGACACGGGTGTTATGTATACAGACCGGTCATTGTTCATAGTGACCGGACTTCTTAAGTTGCCGGTAACATAAACACCGACATCCAAATTGTAACTAGGTAATATTGCTTTTCTGTGAGACTCGAGCTGAGAGTGAGAAGCTTAGTTAGCCATGTGTATCTATGCCTATATACTATCTATACCTAGTGACAATATCTTACTGGATATGACTTGTAGATGTACTCTCCCTCCACAGGGTACTCGCCTGCTGTCTGCCTCACTACTGACCAGCACTATTTCATGTGCTCTATCCATAAATTTTACATGCTTTTCATATATGTAATAGTTATAAAATTATTGGCCTTTTAATTACTACCATTTACGTTACAATCATATTGACAATTGACTTGTATACATCCAGTTAGAATACGTGTTCCACGTCAAAAATATTCTTTTGAAAAATACTGGAAAAATATGGGAACGCGTTCGAAAAACGAATACAATATTTTCCAACCAACATGCAGATTCCAGATTCTATCTCGGAAACCGTTTGTATCGCTTGTAAATTCTGGTCGCCTGGTACCACAAACGTTTCTATTCGCTTTGTTTAATCAAAAACCACCCCTAAAGTCTTCATTATAGTGATGTATGGGAATGTAAGGGTAGGTTGGTAGTTTTGTAAGTAAACATCCACTGTCGGTGCCCAAATTGTTGCGGTCTGTCCGTGTGTATGTTTGTTTGTTGTGAACATTACAGTTGTCGTTAATTTGTTTGCGCTTCGATGGGAAATTGTCTTGGCTGTTGTAGGCCGGAACAGCTCCGTATATAGTTAACGTCATAGGTAATTGCATTAGGAACTAGTAAACTGTTATACTAACTTCATAACTTCAGCTTGCTGTAAGGTGTACATTATGAGCACACGATGCAGATGCAAACGCAGCGCTAACGAGGCTGGTTCGCTGTTTACATGAACAACTATGTATAACACTGTGCTATAAATCTGTTGGACATAAAAGAAAGAAAAGTAGTTATAGCCTATAAAATATAAAAGATAGATAGATAGATAAGCATTTATTTGCATCGATGTACACACACATAACGAATTTTACTTATGAAAAATACAACTAAAACAATAAAACACAAGTACAGAAATAAACAAATATTATGTGTGTGCCGCAGTATACAATGAAGTCGTTTAAAAAGGCTACAGCTCAGTGTATGGATTTGCCCAAGGCGGGCGAAGCACTGGTATTCTGCTGAAACATGAGGGTTGGTCGTGGGACAAATGGAATGTTGAAATGTGTTTGGTGTTATCAAATTAAAACTAACGTTATTGGTAAAAGAATATTGTGTAAGATTATTCCCGTAACATATTGGATTCAATTAATAAAATATATGTATGTACCTAATTAAGTTATTGAACCAAATTTATTATTATTATAGAATAAATTGATAATTAATGAAAAATTAAGAAATTATTGCAATTTTCGATTTCATATTCTGTACCTAGATGTTAAAATTATAATAAACTATTTCGATTTGTGATGCCCAAGCTATGGATCCAATCTACAGCCCCCTACCACAGATTACTAATAAGTTACTATATATTATTCTCATGATAGGAAGACAGTGGAAAGGTAGCGGTCTGGAATACCAATCTTCTGCTTTTCCATCAAAAAACATCTATATTTGGATTGAAATGTTGGTTTAGATCTCAGTATTCTTATAGGAGGAGGTATGTTATTCCAACATTTTGTGGCTTGGTAACGAAAACTTCCTGTAAATGCCGTGGCTTATGACAATAGCCCGCCAATAGAAAGCGACTTGGCCTTGTACTATACCTGTCATGAAAAGGTGAGAACCTTAACTTAGAATATAAATATTCTGGTTCTTTAAACTTTAGAACGCCGAACACCAGGTTTTGAATGTCTATGTGGGAATACATTACTAATAGAAACTAACCTAATAAATTATAAAAAAAACTGGTCAAGTGTGTGTCCAGCTACGCGCAGAGGGTTCCGTATTTGCCCTTCTCATGCAGATTTTGAAGGGGGCTGTTTGTTGTTTCACAAATAATTTTAAACAGAAAGTACATTTTAGAAGTTTTTCTACCATTACTCATTGTAAAACCTACTTGACTGTAATAGTTTTCCTTTTGATGGGGATTATTTTACGGAAGTAACGATTATAAAAAAAGTGGCCGTGTTTTTCTAAAATAACCTAAACCTAAAAAAGATTGCCGGGTAGAAATCACTTAATAGCGATAGGACCGCCTGGTTGTACAATTATAATTTTTTTGAAGCTATATTTAAGAAGTGTATTGTAGAATTTTATGCAATAAAGTGTACTTGATTGATTGATTGAATAACCGTAGTTAAAGCTATTTAATTATTATTACTATTATAAATAATAAATATATTATTATTTATAATTACCTTTTAGACTTTTCGAGTGCAGGTCAGAGCGATATTTTTTTATTTATGCTTTATTTAAAAATAAATCTTAATTTATCCAATGAGGGCGCCACTGGACGGTATAAACCCCATTTAAAAATAAAGTTAATATAAGAATTGAGGTATTTATGAGTTTTTTTTACGTAAGAAAAAAATTAGGGCACATTAGGTGAGTGAAATAGAAGTTATTTGCATAGTTTTTTTTTAAAACCATCATCGACGCACGCGCCTTGAGGAGATTGATATTGATTGGTAGTATCGTGCACCCTACCTGTTTTTCTACCTACAAATCTTCCTACCTACATCACTTCCCATCAGGTGAGATTATGGTCAAATGCGTATCCAGTTAACCATAAAAAAAAAAAAAAAAAACTAATGTCCCATGGCTGTGGGTTGTCTGGAAGAGACCGCTTTTAGTGATATATGTTCTATTGTTATCATCAAAAATTATTGTAAATTATTTTGCGCAATAAAGAGTATTTATATTATATTGTATTCGACTGGCAGGATTCGTAGGGTTCCTATCATGCGAAATTTATTTAAAAATCATATTTTCTCCAACATTTCTTCATTTAATTTAATGATGCAATTATATGGTATAGGCCACAAACGCGACCGTCAAATTACACAACGCGGGATACACATTTACTCGAAAAAATAAATAAACTACCTATGTCAATACCTTCTATTTCATTTACCTAATATGTCCAATTTTTTTTCTTACGCTAAAAAAACTCATGCTGTATATATTTTAATTTAAATGTTTCGCATATATAGCATAAACTGGTGCACAGTTGTGGTTGGCTTGGTTGCGCCCCGTAACGGTTAGCGCCCCTCCGCCGTGGTTACCCGCAACCTTCGCCCCACTAATGTAGACACGCAAAATTCAACAGAGCTGCTGTGTTAAAATGGATTTCTATTTCAGCTAGGTTTTAAGCGTTCAGTGTGGCCATGCCAATGCTACCGATGGTCTGTATGTCATTCGATTATTTTAAATGATCTAAAGGAAACCTAAAGAAAAAAAAATAGGTACGTCTCATTGTATAATATTTTAAAATTGACATAAAAATCAAAGTCATTTTATTAAAAGAAAAATGTGCGCCTATTACGAGAACCCAAGGTACAGCCAGAAACAGGAAATGAATGTTTCTCAGGAAATCAAACACTTTTTGATATTTACATATTAAACAAAAAAACCAGGACAATATTAAAAATAACCAAAAGGCGAGCTCATCTCTATATAACAATAATTGTAACAAATAATAACAATAAATAAAATAAACTACTGTAAGTAAAGTCTTCATTGCACTATCGCATTAGGGTAAACCTGTAAAGATAGTTGTAAGTTTGGAAATAAATAAATAAATAAATAAATAAATAATTATAATATAATAATAATAAATATTTCGGACACTTACACCAATCATCTAGTCCCAAACTACGCAAAGCTTGAGCTACAGATACTAGATAACGGATAAACATACATAAATATTTATAAAAACATCCATGACTCGGGAATAAATGTATATGAGCATTTATTCCCGAGTCATGAATGTTTATATACAAACATTTACCCCTCGAACCCGTAACCGTTGGTTTCGCTGACAGGGTCACTATCCACTACATCAACCGGTCGTTGATCGTCGTCTATAAGAGATGTCTTCCAACAAACTTACTGAGTAAGGAGACAATATTTTATTTAGTTACAGCAATTACTGATTTCAATAATATAATAATGCATATTTCAACAGAGGTTTTTTGACTCTATCAAAATAGCGGAATTTCACTCTGTGTATTCTAGCGTCATGACGTGATTTTACAGATACCTAGAGAGCATAGCCGTCAAAATACAAAAAAAAAAATTGCGTTCGATAGCTAACAATTCCTACGTTTCCTACTACAATGCTCAGGTTGTACATGACCTATTGTTTGTACTCTGTTTTATGTAATTTTTTGGTGCAATAAAGAACATTAAAGAGCTACGGCTGCAGATGGATGAGCTATACTTCTTAAGTAGGCAGCACAGTAAGCATAGGATTGGCACAGGGGAGTTGGCCCAAAGCAGTTCTACAGTATGGCGTCGCGAATGGAGCATTTATTTTATATCATATCAACTGTATCCACTGTATCCGTCTCAGCCTCCTCCCACTAGAAAAGGTCGTAATCCATTGCAAGGCTCCGCCATCGTTTAACGTGTCAAATCAAATCAAATCAAATATGTTTTATTTCGTAAGTTATAACAATAACATTTGAAATCGTCATGACATACTGTTATCGCTCATTCACTATAGGCAGTCTCCCCAGAGAAGAACGAGCAAGAAACTCCGGGGTTGCTCTTTTTAAATAAGTCAATACAAATACAATTTGAAGTAATTGTAAAATTTATGATTCGGCAAAGAAAAATAAGAATAAAATATACTGGATATTGCCGAGCGGTTCATGTCCACGTATTCTTATCATCCAGATAGTCAGAAATTTTATAATAGCCTTTGGCACATAGTTTCAGTTTAATGGTTGTTTTAAATTTATTTAAAGGCAAATTTTGAATGTCTACCGGAACCCTATTGTAAAAGTGTACTCTGAAACACGGAAACACTAGTATTAAAATACCACTAGTCGCCACCCATCCAAGGCGAATGCGACTATGCTACGAGTTCTTCATAAATAATACAAAAAATACTTGATAAACTATTAAATCCTATGTTATGATCCCCTCTCGGAACACTCCACAAACCCTCCCTGAATCACCGTTTCAAAAATGTCTACGTCATTACAGAAGCAATTATTACTCCCGCTAAAATAATACCACGAAATCAGACTCTTACCAATAGCTATGTAATTTCAGGATCCTGTCTGATATTCAATATTAGGAGGCCGTCCCATTGGTCGGATCCGTGATACCTACTCGTCTGCAATTAACTTCTCTTCCGTCGCCGCGGGCTAACGACAAATCACTTTTCAGGTCCCCCCCACTGTAATCTCGACTTACCCGGCACAGACTAAAAATACACTTGAACTGTACAATTTCAGAGGAACTACAAATAATAAAATTGACGTAGGTACCTACAAATATTTGCAGTACAAAATTATGAGGTTTTATTCCGTCCAGTGGCGCCCTCATAGGATAACTTAAGATTTCTTTTTAAATACAGAATAATTCAAAATAATCGCTCTGACCTGCACTCAAGTGGCTTAAAAGATAAATTATAAATAATACCTAAATAGCTTTAACTAGCTTTCCAGAATTCACGATTATAAAAAAAGTGACCGTTTTTATCAATAATGTAAAATTCTCGAAAATAACCGCAATTTAAGCTACTTATATTTCATTTTAATGCTTTTCGAGTGTAGGTCAGAGTGATTTCTTTTAATTTATTCTGTATTTAAAACGAAATCTTATTTATCGAATGAGGGCGCCACTGGACGGAATAAACTCGCTTAATTTGGAATAGGTGGTTCTACACTCATTTGTTCCACGAATTGTACACCGACAGAACGTTTTGCCGCAGAACGATTGCCACAGAACTTTTTATCGGTGTTCGATTCGTCGAAGAAATGAACGTCGAAGAACGGTTCCCTAATTTTAAATATTAAATTATTTCCCTATATTTTTAAGTTATGTAGAATAAACAATTTTTTCTTCTTTCTTCCTCTTAATTTATAAAGTAAAAGTGTGTCTAATCACATATTAGCAGACCGAACATAATTGTATCAAATAGCGTAGCCCATTTCCATACAAAAGTATTAGCAAAGTTTAGGCTTTGATGTATGAGGAAATATCTAGAAATAATAATAATAATAATAATAAATATCTTTGCACATACACACAGCGCCATCTAGTTCCGCACTAAGCAACTAGGCTTGTATTATGGATACCAGATGGTTGATAAACTACACAAATACATTTTTTTTTGTAAATAAATACATAAATAAATGAAAAACATTCATAAAAGAAAGAAACACATCAGATTATACCTTATCCTTGCCAGTATTTAGTTTGGAAACAAGCAATATTTATGTACAAAAAAAAAATATTAAATAACATAACATAAGCTGCATTGTTTTGATAAGCATATGAATCTTTGGTTACTATAAGGGTAGGTAGCGAAATCGACCTCTCTATAAAATCTGTGGTTGACCCCCTCTCAGGTGTGCATTTCTGTATATTTCGTAAGGTGTACCGTAGATGATGTTTCAAACATTCTTAATATTTGGACACCCAACCACTAATCCTTGGGATATTTCTGACCACCTCAGTTAGGGTAAACGGCGTGACATTATGAATATATGTAAAATAAATTAATTATTTTTTATTTCTTTTTGCTCAAAAGATTTAGTTTCCATAAACTAAATCTGAATAGATTAAGATTTCTAAATTTTTTGTTGTTGCTAGTGTTGTGTATTTTGTCAACGAAGAACGCTAATATCTGGAGAATAACAACAGTTTCACAGCGATTTTACTAGTATTCTGTTTAACATTTACTCTATGACGAATTATGGAGGACTACCAAACAGGGCCCCTCAGACTAACACCCACAAAATGACACTTAACGAGAAGTCGAAGGGCCAGTTATCGAATCACTTCAAAATGCATAGGATATTTAACGCTCGTGTGAATGCTGATGCAATTTTTCGGTAATTGCCTCGGGTCAGTAATGGGATAGAGTGTAATATTGGATGATTACTTTTGGTTTTCCACTTGGCATAATAGGTATAGAAGATCGGATAGCGTTCCTTCAAACTGCATGAACGGCATGGTCTTAAGAAGGTTTATGTCGTCCAGTGGCGCCCTCATTGGATAAATTAAGATTTATTTTTAAATATATATTGGTGTCGATTTGGATGACCACCAACTAAACTAAACTGAACTGGACTGGATTGGACTGGACTGGACTGGACTGGACTGGACTGAACTGACTGAACTGAACGGAACTGCACTGAACTGAACTAAACTAAACTATAACCAGTTTTAGAGTAGTACTATCTCTTTCTCCCTGGAACAGTACGATGCGACGATACCACTCCAAAACTGGTTTTAGTTTAATTTAGTTTAGTTGGTGTACATCCGAATGGACACCAGTATCAATTCGAAAATTTGGATGTTTGTTTGTTGTGTGAATTTTGGTATATAGGTAGAACATACCCTGGATTAAAACATAATGACATATCCCGATAAATTGAGTAGTTCCCGCGGGATAAATAATTTTCCGCGGATAAAGTTGTTATTACATGCAGGCGAAGCCCCGGGCGAAAAGCTAGTATAGAATAAATATTGCCTGCACTCGAGAAGCCTAAAAGCTAATTATAAATAATACATAAATAGCTTTATATAATATAATAGTTAATTCAACTCTCACAAATTCTCACTCAAGTATTCCTTTTTATTATTATTGTTAAATTTATTACTAAATTTACATTATTTTCAAAAATCAAATCAAAATCAAAAAAATGCCTTATTTTGTAGGTACACAGGGTACACTTAAAATAGTCAGATTTTACATTTTTTAAGCTACGTTTTTATTTAGTAAAATAAATTAATATAACATAGCTATGGAAGAGTGAGGTCTTCTGATATAGGTATTTCTATCAAGGAGACCTTAACAACTGATTTATTAAAACTGATATTTTACTGAAAACAAAATAATTTGAATTTGAGCTTTAATTACGCTTATTTTCGAAAATTTCAAACTATTGATAAAAATTGGCACTTTTTATAATCATAAGTTCCGGAAAATAACCCCCGTCAAAGTTAGGTATTATTTATAATTAGCTTTTAGCCTTCTCGAGTGCGCAATTTTTTTGATTTATTCTGTATTTAAAAATAAATCTCAATTTATTCAATGACCATTTAGGACTGGTCCACTGGACGGAATAAACATTTTTAAGACTGATGGAAAGTTAAGTAGGTACTTGGGACATCCCGTCTCAAGCTCTGATAAAGACAACATGGGTATAGAGGGAGAAAGAAGTTCACTAGCTGTAAAGGGAAACATGGATAACATGTTGGATACCACAGATTGTTTAGACGTAAGAAAATAGTGCGTCGGTGGCTCAGCAGTTAAGACGCGGTCACCCAATTTGGGAGATTCTGCCACTTTACTGAGGAATGACTTGACCGTGACTAGACTCTGTATACGCCAAGTATACGACGAATTACTTGTTTTGACTGAGACTGACTTATAAACTGAAAAAATAAGAGAAATAAGGACATGGCTATACAGCCATGTCCTTATTATATTATGTCCAGCCCATACGGGCTTAGATCCCTTCGCCTTCTCCGAGAGACATTTTACTAAAAAAGTAACTTTACCGCAGACGCGACCATGACACAGATTACTAATAAGTTACTAAAGTACCATGACGCGACCGAATGAACGAACACGCCACGTTTAACACATTCCAAAACACTAATTGAAGCCTTCAACAAGAAGGCTCCAGTTGTTGACTCCAGCTCCAGAAAGTTCAACATGAGGTTCCAGGATACGGGGTTGTGCAGATAATGTGGTGATCCCTTTTTTTTTTGTCCCCGCGGCGACCTTCTTCGGCAGTAGGGAGGACCTGGGAACGCATAAGAGGCTGGCTCCACCCATTACCCATTTGTATCCTGAATAAGTAAGTAAAATAAATAACGAGTAGCCTTTTAATCCACGGGAAAGAAATCGGTGATTTCCTTTACCGGAAACCCGGTATGGCTCGTGATAGAATGAATGTACCATTTGTGCTTGTAGTTCGTTGAATCGATACCAATACCGGTTTTCAATCCCCACTCACGTCAGAACCGTCGACGCTCCCATTGGGTCGCGTAAACCGATATTACAGCAATATTTCTAATGGCAGCCGATCCAATCTCGCGTGATGGCCTCTCTGTCGTTGTGCTATGACTTACTTTGCACGAAGTAGTCCGAACAGATTGCATTGTACCAATATGGTTCGAATTCATATTATGAAGAATGGAAATAGGTTTTGTTGGGTATGTGTCCGTCGGTGACCGTTTAAATAAGGCATTGCTGAAGCAGGTGATATCTGACTATGGGCCTCATAAGCTCACGGTCATATGCTGTGGAGACGACGATGCTTGATGTTTCGCTGCGAAATCGAATCTAGAATTATGAAATTCGTAAACTTTCGTAAGCTTTGTAAGTTGAAGTGGCTGCTTAGAGAAAGAAAACAGTTTATTTGCCACAAGTGGGCACACACTAAATGTACACAACAAACTTAACATATAAAAACATTAAAAAGAATACACTACAAAACAATAATCGTCGAGCTGCATTGCTTAAGAAACAAAAATGAGAACTAATATTTCGGAACGATAATTTCCCTAAATGTTTTGAATTTAATGAAATACCCATCAAATGAGCATTTCTTTTAAAGAAACACATTTTTCAACTTTAGCGTATTTAGTTGCTTAGTACTTGTGTTTCTTACAAATGCTTAATTTTTAGCAATTGTTACTACATTTACAACAATTTATTAAATATTTCAAGAAAATCGCGGTTATTCGTTTTTCCGAGGTCAAACCGTATTTTCCCTGGGTATACACCTTGTGAGAGGAAAGCCACGTGTAAAAAGAGAGTGTATAAATAATATGTGCTTTGTTACTTAGCGGGAAAGTATTGTGTCATTGTAATAATATGTGCTTTGTTACGTAGCGGGAAAGTATTGTGTCATTGTAATAATATGTGCTTTGTTACGTAGCGGGAAAGTATTGTGTCATTGTAATAATATGTGCTTTGTTACGTAGCGGGAAAGTATTGTGTCATTGTAATAATATGTGCTTTGTTACGTAGCGGGAAAGTATTGTGTCATTGTAATAATATGTGCTTTGTTACGTAGCGGGAAAGTATTGTGTCATTGTAATGCACTCGGTTTGGTTGGTGGTAGGGCATTTTAAAAATGCAATGTTAATAGCATTGTTGTGTTCCGGTTGTCAAAGATAAGATAGCCAGTCCCCCAAAATAAGATAGGGTTTTCGGATCAGTACGCTTCCACCTTCGGCCTCATCTTCACTTAACATAAGGTGTGATTGAGGTCAAGTGCAAAACCGTTGTGCATAAAAAAAAACCGGTCCCCTCGTTTAGTCTTTAATTTAAACCGAACTCAAATCGGACCACGCATTACTGAAATACGTCCGGACAAAGACTGGATGCACACACACACGCATACACACAACACTTTCAAATACATAACACTCGTACAGGATATTCAATGTTCCGGGCGTCACCCAACTACCTACCCGCGACACATATTGCGGGCGTGAGCGAAATGTCGATGTCGAGTGTCGACACGGAAACGGAACGCCGCCGACACTCGATACACTTACATAGATACGAGTGATGGGCATCGTCGATAGATGGCTGTTTTGTTTTGCTGAGTGAGGAATTTGCACTGGCATAATTCGAAAGGCGATTTCCTGGTGCCATATTATGTAGTCGCAGACGTCAAAATTTCAAATCTAACTGTCAATGGCGAAGTGTTCAGGGCGCGGAGTGAGAGTTTTGTTTTGATTTAACATTACTACCGCGTTCACGTTTACGTGACGTTTTGTATGAGGAAATGTGCAGCGCCTCTAGCGGATAGTTTGCAAAATTATTTTTTTTACTATGTCCTTTTTACGTAAACTGAGCCACCGACGCTTTTAGATTTTAATATATGCTGTTAACTTTTATCTGTTTCAGACTGTACGTATACCGCCAAGGCACGAGTCCCACTATCGTACTTACCGTCTTTTTAAAGTGTATCTTGTTATTGATTCTTAATCACTTACTTAATGATCGTTCTTCCAATTTGGATATTATTTGCAACCCCTCCGTTCGACCGCCTCCGTGGCACACATCGTTTGGTTGGTTGGTGGTAGGGCATTTTAAAAGTCCGCCTGGCTAGCTTCCATGCAAGGCTATAGCAAGCAGCAATGTTGAGCATTGTTGTGTTCCGGTTGTCAGAGATGAGATAGCTAGTCCCCCAAATGTGTTGGGGTTTCCGGGTCAGTACGCTTCCACCTTTCGACCTCATCTTCACTTCACTTCACTTAACATCAGATGTGATTGAGGTCAAGTACCAACACGTTGTGCATTAAAAAAAACCACTATTCCTATGTATTTGTTTTATAGAAAGAGTATTTGTATTTGTAAAACCACAGCCTGTATATTATAATTTAACTATACAAGTATATTTGAAACTGCTGTTGTTCGTCTTGAATAAATCAAATACTGCTGCTGAATTTGTTACGTTCAATAGTGTTTTACGAAGACCGCTAAGTGTACGCTCCGGCAAATTACGGAAGTTAGTCATAAGTTGTGCGTACCTACGGATACCGAAGCGATAACGCGGTGGATGGATGGGGGATATGGTTTCGGGCTTACGATATATTGCCAAAGGTATTCGATGCGAAAATGAAATTGCCTAAAAGACGAGATAGATGAAAGAGCGTATAAGTGCTTATCTACTTCAATCTATAGAAGGGAAATCTAGTTTTGATGTCCATGAAATAAAAAATAAATATAAATAAATAAATATTTCGGACACTTACACCAATCATCTAGTCCCAAACTAAGCAAAGCTTGTACTATGGATACTAGATAACGGATAAACATACATAAAAATTTATATAAACATCCAAGACTTGGGAATACACCAACCACTACACCAATCGGTCGTCAAAAGAAAAAAGGTTTGTTTACACTTTATTTTACAAAAATAATAGAAATACAACAGAATTACACGACATGTACAAAGGCGAACTTATATCCCTTTTAAGGCTTATTATATTTACTATAGCCTAATTATTATATTTCATAATATTCGTAAAAGAAAACCTTATTATGAAGATTTCTCTATGAACCGATAATACAGGGTGTAATTCATGTACACCCCTGAAGTGACATGGTTGATGGTTGATTTCGTTTAGGCGTGCATAAGATTTTTCGTGACTTAATAAGCTTGAAGAAAATTGAGCAAACTAAATGTGTAAATATCGTAAACTTCTCTACATTTATTCACGTTGTAACGCCCCCCCCCTCAAACCCACCTAAACAAAAACTTCCATCCCGAATGGATAAGATTATAAATAAATATTAATAAATGTAAATAAATAGGTACTTAAATAGGTTAAAGAGTAAAATGAAGTAAAGTGGTAGTGGTGTGTTACTAGACTAGTTATTTTGAGAATATGACCCCTAGTAAGACGGCAAGGTTGCCCTAGAAAAGTAATATTTTCTAATAACTAGTAAAGTTTTATGTGAAGGATACGCCGAAGGATATTCTCCTTACAGTACTGCCCGTAATATGTATGTGATGGAAGTAGTGGTCTGAAGAAATAAATTATTTATAATAAAATAAAAATAATAAAATGGAATGATGATGATGAATGTATCACGCTAAACCTTTAGCCTACGTAACTAACCGACTCTAACTTACCTACCTACGGAACTCTCGCGTGAGAACCATTTTTCCCACGGAACCCTAAAAAGTAACTAAATACGTATAGACATTTGGAATGGTTTCTGAATTATTTATGGCCTTGTGATTCGTCTAGTGCTACGTTGTGTCCGATAGTAAACCAAATCCTTTTAGGAACGTAGAAACGCTTATCTATCTAACTTCTCACTACCTATTGGCTATGTATTTCTAATCCCTAACTAACTGGTCTTCAGAACAATGCCTGACGGAACCTGAAATGATTACCCTACTAACCCTACTGAATCTAGAAAGCTCTATCTAATACCTTGGATAAAATAGTACAGAGCATTCTCTTATTGGACCTAGGAACCCTTGACTGTCCAGATACCACTTGGAACTTTATAACATTAAATAGACTAGTAAGCAAACTAGTTTTGGTGCGGTAAAGTAGGAGCCCCTCCCCGCTCCGGAAGTAACCTTCCGCTGATCATAGCCAGCTACCATCGGCCGCGTCTCCGGACGGGATAGCCGTCTGCCGCTAACATTTCTTAATTTATGGGAGAAGAGCCTTTAATCACTCAAACAGTGTCTGTCAGATATGACGACTTTTCTCTATAAGAGGACATAAAACTTTGATATTGGTAATAAACATATATAACGAAATAGATGTACTAAATCAGATTCGACCTCTCAAATGATAGTTTCGAGGATTAAAACTATGATGTGTTTCACCCATCACAGTTAGTTGAAGAATAGCTATTCCATCATTCTCTGGAATTCGCTATATAAAGGGCATTGCTCTGCTTGGCCCTTATGGCTTATGTTGCTGTATATTACCAACATGAAGTAGTTAGCATCTTCTACGTTCTCTAGCAGAAGAGAGGCTAATAGTGTAGTGAGGTAGCATTAGATATAGTATGTAAGTAGAGTAAGTACCTTTATTATGTCATTCTCTTGATTTAAAACAGACAGTAATATACGGCATTTCAACTGAAGAAGACGTTTTAATTATATCCACCTATAAAACCCGCCACGCCGCATGGCGACCGTGACACCTCCCGCGTAGGCGCCGACGGGCGTCCGGGCGATTCAGCACATTCTCTCATGCAGGTGTGCAGACATTATGCGGTGCATCGAAATTACTCGTGCGTTATTAGACGTGTTGTGCGGACAAGTTGACAATTATTATAAAAAATCAATCAGTTTTACTTTTAGTAGTGAAAATGGGTACCACCAATTCTAAAGAGGAAATCATAATACCACAGAACGGCGGAGGACAACAAAATTACGTCAATGGCAGAGAGCTGAGTCACATAACAATCAACAATATAGTACTGTCAGTATTTCTGGTGGTTGCAGGAGCAATGCTTATTTTCTTCCTTTTTCGTGTGTACAAAAATTGCCACAAAAAATGGATATCAATTGAAATCAGGAGAGAGATGGTGAGACGAATTCAGGAAAGAATTTCAATACGCAAAGGTCGAGAACAGAATGAGGCACAAGGAGAGGTTTGAAGAAAATGTTCTACGTGTGTTATTTTTAAATTTTCAGTGAAATGCGTTAAAAAAAAAAAAAAAAAAAAAATTATGTATCGTTTTAAACGTATAGTGAAAGTGCGTTAAAATATAAAAATAAGTTAAATAAAAATAATATGTGTGCGCGGAAAATTAAAATATAAATGGTGCAGATGAACTGACAAACTTTCTACATGATAAATTAGTATAGTAAGAACAATAATAGTAATTAATAGTAAGTAGTTACATAGAGATATTTCCTTTCTCTTATTACTAAGTAATAATAATGATTTCTTTTCTCGGAATAAGTTATATCTATAACTTTCAATAAATAGTGTTTTTAGAATCTATCCTTGACTGTAGATGGCGGAAACTTTAAATAAATTGTACGAAGAATTAGTTACTTTGAAAGTGTATTTAAGAAAACTTGGTAAGAAAAGGAGAGCAGAAAACTTAGGTAAGGAAAAGCTTTCTCAATCTAATGAGTTATATAATAAATATAAAACATATATTGCAAACTTTGATTTTAAATCAATATCTGAGAAAGAATATCGTACTATACAAAATATTTGCGAAAATATAGAAAAAGTTTTCAAAAATATAAATAATTATTTTATTGAAAGTTATAGTAGTGATAGTGACAGTAATTTTGAGGATTGTGATCCAAAAATGGCCGAGATATTTGACATCAAAACGGCAACCAGCCTGATTCCAGTAATGGATGGCAAAGAACAAACTATTGAGAAAATTATTGACGGCATCGAGATGATGAGCGGTATCCTGAAAACCAATGAAAATAAATCGTTGTTGATTTCTTTCGTATTAAAAACAAGATTAAATAAATGTGCAAAAATAAAATTGAAATCGACGTATACATCCGTTGATACTTTAATACAGGATATAAAAAAGTTTTTGTTGCCAAAGAAATCAGCAAATTCATTGTTAATTCAGTTAAACAACATGTCGCAAAATAATTTATCTATTAGGAATTATGGTGATAAGCTGGAGGAATTATTTTCTAATCTCACAATGGCGCAAGCGAATAATGATCAGGCCGCTTGCGAAATTCTGAGACCAATAAACGAAAATTTGGCTATTAAAAAATTTTCAGATGGCCTAAGGAACAGACGTTTAGGAACCATTATTGCAGCACGAAACTACAGTGACCTTAAGGAGGCCGTGCGTGCAGCGGAGGACGAGGAGCTGGCGCAGCCTTCGCAGTCAGGGGTACTAATGTATGCTAGAGGTAGGTACCCTAGATTTAGAGGTCAACAGACACACCAATACCGTGGAAGAGGAGTTTGGAACTCCAGTGGTAGAGGCCGAGGTAACAATTACAATACTTATTCACAAGGTTTCAATTATCAGAGAGGAGGACATATCCATCGTGATCATCGAGGTCGGTTCAACTATCGGGGTCGTCCTGGTAATTTGCGTGCATCAAATAATCAACACAGAGCATACGCAGCTGATTATCAACAAAATAAAGGTGACGTAGACGACGGTGACGACAACAAATCAAAAGAAGCAGACTTGTCACAGTTTTTTCGTTCATAAAATCTTAACATGTCAAGGTCTAGCATCTATTAATTTTTACATAAATAACACTCAAACTAAATTTTTATTAGATACGGGTGCAACTTTGTCTATTTTACATAAAAGCAAAGTCCCACAGTCTATTATATTACACAAAGATAACATAGTAATCCGAGGCATAGGTGGGAACATCGAATCAGCAAATGTAGCCTACGTTCCGCTGACAACACGAAACGGAACACAGTTGCAACATAAATTCCACGTATTAGATATCATGCCATGTAATGCAGATGGTATTATAGGACTGGACTTCTTGCAAATGTATTATGCAGATATCAACTTACATTCAAATGAACTTACATTGCTGCATGATAACAAAGAATGTGTAATAGATATTTATGAAGGTAATGAAAAGGAAAACTATTTAACGATTCCAGCTAGAAGCGAATCCATACATTTTATTCCATTAAATTCGTCATTTAATCAAAGCACGGATTATGTATTATTTGCGGACGAATTACAGAAAAATTTATTTTTGGCAGGTAGCATAGTAAAGCCTAGTAATGGTAAAATTCCTATAAAACTTCTCAATATCAGTGATAAGCCAATTCAATTACCAATGTTTACACCGCAGGTTGATGCATTACGAAATTATGATGTATGTAGTTTTGGGAGAGAAGAAATTAATTCTCAAAGAGTAAAAAATTTGTTATCACAAATAAAATTAGATCATTTAAATTTAGAGGAGCGAAATTCTATTGAGTCAATATGTGCTAAATACTCAGATGTATTTTACTTAGAAGGTGATACACTTAGTACAACAAATATCATGAAACAGTCAATTACTTTGAAACCATACACAAAAGCAGTGTATGTGAAACCATATAGATTACCTCAATCTCTTAAACCAGAAATTGATAAACAAATAAAAACAATGTTGGAAAATGATATTATAGAAAAAGCAACCAGTGATTGGAATAGCCCAATACTTTTAGTTCCAAAAAAATCAGTAAACAATGACAAAAAGAAATGGCGTTTAGTTGTTGATTTTAGGAAAGTCAATGAAGTCATTCAAGATGACAAATTTCCTCTCCCAAATATTGCAGACATTTTAGATTCGTTAACGGGTGCTATTTATTTCAGTCGTATAGATTTGAGTCAAGCATTTTTTCAGACTTTACTTGACGAAAACAGTAGAAAAATAACTGCATTCAGTACAAGCACGGGGCAGTATCAAATGAAACGCCTACCTATGGGACTTAAGATAAGTCCCAGTGCTTTTGCGCGAGTTATGTCTATTGCCATGTCAGGGCTTACATACGAAAAATCATTCTGCTACTGCGATGATTTATGCGTTTTTGGCAGGTCTCTGGATATACATAATAAAAATTTAATAGACGTCCTAGAAAGATTACGTAATGTTAACTTAAAAATTAACCCACAAAAGTGTGATTTCTTAAAGAAAGAACTTAATTATTTAGGGCACGTAGTCTCTGCTGAAGGCGTTCTGCCAGACCCAGAAAAAACAAAAACTCTACATAATTATCCTACTCCAAAAAGCGCTGACGACGTACGTCGATTTGTCGCATTTTGCAACTATTATAGAAAATTCATTAAGTCTTTTTCTGAAATTACAATACCATTAAATAAGCTATGCCGTAAAAATATAGAATTCGTTTGGACAAATGAATGTGAAAAGTCATTTCAATTTTTAAAAAACGCTTTAGTTTCTCCACCAGTTTTACAATATCCCGATTTTTCTGAGGAAAATGAAT
This sequence comes from Oegoconia quadripuncta, assembly GCA_949316235.1. Lineage (NCBI taxonomy): Eukaryota > Metazoa > Arthropoda > Insecta > Lepidoptera > Autostichidae > Oegoconia > Oegoconia quadripuncta. The sequence continues at coordinate 16,834,052 of OX438746.1, forward strand.
TTATTTTACAGTGTGACGCATCAGGTTTGGCTATAGGATCAGTTCTATGTAACAAAGATATGAGACCAGTTGCATATGCTAGCAGACCATTAAATAAAGCTGAATTGAACTATCCAATTATACAAAAAGAGTTACTTTCTATAGTGTGGAGTGTAAAACATTTTAGACCATATTTATTTGGCAAAAAATTCACTATCATGACTGACCACAAACCACTAATATATTTATTTGGCATGAAAGATCCATCCAGTCGACTCTTAAAATTTAGACTACAGTTAGAAGAATACGATTATAAAATTGTTCACATTAAAGGAAGTGATAACGTAGTGGCAGACGCACTCAGTAGGGTGTCCATAACATCCGATGACTTAAAATTAATGAATAATCAAATAATGATGGTTATGACACGTGCTCAAACAAAAAAATATGAAAATGAGTTATCTAGTGGTTCAAATAAAAACACATCGATTCCTAATATATCCACTAATCGTAGGCCTGATCAACCGAAGATTGTGGAAATATTACGAAAGCCGACTGATTTTATTGAAATTAAATTTATTGAAGAACAGGATTTAAATAAATTACGAAATAAAAATTTTGTAACAAAAGAATATAATTGCTTCGCATTCATAAGTAGTCAGCTGACATTGTATATAAATCTTAACTACATGCTACATTTCACGCGAGACGTATTTGTAGATGAGTTAAGCAAATTTTGTAAACAAATAAATATAGAAAACTTATGTATTATTAAATGAGAAAATAACGCGTTATTTATTAAAGATATTTGCGAAGAAATAAAAAATAGAGTAATATGGTCCGGACCGAATTTAAATATATTAAGAAATGTAAAAAGAATTACAGATCGTGACGAAATAAAACTAATTCTAAATGACTACCACTTATTACCCACTAGCGGACATGCCGGCATCCGTAGAATGGTAAACAACATTAAAGGTAAGTACTATTGGCCAGGACTGGAAACTGACGTCAGGAAATTTGTAAGTACATGTAAGAAATGTCAAACAATGAAATATTCAAGAAACACGAAGGAGCCTATGGAGATAACAACGACGGCTTCATCAGCCTTCGAAAAAATTTATTTAGACCTGGTGGGTCCATTAGATAGAGACGACGAGGGGTACTCCTACATCTTAACTATCCAATGTGAATTGAGTAAGTACGTAGAAGCCTATCCCTTATATAATAAAAATACAAATAGTGTAGCTACAGCCTTAGTTAATAATTTTATTTTAAGATATGGTGTACCAAACGCAATAGCAACGGACCGAGGATCAGAGTTCTTATCATCAACAATGACTGAGGTATGTAAACTACTGCACATTGATAAAATGCATTCAACGGCTTATCACCACCAGTCAATAGGTTCATTAGAAAATGTACACAAACATCTTGGTGTATTTTTACGAATACAATGTAACGAATATCCAGAGACTTGGAGTCACTGGTTACCGTTCTGGTGTTTCTCATATAATACATCAGTACATAGTGAAACTAAGTATACACCTTTTGAATTGGTATTTGGCAAAGAATGTAAATTGCCGAATAATTTGATAAATATTGTAGAACCAATCTATAACACAGATAATTATGCATTAGAACTAAAATACAGATTACAAGTGTCCCATAGAGATGCTAGAAAACATTTGTTAAACAGTAAAATAGCAAGAAAAACAATGTACGATAAAAATATCAATCCTGTTAATTACAAAGCAAATGATTTAATATTAGTTAAAAATGAAGCTAGAAGTAAATTAGATGAAATATATAATGGCCCGTTTAAAGTGGTCGAGGACTGTGGTCCAAATGTTAAAATACAAAAAAATGATAGCAATTTAGATTTGGTACATAAAAATCGTACTAAATTGTTTGTTCAAAATTAGTATAGGTAAATAGAATAGATAAACTGTAGCATTAGCATAGCGTGTAAGTTAATACATAAGATATAACTCGTTATGATTTAGTAGACAAGTACTAGTACTATGATAAGAAGCGGGTTCGAATCGCGCACGATTAACTTTTATTATAAGTATAATTTTACATTTTATTAAATTTGTCGTATTTCCTTGTACCATTTTATATTGTTTAGCTATTGTTTAGCAATACAAATAAAAATTTTGAGTTTATTTAGAATTTATTATTGGACAATTTTTTTTAAAATTTTATTTTACTAAAAAACTATTTGTATTGCGTAATATTAATTTTGTTTACGTCGTATTAGGTATTAAGAAAAAAAAAACATGTAGTTTTTTTTTTCTTTTCTCCAACCCCTATGGTGTAGTGAGGTAGCATTAGATATAGTATGTAAGTAGAGTAAGTACCTTTATTATGTCATTCTCTTGATTTAAAACAGACAGTAATATACGGCATTTCAACTGAAGAAGACGTTTTAATTATATCCACCTATAAAACCCGCCACGCCGCAATAGGAACTGCTCAGCCTGTCCTAATTAGTAACGTACAACAAAATTAGCTTATTATTTCAAGCTATAAATTCAGTAAATTTAACTGTATAATTCATTCTTTAAGCGGTCGTACCTGATTTGGTTATCAGATCAGCTCTTGACTGGATGGCTCAATTACAATAAATATAGGAAAAGAATATAGATAAACACAAACGGATGGATCAAGCTATCCTTGTGTAAGTAAATGGAGCTTGTCTTCGCATTAGTTCAGCTGTTCAGTACGTTCCAGGTAAAATTACCTTAGATAGTTCGTAACATCGGAATTTCCCAAGTATATTTAAGGAGAATGGCTGTCATTTATGTTTAGGTCAGTCCCTATCCCTTTGGGCAAGGAACCTTCCTAGGAGTCTGCTCAGCCTGCTCCGGAATGACTCCCACGATCTTCAAATATCCGAGAGGCTTTCCGACGACGATTTCTTTATGTAGGATTAGTACAGGTAGCGTCACGAATGTTTATTAGACAAATTGGATCTATTAATTTCTGTGCCTCGATAACTCGGAAGGCCGAGTCCTCAAATCAAAAATAATTCAGTCTTTGCATTCTGAATGCTCTTCGTCGGGCTATCTAACCTAAACAACTCACTGCTAAAGGCTTAGAACCTGTCGCCCACTACCCCCATTCCCTTATAACCTGGTCGTCTTCCTACGAGAATGCCTCAAATATGACTAGCTTAGTTTCTAAACACATATGATACCTACTAGTTTATACACTCTCAGACTTGTAGCTGTTTACATTGCAATGTTTGAACAGATAGCGAACCTGCTTTAGCATGTCGGGTAACGACTAGAAATTGCCTGCTCACCCTAACTTGCGTTTTCTAGACAGATAGCGAACTCATCTTATTAACAATATAAACAGATAGCGAACACATCTTAGCATGTCGGGTAATGCCTATCAATTGCCTGCTCCCCCTAACTTGCGACTGTTATAAACAAATAGCTTTATAAACAGGTAGCGAACCCATTTTATCATGTCGGGTAACACCAAACAATTGCCTGCTCTCCCTAACTTGCGACTGTTGCAAATAAATAACCTTCTAGACAGATGGCGACCTCTTCTTAGGTCGATGGCGTGGCGATGTCAGCGTTTAGAAATAGGTTAAGACGCAAATATGCAATAGTAATAATCAAACTACTCACCTGGAGAACCCGGATGACCGCACTGCTCCCCGCTTCTCACAGTCTCCGCGCCTTGTATTGGATCTGCCGTGGTCCGTCGACCTCTTCTTCGTGTTGACTGCTCCGTCTCGGTCCGTCCTGGTGTATCCCGCGTCTGTCCTCTTCTTCGTGTTGACTGCTTCGTCACGGTCCGTCCTGGAGTAATCAACTACTCACCTAGTAAATCCGGATGTCCGCACTGAACTCCACTTATCACTATCTTGATCCACTTCTGCCGAGGTCCGTCGACTTTTTCTCCGTCTTCCCTGTGCCGCGATCCGCCTCCGAGTAACTCTCTTCGTCGTGTTCTCCTCGTCACGGTCCGCCCTGGAATAAACCGCGTCTCTTCCCCCCCTCACCTTTTATACCCACGCAAAAGGACGCCGTGAAAATTCCGAATTTTTGATTTTGGAAAGAACAATGGAACACAAATTCACTTCTTCTGTTTTCGTCGCAAGACTTTCGATGACACCCGAGGCGTCCCTTCTATATTTAAAATGCAAATTTCCATTCCTTCTAGAAAGAATTTCCTTCTAGAAACTTCTCGAAAGATCGATGGATCACAAGCTAACTTCTTTTGTTATGACGTATGACTTTTGGCGATATCCGAGGCTTTCCTCTATTGCGCTATAGAATTAGGGTTCCTCAAGATTGGGTGCAATTTGGTTTGTTGTATGGAAATTTACACTCAAATAAGCTATAGTTTCCGTTCCTCACTTTGCCTGTCTATATAAACCTATCTCAGAAATTACTCCACCGATTTCGATACAATTCTCATTAGTGGATGAACTGTTACTTAAACGTTTGCACATACTAATAATTAGCTGCCCCGCCATACAACAATTATTGCATTACATGTGCGAAGAAATTATCTAATCTAATCTTAAAATGCAGTCTAAATAAAATTCGAATAAAGCCGGGATAAGTTGCTAGCTTAAAATATGTTTGTGAATCATAACGAAGAGACTTGGTCCGTTACAATCTACCCCTCGATTTTAAAAGATAAATATAAAATAATTATCGAATAAAATTGGTAAACCTCAAATTTCCCTATTCATAAACATACGTCTCAAATTAGACCACAACTGCAACTAAAACTCCCTGAGGATTTAATCCGTTTATTCACATTTTCGTTTAGAGCTGCTTTCCTTTTTATGTGGTGTGTTTTTAAACCTAATATTTTACATTAAAAGTTTAACTTCCAACGGAAACCTCAAATAAAACAATTGTGATACCACTCCCTCTCACAAGGAAACTCACAACCGCATGCTGGAATCAGGGGCGTGACTCCCCAACATCTCTAGTAGATCTATATTTTTCATAACAAAACACGCTTTCGCTTACTACTCACGAGTTTATTGCAATCCAAAATATATCCCTGCTGTCAATTGGAGTACTTTAATAGCTATGAAGGATTAGTAGCACTATGATTGCTTATCTCCCGACTTCCGCTTTCCGTAAACAATGCCTGCTCATATTGGGTGAAGGTAAGTTGCCGTTCGTAGATATCCATGTGAGTGTGTTAATTCTCCTAAAAATATCGACCAAAATGGGTCGCATAACTTAAACCTTGCATCAATTCATAGGAGAATTAAATGTAAGTGTGATGTATCCAGACGCGAATGTGAATAACCGTCACTCTCTACATTTCGCAGCCTGTAAAATGAACTAGGTCCCTTTCTTGTCCTGAGTCAAAGTCGAGTCATAGGAATGATATAGTCGTCGTAAAGTTCCACATTCTTGCATCTCCTTTCACATTCTTCCTCTCTCACTCTCTCGCCTGACCCACTCACTTCACAGGAACTAAATGCAAAGACTTCTCTCCCTTCCAATAATTTCAGCAAAATAGCCTAACCCCGCTCCGTAAAAATATTTAAAGTTTTTCCCTACCCCACTTCACAAGTCAAGAATGAGTATAAATTTCTTATCTTTCTCATTCCAGGTAGATATTTAATCGTTGCAATTAAAATAAGTTGAATAAATCCTTTCTTTCGCCATCCTTATTTTAAATCTAAATAATATTATAAATGCAATAGTTGTTGTTCAATCACGTCGAAACGGATACACCGATTTGGACGAAACTTTGGTATGTAAGCAGAACATACCTTGGTCCGAGACATAGGCTATCCTTCATACCGATAAAATGAGTCGTTCCCGCGGGACAAACAAATCCGCGACAAGGCTATGCCACGCAAGCGAAGCCGCGGGCGGACAGCTAGTGGATTATATAAAGTTTGAAATATAAAATGTTAGTTAATCTAATATTTAATTAAATCGTAAACTAATTCCCCACTAAACACACAAACACATCCTCCTGTTCCATATTTTATATATCAAGGTAATATTAGAGTATGTGAATCTAAATTGTAGGTATAATAGGTATGTTCCCTCTCCTACTCCTCCTTCTCCTAGGCCTTCCTCTACCTACAGACCTCAATTTATCTCAAGTTACCTAGGTCCTCCACTGTCTTTAATAACTTCGATTCTATCACAAAAGGTCTAGCACCATTAACTCTTCTGTAGAAATTTGATGAACCATGCTTAGGTTTATTATAACATAACGAATTAAAATAATCCTATCCCGAGTATATTTCTAAATATCAGCTAGGTACCTATTAACATTCATATAAGTGAAATATAGCGCGTCAATAAGAGGGTTGCTTGTAGATTGAAGGTAACCCAGTAATCTCCAAGTTATCTACATTGGAAGAAAATGCCAACACTACAACTTTGCTTGCTAGAAGTAAACAAAAAGTAACATAATTCGAATTCTAAACTGTCTACCACCACTTTAAGCAATGCTACCTTACGGTTAATACTCATATCTATAGGTCACTTGTTTGTTCTAACTTGTGTAAAATTAAGTTTGCTATCCACTGAATTTACTCTTACTTGCACCAATAATGAACCTTATGTTTTGATAAAATCTCCTGTGAAAGTCAATAGCTGGTTCCATAATCGGCTATGTAAAGACAATGCCTTCTAACTATTTCCAACGCGTTTATCTACCTAGAACACAATCAAGTATGCGATTGACTTCAGATTATGCTTGAATACACTGCTAGCTAGTACTTCCACTGAAAATATTGATGTACCTGTCTATTCGATACTAATATAGGTACTGCTTCAGGTAAGCTTTACTTGTCTATCTACAAACCGAATTTAAATGTGTTACTGAATGGTTTGCCATACATTTGGAAAAATATTTATTGATGTACCTACCTCAAACATTTTGCCTAGGTGTAGCGGTGCAAACAATTAACTAAATGAATGCCTTGTATGATTAATTGAATTTAAATTTAAAATAATGAATTGTAATTCTAATATTGTTCAATAGAAGTATATAATTGGCAAACCATGAAGCACAGATTACTCAGATAATGTCTCCGCGAAGCAGACTGTACGGCCTGACACTTAACCTTTTGTAAACCTATGAATAGGTACATGTCTGAATTCCATCAACGTATTAGGAGCGTCAGACATTTAACAAATTTGTTACAATTTCAATTGAAAAATAAGCGGGGTGAAGTAAATAATTTAAAAACTTGATGAAGTTGTATGGTTGAAATAAACAATACATTACTTATTTGCTAGCCACTGAGAAAGCTATGTCAATGAGCAAGAACTCAAAGGACAACCTAGCTAGACCTGTACTTCACATACAAAGGTAAACGGCAGTTAAGTTAGGTAACACCAATAGAATACTTTGCACTTGTTTTGATATTCTAAAGCTCATACAGATGCTCCGCTTTCAGTCAAACCTATACAATTCCACATATAAGATGTGTTTTCATGTTTTAAACAAGATACTGATAAAATGGTTACATAGATTCCTTCAGCGGTTCATATAATTTAAATATCTAAATTGGAAAATATGGAATAACAACCTTTATGATCAATTAAGTTTGTATCAGAATCATATTATGCTGCTATCAAAATAAATATAAGTTTACTCTATCATGTCTATCTATCCCCAATAAATAAAATCCAATTGCATCTTAATATGCAATACTGTAGTGAACACTCAATACTATAGTCAATCTTCAGTTGATAACTCATCTCTCTTTTCTTTTAATATCTTATGGTTATCCACTTTAATATGCAAGGTAAATAACCATAACTAAAAAATAAGCAACACTGTCTGTTTGTTATATAAACTTGTCAGAGAGGCAGCATGGCCTGGAGAAGAAAATAACCTACATACAATTAATAAGATAGGACAAACTGAGACGAGTTAAGATGAGATGGCATGTGATAAGATAAGATGTCCAAAAATGAATATATAATAATTGAGATTACACAGGGTGTCAAAGTAAAATACGTCAAAATATAAATATTTTACGTAAGTGAAGATTACTTGCATTAACTTACATTAATATTGGCTACTTGAGCACAATCTAATATACCTATTCATTTCAGACAATGCAAGTACATAAGTACATGTATACCTATATAGTACATATAGTATAAATGTAAAATATACTTTATTTTACTCTGTAACACTTTCTAAATAATTACCTAACACTTCTAATAGCTGACGTAATAGAGATCAGGTCCATCACCAGGTGTGGGAATGTAACTTAAATATGATGATGATGAATGAACTTCTATCCACTTCTAGTGTTCCGAATTCTATTCACTAAAATGATCCGAAACTGTAACCTCCCCCTTTAACTTGCAACAAAATAAAAACCTAAACCGATTCCGATGCAAGATTTTTTTTTTTAATAAAACCCTAATTGCATGTTTCAACGTCGATGGGCTCACCCGCTGTCACATCTGCATTTCAGAAATTTCATTGTTCCATCAGGTGATATTTCGTTCTTGACCTCTCTACTCGCAAAAAGACTAAACCGATTTTGATACAATTTTTCTCTCCACAACTTCGTATAAGCGCTTATGGCAATCTTATGCTAAACTAGCCTCTAACGTGCGCACAATATTAATTTTCATGCATGTATAATTTTAATTAAAATTAATTATAATATTATTATTATCTGTTCCGGGTCGACAGATTAAAAATTGAATAACCTATCTACCCCTCTTTCCTGCAACTTCTATTCATTCACCCTCCATGGAACATGAAGGTATATGCGTTTGTCACTCTTACCTCCCTATATTTAAAAAGACTAAACCGATTTTGATGCAATTTTTTTTAATTAGAAATTATTTTAGCTTCTAGCAAATTATGCTAGGCTAGCCCTATTTTATTAGGCCTGGGCTTTTGAAATAACTCACAATTGCTAATCCACTGGCTTTAACAATCTCTACCTCTCTTCCTTACTACTTTTAAAGACCAGCCTATAACCTTGAATATGAATGTGCATCCCTGTCATGTAACCACTTAACATCAGTTACCTGTAATCTGCTTAACTTTAATAGCAAAGACTCTTACTAGGTGCTACGCTAATTCCACATGTATCCTAGCTTTACTTAGCATAAAATCTAATCTTTCCTCGAACTCAGAAACAATTTTGACAAGGAACGCTCTACTTAAATTTCCCTATACTACGTATACATTTCTAGTTCCTTCCATTTCACGATAACAAATTGTGACCTTAGAAGTCACTATCAGATTACCAAACCAAATGTCACCTACTCAAAATCTTTTAAAATTCTAACAAACCATACTAATTTGAATTAAAAAGAATCGCAGTGAACCAAGCTCAGATCCTGGTCCGCGGAACCAAATTGTAACGCCCCCCCTCCTCAAACCCACCTAAACAAAAACTTCCATCCCGAATGGATAAGATTATAAATAAATATTAATAAATGTAAATAAATAGGTACTTAAATAGGTTAAAGAGTAAAATGAAGTAAAGTGGTAGTGGTGTGTTACTAGACTAGTTATTTTGAGAATATGACCCCTAGTAAGACGGCAAGGTTGCCCTAGAAAAGTAATATTTTCTAATAACTAGTAAAGTTTTATGTGAAGGATACGCCGAAGGATATTCTCCTTACAGTACTGCCCGTAATATGTATGTGATGGAAGTAGTGGTCTGAAGAAATAAATTATTTATAATAAAATAAAAATAATAAAATGGAATGATGATGATGAATGTATCACGCTAAACCTTTAGCCTACGTAACTAACCGACTCTAACTTACCTACCTACGGAACTCTCGCGTGAGAACCATTTTTCCCACGGAACCCTAAAAAGTAACTAAATACGTATAGACATTTGGAATGGTTTCTGAATTATTTATGGCCTTGTGATTCGTCTAGTGCTACGTTGTGTCCGATAGTAAACCAAATCCTTTTAGGAACGTAGAAACGCTTATCTATCTAACTTCTCACTACCTATTGGCTATGTATTTCTAATCCCTAACTAACTGGTCTTCAGAACAATGCCTGACGGAACCTGAAATGATTACCCTACTAACCCTACTGAATCTAGAAAGCTCTATCTAATACCTTGGATAAAATAGTACAGAGCATTCTCTTATTGGACCTAGGAACCCTTGACTGTCCAGATACCACTTGGAACTTTATAACATTAAATAGACTAGTAAGCAAACTAGTTTTGGTGCGGTAAAGTAGGAGCCCCTCCCCGCTCCGGAAGTAACCTTCCGCTGATCATAGCCAGCTACCATCGGCCGCGTCTCCGGACGGGATAGCCGTCTGCCGCTAACATTTCTTAATTTATGGGAGAAGAGCCTTTAATCACTCAAACAGTGTCTGTCAGATATGACGACTTTTCTCTATAAGAGGACATAAAACTTTGATATTGGTAATAAACATATATAACGAAATAGATGTACTAAATCAGATTCGACCTCTCAAATGATAGTTTCGAGGATTAAAACTATGATGTGTTTCACCCATCACAGTTAGTTGAAGAATAGCTATTCCATCATTCTCTGGAATTCGCTATATAAAGGGCATTGCTCTGCTTGGCCCTTATGGCTTATGTTGCTGTATATTACCAACATGAAGTAGTTAGCATCTTCTACGTTCTCTAGCAGAAGAGAGGCTAATAGGAACTGCTCAGCCTGTCCTAATTAGTAACGTACAACAAAATTAGCTTATTATTTCAAGCTATAAATTCAGTAAATTTAACTGTATAATTCATTCTTTAAGCGGTCGTACCTGATTTGGTTATCAGATCAGCTCTTGACTGGATGGCTCAATTACAATAAATATAGGAAAAGAATATAGATAAACACAAACGGATGGATCAAGCTATCCTTGTGTAAGTAAATGGAGCTTGTCTTCGCATTAGTTCAGCTGTTCAGTACGTTCCAGGTAAAATTACCTTAGATAGTTCGTAACATCGGAATTTCCCAAGTATATTTAAGGAGAATGGCTGTCATTTATGTTTAGGTCAGTCCCTATCCCTTTGGGCAAGGAACCTTCCTAGGAGTCTGCTCAGCCTGCTCCGGAATGACTCCCACGATCTTCAAATATCCGAGAGGCTTTCCGACGACGATTTCTTTATGTAGGATTAGTACAGGTAGCGTCACGAATGTTTATTAGACAAATTGGATCTATTAATTTCTGTGCCTCGATAACTCGGAAGGCCGAGTCCTCAAATCAAAAATAATTCAGTCTTTGCATTCTGAATGCTCTTCGTCGGGCTATCTAACCTAAACAACTCACTGCTAAAGGCTTAGAACCTGTCGCCCACTACCCCCATTCCCTTATAACCTGGTCGTCTTCCTACGAGAATGCCTCAAATATGACTAGCTTAGTTTCTAAACACATATGATACCTACTAGTTTATACACTCTCAGACTTGTAGCTGTTTACATTGCAATGTTTGAACAGATAGCGAACCTGCTTTAGCATGTCGGGTAACGACTAGAAATTGCCTGCTCACCCTAACTTGCGTTTTCTAGACAGATAGCGAACTCATCTTATTAACAATATAAACAGATAGCGAACACATCTTAGCATGTCGGGTAATGCCTATCAATTGCCTGCTCCCCCTAACTTGCGACTGTTATAAACAAATAGCTTTATAAACAGGTAGCGAACCCATTTTATCATGTCGGGTAACACCAAACAATTGCCTGCTCTCCCTAACTTGCGACTGTTGCAAATAAATAACCTTCTAGACAGATGGCGACCTCTTCTTAGGTCGATGGCGTGGCGATGTCAGCGTTTAGAAATAGGTTAAGACGCAAATATGCAATAGTAATAATCAAACTACTCACCTGGAGAACCCGGATGACCGCACTGCTCCCCGCTTCTCACAGTCTCCGCGCCTTGTATTGGATCTGCCGTGGTCCGTCGACCTCTTCTTCGTGTTGACTGCTCCGTCTCGGTCCGTCCTGGTGTATCCCGCGTCTGTCCTCTTCTTCGTGTTGACTGCTTCGTCACGGTCCGTCCTGGAGTAATCAACTACTCACCTAGTAAATCCGGATGTCCGCACTGAACTCCACTTATCACTATCTTGATCCACTTCTGCCGAGGTCCGTCGACTTTTTCTCCGTCTTCCCTGTGCCGCGATCCGCCTCCGAGTAACTCTCTTCGTCGTGTTCTCCTCGTCACGGTCCGCCCTGGAATAAACCGCGTCTCTTCCCCCCCTCACCTTTTATACCCACGCAAAAGGACGCCGTGAAAATTCCGAATTTTTGATTTTGGAAAGAACAATGGAACACAAATTCACTTCTTCTGTTTTCGTCGCAAGACTTTCGATGACACCCGAGGCGTCCCTTCTATATTTAAAATGCAAATTTCCATTCCTTCTAGAAAGAATTTCCTTCTAGAAACTTCTCGAAAGATCGATGGATCACAAGCTAACTTCTTTTGTTATGACGTATGACTTTTGGCGATATCCGAGGCTTTCCTCTATTGCGCTATAGAATTAGGGTTCCTCAAGATTGGGTGCAATTTGGTTTGTTGTATGGAAATTTACACTCAAATAAGCTATAGTTTCCGTTCCTCACTTTGCCTGTCTATATAAACCTATCTCAGAAATTACTCCACCGATTTCGATACAATTCTCATTAGTGGATGAACTGTTACTTAAACGTTTGCACATACTAATAATTAGGTGCCGCGCCATACAACAATTATTGCATTACATGTGCGAAGAAATTATCTAATCTAATCTTAAAATGCAGTCTAAATAAAATTCGAATAAAGCCGGGATAAGTTGCTAGCTTAAAATATGTTTGTGAATCATAACGAAGAGACTTGGTCCGTTACAACGTGATTCTGTGATGCTAGAATTCTTACAGTGAAATGCAGCTTTTTGACAGGGTCACTAAAGTTCCCAAAGGAAAAAATAATGCCACTATGCCACTATAGTTTAAGAGTTATTCAATATTTTAAGTGAGTATTCTGGCGTCAGGTGTTGCTGGAATCCTCATTCTCATACACAGAGGTTGCTTTATCTATGATTATAATTTAATCCCAAAAAATTGTGCATAAATAGTGTTATGCACAATTTTTTGGGATATAAATTATGGGCATGGGGGCAGCGCAGATGACTTCTTGTAGGCCAGACAAAAAATTCAAATCGGACAATTTTGTCCGCGAGGATGGAATCTATAGTATTCAATGCAATAAAACACACGGAAAAGAAGAATAAACACCCCTGGTGTTTATTATGACGAATGCGTGTATGTCTCTTGGCGAAGTTTGGTGTTTTTCTCAATTACTATGAAAGAACTTGTGGCAACACCTGTGCGTGTGCGCTCTCTATCGTATCGTGCTATAAAGAACATGTGTTTAAAATAAAACAATATTAAACTTGTTAATTAGTCACATCAAAACCTCCTCGCAAATAGTGCATAGCATTTGTAAAAGTGCAGACATAACAGAGCTCAATGTTTATTTTACAAATTACTTGACAGCTTCAAATTTGTATGGTATTATAAAATATTATTTTCAAGTCTTTCTGCCATGCAACTAGGTGTAAACAAATAAATTGGCGTCTACACATGCTCACTCTCTCACATACGCATGAGCACACACAAGTGTACTTTGAACGTAACGATTTTATCTTTTTCTCGGAAATTTTAATTTTTGTAATACTCGAACATAATAATGGCCACAAACTCAAAATCAAAAATGCTTTATTTTGTAGATACACAGGGTACACTTAAAATAGTCAGATTTTACATGTTTTAAGTTACTGCTTGTTGAAAAGGCAATTTTCCCTGAAAGAAGACTAACGAAAGGGTTATACGATGCGAATATGGATGGTAGTGTTGGTAGGGGAAGACTACCGCGAACGTACCATGATCAAATCAGGGACGTTTTAAAGAAAGGCCAAGTCAAGAGTACCTTAAACCGACGAGCATGTATGAACAACCTTATGAGAGTGAATGAAGCAAAAGAGGGGTGTCAAGTGAAGTCAAGTTGAAGTCTCTCTGCCTACCGCTACGGGAAACAGGCGTGACTTTAGGTATGTACGTATATGAGACAATTTAAGTTATTACTATTCTGTCTTGAAGAGCCCTCAACGTTTTTAAGAATCGATTATCATCATAAGAGCTTGGTTTGTACAATTTTATAGAAACTTAAAACTAGGATGCCCCGTATTATAGGAGTCAGCGCTCTTCACAATTTAGAATATAGGTTAGGTAATGTAATGAGCTGATTACAAAGTAAACAGGACCTTATTGTGTTACTCTAAAAACTAAATTACAATTACATAAGAGAAAAATTATGTAATACCAAGTCTAATATTGGTGTTCTGAAGTTAGCAATTTGCTTTATACCTCCTCTTAATCCATACCAAAGCGCAGAAAACCCAGCAGCAATAGTCGTAAAGTCAATTTGTAACCGATTCCTATCACGTAGCTAATATTGTTTAGGGATAATACTTTTACCTGCGGACATAGTATACTCACACACAGAGTAGAGGCATGTGAGTACCAAGAGTTATTTGTAATTTTAGACGCAATGAGAGTGTAAGAATAGTCGTAGTATTAAAGAAGAAGAATGGTAAGATAGAGGATCGAGTTGTATACGCTTTTCTCTGTATTTAGTCGTTTCAAGACAAACTCTCATCACAGTTTATGCAAGGATGTTCGCTAAGACCGCTAAAAACATCAGGTTTAACGTCAATTGCATATGCTTTTGTGTTTTTTCTTTAGTTTGAGAATAGTTTATTATATGTTTATCTAATTTGGGAATTAGATTTCAGAATAGCATAGTGTCCGTCCACCCTGAAGAACGGATTCACCAGTTCTATAGAACTGGAGAAGATCGTCAAACGATTATGACTCTCATCTCCTGCTGGGCTGTTCCATTGGAGCCTCCTAGCGCATTCTACTTTTAAGACCGTAATGAAATAAGAAAAAAGTTATTTTAGAGCAGGTTCCGCGAATATTGGATCTGCAATCCACTTAATCATATACATTAATAGATAGCAGAATGAAGTAACAACCGATGATAATAATACTAGTAAAAAGTCATAGTAGCAATTATACCGGATGATTTTATTTTCCATAAGGAAAAAAATAGAAGGTATTGGCATACGTATTTTTTTCTCAAAACCATAATCGTTGTGTCATTTGACGGTCGCGTTTGTAGCCTTTTTAACATAATTATATCATTAAATTAAATAATTAAACAAATCTTAGAGAAAACATGAGTTACAAATAAATTTTGCATAAGAGGAACCCTACGAATGCCGCCAGTCGCATCTCTATCTCCGGCTCGCCCCTGCGTCGATTTTGTTTTTGAAGGTTTTGAAAAAGAAAAATTAAACTACCTATGCCTACCTTCTATTTAACTTACCGAATTTACCCTATTTTTACCTCACGGTAAAACAACTCATCCGGTATAATTTGTTATTGCTGTTGAGCTCTTGATAAAATCTTTTCCGGAAATATCTTGACCTGAAAGCCTTCAGAGCCTAGTGTTTAATATTAACACGTTAACTGCCGCGACGCAGATACAATTGAAAATCAATTGTTTTCCGGTCACCGGTGACCGGCGTGGCGCTCAAAGGCTTAAGGGCAAATACGCATTATTTATTAATTTGACTCTTGTGCTCTCTCTTTCCCCCGATTCTATTCTCTTATATGTTGGTAAAGCTAGATAGCTGAATTATATCCAACAACATATTTGCATGTCTGGAGAAAACTAAGTGTAAGAAACATACTATTTCATATTTCCACCAATGTAATGCAACCACATTTAAAGCAAATAACGACATTCTATTCATTCTATTCTATTCTAGCGAAGATTTAGAGTGAAATCAGTCTTGACAAAAATATTGTCGTGCACCTTTTTACATGGTTCAGCATTAGAACAAAATTAGAGAGATTTTTTGTGATATCATGTGAAACAAGTGTGTTAGTTAGAGGTGACCATACTGTCTATATATACTGCGATACTCAGCAAATTATATTGTGTCCTCCATCGAATAAACGACGATGTTGCTGTCTTTTTTGCTCTTATACGTGCGCGAGTTCTAATTAGATATGAGAGAGATAGAGTGACTCTATCTCACGAGAAAAGTTGATTAAAACATTATCTGAATTATTGTACCCTTTTTTCTTTCAGAATTGTAGTTAAATTAACACGAGCAATACCTCAAAACTATTATACACCGTGGGAACGAGATATGCGACAGACTTAACCGCCTCCGTGGCTCAATGTAAACAACATTGGGTTTACGATTCGGAGGTCGCGGGTTCGATCCCCAGCGGGGTACATGTTTAAGTACTCGGTTTGGTTGGTGGTAGGGCAAACTTAAATGTCCGCCTGGCTATCTACCACCATCTTATCTAAATCTGCCGGCAAGCAGCAATGTTAATAGCATTGTTGTGTTCCGGTTGTCAGAGATAAGATATCCAGTTCCCCAAATGTGTTGGGGTTTCCTGGTCAGTACGCATCCACCTTCGACCTCATCTTCACTTAATATCAGGTGTGATTGAGGCACGATTGAGGTCAAGTAACAAACCGTTGTGCATAAAAAAAACTTAAACTACGTATTTCTGATGTTATTACTAGCAAATAATATTAATAAACATGGGTCCAATTTTGCCATCTTAACTTAATTAATTTGTGATACAAAATAAATCAATTAACGACAGTGCTTCATTGTACATTATTCCTTAGTCAAGACTCTTTTGTAGGGAACAGAAACAAAGCGATATCAAAAAAGTACTGGCCAGTAACTTTACACTTCTCGCTTCTGCGTACATAGTGGCTAAGTCATGTGACCTCTCACAATTATTAGGGCGTGTTATCCTTGAGATTTTTTAACTTGAAAATTATTAAAAACAACAAATATCTCAAAAAGTAAGCATTTTACGACTGTGTGTTATAACCACTTTTTTATTCCAAATAAGTCGTAGAATCGATAGTTGAAGTCTGTCGCATATCTCGTTCCCACGGTGTATACAACCTGAGATTTGATAAAACCCATCTAGATTCAAAATAAACCCCTATTTTCCACGTCTTGGATGAAACCCGTTCCCCTAATTAGTATTCCGGGGTAATGGAAGCCAGTAAACAATGCCTTGACTTGTGAATCAGGATATTCATATTTACCGAGAAGGGCGCTTAATATTCAAGTTTAAAGGAATCTGAGTCCTTGGCGCAACATGCATGAAAATTTTGACAAACATAGGTGAAAGAAAATAAAACGATAACTGTGTACCATATTTGGAACAAAATAAATGTATTTGTATTTTTTTGTGAAGAAGTGCATGAATGAATGAAAAAAAATAATGTTCTGTTTTTCCATTTAGATATATCCACTGTTCAAAATACCTTGCCTTTTAAATATCAACAAAATTAATATGACTCATCAAAAAAATGTACATGAGAGCTACCATCCAGAAACGTCAGTTTGCATATTTTATATATTTGTAAACACTGGCGCGTCGCTTAAATTGAAAACGTGCCTTCCTACCCGTTGTTTATTAAAAAGAATCCCCCTGTAAATAATAGTCAATAGAATCCTGCTTCCTATTTGCCTTGATACTGTTTATAAGATCGACTTTTCTATAACCGTTTACTTCTCTTTCTTCTTTGCTTGACTGTGTGGTTGCCAAAATATGAGTTGTGTGATATACGTACAAATTTTATTACAAATTTACGTTTTATTACAAAGTCCAGACTCTGAATAACTGGACATCACAAGTTGGTTTCACTTGCACACAGACACACGGATTCATATAACGCGTCGTTCTGTATTTATTTCAGAGTCATGCATGTTTATATAAATACTAGCTTTCCATCCGCGGCTTCGCCTGTGTGGAATAACTTTATCGCGGAAATTTGTTTATCCCATCTCAATTACCCACGCTCAAATTAAAACATACAATTAAGATCATGGAACCTGAGCTGCTTACCGGTGAAGGGTAAACATTTGCATGCCCCTCATGCCATCTAACTTGGCCATCGCATGGAATCTGTGAGATTCATCCTATCTAGTCTACAATCTCTCTTCTTGGAGTCATGGATGTTTATATAAATATTTATGTATGTTTATCCGTTATCTAGTATCCATAGTACAAGCTTTGCTTAGTTCGGGACTAGATGGTTGGTGTAAGTGTCCGAAATATTTATTTATTTATTTATAAAAAAAAAAAAATCCCTCCAGCTCAAATTTCAAATTCTTATTAAGTAACGACTCACTGGATTCTCCAAAGCGTCAGTTATGATGGTAACAGTCACTCAAGCTCGTTGATGCGCTAAGTGGTGGTTGATCTGCTTTGACGCTGGTAGCAATATGTCCGATCTTCTTCCGTTCTTAAATATTGACGTAAGATTGGTGTAGTGGATAGTGACCTTGTCAGCGAAACCAACGGTTTCGGGTTCGAATCTCGCGACGACGGGTAAATGTTTGTGTGATGAATATGAACATTTATTCCTAAGTTATGGATGTTTATATAAATATTATGTATGTTTATCCGTTATCTAGTACCCATAGTACAACCTTTGCTTAGTTTGGGATTAGATGATAGATGTGGGTGTCAAAAAAAAAGAAAAAAATATATATTAGTGTAGACATTGCCAGCGCCACCAGGTTCACTTCTTGTAGCAAACCGCGTATTAAGGTAGTCATACGACCGTCCAAATTATAAATTCCGTCGCTAATTTATCTCTATATATAAAAATCGTTCTACGACAAGAATGAAAATATACTTCGCAATTTTTTCAGCCAATAAGATGTGCAAAATACCAAATTTAATTTGAAGTAGGTATCCACCGCACAAAATGAAGCCGCCATTTGAATTCATTAACATTTTACATTTACACGAAAAGAAATCTGCGATTCATCGACAATTGATGAGTATCGATCGTCTATTCGCTTTCCAAAAGCGTGCTCGTGCCCATGAATAAGAATTGAAATAAAAATCCGACATATTGCAGACTCCTTAGACATCCGTGCGTACAGCCCTTTGATCCCTTCGGAAATACATCGCGCCTAATATTGAATACGTGATGATAATGCTGTAACACCCAATAATATCTCTCCAATAGGGATATGTTGAGACGTCGTAACTGATATGCGATAAATGATGCTTTGATGTAAATGTTGCCATGAATTGAGTGGTTAAGAAATAACTAAATGGGGACTTTACACAGTAAGGAGTCTCTATATATAAACCAGTAACATGGCTCATGATTGAATTGAATAGAACACTATTGTACATTTTCTGGCTAAATGTAACTTGCGTGATGATTTTCAGTAATTTTATGATATTGTCAATACTTTTGTATTGGCAACACAGCCACGTGTAAGTGGATGGCCGATAGAATTCCGCCAATCACGCGCGATTACGATTGACCAATCCGAGCGTTCGTCAGTTTTGGTGGGGATTGGTGATAAGCTTCATTCTGGTTGCGAATTTTGAACTGAGAGGTTGTAGATGAGATTGTAATTACAAATTATATATCAGTTAAAGAAATATTTTTTTTATTTCTGAGTCTTGATGAAACTTGTTTTTGTTTGTTTGTACTATATAGCATTTACAAAGGAAAAAACTTTTGTATAGAAGTAATACACTTCTTTTTTATGAATTGATGATAACTTCCATATAACTTAGCGTACCTATAGAATATTATGTGTGTATATAGTCCGCAAGGACGGAAGTGGGTCAAAGTTTCTTATTTAACTTACTCCAAGTAACATAGTTTTCTGTAGATTATAAGTACGAGTAAGTATAATTTTGTTCGTGAATAACTTTTAATTCGAAGTATTACAACCTTGAGTCATGAAAAATGAGATAGGTAGGTACAAGTTTTTATTTAAATATCCCACTTACAGAAATAGTGAGGTTGATCTAAAACTTCAAAAAAATAATATTGTAAGAGTACATTGTGTGAATTCAAGTATTTTCATATAAATGTCACTACCTTTATTCCAAATGGGGTGGTCAGAGTTATCGCAAATATAAGCGTTTGGGTCGGTGTGGAGGTGGTGGTGGGAGGAGCGTCGGTGGCTCAGCGGTTAAGACGCGATCTCCCAATTTAAGAGGGTTCGATTTCCAGGCAGGCCATGTACCAATGACTTTTAAATTTAACTTAATTATTTATGTGCATTCCGACTGCTCTTAAACGGTGAAGGAAATGATCGTGAGGAAACCTGCATGCCTAAGAAATAATATTCAAAGGCATGTGAAGTCCCCAACCCGCAATGGGCCAGCGTAGTGGACTATGGCCTATACTCCCTCATATAAGAGGGAAGGCCTATATCCCTGCAGTGGGATGTTTACGGGCTGGTGATGATAATGAAGTGTATTCAGTGAGACCTACGATGAATGCCTCGTATCAGCGCCGTGATCATGGAATGGACAATTATATTGGGATTTTTATGCACAACGTATTAGCACTTGACCTCAATCACACCTGATGTTAAGTGAAGATGAGGCCGACGGTAGAAGCGTATTGACCCGGAAACCCCATCCTATTTGGGGGCCTGGCTATCTTATCTCTGACAACCGGAACACAACAATGCTATTAACATTGCTGCTTGGCGGCAGACTTAGATAAGAAGGTGGTAGCTATATAGCCAGGTGGACGTTTTGAAATGTGCTACATACTCCAACCAAATCAAGTACTAAACATGTACCCGGCTGGGTCTCGAACCCGCGACCTCTTATTCTTAAACCTGTGTTTTTCACATTGAGCCACGTAGGCGGTTAGTCACTATCACTAAATAGTATAAAACAAAGTCACTATCTGTCTCTGTTTCTCCGCTTACTTACTCTAAATCACGCAACGTATTTTGATACGTTTTTCATTCACTATCATTTAGAGAATTTCTTCCGGAAGGTTTGTATGTATAAATATATAACACTTATTAGAAATGAGAATAATAATGATACAATTTTTAATAAATACGTGTTACCAGTGATGACTTCAGGCACTGAAACGTGAAACTATGGGACTCATAAGATAGTTCGACAAGCTGGAGCGGGCGATGCTCGGCGTTTCACTACGTGATAGAGCCAGGAATCAAGAAATCCGTAGGCGACTGTCACTGACATAGTCCAGCAGATTAGAACGTTGAAGATGCAGTGGGCAGGGCAGGCAAAAGAACTGATAGCCGGTGGAGACCAGGTAAAGGCAAGCGTAGCGTAAGACGTCCACTCACAAGGTGGCCAGACGACTTTTTTTTTTATGCACAACGGGTTAGCACTTGACCATAATCTCACCTGATGGTAAGTGAAGATGAGGCCGAAGGTGGTAGCGTACTGAAACCTCATCTTATTTGGGGAACTGGCTATCTTATCTCTGACAACCGGAACACAACAATGCTATTAACATTGCTGTTTGGCGGCAGATTTAGATAAGATGGTGGCAGCTAGCCAGGCGGACATTTAAAATGCCCTACCACCAACCAAACCGAGTACTAGATATGTTCCCCGCTGGTGATCGAACCCGCGACCTCCGAATCGTAAACTCAATGTTGTTTACATTGAGCCACGGAGGCGGTTAAAGACAAAGGTCGCGGGAAGTCGCTGGATGCAGGCCGCTTCCAACCGGACACTCTGGAATTCTATGGGGGAGGCCCATGTTTATTTATTTATTTATTTATTGTAACTGCATCATGTACACAATACTTATGCTAATAATAGTAATTATAGTATAGTCCTCATGCACATACCCTGTCAGGGTGAAGCAGCAGTCAGAATTTTTGTGATATCTCGCAGTTTATTTATTTCCCTTTTGACGAACCAACAACAAGAATTAAGTATATGTAAAATTAATAATGCTATATTATGTGCGAGTTAACAGATTATTAGATATTATAAGAATTACAGTTTATATATTTTAGATATTTATGTTTTCCGTTAGTAAATTAATGAATTGAATGTTATTATTTAATTAGTTATTAATGTCAATATGTGTTCAGCAATGGACACCCTATCCTTATATGATGATGATGAATTACTCTCGTAAGTGCTACATGTAGTACTTGTGATGTTTACCTTTTCGATGTTTTTCTTTCAATGTTACAGGAGGATACGAACAGCAATAAAACTGTTACTATTTTCTTAATGGGTACGTACTTGGAATTTGACACTTGATATACCAGCGAGAAATATGTACCGCTGGGGAAATTCGTCAGTGTTCCATTACACGGGTACTTGTAGGTTAGAATATTTTGTGTGTGCCAGTTGTTGGTTGTTACATCTGAAGGAAACGGGAAACTTGAGTGACAGAATTACGTTTTATAACAAAAAAGAGCAATTGGCTTCAAAGTGACAAAAGGAAATTTGTGGATAGACTAACCGTCTTATTCATAAAAATTTACAAACGCTTAAATAAATATCGTAT
Source organism: Oegoconia quadripuncta (assembly GCA_949316235.1). NCBI lineage: Eukaryota > Metazoa > Arthropoda > Insecta > Lepidoptera > Autostichidae > Oegoconia > Oegoconia quadripuncta. The sequence goes on from OX438746.1 coordinate 16,856,402, forward strand.
ATAAAATAATATAAATGTTTCTTTTTTTATGCACAACGGGTTGGTTGGTACTTGACCTCAATCACATCTGAAGTTAAGTGAAGATGAGGTTGAAGGTGGAAGCGTATACTGACCCGGAAACAACAACACATTTGGGGGACTGGCTATCTTACGAGTATCTCTGACAACCGGAACACAACAATGCTATTAACATTGCTGCTTGGCGGCAGATTTAGATAAGATGGTGGTAGCTAGCCAGGCGGACATTTAAAATGCCCTACCACCAACCAATATTATCCATGTTTGGAGATTACCTCTCCCATAAATAAAAGTCTTATCTTCTCTCCCATAAAAAAAAATTAGACGTTGCATTTTATTAATTATTTAATAATTAAATATTATTCGCTACTATTAAAGAAACTCGCTTTGATTATTAATTAGTATACTTAGCAATTGCTTTAAAGTAAAATATTTTCTAAACAACCGGGGTCTATTCTCTAACGAAAATACTTCCGACGGCCGTAACTTCGGACTTTTTCTTTTGCAGTTTGCTGTGTCAATTATAAGCCGATCGTCCTTATTTTACTTTTGTTGTATATAGTTGGACATCACAAGTTAGTACGAGATGCAAGGAACGTCTGAAATTATGCAAATATAGGATTCTTAGCAAAAGAAAAACTCCGAAGTTACGGCCGTCCGAAGCTATTTTCGTTAGAGAGTAGACCCCCTGATCCGATTTCCATTAAATATGGTTAAGAACCAACTCGCTAACTGCATTTGGTGCTTGACATCAATCACACCTGATATTAAGTGAAGATGAGGTCGAAGGTCGAAGCGTACTGACCCGGAAACCCCAACACATTTGGGAGACTGGCTATCTTATCTCTGACAGCCGGAACACAACAATGTTATTAACATTTCTGCTTGGCGGCAGATTTAGGTAAGATGGTGGTAGCTAGCCAGGCCGACATTTAAAATGCCCTACCACCAACCAAACCAAATACTAAAACATGTAGCCCGCTGGGAATCGAACCCGCGACCTCCGAATCGTAAACCCAATGTCGTTTACATTGAGCCACGGAGGCGGTTTCCAAATCTGTTCAGCGGTTTTGGCGCTACAATGACTCAGACCTAATAGCTTCTTGAATTACAAGAGCAAGTATCGATATTTATTTGGTCTGCTACTATTTATTTATCTGTGGATTGACGTACCTACTACAATATCATCCATTTGGTGACCGAAATAGCGGCTTATAAGAAACATGATATTTTTAAGGGTGATCGCTTGCCTTGGCCGCTAATGTAATTTTATTCGTCGCGCGGAGTTCTATTGGAGTAAAACATCTACTACATCTTAGATAACTCCCCCAGTGTTCTCAAGTTTTGCTTTTTATTTCGATAATATACCGAACATTCGCACTAAGAAGTTCGATTCTTCATTCATCATCCGAACAGCCAAGGCATGGAACTCCCTTCAGTAGGGTGTTTATGAGGCTTCTGGGACACTATGTGCGTCTCTTTCTAAGGCATGTGTGGGTGATTGGTTAGAAAGAGAGGGGAATATGATGAGGAAGTGATCGATCTCTGTGCGCCTATAGTTAGTTTGGTGTGAGGGGTCAGTGGTGGTTGGATTCTGGTCGTAGTTTTGCGTGGTGAGGCTTCTGGGCCACAATGTGAGTCTCTTTCTGGGGCCGCCTATGCGTTCTCAGGTCCTCCCTACTGCCGAAGAAGGTCGCCGCGGGGTTTCAGTGGGTATCGCTCCCGTCAGGGAGGGGAGTCCCACATAACCGTCTCACCGTCCCCCAGGCGAGACACGTTTTTCTTGCAACAGTTTTTATTTTTATTAAGCAATACAATAAACAATAATATGTAGATTATGTTACACTGATGAGAACGAGTAGACTCGAATGATCTAACATGTCAGGATGTGAGTAGGTATAGATTATTTGTGAATGCTCATTCAGGTAAAAAACCTTTATCCATGCCCACCAAAGCGAAAATTGTTGAAGGAATATGAGAGTAATAATAAAACGCTAGGAGTTGAATAAAGCCACGTCTAAATCAGATCTTGAACATGAGCCAGCAGAATGTTTTGAAATAGGTAGGTATAATGTTTATAACGGTTACAATAATTTTCATGATCAAAGACAATGATGTTAAGGGAAAAGTTGTCAGTAAATCTTGTAGGAATCTTTTGTCTTCCTTAATCAGAGATCAAGAAAAGACGGATCGTTAATATGACGTAAAGTGAAGCCACTTTCTTAAACGTGTGTGATCTGCTGCGCGCTGTGGAACTACGCGATCGTCGCCTTGGATTTGATGCGTATTGTGTGCTTAAAGGTGTGTAAAAATCGCCTGATTTCTGGCTTCACTTCTATCGTACAATGGGCTCTGTCTTTTTTTGGTAATAGTTCTTGATATTGAAGCGATTTCTGTAGCCACTACCAACGAACATTTGAATAATTTCACTAAGTATTTGGTAGGAATTTAACTACATTGTTAAGATACTCTTAGAACAGAATATAATTAATAAGATAATGGTCAAAAGTAGCAATCAACAGCCTGAAAGGCAAAATGTTCTTTTCACCCGATAGCCCCAAAGAGGATGATTATGTTTTTGGAGTGTATGTACAGAGGTATGTAAGTATATAAGGTCTAACAAAATTAACCCGACAAACGTTGCAGAGTGTATGTATAGGATGTACCTATTACGAAAAAATTAAAAAGCTCTCTAAGTACTTTGCCACAACACACAAATACGTGCCGCGGTATCTTCGAAGACGCCGAAAGGCGACCACTCGCCACTCGCCGCGGGTGCTTCCCTGGCGCCGCGTCGCCGCGACTTGCTGTGATTGGTTGCGCCCTGTGCCCCGCCACCCGCAATCCCCTTTGGCGTCTTCCATATCAATGGAACGTTGCCTGTTTTTTCTCATTGATAAAACAAAGTACAATCGAAATGAAGTAAGTCTGTTAATTTGTATTTTCATTTGCACTTACATTTAATTTTATTACTCGGAAACAACATTTTTAAGGCTAGTTTTTTTAATGCAAATATTATTTTATTGTCATGTACGTGCAATTGTCAAAGTTTGTCGGGTTAAGTTTGTTAGACCCTATATATGTAAGTATATTTCTATGTTACCTCCTGTAGCCTAAACCGCTGGACCGATTTTGAAGTGCAACATGTCGTCTGATCACTAGAGTGTCATAGGATGGATTTACGTTAAAAAATCCAACATGGCGCCTGCAAACCGCATTTCTCAACCGCAACATGGGAGAAAGCTAATGAGAATGATATAGTGAGCTCCATTTTATATTACTCTGACAGATGAACATTTCAGCACACTACATGAACACCACACATACATTTATTAATCACTGACCAAATTAGAAAGTGACTGTGTCCTCGAAGGTGAAGCTCGAAATTTATTATGTTTCACGTCGCTCCAATAACAGTGCAAATTACTGCACTATATACCATTCTTGTCACTTTCGAGTATCTGCGGTAGGGGTACAGATAATGGACTTAAAATGAGACCCAAAAGCGGATTACTACTATGAATCCCGGTGCACGTAATGTAATATATGTTTTTGTGGGTTTTATTCGAGATGATCCCTTTCAGAGGTCGGCCACTAATGCTGCTCTTCGCGGCTAACGAACTCGTCTGTATGATTTCAGAGAAGACCACCGCCATGTTGGAGCTGAAATTACCGGTGGCTTTTACCGGGACATAGTGTTTTTGCATTCTTTTTTCGGTTGTTAGGTGTAGTGCAAGAATGCTTTGGTAGTGCATTACAAAGGAATTGTGTTATAGAAAGCTCGAATATTAGTACTAATCAAGTTTGAGATATATCTGATAATGAACTATGAATCACTCTTGAATTCTTGATTTGATTTTTTAAAGATTACGTATTATATAATCTTTTTATCAAATTGAACGACCTGTTTGGTGTAGTGGTTAGAAACTCTGACCACCATACCAAAAGGTCGCGGGTTCGAATCCCGCCAGGGGCATATGTTTGTATGATGTATACGGACATGTGTACCCGAGTTATGGATGTTTTCATTTATAATAAGTATTTATTTACAAAAAAATATGTATTTATGTAGTATATCAACCATCTGGTATTCACAACTAGATGGGGCTGTGTGTACGACCAAGGATATTTATTTATATAATCTAGCCTTGTTTTTCGCTTGACAAGTATTAACTTCATATTATACTTGGATGACCAGCCCCCGCAGTCTCGACATAGATAGCGATCGCTATACCACCGATTTCGGTCGTTAAGTCCTAACAATGTTATTCTATATGTTATAGTGTTCATAATCATATCGGTTTCTGTTAGAAGCCTGAATCGTAGTTTCAATGGAAACCGATATTTTGATACTAAAGACTACTAATTCTCCAATTAAAATAACATTGTTAGGACTTGGCGACCGAATTCGATAACATAACGATCGCTATCTATGTCGAGACTGCAGGCCCAGGTGGTCACTAGTTTGCGACAAATTCACCAATCCGCACTGGCTCCGAGTCGGATTAAACTTCTTGTACACTCTTATAATGTGACGAGCCTGTGCTTCAAGAGTGGGCTGTTAATATAGTTGAGTACCGTTGTTGAAAAATAGATGGGGGCGAAGTCAGATAAAATACTTCTTTTATTTTTGAATTGTAATAAGTTTTCGTATGCATAAATGGCCCTCATCGTAAGGCGTAACAATGGGAATTTCCCTTCCGACCGGGGAATGCTTGGGAACCTTTATTTTTCCCGTCTCCCGGTTTTCATTTCACTTGCAAATGTTTCATTCTTTATGAATTTACGTGGTGGTCCTTCAGTAAAAAAAGGGAAGATTTTCCTGAATCAATATTTGATGTTGAAAGTTTTGATATGAATTTTCTCTCCCAATTTTCGATCCCTCGATGAATGTCAATTTTGGAAGTGGAAATTGGTTTTTCTTATTCGGTATTTTTTATCTATGTATTTTGCATAATTGACTGTTTGTTGTGAAACATAAAAAAATGCGTATTTAGTGTTGATTTCATATTGGTAATTTTACTATTAAATATTAGGTCCTTACCCATGAAATTGGAGTTTTGTATGATGAATTTCATTAAGATTGTTTTCTCCATACAAACATTTTTGTTTTTTTTTGGGAACGACAAATCCAAATTTAGCTAAACTTTGTGTGTATTATCGGATAACATTATGTTAAGTATAGGCAGCGTTCATTAAGTTAAGTTTCAGCGAAGCTAAGAAATGATTATGGGAATCACATGAAAAGAGCTCTGTTCAATTTTTTTTTATTATATGATTTAGCCCAGAAATTAAAAAATATTTCATGTGAAACTTTGAAAGATATTAAATTTTCCAAATAAAAAACAAATTTGTATATAGTTTTGAGAATCGCAGGAATTGGTACATATGATTAACGAAGAAAAAAACTCCAATTTTATAGCTAAAGACCCAATATTAAAGCTAGGGATAGCTAGCGACCAGGTCGCGGGGAGTCACTGGATGCAGAACGCTTTTAACCGGTCGCTCTGGGAATCTATGGGGAAGGCCTATGTTCGGCAGTGGACGCCCTGTGGCTGATACTGGGTTCACTTGGTAAGGCTATTCCCCAGCAGTAAAAACGCAAGGCTGTTGATGTGTGTTGCTAACTAACTCTTCTCTTCTATTTCAGTCCTTTCCACACTTCTCTACATTCTGCCTTTTCTCAATGTAAATATAAGATATAAAAATAAAGTTATTGTCCATAGCAGTCGCTTACACAAAGTCACTAAGTTATTCAAGGGACAAAGTATACGCTTTTATAATAAGGTTCCGGTAGGTAATTGGAACCTTCAAGAAACGAGTCTACACCTTCCTCAAAGGCCGGCAACGCATCTGTGACCCTTTTGGTGTTGCGGGTGTCCATGGGCGGCGGTGATTGCTTTCCATCAGGTGACCCGCATGCTCGTTTGCCGTCCTCTCATATAAAAAAAAAAGACATTCAAAATTTGCTTTTAAATAAATTTAAAACAACTATTAAACGGAAACTATGTGCCAAAGGCTATTATAAAATTTCTGACTATCTGGATGATAAGAATGCGTGGACATGAACCGCTCGGCCAAATCCAGTATATTTTATTCTTAGTTTTCTTTGTCGAATCATAAATTTAACAATTATTCCAAATTGTATTTGTATTGACTTATTTAAAAAGAGCAACCTCTGAGTTTCTTGCTCGTTCTTCTCTGGGGAGACTGCCTAGTGAATGAGCGATAACTGTATGTCACGACGATTTCAAATGTTATTCTTATAACTTACGAAATAAAACATTTTTGATTTGATTTGATATGATTCATGTATGTCCTTCTAGGCCTTCCTCTATTCCTCATCCCCTCCACTTTTTCTTCAATGATGTTCTTGATAAAACTTACTAACTATGGTCTGAAAATAATGTATTGTATGTATTGTAATTTGCTTGACTTACAAGAACTATTGTAAAATCTAAAATCCCTTGAAAGCAAGTCAAGTCAATACCTCACATTAGTGTTCGAAAACTTCCTTCGATAACACGTTGCAATACGATTCTCGAAGTCGACTTGTTTCACTATAAACTCAGTTTAGAAACAGGTAATGACTTCCCGGGGATCCTAAGCTCCCCAAAGTTCTCCCTCTGTAAGTGTGTAAATTTCCAACAGTTTCCGGGATTCGTTGTGATCGTGTAGACAATGACTTAGGAAATTAGATTCGGGTCCCATGCAGTCTCGGCACGTGGCCGCCTACGTCTTCACTGGACGGTTGGGCCGCCCTGTAAACTATGGACCTGCGCATATTTGCAAAGTGGGGATTTTTTTTTGGTCCGCACTTGACCTCAAGCACACGTGATCTTATGTGGAGTTGAAGCCAAAGGTGGATGCGTACTGTCTCGGAAACCTCATCTTAATTAGGGGACTGGTTATCTTATCTTTGACAATCGGAACACAAGAATGCTAGTAACATTGCTGTTAGCTTGCAAAAGCACGTAGCTATCTGAACAAGACTTTGTTCATCGATCACATCTAATTTACTTTATACAAAGGCTTGAACTTCACTAATTACTACATTGAAACAGGAACTTTACTCTTTTCGATACATTATGATTATTTTGTAATTTAATTAAAAGACACGTGCTACTAAGAAGCTAAAAAATTTTTTATTGTGTGATGTTAGTCGGTCGTAAATTTTTTTCCGTCTTACATGTTACATGTCAAATTATTTATTTGCTAGAATACATGTTATTTATTTAACACTTTATTGTACCCACACATTGAAATAAACATTAAAATGAATTAATCACAAATGTAGAAAAGGCGAACTTATCTCTATAAGAGAACACTTTCAGCAAACCCGCGAAAGCGAAACAATTTTAAAAGGTAGAACATACACAATGTATTAGACTGGGGGGACCAGTCTTCAGAGTATACTCAGTATAAAAGGAAAAAGAGCGGAAGATGCGTAAATAAACATATAATCAAAATAATACAAGGAAACTATACAAAACAAGAGAAGCCTCACAGTCACAAGTGTCAATGCTGGGGACGTCAGAACACATTCTATAATATTTGAATTGATATACAAACTCTAACACGCCCCCTCAATTCACAGTTGTAACTCTTAACCCCATGCCATACATACGTTTGTAATGCTTACCAGTAGGTAAAGTTTTGGTAAGTACATCAGCCAACATCAAATCTGTCGACATATACTTTAGGTCCACAACTTTGTCCCTGAGTACAAAAATTAATTACTCTAGCACACAATATTATAAACGTTAGTATTTTGTGTAATTTTTAATTAATATATACAATAATAAAAGTCCGTATTAAAATTGTGTCACTATTAAATTTGAAAATATTCAATTTCTACGTAATATTATTAATGTCATACATTATCACCATGTCACTTATAACTAATTAACATTTATTTAATAAGCTCCTCAATCGAATAGAAGCATTTGCTTCCGAGCCAAGCCTATATACGTTTGCGGAAAAATTTTCGTAGGAGTTTTTGGAAATCTTGCGGCAAAGCATTAAATGCATGTTATTGTTAAAAAATAAATAATATCATTATGTACAATATCTCACGTTCTACGTACTATCATTTTTCGAATCCCGCTAAGGGCATAAGTTTGTGTGATAAATACGGACATGTGTACCCAAGTTATGTATGTTTTCATTTATAATAAGTATTTATTTACAAAAAAAAATGTATTTATGTAGTATTATCAACCATCTGGTATCCACAACACAAGCCTATAGTTACTTACTGTGGAACTATATGGCGCAGTGTGTATGTCTAAGGATATTTATTTATTTATCATACGTTTTTGATGGTCAAAACATAGTATAAGCATATTAAGATTCACACATAATGATGGTAGCACATAAACTACCAAGATGCTGTTCGCCATATTTTACCAGGATCCATCCCCCAATAGATTTACCGGATAAAAATTTTCATATTTATGAAGTTGTAGTAGAAAATCCTTTATTACTAAAGTTTAAAAATCTTGCGCCGGCCAAGTTTGAAGCTTTCTCTCTTAACTTTACAACGGATAACCGGACGGTGTTACAGACGTGGTACTTGGGTACATCTTTTTTAAACTCCCTGAACCAGTGTTGCAACCCCAACCGCCAAAAAAAGAAAGGATATTTTTATATAACGACCTGTTTGGTGTAATGGTTACCAACTCTGACCATTATACCAAAAGGATGCGGGTTCGAATCCCGCTAAGGGCATATGTTTGTGTGATGAATACGGACATGTGTACCCGGGTTATGGATGTTTTCATTTATAATAAGTATTTATTTACAAAAAAAATGTATTTATGTAGAATATCAACCATCTGGTATCCATAACACAATGGAACTAGATACTACTACTACTACTTACTGTGGAACTAGATGGCGCTGTGTATATGTCTAAGGATATTTATTTATTATTATGTAAAATTTCAGTATTCCCGAACGAGTACGACATTGGAACCTTCAAGAAACGAGCCTACACCTTCCTCAAAGGCCGGCAACGCATCTGTGACCCTTTTGGTGTTGCGGGTGTCCATGGGCGGCGGTGATTGCTTTCCATCAGGTGACCCGCATGCTCGCTTGCCGCCCTCTCATATAAAAAAAAAAAAAAAAAAGGTGCCCATAAAAAGACGGAGAATAACAATATGAGTTTAAAAACCAAAACTTTGCATTTCACGAGCGCCATGTTGGATTTTTTACCATAAAATGTATCCTATGACAATCCAGGTATCAAGATGAATCTAACGATACCATATTCTTCGAAATCGGTCAAGCTGTTTAGGCTACGGTAGGTAACATAGAAATCTACATACATACATGTACGACCTGTTTGGTGTAGTGGTTAGAAAGTCTGCTGCTATACCAAAAGGTCGCGTGTTCGAATCCCGCTAGGGACATATGTTTGTATGATGAATACAGTCATGTATTCCCGTGTTATGGAGGCTTTTCATTTATATATGTATTCATTTCCAAAAAACATATGTATTTGTGTAGTTTATCAACGATCTGTTATCCATAATACAAGCCTAGTTGCTTAGTGTGGAACTAGATGGCGCTCTGTGTATGTGCAAAGATATTTATTTATTTATTATTATACGTACATGCACACTCGAAAAACTTTATCCTCCTTCCTTGGGCAGTGGGGTGAAAACATGTAATCTTCTGGAAAACCAGGAGAGTTTGCAATACTGCCTTCAACTAAGATCACAATGGCCGAAGAAAAAGGAAATAAGCATAATAAGAATACTGTTATTTTTAACTTTTTGGTACTCCATCCTGCTATAGCCGCCTCCGTGGCTCAATGGAATATAACGCTAACAAACCGAGAGTCGCATGTTCGATTCCCAGCGGGTACAAAATACCGGATTAATTTTTTTACCGTATGGAAAAAAATAGGTAAATGAAATAGAAGTCATTGGCATAGGCAGTTTAATATTTTTCTTTTCAAAAACTCATGCGCCTTTCTGAATTTTGATTCCTAGGATTCCTATCATGCGAATTTAATTTGGAACTCATATTTTCAACAAGGTTTCTTTATTTATTTAATTTAATGACGTAATTATGTGGAATAGACTACAAACGCGACCGTCAAATTACACAATTTACGCTTTATTCGATGATAGTTTTGAAAAAATAATAATAAACTATCTATACCAATATATTCTATTTCACTTACCTAATATCTTCACTTAACATCAGGTGTGATTGAGGTCAAGTAACAACCCGTTGTGCATAAAAAAAAATAATATGCCCCAATTTTTTCCTTGCGGTAAAAAACCCATCCGGTATAGCTTGATGACTATTTAAGCTTAATCCAACCGCAATTTTTTATAACTATAAAATTAAAGACTATGATATCATCCAAATATACCAAACAACTGTTAAAAGCTAAATTTTTAATTGGTAATCCCATTCTTATTAGGAATCGTATCCATAGTAACGTGACTTGTTTAAGGGCAAGTTTAACCCCCCCCCTCTTTACCTGTATGTTCATATGTTTATCTGCGTTGTTGTTATTGTATTTTACATGTCATGTCACAGGTTTGTAATTTAGGACGCGGGTTATTAAATATTTTCACAGCAATGTTATACAATTGATTTTTTTTTTAAATAAAAATGTTACTACGTGACGAAGGCCTAAATGCTAAAATATGTATATCTATAATATTTGAGGGTTTTTTTATGCACAACGGGTTAGCACTTGACCTCAATCACACCTGATGTTAAGTGAAGATGAGGCCGAAGGTGGAAGCGTACTGACCCGGAAACCCCAACGTATTTGGGGGACAGGCTATCTTATCTCTGAAAACAATGCTATTACGTTTGGCGGCAGATTTAAATAAGATGGTGGTAGCTAGTCAGGCGGATATTTAAAATGCCCTACCATCAACGAAACCGAGTACCTAAACATATACCCCGCTGGGGATCGAACCCGCGACCTCCGATTCGTAAACCCAATGTTCTTTACATTGAGCCACGGAGGCGATTAGGCTGGTTCCTTCAATTCCTCATCATCCGAATTGGATTTTGATAAAAATGGGACCTATCTAGAAGCTAATCCAAGTAATAGGCAAATAAAATAAATCCGAGTCGGTTTATAAAAATACAATCGAATTGATAACCTCAATTTTTGAAGTCGTTTAAATAATACAATTAAAATTTCCATCCGCTCGTAAACATTGTTACAAAACTGACTCGAATTCGTTTAAAAAAAAAACAAAAAGCATGTGGGGAATGGGAATTGTCAGCAGATTTTATACTCATGATTGCGCCTGCTTCATAATCCATCATTGAGATAGCTGAACAAAAAGTGATTTATTACAGGCCGTGTCGTTAGCGATTTTAACTTTTAAACAGCTGACTAGCTTCGCACTCTGATTTACCCGGAGTTCTGGAAGTGTTGTTTTTGTACTGTTTGTCAGATTGACATTGAATCAAGTAGATGATAGTGACGTTTATCTAGTAATTCTCTGTATGTTCTTCGTTGGTATGATAATAGTCCCGTAAGGATACACTTTTAATTTCCTATAATTTGAAAGGCCGTGTTTTTTGCACATGGACAGAGTACTTGTCAGTGATAGAATAAAAAAAAATCTAACAAATCTGTAGCTTGCTTTTTTTTTTTTTATGCATAACGGTTTGGTACTTGACCTCAATCACACCTGATGTTAAGTGAAGATGAGGTCGAAGGTGGAAGCGTACTGACCCGGAAACCCCAACACATTTGGGGGACTGGCTATCTTATCTCTGACAACCGGAACACAACAATGCTATTAACATTGCTGCTTGGCGGCAGATTTAGATAAGATGGTGGTAGCTAGCCAGTCGGACATTTAAAATGCCCTACCACCAACCAAAATAAGCTTTAGTTATAATATACATATTTAGTACCTAATAAAACTAATAAAACATAGACTATATGATTAAAATTACCACTGTGAATTATATTGCGTCGGAGAATATACTAGAACGCCTGTAAGTATTTTCAAAAAAATCGAGCAATAACTTCTTTACAATTATGAAAAATTTCAGTGAGGGCAAATATCACAATTCAATAAACTATTTTTAGAAAAAATAAAGTAGCTATTGATTATTTTTTTAGAAATTGGCCGGTGGAGTATTAAATTTCTGGAGTAGAGACCACCCAAAAGACCTAATAAAGGTACAGGGATATATTTTCTGAATGCGAATTCTTCTCTAGTTGGTGTAAATACCAAAATTGCTAGATGTATGCCTACAATATCTGAGGAGTTCCTCATAGGTTCCATCATCAGAGCAGAATTATGATGAATTCATATTAAATAAAAAAATAATGTTCCGGATCGTTTTATAAATTACAAAATTAGGTGATAAACTCAAAAAAAAACTTACAAACGAATTGATAACGTCCTCCTTTTTTGAAGTTGAAGTTAAAAATGGGCATATCGAAGAATGATCCTTCGTTTTTTTAGATAGCCTTCACATTTTTACATTTCTCAAGTTTGAAAACACAAACTTACAGACTGAAAACTTTGATTATTGTATGTTATTGAACACCATTGCTGCTATTGTAAAATACTGTAACGTGTTATAATTTATCGGCTGCCGTCGTCGGGAGGAATGCTCCACTTCGGTCTGTTTATTGGAAAACATGTGTTCAGTACAGAACATACAAAAATGACAATGGTTGTCTGTGAACAGCCCTTTTTTATATATTTTTGTGGAGTGGCAACACCTTACGTTGTTCGCTCTTTTGGTCTTGTACCTGTGCTATGAACAGGTGCTCGTTGAGTGCAATAAATTAAATATTCCAAAATTTCAAGTAGCCTATTTATTTAACAGGCTAGGTTGTGGTCCTTCGACAGTGATTAACCAGTGAAAGTGTTATTTCGCGAGTTTTTCTTCGGTTTAGTGCGCGGCGGCGACTTCTGTATAGGTCGACATTCCGTGGCGGGCGGCGAAGTTCTCGCTGACTCTCGCAGTATTCGTCCCATGTACGGTTCAGCGGAGTCCATTTCTTCAGTTCCTGTGGAGACCTAATTCCAAATTCTATAAATTTGGAGCATATTGGGTCAAATTTTCAAGATTGCATGCGGTCATCATAAATAAATGACGGTGGTTTGAAAATCTTGTCTATGGTGTATTCTAGACGCGACGTGATCTTCGTGCGTTCCGTTCGTATTTGGCGGCCATACTTGTTTCGACTTCATACTGGTGGTACGTCAAAGGTTAGCTGTCACTTCTACGTCAAACGGAAAGTAAACAATAACAAAGTGCGGTCTTTACGTATACAAAGTGAGATTACAAGTAAATAAAAGCTGATAGTGCTAGTGATTAAAAGTGAATTACGCGCGGTATTTATTTCGGTCTCCCGAGGAGACTACTACAATGGAGGCGGACTTGAAACGTTTACGTCTTAAGCGCGGTTTTCTGAAAGGAACTATCACACGAATCGAGAACTATGTAAGTGATCCTATTTCATTAGCGTCTGCCGGAGCCGAGATGCTCCAGGCTCGTATGGACAAATTAGTGAGGACTTTTAAGGAATATGAGGAGGTTAATTTGGACATTGCATCCATTGATGAAAATGACAGTGAAGATATTTCTTCACTGGAAGCCAAATACTTTGCTGTTCTGTCAAAATTAAGGGAGTCTATGATGGTATTGCAACAGAGCGAGGTTTCTGAAAATAGGAATACTTCAAATTCCAAACTTCCTAACATTGAAATTTCAACTTTTGATGGCAAAGACTTCACAAAGTTCAAGCCATTCATGGACTTATTTAATGCCCTTATTGACAACATCAAATCATTATCCACTGTTCAGAAGATGTTTTATTTAAGAAAATACTTGAGTGGTGATGCATTGTCTATTATAATCAACTTACCGATTGTGAATGAATCATATTCTGAGGCCATAAAATTGCTGAAAAAAAGATTTGATAATCATGCTAGACTTGTTACCAACCACATAAATGTTCTTTTGGACTTACCTCCGATGCAAAAGGGTACTGCGACTGCAATCAGGTCCTTCATATCCGATGTTCGCCAACAACTTCATGCTCTTAAAAACTTAGAGCAGCCAACTGACAAGTGGGATATGCTATTGATTTCCATTTTGTCTCGTAAGTTAGACTGCTACACAAACAGAGCGTATCATTTAGATAGAACAAACCCAGATACTTTGCCTACTATCGAGGAATTTCTGTCATTTTTGGAAAAACGGGCAATAGCATTGGAGGACAGTCCCCCTATAGTAGGGAATTTCAAATCTAAACCAAATAACTTCAATAAAGTTTCAAATGTAACCGCTAATACAAATCAAAAGCAAACCATTTGTCCATATTGTAATAATAATCACCTCTTGTTCATATGTCCCAAGTTTAAACTGGCTGCCGTAGTAGATCGCATTCAGTTTGTAGGCAAAAATAAGTTGTGCACTACATGTCTGAAGTCTCATGGTGATAAATGCAAGTATAGTTTCAAGTGCAAAATCTGTAAGGGAAATCACAATACTCTTTTGCATTCGGAGGAGACAGAACAAGAGGATGTAATTACCTTACATACTAATAATTGTATACATACCGATATTTTATTACCTACTATAAAGGTACCATTTATTGACAGATTTGGTCAAGAAATTTATGTGAAAGCTCTGCTCGATAGCGGAAGCCAAGCATCCATTGTGAAGCGTTCTCTTGTAAATCAATTAAATCTGAGTCCATTTACTCAGAATACAAAAATTATTGGAATTGGTAATAATCCCAACAAAATAAATGAGTCTGTTAACATGTTCTTACAGTCAGCAGTATATGATGTTAAGTTCAATGTAAAATGTCACATTGTGGATTCTATAACCACAAAATTACCACAACATTTTATCAAAAAGACAGGCTTTGTAATCCCAAATAATATTAAACTTGCCGACATGGATTTTAATGTACCATCAGAAATTTCGCTGTTATTGGGTGCTGATTTTTATTTTAAAATTTTACTTGATGGACACATTAAACTTAGCAATAGTATTACCTTACAAAATACTTTGTTCGGCTATATTATTGGTGGTTCAGTTCAATGTACTTCAATGTTATCTGAGGCCTCAAAAGTTAATTTGGTCACAAATAAAGTTGTTGTTCAAGAAAATTGTGATGACTTAAAAAACATCATGGAAAAATTTTGGCTATCAGAGAAAGTACCTGAACCGAAAAATAAACAAATTTTAGAGTTCGAGAAAGCTGAGGAATGTTTTAAAAAATCTGTAAAATTGGAGAATAATCAGTTTTCAGTTGATATTCCATTAACATGTCCATTGGAGGAATTAAATATTGGTGACTCCTTTTCATTTGCATTGCAGCGATTTCTCACTTTAGAAAAGAAATTTCGTTCATGTCCAGAGTTTTTTACAAAATATAAAATTTTTATTGATGAGTATATTAAACTGGGGCATGCCAAAGTTGTTGATATTGCAGGGTATGATATTTGTAATGATCCAGTTTACTTTCTGGCCCATCATGCTGTATTTAATGACAGCAGTAAAACAACTAAAGTACGTGTTGTGTTTGCAGGAAACATTAAATCCAAAAATGGTCTTACAGTAAATGATGTGATGTTAAATGGTCCTATTGTCCAGAATGAACTATTTGATATACTCACACTTTTTCGCACATATCGTTACACACTCATGTGTGACATTGAAAAAATGTTTAGATTTTGCTTAATTAATGAAAAATTTAGACCATTACAAAACATATTATGGAGAGATGATCCAAGTGGTCCCATCATCTGTTTGCAGCTACAGACTGTAACATATGGTCTCAAGGCTTCAACATTTTTAAGCACTAGATGCCTAATTGAACTAGCTCGCTTGTATGAGCACAAGTACCCACTGGCTGCAAAGGCTATAATAGAAAATACTTACGTCGATGACGTCATCTGCGGAGCCGATGATATAGCCCAGCTTGAGAAACTGAAAAAAGAACTTATAGAACTACTGATGTTAGGTAGTTTTCATTTACATAAATGGTGCTCAAATTTTCCTGATGTGTTGAATGATGTACCTGAAAATAAAAAATATTTTGAACAAATTGATTTAAACAAAGATAATATAATAAAAACATTGGGCCTAAAATATAATGTACATACCGATTTATTAATGTTTGGCTGTCCTACAACACCTGAAAAAGAACTTAAAACTAAACGGGAAATTTTGAGTTTCATTGGCAAAATATTTGACCCACTGGGCTTAATTGGTCCCATTGTAGTAAAGGCAAAGTTGTTCATGCAAGAATTGTGGAATTTGAAAGCCGATTGGGATTCTATTTTGCCAAATAAACCATTAGAGTATTGGAACAATTTTTTAATAAACTTAAAGGAATGTCGAACTATTCTAGCCCCAAGGGGGATAGTGGGTGAGAATGTATCTTCAGTGGAACTTGTGGGATACTGTGATGCTTCATTCAAAGCGGTAGGTTGTTGTTTATACTTGCGTGCTATACATAGTGACGGTCACATGACAGTCAACTTACTTTGCTCCAGATCACGTGTAGCTCCTCTCAAGAAAACACTCACTATTCCTAATTTAGAGCTCAATAGTGCTCTCCTCCTCGCAGAATTAACTTCAAGAGTATTTAAGACTCTACATGGTAGATATCCAGGTTTAAAAGTATTTTTACACTGCGACTCACAGATCGTTTTGGCCTGGTTAAATTCTAGCAATCCTAAAGGAACCTATGTTTCCAATAGAGTCAGAGACATAAAGACTCACACCAAAGACTTTCAATGGTCTTACGTCAAAAGTGCAGACAATCCTGCTGACGTATTGTCCAGAGGTACTGAGCCCCATAAATTACAGGGCGACCAGCTATGGTGGCATGGCCCCAGCTATTTATTAGATAGTAATTATCAATATAATACTATCATTTCTCATTTTCAGATACCTAAAAGGACTTTATCGGAGCCTATGTCTCACGACTATGATTCCCCTGTAAATGTATGCAATGCATCACAACAATCAAACAATGACTCAAATGAGGTCTTTCAAAGATATTCTAATTATAATAAACTTCAAAGAATTATTGCTTTAATTTTGCGATTTCGACATAATTGTTTGCATAATTCTAAGAAAACCTATGGTGGTTTAACACCACAAGAGCTACGCAACTCCGATCGGATAATCGTAAGACATATCCAAAATCAAGCTTTTAACAAAGAGATAGAGTCCCTACACAAAGGTAGGCAAGTAAATTCAAATTTGAGCAGTTTACACCCCTTTTTGGATAGCCGGGGTATTCTGAGGGTCGGTGGTCGCTTGCTGAATGCAACGAGCATATCTTACGACAAGAAACACCCAATGATTTTACCAAAATCAAATGTTATCACTCATATGATTATTGAGAAAGAACATCACAGACTCCTACACAGCGGTCCAAAGTTGGTACTAAGTTCGTTGTCTCAAAGATATTGGCTTCTAAACGGCATCAGAGAAGTAAAAAAGGTTGTCCACAAATGTATCCGATGTTTCCGGGTTAAAGCTATAGCTGCCAAGCAGTTGATGGGTTCACTGCCTTCACAGAGAATAGAGATGTCCAAGCCTTTTCAAATAACTGGTGTTGACTTTTGTGGTCCATTTGATGTAAAAGTTGCCAGAATTAGGAAGCCCATAATAAAAAAGGCTTATATTGCAGTCTTTGTGTGCTTCACAACCAAGGCTATACACATAGAGCTTGTCAGTGATATGACGACACCAACATTTTTGGCCTGTCTTCAGCGGTTCATAGCGAGACGGGGATTGCCCACACATATATATTGTGACAATGCGCAAACATTTAAAGGAGCCTCCAATAAATTAAAGGAACTTTATGATTTAAATTCCTCTACTTCCCATGTTAACTCAGTAGAGAGCTTTTGCTCTACAAATTTTATTAAATTTAAACCTATTCCCAGTTACTCACCAGAGTTCGGTGGGCTGTGGGAAGCGGGGGTAAAAAGCATAAAGTTCCATATTAAAAGAGTGGTCGGTAATGCTTCACTAACATTTGAAGAATTATATACAGTCCTTACCCAAATTGAAGCAATCTTAAATTCTAGACCATTACTTGCCGTGACTAGGGATAGTTCTGATTTAAATTATTTAACTCCAGGACATTTCCTAATAGGTACTTCCATGACATGTTATCCTGAGCCAGATCTTTCAGAGAAGACAATAAATAGATTGCGATTTTGGGACATTTGTACTAAATTAAAACAAGATTTCTGGAAGGTCTGGTCCAGGGATTACTTAACCTTCAAAGTAGACCTAAATGGAAGCAAGAAAAACCAAATCTCAATGAAGGAGATTTGGTTATTGTCAAAAGTAAAGAGCTTTCTCCATTTCAGTGGCCCATGGGACGCATTGTTAAAACGTTCCCTGGACCTGATGGTAAAGTTAGAGTTGCCGAGGTTAGAATGGGGCCTAAGAACAAGGTTTTTCTGCGTTCCTATACAAAATTATGTCCTTTACCTATTAATGAAAATTAAATTTAAACTACAATTCATTTCAGTGATTCAAAATTCCCCATTTTGGCCCCGCCCAACTTATGTTCAGTACAGAACATACAAAAATGACAATGGTTGTCTGTGAACAGCCCTTTTTTATATATTTTTGTGGAGTGGCAACACCTTACGTTGTTCGCTCTTTTGGTCTTGTACCTGTGCTATGAACAGGTGCTCGTTGAGTGCAATAAATTAAATATTCCAAAATTTCAAGTAGCCTATTTATTTAACAACATGGGTAAACTAAAAACTGTGATTCAACGGCTCTCCAGTCCATTCTAAAAAAACTCATTCAAATATTTCATTAAACAAGATTTTGAAATCAACAGGTTTTCCGTTTTATCACTTAGACGCAATTTCTTGCGGATTTCAATTGTTCAGAACTTACTTCAAGGAAATACACTTCAAATGACAAATTCAAACTTATCGCGATGAGATAATGAGAAAGTTTGAATGTTTGTTTGTATGTTTATTCGTTTGTTTGTTGCTCAATCACGGCGAAACGGATGAATGGATTTGGTATATAGGTAGAACATACTCTGGATAAAGACATAGGATATTTTTCATCCCGATAAAGTGAGTAGTTCCCGCGGGATAAACAAATTTCCGCGATTAAGTTATTACACGCAAGCGAAGCCGCGGGCGGAAATGATTTATTTTCTAGGTACCCAGGGTACACTTAAAATAATATTTATTTTTGGTTGGTGGTAGGGCATTTTAAATGTCCGCCTGGCTAGCTACCACTATCTTATCTAAATCTGCCGCCAAGCAGCAATCTTAATAGCATTGTTGTGTTCCGGTTGTCAGAGATAAGATAGTCAGTACTCCAAATGTGTTGGGGTTTCCGGGTCAGTACGCTTCCACCTTCGACCTCATCTTCACTTCACATCAGGTCTGATTGAGGTCAAGTACGAACCCGTCGTGCATAAAAAAAAAATATTTTTAAGCTACTGCTTTTTCAAAAGGCAATTTTCCCCTGAGTAGGTACTTAAGGAAGAAACGCGAGAGGTCGCTCTGTTAAAAACAGGTTTTTATATTACAAAAAGGCATAATAATATTTCAATATAGCGACCTGTTTGGTGTAATGGTTAGAAACTCTGACTGCTATACCAAAAGGTCGTGCGTTCGAATCCCGCTAGGGGCATATGAAATATAAAGAATACAGACATGTGTTCCCGAGTTATGGATGTATTTCATTTATATATTTTATTATTTACAAAAAAATATATATATTTGTACCATCTGGTATCCATAATTGCTTAGTTGCTTAGTGTGGAACTAAATGGCGCTGTGTATATGTGCAAAGATTTTTTTTTTTAATGCATAACGGGTTGGTACTTGACCTCAATCTCACCTGATGTTAAGTGAAGATGAGGTCGAAGATGGAAGCGTACTGACCCGGAAAACCCAACACATTTGGGGGACTGGCTAACTTATCTCTGACAACCGAAACACTACAATGCTATTAACATTGCTGCTTGGCGGCAGATTTAGATAAGATGGTGGTAGCTAGCCAGGCGGACATTTAAAATGCCCTACCACCAACCACCAACAACCAAAGATATTTATTTATTATTATTAATGATGTAGTAATTGCTCTGGCGACATAATATCCGTCGTTTTTCGTCAGGAGTTAAATAGTGGTGTTAATAGGAACACACCAAAACGTCGCGGCAATGTAACAATAATTCAGTGCAAATTGCAGTTCTGCACTGTACGTTTACTGGTCGACAATTCGCTAGTTCGGCGAGCGAAGCGCTTCTCGCGGCTTGCACGAACGATATGGACTGAATATTTAAGCTTTTTACTCGACGCCGCCAGAAGGAGGATAATGTTTTTCAACTGCATGTATGTATGTTCTTTAACGCATCCTGTTGCCTGGACAGCTTGACGGATTATAATAAATGAGGTGTCGCTGTAAAACATGCACCTAGTAGTAGTTTATTACCCGTCTGGAAACCGTAATACAAGCCTAGTTGCTTAGAGCGGAACTAGACGGCGCTATGTGTATGTTTATGGATATTTTATATATTCATTATAACGCCGCGGTCCCTTTTTTAAATGGAATGGTGAGAGTATCTCGAACATTAGCGTTTGGGTGTTTATCATCATATCAGCCGAAATATTTATTGTTGAAAAGTCCCATAGTCGCCGTTTACAACACACACATTGGGGGAGGTTCTATGCTTTTACAATTCGAAACCACAGTATTATCTTTTAACTATACAGAGATTCTTTATTTAAAAGAAGCACCAATGAAGAAACCATTAAGAGAGTTTATTCCGTCCAGGGGCACCCTAATTTTTTTAAAAAAAATAAAAAAATAAAAAATAAAATAGTTTATTTGCATTTTCACAGACAAGTATGCTATAAAGTGGCTGGAGACTCCTTTTAAGCAAATAATGTGCCTGTATTAGGAGACTCCGCTCTTCCATAACAAATAAATGTAACTGTATACTTAGCTTAATTATATAATATAAAATCTTAGGTCTAAGTGTGTGTGTGTGTGTGTGTGTGTGTGTGTGTGTGTGCGTGTGCGTGTGTGTGTGTGCGTGTGTGCGTGTGTGTGTGTGTGTGTGTGTGTGTGTGTGTGTGTGTGTGTGTGTGTGTGTGTGTGTGTGTGTGTGTGTGTGTGTGTGATGTTTAATTCTTTGTTTACTTTGTTATACATATGTTGCTCTATTTTTATATTGCGACCACGCAAAAACAGTTCTAACTTTTTATGCACGACGAGTTTGTGTTTGACCTCAATCACACCTGATGTTAAGTGAAGAGGAGGTCGAAGGTGGGAGCGTACTGACCCGGAAACCCCAACACATTTGGGGGACTGGCTATCTTATCTCTGACAACCGGAACACAACAAGGCTATTAACATTGCTGCTTGGCGGCAGATTTAGATAAGATGGTGGTAGCTAGCCAGGCGGACATTTAAAATGCCCTACCACCATACGACGATGACGAGTACGACATTGGAACCTTCAAGAAACGAGTCTACACCTTCCTAAAAGGCCGGCAACGCATCTGTGATCCTTTTGGTGTTGCGGGTGTCCATGGGCGGCGGTAATTGCTTTCCATCAGGTGACTCGCATGTTCGTTTGCCGCCCTCTCATATAAAAAAAAACCAACCATTTGATGAATAAACCCTCTTATAGATTAAAAAACCGCCTGCGTGGCTCAATGTAAACAACATTGAGTTTACTATTCGGAGGTCGCGGGTTCGATCCCCAGCGGGGTACATGTTTAAGTACTCGGTTTGGTTGTTGGGAGGGCATTTTAAAATGTCCGTATAGCTACCACCATGTTATCTAAATCTGCCGCCAAACAGCAATATCAATAGCATTGTTGTGTTCGGTTGTCAGAGATAAGATAGCCAGTCCCCCAAATGTGTTGGGGTTTCCGGGTCTGTACGCTTCCACCTTCAACCTCATCTTCACTTAACATCAGTTGTGATTGAGGTCAAGTACGAACCCGTCGTGCATAAAAAAAATGGGAGAATCTTTTTATTTTATTTGTCTATTTGACATACTTCTTTACTTACGCATTACAAAACCTGATTTGTCGCTTACAGCCTGCCTCATCGCCGCAAGCGACAACCGAAGAACCGGCATATAAATGCGACTGTAATAAATTCAATCGGAACACTGTCGCTCGCAGACATAACTCGCGCCCCGGCCCCGCCCGCTTCCCCACGATTTTCTTGCAACAGATTTCTTTAAAGAAGATTGCCAAAGGAACTTTAAAACGGTAGTCGTTTGTATAAAACTTTGTGTTCCCATTATTTCTCGTTTGCTTTCTTTGCAGTGGTTAGTTGCGTTGTGGTCGTGACAGGCTTTAGGTATATGAGTGTGTGTTGGCCGGTGTATCTAAATATGGGGTCTTTACTATGAAATTGGAGTTTTTTTCTTCGTTAATCACATGTACCAATTCCTGCGATTTTCAAAGCTCTATCTATATATAATTTGTTTTTTATTCGGAAAATGGAATATTATTTCAAGGTTTCACATGAAATATTTTTTAATTTCTAGGCTAAATCAGATAATAAAACAAAATTTGAACAGAGCTCTTTTCGTGTGCTTCCCATAATCATTGCTTAGATTCGCTGAAACTTTTATAAAGCGGTTACTTTTAAAAATGAACGCTGCCTATACTTAACTTAATGTTATCCGATAATACACACAAAGTTTAACTAAATTTGGATTTGCCGGTCCCAAAAAAAATCAAAAATGTTTGTATGGAGAAAACAGTCTTAATGAAATTCTTCATATAAAACGCCAATTTCATAGGTAAGGACCTAATATAATTTGTGTGTCTATATCGGATAATGTTTCACATGGTTATTTATCACGAATGCGATTTTTTTTTTCGAATTTTAATCGAAAACGTTTCCCATAATTTTGTTTTCTATATGTTTCATTTCACCGACAATGCATTTTACAGAAGTTCGAATGTACGATATTCAAATGTTATTTTTTTTTAATTTACATATTTTTAAATTTCAACAGAATGGTTAGCCGAAGCATCTATTGCCACACGTTTTGGTTTTCAGAACATTATTAACAATATTATAAAAACACAACCTAACATCGAAGGTTACCTTTTTGAACATAACCAACAGTGTCGGAGTGCTCCGACCTATATTGCTCGCTTGCTTCGCTCGCTCGCTTCAGATAGGGGTTGTCTAGAAAAAGTAACTTCGACGTAAAGTAATTCTAGTAATTTAAATTATGGTATGGTATGGTAATGATGTTTACATTGAGCCACGGAGGCGGTTAAATTCATAGGTGAATTTGAATTCATGTAATTAACTGGTGAGGCCATTCTTGATTACATGCAACTTTCCCCAAGGCATCGTAGTTGAATACGTTACAAAAAAAATCCATTACCAATACAAACTAAACCATTCTGATACTACTTTAGTATGGAAGTCCAACAATTTCGGGCTGAATTCGGTTACGGTTCCTATTGGACAGTTATTCGTAAAAAGGAGTGGAGCCACCAGTAGACAGTTGCGGGTTCGAATCCCGCGACGGGTAAATGTTTGTGTGATGAATGCGAACATTTATTCCGGAGTCATGGATGTTTATATAAATGTTTATTTATGTTTATCCGTTATCAAGTATCCATAGTACAAGCTTTGCTTAGTTTGGAGCTAGATGATTGGTGTAAGTGTCCGAAATATTTATTTATTTATTTCTGTTGTACATTTTTTTAAGTAGGTGCTCTTTTGTCCTTTTTTACAATTTCTGGGATTACTGAAATGTTATACTCATTACACTATGTGCTTTAAGAGTTGAAAGTACTTAAAACACCATTTATAGCCCTTTTGGAATCACTGTCAATACCGAAATAATTAACTTTACCAAGAATTTTGTTAGTGTGATGTAATTAATGCAATTTTTGACCCCCTCTCTAGAAACTACGTCGGGCATTGCGGAATTGAAAAAAAAACTGGAGACACTCCGCTTTTGCTAAAATAATTGCATGATGAAAATTCTAGGAAAATACGACATCCCAGAGTATTACTTTGTTCGTATGAAAATTTTCCCAGATATCACTATTAGCAACGAGATGCGTTCTACTAGAACATTTTAATGATGGAACTACATATTACATTTCCCAGAATAACACAAGCAATTTGCTGGACCAAATATAATATAGTAATTTAAAAAAAAAACAAAAATGTTTATTTAAGTAACTTATTCTTATTATCTATAACAGCATTAGGGGTCTCCTTTTAAATAAAAATGTTTACCTGTATTAGGAGGCTCCGTTCTTCTACAACTACATAAATGCTTTAAACAAGAAGGTAAGTAGGTATACAAGTAAATTCTTATTTTAACAATATTATTTTGAGATATAAAATTATATAGTAATTGTCACAAAAGTCATACATTAACAGTCTATAACAGCAGTGGCGTAGCGTGAGTTTCCGCCGCCCGGTGCCGACGAGAAATTTGCCGCCCCCTCCAATTTATCATTAGCCAAGAAAAATAGTAAAAAGGCAAATAAAGCATCTATAAACGAAAAGTAATTATGTTAAGCCGTTATAAAATTTGTACAGCCACAAAAACAGCCTTTAAATCATTTGGTTAGCTTAAAAAGATTTTGTTTGCATGAAAACAAATCAGGCATCAATCCTTGTTCCGCAAATAATCTTGATAATGGTCAGTAATTAAATCATAAATAGGTAGTTTACAATAATATGAGTTTGCGTAATAAAACAATCACTCATTCTGCAAAATAACTTCTTTACCAGCAAGATTTCATGATTGATTAGCAGAGAAAACATGTCAATAAGCAATGTATTTGATCGTTATACATATTTAAAACATGGTTAGTAAAATAATATATTTTTGTTACTTTTATATGCTGCATAACATTACATTTGTTGCTTACTCTGAGTGTTTACCAAAATTTTGGTAAATATAAGTCGCTCATTGCAACTTATATAATTAAGCTTATAAAATATGCTGTACAAAATTTTTTACAGCCGTCCAGAATGACATAATTGCTGATTGATTTAGAAATGTTTGCTAGCCGTGAGTTACTGGTCAATCAGCTATTTCTGCTGACAGATTACATTTTTCTGCTCACAGATATACGAATATTAAGCTTATCCTTTAAATAACACCCTCTGTAAATTGTTTAATTAATAAAAAACAGTACAAACGCGTGTCGGGCCATGCCTAGAAATTAGGACATGTACAAAAGTTTTGCTTTAAAAAACGCACGATGTTTTAAAAATGTACTCTTCGTGCTTTTTTTAAAGCAAAATCTTTTATACAATTATCGAGATCAATAATGTAGGTCATGTTCGATTGATAATATAGCTAAATTTGATAATCTCAACGTGGACATACCTAGTTGATCTCAGATAATTATTGATTAATTTTAATTTAGAGAAACTTCTTTCGCAACTGGCATTACTAACGGCAGCTGTTAGGAATATTCTTAACATTATGACAATATTTGGTAAGCCATCTTCAAGTTTACACTCAATAATGTATTTTAATAAACCAAATGGGCCTGACTTAATGAGCTCTTTTTTACAGTCTGCATCTGTTACAGAACTTGCAGCTACGAAAGCCCGTAGACATATGCGCTCAAGCTTGAATTCTTCTCTGTTAATGTCTTGAGGAGCATGATCTCGGTTAAGTTCGTCGACACCCAATATTACTGCAGGTCTTAAACAGGCATATTTTTGCGCTAGATTCTGTAACTGTTGGAATCTTTCTCAAATTTCAGCAGTTACTCTATCTATTGAGGAAAACATTGTCCGCCCGCCTCAAGTCGTCTTCATACGATAACCCAACATCTCTACTTCCCTCGCCAAGTATATGCCTCCTCCTTATTCTTCTTGGGGGTTCAAACGAAATTTCAAGCTCTTCACCTACATTTTTAGCGTATATTAAAGCCTCTTCTACATATTCATCACGTTTTGCTTTCAATACGGTCTGTAAATCGCTTACTTTCTGAGCATCATTGACTTCACGCAGTACCGGTTGCCAGAGTCCTAAATAACATAAAAATGAAAATGATTGCATCGCGACTAATAAACTTCCTGCGTCCGTCCGCGTGTTAAAGCTTTCGTCCGTTTCCGTCAGATTTTCAAGTGCAGTTAAAGTTTCCTTGTAATGATCTCTAAGGACATTCACAGCGTCGCCTCTAGCGCTCGAACGTGTGTCCTGAACCCTCTGAAAACTTTTTCCTGTAGCTGCAAGAAGAACATCCCACCGGTGCGGCGATGAAGAAAAAAAGCGTAGCAGCGTTCTAGCGTACCAAAGAAAGTCACGGAATTTATCTCCACTGAAGCTGCATGTTGGCAAACTAGATGTAATGAATGGTTTGAGCAGGGGACAAAGTCGGCATTAGGATTGCCCTCTACAGTTCATAATGTCGAGCCCATCAGCCTCGAGTTTGCTTAGTATTATGTCACTAAAACCTTCCGCAGTTTTGCTTTTCGTTTCAATGAAATCTATAAAAGATTCCTCTACTCGAATCTCCTGGTTTTCAATCATCACATATCGTAATACTTGGCTTGTTTGATCTATGCATGAAATATCCGGGGTACTGTCAAAAATCATGGAGTAATACTTGGCCTTTTGGACTCGACTTAAAATTTCTTGGCGAACTTTATTTCCTAAAATTTCAATGAACTCGTTTTGAATTTCTGGTGACATGTAAGTGAGAGAAATTTTGTGGCCCATTTTTATTCTTACTAAATGTTCTCTGAGAATAGGATCGTACTTTGCCAGCAGATGCACCAATTCTAAAAAGTTGCCTTTATTCGCACTGGTGTCATCTTCTCTGTGGCTGTATTGCCTGTATTTCGGCTGCATTCACAGAACAATATGCTTATTGTTCTGTGGCTGCATTCGAATGCACCTCTGCCGCCCCGCGCTGCGCCTCGCCGCCGCCGCCCCGCCCCGCCGCGCCGTCCGACTAGGGGCATCGCGGAGCGCGCGCGATTTGAAAAAGGATTTTCTATTATAATAATAATAATTAAAAAATCCCGTGCTCGCCGCGCCGCCCTTTTTCATTTGCCGCCCGGGGCCATGGCCCCCCCTGCCCCCCCCACGCTACGCCACTGTATAACAGCCCACAGTGGGACATAAGCCTCTCTCATGGCACGTTTTTCATCGTATACAATGGAAGGATTTTCTCACAACGCCACGCTGAGTTGACGATTGCAAATTTCAGGAAAACACACCAATCATCTAGTCCCAAACTAAAGCGGTTATTACATTATCCTATTTATAGGAAATCTGATTAATAGTAAGGTATATTGTAATCGAAGTTAGAACAGTAGATTCCGATTTAGTGGATTCTCTCTCAGGACAGGACTCTGCATTTAGAATGGTGTAACAAGCGCTTAAGCAAAGCTTCTACTATGTATACCTACTAGGTAACGGATAAACATACATAAATATTTATATTGGGTCTATACCCATGAAATTGGAGTTTTTATCCTTCTTAATATCTTAATATCTTTATTGTACACAAAATTGTTACAGAAATATGCATTGTATATAAAATGTACAAAGGCGAGCTTAACTCCGATAGAGTTTTCTACCAGCAAACCTTAGAGATACATAGTATTTATTAACTGGCGACGGCAATCGGAAACGACCTTTAGTATGGAAGTCCAATAATTTTATTCAAAACAAGAAATACTAGTGTATCTCATAATATAAGATCGTTGCAAATGAACAGATATTTCCTCGACGTGCGTTGGTAAATATGCAAAAAAAATGATTTCAGAGTCAACAAACTTGTTTCTGGTTACACGTGGATTACCTGCCATTCAATATAGGTTAATTGAGACTAATTATCCTTTGCAATGCTGACCGAATGGCCGGTGCAGGTGACGTTAACTGATCAGTCCGCCACGTCGACATCGGCCAGCCATTACGGAGGCCAGCAATTACTGTGGTTAATTATATCCGGGTTTGGTTGTTTACCCTGTTTCTTTGGTTTTGTTAGCGTCAACTTAAGAGTTGATGCTAGTCCATTATCACGACGAAGCTCAAACTAGCTAATAAGTGGGTAAGTATATCCGGGTTTTATTGTTTACCCGGTTTCTTTGGTTTAGTTGGTATCAAGACAATGGGTTGACGCTAGCTCATTATCACGAGGCTGAAATCGGCTACTAAGAGGCTAATTAAATACGGTTTTGATTGTTTACCCGGTTTCTTTGTTTTGGTGGGTAACACAAGAAAGAGGCTGGTTTGAAGTTTTCTGGCTAACAATTAGTGGCTATTTATAATCCGATTAAGCACTTGTGGCGTAGCCGCATTCGCTATTGGTTTCCGAGTAGCGTAGTAAACAATGTTTATACTCCTTTTGTAAAATATTTTTTTAAGAAAACGTGTAGCACAAAGATTTTAATTTAAATGTAATAAGGTTCTAATTTATTATACCCGGTATAATCAACACGTGATTGTGTATGCCCAAAGTATTCGGAAAAACAAATTTCTTTATAAAATTAATTATTATCAGATGGCCATTATTGTCCCACTGCTGGGCAAAGGCATCCACCTCTCTCCACTCCTCTCTGTCCCTAACTTTCTCTGACTAGTTGTTGAGGACGTCTCGCCATCTCTTTTTTGGTCTACAGCAACGTCTTCTTTCTAAAGCTAGGCTCCATGTGGTGGTGATTTTGGAGGTAATCTGGCATGGGCAGATATGGCCAGCCCTTTCCCTCTTAAGCTTGGCGGCCGTTATGGCTACAATAAAAATAATAATTAAAAAAAAACCGAGTCTAATTTGAGTTCAGCAGCGTTACTCTTTTTCGAACCGAAACAAACATCCATGCAGCAGTATATATTCAAAATTGGATCTTAATGCAATATTTTGGGAAGAGCATGTTATGCCAAACCATATTTGTCTACAAAATACTTGGTAAAATGAAATATTGCCATGTAATTATTTGTTAAACAATAAATTGCCGAAAATAGTATTGCTAACTGTAAAATTGCGAAAAGTTGTTTTGCCAAATTTGGGAAACATACTTTGGCATGTGATACTTTGGGAAACGTTTTTTGCCCAAAAATTTGTAATCCTACAAAATGTCGACCTACAAGGAAGATTAAGCAAAATTCAAAGCAAACCGTGAACCTTCCAAACAAACCTTTCCTATTTGGTTTACGAATAAATTTATTATACATCACCTAGGGACCGGAAGACCTACAGCCCCAATTAATAAACAAACTCAGCTTGAAACTGAGGTGGGCCTTAATCCTTGTTTATCTTTAAACTAAGGGGATGTAGGTACAAGTAGCTTATGCCCATGTGTTTTGCATAGGCTGTTTTAGAAGCTTCATGTGTATCCGTTTACAGAAGTTGAGTGAGTGACGTCAGTCTTTGGATGGGTGAACGATCACTAGTGTTATTTCTAAGCCTTGACAAACGATGGGTGTTGTGTTTGGCGGCGTTGTGTGTGTTTGTGTGTGTCCAGTCTATGTACAGATAGATGTATTTTTACCTAATGTAAGAGAGGCACTATGAGGGTGACATATAAAAAATCCCTCTCTAAATAAATTTAGATACTATAAAAAAAAAAAAAGTTTTGTGTACTATATATTTATTTATTATTTAGAGATTAGTTTTTTAGCTATGTTTGATGATTATTTTATTAGAATTAGGATATTTATTGTTTAAGAGGGTTTATTCCGTCCAGTCCCAGATTTCTTTTTTAATTTAAAGTAAATCAAAAAAGTCGCCTTGACCTGCACCCGGAAAGCCTAAAAGCTCATTAAAAGTACCTAAATAGCTATGAAAACGGCTATTTCCAGAATTCACAATTTTTAAATTTTTTTTATCAATAATTTGAAATTTTCGGAAAAAACCGTAATTAAAGCAATTTAGATATTATTTATAATTACCTTTTAGGCTTTTCATGTGCGGGACAGAGCAATATTTTTGATTTAAGCTGTAAGCCACTAGACAGAATAAACCCTCTTAACACATGTGCTTTGTATTACTGATGATAGATGTTTAATTACTCGGGTGTTTTCTAATTTTAAATTAAGTTTATTAAAGTCAATTACGGAAAGGTTGAACGGATTTGGATGAAATTTAGTGTATAGGTGAAACATACCCTGGATTAAGACATAGGATGTATTTTATCCCGATAAAGTTAGTAGGTCCTGCGGGAGAAACAAATTAAATATATCCGCGATAAAGTTATTGCAAGTAGGCGAAGCCGCAGGCGTAAAGCTAGTTATGAATTAATCATGATTACGACTATGACTAACACAGAAGCCGTGGAAGGACATACCGCTTCCAAAACCTCCTCGCGAGTCGCAAACGCTGAAGCGTGCACGCTCGGAGGAAGAGTCGCCTAAGGAGCAAACTAAAAAGGCTCCTAGGATTGTAGCTACGTCCCCTGCTGAGCAAAGCGCTGTAGTTTCTGCAGCCAAACCCAGCTTCAAGGACGTGGCTAGCTCCTCACGAGTGGGGATCCGCAATTCGGAACCCATGAGTGAAGACCAGATGGTACTTGTCCACCAGGGGCTGTTGGCGGCCATCGCCAATATGAGCACCAAAGGGGCAGGTCCCAAGTTTCTGGGTCTCTCTTTCAAGCCAGGCTGGCTCCTAGTGACCTGCGAAAACCAGGCGAGTAAGGACTGGCTTGCGAAAGAGATCCCGAAGCTAAAGCCGTGGCCGGAGGCGCAGCTCACGATCCTCAGTGAGAGTGAACTGCCGAAGCCTCTTGCAGCCACGACTTTTATACCGAATAGCGAGGCGAAATCTATCACTAGTGCCCTCACGCTACTTCGGGTACAAAATTCTGGCCTCAACACCGAGCTATGGAAGGTGCTGCACGAAGGGACTAGAGAAGGAGGTCGAATAGTGACCTTCTCCCTCGACGAGCCCTCCGTAGAAGCCCTCAAAGCAGCGGAGTACAAGGCCAGGATAGGGTTCAAGACGATCCTGTTTAAACTCAAGGGCGAGCAAGCTAGTTCCCCTGAGGTCGCGGGACCGTCTTCCGCCACCCCAACTGGAGCAGCGCCCCCGCGGAGAGAAGTGCTACCCATCCCGGGTACATCGGGATCAAAGCCTTCAAACCCGAGGGGCAGAACTCCAGGCAGAGGCAGAAGTGGCGCAGGTCGTGGGACGCAGAGGGAGCACCCTGACGGTGGACGGCAACAAGGTCCCCAAAAAGGGAAACGCAAACCCAACAAGTCGACCCACCTTCGCCTGCGAGACTTCACGAAGTAATGGCGGCCCAGGGAACCCTAGCGAGGATCCTGCAAGCTAACCTCCACCATGCCGCAGCAGCTGCTGCGATCGTGGAGCGCTGTCTTGCAGAGGAGAAGTACGACCTCGCTCTAATACAAGAACCCTGGGTTGCCAACTCAACCGTATCGGGCCTCAACGCTGCTGGTAAGATTCTTTTTAACACTAAGGGGTTAAGGCCCAGAGCATGCATTATCTTTAACAAAAATATTGAGTTCTTGCCTGTTACAGAGTTATGCACCGACGACTTGGTAGCAGCCTATGTTAATCTCAAAGGGTGGAGTGGGTCCAGAGTAATCATATGCTCGGCCTACCTGCCTGGAGAGAAGAGTGACCCCTCAGCAGATCTCGCCCCCGTGGTCGACTACGCCCGGAAACACAACGCGGAGCTGCTGGTGGGGTGCGACGCAAACGCTCACCACACCACCTGGGGGAGCACGGACGTCAACGATAGGGGTGAGTTGCTAAACGACTTTCTGCTAACCAACTCTCTAGAACTTCTCAACAGAGGCTGCACTCCAACCTTCGTGACAAAAGCCCGACAAGAAGTCCTCGACATCACCGTCGCCTCTGCAAACCTATCCAGGCACATGCAAGACTGGAGGGTAAGTAATGAAGCATCCATGTCTGACCACAGACACATCTGTTACAACCTAAAGGCCGCTTTGGCCTACAACAGTGTATGTTTTAGAAACCCTAGGTGTACCGCCTGGGATGTCTACTGTGACAAACTAAGGTGGAACCTGGAAACGTTTCCAAACAGTATTAAATCCATTGAGAGCCTTGAACTAGCAGTGGCGACAACTTCAGAAGGTATCAAATCTGCCTATGAAGAAAGCTGCCCTCTAAAAACAAGGACCTCTAAGCGTAAAGTTCCCTGGTGGAACTCTAAGCTGAAAAAGCTAAGAGAGAAAACCAGAAGACTGTTCAACAAGGCTAAAAAGACTCTCGAATGGGAGGTCTACAGGAAAGCCTTGACGGAATACAACAAGGAGATTAGGCGGGCTAAGAGAGAATCATGGAGGAAATTCTGCGAGGAAGTCAATAGTACGCCTCAAGGAGCCAGAATCCACAAAATTCTTTCGAAAACCCAGCCTACACCAGTAGGTCTATTAAAGAGACCAGATGGCTCCTTCACTACCAACGAAGGAGAAACGTTGGAACTGTTGGTATCGACACACTTTCCTGGGGCTCTACGCCTGCAATCTAGCAAGCCCGAACGGATGAGCATTCCACATAGACCTCGCACCGAGGACTGGAGCACTGCCGCCAGGGTGATCAGACCAGGACAAGTGAGGTGGGCTATCAACTCTTTCAAACCGTACAAATCCGCCGGGGTCGACGGAATCCTGCCGGTCCTGCTACAAAAAGGTGCGGATATCTTACTGCCCTATCTGGTGAAAATCTTCAGAGCGAGTTACGCCTTTGGATACTTACCAGAACAGTGGACCTCTGCCAAGGTCATCTTCATACCTAAGGCTGGTAAGAAGGACTACGCAGCACCCAAGTCCTTCAGACCGATAAGTCTTACCTCCTTCCTCCTAAAGACTCTGGAGAAAGTGCTGGACAGGTATATCAGAGATGGGGTACTGATTGAACGACCCATACACAACAACCAACATGCCTACTGTAGAGGTAAATCTACGGAAACCGCCCTTCTAAACTTGACTGACAGGGTAGAAAAGGCATTGGACGATAAAGAAATCGCACTATGCGCTTTTCTAGATATTGAGGGAGCCTTCGACAACACGCCCATCCGGACACTGATGAAGGGCCTCGCTCACAAGTCAGTGGACCCCACCACTAGTAGATGGGTCGAAACGATGCTCTCAACCAGGACTGTCAAGCTGGAGCTACATGGAGCCCAGCTTGAAGTCGCAAACACCAGAGGTTGTCCCCAAGGTGGTGTCCTATCACCCCTCCTATGGACCCTCGCCGTAGATGAGCTGTTGCATAAGCTGGCGGAACTTCGCATAGACGCCGAAGGCTTCGCGGACGACCTGGTGATCACTATACGAGGCAACTGCCAAAGTACTATCTCGTACCTTATGCAAAAAGCACTCGACACGATCAGTCGATGGTGCAGGGAGAACAGCCTATCTATAAACGCCGATAAAACTGTTATCGTGCCCTTTACCAGGAAGCGGAAGCTAGACCGATTGGCTCCCTCCCGCCTGGACGGCACAACCATTCCATTCTCCGCTGAGGTCAAGTATCTGGGCATAATTTTTGACCAGAAACTGACCTGGAACAGCCACCTGAACGGAGTCTTGCGAAAGGCTAAAACAGCCCTATGCACATGCAGTCGTCTGGCAGGACTAAAATGGGGTCTCAATCCCAAAATCGTCCTATGGCTCTACACAGCCATTGTGAGGCCAATGATAACGTATGCCTCAGTCGTCTGGCACAGCAAGACCACCCAGACGACTGCAATCTCCAAACTTAACAGTCTACAAAGAACTGCTTGTTTAATAGCCACGGGAGCCATGTCGACCTCACCGGGAGCAGCTCTAAACGCTTTGCTCGACCTTCCACCCTTACACCTCTTCATCAAGAGCGAAGTCGGTGCTAGCATGCTAAGAGTATTGAACCATTCGAGGAAGAACTGGCTCTCCCAGTCACTGAGAACTCTCCAAAGCTCGGTACTGGAGGACCGAATTCTAGGCATGGTGACCGACGCCATGATTCCTAAGTACGATTTCTGCAGGCTATTCACAGTAGAAATTCCTCATAGAGAGGATTGGTTAACTGAACGAATTACTTGGAAACCCGGGAGCCTAAAATGGTACACCGATGGCTCTAAGTCAGGTTGTGACGTTGGCTGTGGGGTATATGGAGAGCAGCCTAGATTCAAAACCAGTACCAATCTTGGGAAACATGCCTCCATATTCCAAGCAGAGGTATACGCCATATTAGAGTGTGCGGAAATCATTCTACACAAACGCTACGTCAACCATACCATCTACATCCACTCAGATAGCCAGGCGGCTCTTTTGGCCCTAGACTCAGACAAAATTGTCTCAAGGCTGGTTGAAAACTGCAGGCTTACTTTAAATACCCTGTGCAAAACAAACAGGGTCTTTATTCGTTGGGTCCCGGGGCACGCAGGCATCGAAGGCAACGAAAAAGCCGACGAACTGGCGAAATTGGGGGCTAGCGGATCCCAGTACGGCCCTGAGCCTTTCTGCGGTATCTCAAAAAGCCTAATTCGCCTTACCCTAAGGAACCGGTGCACCCAAGCAGCTCTTAAACTCTGGACGAACACGCCAGGTTTAACACACTCCAAATCACTAATCAAAGCCTTCAACAAGAAGGCGGCCGGCGAAGCGCGGGCACTCAGTAGGAACAATTTACGCATTCTCACAAGGGCACTAACGGGACACTGCTGTCTGAGCAAACACATGCTCAACATAGGGCTCCGAGAAACAGGAATGTGCAGATTTTGCCTCCTCGCAGAGGAAACACCTGCACATCTGCTGTGTGAATGTGGCCCGCTAATGCGTAAACGCAACATCCACCTGGGCAGCCACTTATTACACCCGGATGAGATAAAAACCATCGGTGCCAGGAAAATTATCCAATTCCTCAAAGAGGCAAACCTGAGCAACGAACTGTAGGTTAGTGGCGATCACAATAGATCGGCAACGGTCGCAGTGATACAGGTCTCCGTTGACCTGCAACAGCCACATACACATACAATACAATACAACACAGATCGCACGCGACTCATTAGTACATAAAACAAACAATATCCAGCTCCAGACGGTACAGTGAAATAAATACTGAAAAAATATATACATATATATGTCAGTATATCACTATTTGTCAAGATAAACTTGCAGGTCATAAGTCGCCTCGGCAAAGCCAGTAATTCATTCAAAAGAGTTAGGTATAAGCTTTTACAATAAGGTTCCAGTTGATATACAAAATCTTTCTCTCAATTAATTTAAAGATACTATAAAACAGAAACTTATTAACAAAGCATATAATAAAATATCAGACTATTTAGATGATAATCATCCCTGTACATAATCAGATCGTTCGCATGCCAGGCTATTTGACAATTAATCATGAAATATAAAAACCTTTATGTAAAATCAAAGCCTGATTTTAAAAGAGCAACCCTTCGAGTTTCTTGCTTGTTCTTCTCAGGGGAAAATTGCATTTTGAACAAGCAGTAACTTAAACATACATAAAAAAAAATACGCCCCGAATACAGAACCTCCTCCTTTTTTGAAGTCGGTTAAAAAGTGTAAAATTGACTATTTGAAGTGTACTGTGTACCTATAAAATAAAGCATTTTTGACTTTGACTTTGACACTCTTCCCTCCGACTTTGTAAAACAACGAAAGTGCGTCCAATTAATATTCATATCACTTAACTCGCAACACGTACCCGAATCAGTGTACCTAATTCTTTCAGCACCGCGGGATATATTGCGGGATTAGCGATTACACCGCGGGATATATTCGGCGTGCGCGCGGGTCCGCGGCAGTTTCACGGGATTAATATTCCCGCCGCGTCCGACCATCATAATTCCGAAACATGGATATCAAGAGCCATGCCACAAATCTTGAGCTAGCGGCATGCAAACTACTACATTTGCATACTAGCACTGCATGTTACACCGAATTGCCAAGGAATAAAATTAAATTTGCTAAGTTATTTAGAATATTGTACTTGACAAAATCTCTCGCAACTGACTAGGTTATAAGATACAATTCCCCTTTGCAGCAGATTTCGTATTCTATTATGTATTGTATCTGCATTTTACTCAAGGATCGAAGGATCAAGGAACCCTTATAGTTTCGCCGTGTCCGTCTGTCTGTCTGTACGAGGCTTAGCTCAGAGGCTTTTAGTACTAGAAAGCCGTAATTTGGGTATATATGATGATGCTTCCTCATGATGATGATGCCATGGCGACCTCTTCGACTCCTAATGGAAGAGGTCAGATACGCAGGATACTTTAAGGTGCGCCAGCACAAACACTCATCTTCCCTCTCCTCGGTTCAGTGGACTACTACGACATGCTACGACTGGAGAAGAGGTCAGATGATGTGTCTGGCCGATAGTAACTTTATGGCCTCTACCATCGCCCTAGGCCATTCTCCTTGCCTTGCTGAAACGCCGCTGCGTTGGGTTGCCTTCCTCGCCAAATCAGACTTTGTCCGCTATGCGGGAGGGATCCACGTAAAGGAAGGGAGGGACCATTTTAGGTATTGGGATAGAAAAAAGTAAATTAGGATATTACTTCTTGAAGGACATGGATAGAGACAAGTAAGAGCTCTTGAAACCGGGGTCGCGTATCATGTCATAATTACCGGATCGGTTATAAGCATGTATACCCTGACTGTAGTCAGGGTATACATATCAATCACGCCGACAAAGTGGTAGAATGAAATCTTGCAAAATACTTTTTTTTTATATATCTACCTCCTCTACACGTAAAGTGGGGTGGAATTTTCTTTAATTTTTGCACCCCCTTGTGTCATTGGATAGGTCGTTCAAATATTAGAGGTAAACAGTTTTTCGATTCGGGGATCTGTTTTTAGAAATATGAAGGTGTTTGGTGCAGTGCAGTAAATGAAGTTAAATGGAAATCTATCACAGGTAAGTTGTTTTACAAGTTTTTGGGTGGAGTGAGGAGGTGGTATTGTAGGACAGTTCACCAGCTCTAAGGAATTGCTAGAGATGGCCAAACGATTCTGGCCCCTTCGGCTCACCCTCAGAGACATACTTTATTTGACGACCTGTTTGGTGTAGTGATTAGAAACTCTGACCACTATACCAAAAGGTCGCGAGTTCGAAATCGTATGATGAATAAGGAAATGTGTACCCGAGTTATGGATGTTTTCATTTATAATAAGTATTTATTTACAACAAAAAAAGTAGTTGCTTACTGTGGAACTAGATGGTGCTGTGTGTATGTCTAAGCATATTTATTTATTTAATATAAAGAAGATTATTTAATAGATTACAATTATTAAAGAAGTATCAACATTAAATTAAATATTACATATTACAATTCACAACGGAATATCGCTATTAATAAAATTATTACAGAATGTCTTTATGTTTTTATATTCTGCTTTTAACAAATATGGCTACGTCTCTTTTTCAGAGCCATCTAAGTGTTTATATAAGAGTAATTGGTATAACAAGATTCCAAGGAACAAATGGATAAAATATTTACTATGATTTTCAGTTTTACTAACAACATAAATATTTTACTGAACTATCCGCGATTTTAGTGGAGCTGGCAACCCGAAGGCGAGGGTTGAATTTGTTATTTATTTGAGTTATAATTTTCGAAATTGATCTGTTTTACGATGTTGTGCGATGTCGTAATCCTAAAAGCAAGAAGTTTAGTTTTGGTGTACAACAAGTAATGACTAATGGAAACCGAATAGCGTACACAATACATAGTTACAATTTCAATTGAAGACATTTTTTTTATGCATTACGGGTTGGTAACTCAATCTTCCTCAAACTTCAAACTCAATAAAACGCGAAACCAGTTTTTAATAAAAAAAAAAAAAAAAAAAAAAATCTTCCTTCCACCTTCGACTGGATCGTCACTTAACATCAGTTGTGATTGAGGTCAAGTACGAACCCGTCGTGCATAAAAGAAAAGAAAAAAAATAGGCCTCTCTTCAGCAGGTCGTTCGTCTTACGCTGCGCCTGCCGATGCGTGGTCTCCATGCACGTAAGAATTTTAATTCCCCATCGGCTATCAGTTCTTCGAGATATGTGCCCATGACACTATAGTGATAGATCAGTGCTTAATTTTGCGGGTGTCCTATGGGTTTATGTTTGCCCCGACGCAAAAAGATGGGTACTATAAGTTTGACCAATATGTATGTGTGTATGTCTGTCTGTGTGTATAGACACAGACAGACATACACACTTTAAGAGACCGATAGCAGTGGCGCCGTAGCTCTTAAAGGGGGGAACCGATTTTGGGTGCGGGTTTTATTTATTTGAATGCAGATTTTCTAGCGGTGATTCTTAGATAGATTTTATCAAAATCGCTTCAGTGGTTTTGCTTTAATCGCTTGTTATGTCGGGGTTTTCTAAATTTTCAATTTATTTATATTGTGAGCTCTTCGCCACACCCCAGTGTGTCGAGACAAGATTCAATTAAGTGTACGTAGAAAAATAACAAAATTAATTTACCTATTCAAATATCAAAGCTTCACGCACCTAATTTCAAAACCTTCATTAGCATACGGTGTAATTGCAAACAAAAAAGGGGCTTGGGGTCCTAAAAAGGTTTTTAGGGTTTAATCAGGACCCCGTGGTGCCCCTGGGCCTATTGACCTTTGTCCCTTAATGAAGGATCGCTTCCGTGGCTGGAGGCATCTTTGTCACTATGTTAGACCCTTTAGATGAGGTCTAAGCTTAAAGAGGATCGAGGTTAGGTATTTGTGTTTGGTTTTGGATTTTTTTCACGATAGTTGCTTCTCATACGACCTTCTGTTTAAACGTTATAGTTCTTATCAGGTATTTGGAGACAAAATATACTTTCAGCTACACTCGTGAATTTTGCCCCAAATATTGGGTCTTTACCTATGAAATTGGAGTTTTTTTTCTTCGTTAATCATAATGTACCAATTCCTGAAATTTTCAAAACTATATCAAAATTTTTTTTTTATTGGAAAATGGAATATTATTTCAAGGTTTCACATGAAATATTTTTTAATATCTGGGCTAAATCACATAAAAAAAAATTGAACACAGAACTCTTTTCATGTGCTTCCCATAATCATTTCTTAGATTCGCTGAAACTTTTATAAAGCGGTTACTTTTAAAAAATAACGCTGCCTATACTTAACTTAATGTTATCCGTTAATACACACAAAGTTTAGCTAAATTTGGATTTGCCGTTCCCAAAAAAGAAAACAAAAATGTTTGTATGGAGAAAACAGTCTTAATGAAATTCTTCATACAAAACGCCAATTTCATAAGTAAGGACCTAATATTATCAGAAAGATGGAAATTTGAGAAGAGCAGATCTGTAGTTTGAGAAAAAATAATAAGTTTATTAAACAACGTCAAATAACATTAGTCAGTGAAAGAAGATTGGGGTTCCGGATCATCGCTTTCACTTTCCACTGCATCTTCACTTAACATCACGTGTCATTGGGGCCAAGCACAAAACCGTTATGCATAAAAATTTGCCGCGGAGTGTTTGAAAAAATAAATAATATCATTGTACATGCACACTGCGCATTCTTTGTGCGGTGTTTAAACGGCGCTTAGGAGAGCATTCTTATCGCTTTGATGTTACAACATTAATATGAAAGTATATGTTTATATATTGTTTTATATAAGTATATATATATATATACACCGTGTAACGGTTAAGTGTAGTCATATTTTAAGGGCTTGTTCTACCCATCAATACGAACAACTTTTACTATGGGGGCAACTTCGAAATCGCGAAAAAAAAATGAGCTGTTCCATAGAAAATTTCAATAACCTCCCGATGCAATGTATGAAACAGCTGATTTTTTTTTCGCGATTTCGAAGTTGCCCCCATAGTAAAAGTTGTTCGTATTGATGGGTAGAACAAGCCCTTAAAATATGACTACACTTAACCGTTACACCCTGTATAAGTGTATTTTATGTAGTTATTCTGTATGTATGTATTTATGATTACATCTTACTATTGTAATATATTATATTTATATACAGGGATTGACATGTGTGTACCTATTTTGTTTGTAATATTGCTTTACGCTACATAGCAGCAGTGTATATATTATGTATCAAGCTCCTTTAGAATAATAAATAAATAAAATAAATATTTCGGACACTTACACCAATCATCTAGTCACCAAACTAAGCAAAGCTTGTGCTATGGAAACTAGATAATAGATAAACATACATAACTATTTACATAAACAGCCATGACACGGGAATAAATGTTTGTATTCATCACACAAACATTTACCCCTCGCGGGATTCGAACCCGCAACCGTTGGTTTCGCTGACAGGGTCACTATCCACTACACCAATCGGTCGTTGTTGTACACAACTTAAAAACATACATTGAAAAATTATTAACAGGTGTACAAATGCGGTCTTATCGCTTGTAGCGATTCTTCCAGACAACCGTGACAA
The DNA here is from genome assembly GCA_949316235.1 of Oegoconia quadripuncta. Taxonomy (NCBI): domain Eukaryota; kingdom Metazoa; phylum Arthropoda; class Insecta; order Lepidoptera; family Autostichidae; genus Oegoconia; species Oegoconia quadripuncta. The sequence goes on from OX438746.1 coordinate 16,896,811, forward strand.
AGCCGTTGTTTCTTCTTCTTCTTGTTCCACACTTAGCGCCGTATCTATTAATAAATCGATCTGGAGATTAAGATCGCGTTCAGCCTCAATACATTTTTTTTTGATCCTGTTTCAATATACAACAGTTTCTCAAGCATCAACTTAAGGTCATCTCAGTCTTGAGAACGGTTTATTAACACGGACCTAAGTAGACTTGTATTATGGATTCCAGATGGTTAATATACGCCATAAATAACTTCACTACTCATAGCAGTTAGCACGAACCTACGAAATTTTGTGCATTTTTGGCAATAAATACTTTTACTTTCTTCTCTCAATTTTGTCCTAAATACGATGAATTCACGGTAACAACGGTGCACGTGGCAACACTTTTGCCAAGTCGTAATTTCTGACTGAAAATATTGTTCGTCATTTCGCTTTACACTTGCACCACATGTGAGGGCACAAGAGCTTTTATTGTGGTACTAATTACGGTTCATTGTATAGTGGCTAGGCGTTGATTACAGGTGGACGTTGTCGTCACTCTCAATACACACCTGTATTTACAGGAGTTCCATCAAAATTAGTAAAATACAAAATTGATGGGTATAAGCTAAATTAGATTTATTTGGTGTATTATTGGATTTATCCGGTGTATCCTTCAGCATTTTTTTATGCATAACGGTTTAGTACTTGACCTCAACCACATCTGATGTTAAGTGAAGATAAGGTCGAAGGTGGAAGCGTACTGACCCGGACACAACACATTTGGGGGACTGACTATCTTATCTCTGACAACCGGAACACAACAAAGCTATTAACATTGCTGCTTGGCGGCAGATTTAGATAAGATGGTGGTAGCTAGCTAGGCGGACATTTTAAATTAATAGCATTGTTGTGTTCCGGTTGTCTGAGATAAGATAGCCAGTTCCCCAAATATTTGGGTTTCCGGGTCAGTACGCTTCCACCATCGGCCTCATCTTCACTTAACATCAGGTGTGATTGAGGCCAATTGGTAACAAACAATACAAATACTCTTTATTGTTCAAAATAATTTACAATAATAACCCGTTGTGCATAAAAAAAAACATGTCAAAACCATCTCAGCATACCTTTTTCAATCTCTGTCACTACGTCTTCATTCACACCGCTCAATTCCCTAATTACACTTCCTGATTCTATCGTTCAAAGTCAAACTTCGAAAGTCAATGCTCTTTCTCGTGTAAGGCACAGAGAATATTTGAATTACTGCTTGTGTATTAAAGCGCAGTGCCCTAAAGTTCCTCGTTACGCAAGGGCCAGATGTTTTGGAATCGCCCCCGTCGTCGCCACAGATTTAATTAAAGAAACTTTCCCAACAAAGTTGTTCCCTAAATATTTTGCTTGTCAAAAGCATCGGAGACAAACGTGATAAGATTTGTGTGACAGTTTCATTTTGGCGGACCTGATGTAACGCACTCCTCGCTGGAGCATTAGCTATTCGTTTTAGATTAGCGAGGTTAAGCAATGTCGGTCGCGGTCTTGGATGGGTGATTTTAATATGAGTGTTTCCGTCCTCGGGGTACGTTAAATCCAGTGGCGTATCTAGGATTTCAAAATCGGACAAATCCGACAATGTTTTTGTGATTTTTATACAGATAGTGAAATAAGAAGTACGACGTTTCAGTTTGACAAGTGCGAGTCTTTAAATCTAAGAATTCCTATATTGTTTAAATAGTTAATAGTCCTGGTCGAGTATTTAGTAGGTAAGGCGGACTTTTGGGCCTATATGAAGGTACCGCCACTGGTTAAATCGTCGATCCCGGTTTGAAGGCAGATCGCGTGCTTCATCTTCGGCCACATCGTAACTTTCCATCAGGTGAGATTGTGGTCTAGCGCGTATCCAGTTAATCTTAAAAAAAAAAGTCATTATCCAAGTCCACAACAGTGCGGGCAGTAGGGACGCGTAAGGCTTTTGATGATGACTATTCCTCAATCAATCTTTCAAAGTCACTTTATTGTTTATTGCTAAATGGCATTTACCAGAGTTTGTTTGTTTATATAAGGTCTAACAAAATTGGACATTAATGGCCGCGCGCTCTAAGCACTTTGCCACAACACACAAACACGTGCTGCGGTATCTTTGAAGACGCCGAAAGGCAACCACTCGCCGTTCGCGGCCGGCGCTTGCCACGGCGCCGCCGCAGACTTGCTGTGATTGGTTGCGCCGTATGCCCTGCCATACGCCACCCCCTTTGGCGTCTTCCATATCAATGGAACGTTGCCTGTTTTTTCTCATTGATAATACAAGGTAGAATCGAAATGAAGTAAGTCTGTTAATGTGTATTTTCATTTGCACATTTCATTTTTTTACTCGGAAACAAAATTTGTAAGGCTAGTTCTTTTAACGAATATATTATTTTATTGTCATTTACGTGCAATTGCCAAAGTTTGTCGGGTTAATTTTGTTAGACCCTATATACATGGTTTTGACACGGTTTTGCTCGCCCCATATCACGTGAGCATTTCTGTATACTTCTAAAGGTAAACCGTGGATTTTGGTGTCGATTCTGCAGTAGCCTCCAAAACTTTAGATGTCTCTAAACCGATTTCCTATTCCATGTCGCATCTTTAAAATTTTGACGTTTCTAAAAGTCGAAGTTTACTCTAAATGAATAAAATTTAGGTTTCAGAGATCGAAACCAATTCCAGAAAGCCACATAAGACAGGTTTTTCCAGATTTATTGGGCTATCTACAGCCAAAAAGTGTGAACTTTATATAAAAGCCTTTTGTAGGGGTGCAAAAGATTTTCCTAACATGTTTTATTTTAAATTTAAGGCCGCGTTGAAAAATAATGCTGAACCTAAAATTTTTTGAAATATTTTAGTGACTTAATTCTTGTAACTGTTAAATAGCAATGGTATCATCAAATACCATTAATATTTAATAATCAAAACCTAAAATTATTATGATAGAAGATAACTTTTTAAAAGAATGTTGCCATTTTCTCATTATCTATAAAGAATAGTAATTTACCAAAACCTGTAACAATAGGCAAATTTGGAGTCAAAAACAAAAGCCAACTTAAATTATAAAATGCGGTATAGGAATTCCATATTATCATCGATTAAGATACATTTAAAAAAGCTGTTCGAAGAAAAATATCTGATTTTGACTAACAGTACATCAATTAATTTAGGCGTCCCTATGATATATCTCAACCAACTCTAGAAGCAGATTTCAGAATAGCACATTTTAGGAAATGAATTAAATATTTGGAACACACAAATGTTAATATTTGGGATATTTCATTTTGATTGATTGATTGACTTTGACTCTGTTGCAAATGTCCATAGATCTGTGAATGTATATCTGTATAATGAATTTCTCCAACAGCGAAATAGCAGTTTAATTTTATTTTTAAGTACGACTCTTTTAATCCGGTTATTTGCATCTCTTTTATCTTTTCATAAAGTTTTCCTATTTTTTTATGTGAGGAAAGCAGTGGGGGTGAATCACGATGAGTGTAAGCTTTGTGTTTGGATGTTTTTGACAGTAGGGAAGTAAAAAAAATCGTAATTCAAATACGTACTATGTACATAATCACGACATACTACAACAAAACCCAAGCTTCTCCTAATCTTATTTACCTACACCTATTTTGTATACAAAACATAATAATTAGTTTTTACATGCAGTGCTTATCTTTAAGTGATTGTCACATTTAGACTTTAGTTTCTCTTTTTTAATATTTGCTCCTGTATTAATGAAGAGACGACGCTAAACGCGACGAGCTGAAGACCCTTCCACCCGCTGCCATTTATTAGCACCATATGGAAGGTGTGCATTTTAGTCCGGGTCCTATTGCGATGAACCCTGCAGATTGTGACCAAAGCATGAAACTTGGTACGGTTGTAGCCCAGGTCAAATTGAGCAGATTAAGCCCTGGCCCCACCAGATCCGGCCACGGGTGGGGGAGGGGGGGGTGGTTGAAGACCGCTCACGCCGCTCCGCAAACAAAAAATTCTGACGCCTCGAGACTACATACGAGACCGTGTTTGGTGTCATTTTCGTATAAATTGGGGATGAGGAATTCATATTTGAAGTTTTCGCAATACCTCTCCTTACAAAAAAAATTTTTTTTTGAAGGAAACGTGAAATTTAGAAGTATTATATTTCTGTTTGAATAAGCGTAACTATAAAATAGGTAAGTTGTCATACAAACAAAAAATACTGATTTATAATATGACTACTCTAGTTTGTAAAAATATATAATTTATATATATTTATTATATAAATGAGACCAGAAAAAAATCCAAAGCGTCGCGCGGCGTAGAGGTCGAACGAGAGTTGTTGAAGTCCGCTCGGCCAACCAAAAATTCTAACGCCTCCGGAATTTGTGCCAGACCGTGTTTAATTTCTTTTTCTTAAATATTAACGATGAGACATTACTATTTGAAGTTTGCCTTTTAATACAGTAAATTGACATTTTAATAGAAAGGTGTAAGTTAGATGAATTATTTTTTATTTGAATAAATGTAACTTTAAAATTGGTTAGTATTGGTAATCATAAAAAAAATAATTTATAGTATTACTTTTCTTGTTTAAAATAAAAATATAATTTAAATATAATTATTACATAAATGATTCCAGAGAAAAGTACGAAAAGCGGGGAAATCAAAAGGCGCGACACACTAAATGGTTTAAAATTGTATCCTGTTCTGGTTAATTTTAAATTGATTTTAAAGTATTTTTATATATGATAAATAATCATAATATTAATTATCATTGTATAGATTACAATATTACAGTAGGAATACTTAAAACATTATACAACAGCAGTACTAAATAACAGAAACACACATATTCATACATGTATCTTTATTCCCTATGTCTGCCACTGCACAAACACAGTTCAGTGCAATTCAGCCCTTGTTTTTTACAACTGCATCTATTACTGCACTACTGTTTGCATTTGCAGCGTACAAGCTCTAAACAAGCACGCGCAGCAACAGGTGCAGTTGTCCAGTGTGGCACCCAGATACTGTCAACAGTCTTCCAGCCCCAGTCTTCAGGACTTGGTAAATTTTGATGAGCTACCGTTTGACCCCACACAAACACTCCTTGATATACAGCCCTTTTCAAATGCTGGTGGAGAGCATCTGCAGTTGGTGGAATGTGCTCCAACTGTCGGTCTTTTTCGTGAATAAATGTTTTCTGCATTCGTTGACTTTTTCAAATTTACTGGATCTAAAATTACAGATGTGAGCGCTTTTAATTATATTCTATTGAGTAAGTTCTGAAATAAAAAAGATCAAAAAGGGATTTCCCTATCGTAAAGAGCTACCACGTACTTTTGTATAATAGAAATACATTGATCGTCTATTTGTCTTGACGACGTCAGCACTTGGAAAGCACTTGTCACCTCCGGGTAGGCTTTCCAAGCTTCGAAAGCAGTTTTTTTACCTCTGCCATGGAATGCCATGGATTTTTTAAACTATTGCCATCATATTTATCCCAAATGGCATCCACTCTTGGTTCACATCGCCGATGCTGTTGCACAGGGACACACCTATATATTAATAAGATCTGTCGACACTGACGTTTTAGTTTTAGCAGTATCTTGTGTGTTCAAATATCCTCAGCTGGAGAAGCTTTACGTCCACCTTGGAACTGGAAATAAACATCAATTTATCTCATGTCATGCAATCGTATCCGCATTAGGTTAAAGTTTCTTTATAATACACTAACTGTATTTTAATTGATAACATTAATACTTACATCTTAATCTTACTTAAAATTTTTTAGGACCAGCCAAGGCGAATGTACTGCCGCTGTTTCACGCATTTACTGGATGCGACACAGTATCGGCATTCCATGGCAGAGGTAAAAAAACTGCTTTCGAAGCTTGGAAAGCCTACCCGGAGGTGACAAGTGCTTTCCAAGTGCTGACGTCGTCAAGACAAATAGACGATCAATGTATTTCTATTATACAAAAGTACGTGGTAGCTCTTTACGATAGGTAAATCCCTTTTTGATCTTTTTTATTTCAGAACTTACTCAATAGAATATAATTAAAAGCGCTCACATCTGTAATTTTAGATCCAGTAAATTTGAAAAAGTCAACGAATGCAGAAAACATTTATTCACGAAAAAGACCGACAGTTGGAGCACATTCCACCAACTGCAGATGCTCTCCACCAGCATTTGAAAAGGGCTGTATATCAAGGAGTGTTTGTGTGGGGTCAAACGGTAGCTCATCAAAATTTACCAAGTCCTGAAGACTGGGGCTGGAAGACTGTTGACAGTATCTGGGTGCCACACTGGACAACTGCACCTGTTGCTGCGCGTGCTTGTTTAGAGCTTGTACGCTGCAAATGCAAACAGGAGTGCAGTAATAGATGCAGTTGTAAAAAACAAGGGCTGAATTGCACTGAACTGTGTTTGTGCAGTGGCAGACATAGGGAATAAAGATACATGTATGAATATGTGTGTTTCTGTTATTTAGTACTGCTGTTGTATAATGTTTTAAGTATTCCTACTGTAATATTGTAATCTATACAATGATAATTAATATTATGATTATTTATCATATATAAAAATACTTTAAAATCAATTTAAAATTAACCAGAACAGGATACAATTTTAAACCATTTAGTGTGTCGCGCCTTTTGATTTCCCCGCTTTTCGTACTTTTCTCTGGAATCATTTATGTAATAATTATATTTAAATTATATTTTTATTTTAAACAAGAAAAGTAATACTATAAATTATTTTTTTTATGATTACCAATACTAACCAATTTTAAAGTTACATTTATTCAAATAAAAAACAATTCATCTAACTTACACCTTTCTATTAAAATGTCAATTTACTGTATTAAAAGGCAAACTTCAAATAGTAATGTCTCATCGTTCATATTTAAGAAAAAGAAATTAAACACGGTCTGGCACAAAATCCGGAGGCGTTAGAATTTTTGGTTGGCCGAGTGGACTTCAACAACTCTCGTTCGACCTCTACGCCGCGCGACGCTTTGGATTTTTTTCTGGTCTCATTTATATAATAAATATATATAAATTATATATTTTTACAAACTAGAGTAGTCATATTATAAATCAGTATTTTTTGTTTGTATGACAACTTACCTATTTTATAGTTACGCTTATTCAAACAGAAATATAATACTTCTAAATTTCACGTTTCCTTCAAAAAAAAATTTTTTTTGTAAGGAGAGTTATTACCAAAACTTCAAATATGAATTCCTCATCCCCAATTTATACGAAAATGACACCAAACACGGTCTCGTATGTAGTCTCGAGGCGTCAGAATTTTTTGTTTGCGGAGCGGCGTGAGCGGTCTTCAACCACCCCCCCCTCCCCCACCCGTGGCCGGATCTGGTGGGGCCAGGGCTTAATCTGCTCAATTTGACCTGGGCTACAACCGTACCAAGTTTCATGCTTTGGTCACAATCTGCAGGGTCTCCATACAATAGCTTGCAATAGGACCCGGACTATTTCTCACGGAGTTCGCCGCAAAGATCGGCTATGTAAGCCATCTTCGAGCGCACCAGCGCCAAACCGATTAGAAAATGTTATTACAGCTTACACGAATTCTTAGATGACAAGTCCATATAATTGTATTGTAACCAATTGTAACGTACCTATCAATCACATATGTAATGTATTTTATTTGACATAAAGAATTGTATTAGTAAATTAAGTTAAGTTTTGTAAATTGTAACTGCTAAAATATTGTATGCCTTTACGGCGGAACATAGCGCTCTAAGGATTTTGTAAGGCCAAATGCTACCTGTGATTCACAATAAATGTACTTTGACCTTGACTTTGACTTTGAGTCGAAGATGTCGCCATAGCCTAAATCGGCCGGAAGCATTATCATCAATGAAGACACTCGTTGATGAGCCTAAATAAATAAAATAAAAATAAAATATATCTGGGATGCAATGTATGATTTTGACAGTTGCCGTTGTGCATTTATTATATATTTCAATTTATGGTTTGACGTTACAGTATGACGTTCTGTTTGGTGTGGTGGTTAGCAACTCTGGCCACTATACCAAAAGGTTGCGGGTTCGAATCCCGCTAGGAGCATATGTTTGTGTGATGAATAGATGCGGACATTTGTACTCGAGTTATGGATGTTTTCATTTATAATAAGTATTTATTTACAAAAAAAATGTCCATCTGGTATCCACAATACAAGCCTATAGTTGCTTACTGTGGTACTAGATGGCGTTGTGTGTATGTCTAAGGATATTTTATTTATTTATTTATTTTATAGTTTTTATAAGCGTCATCTCATATAAAATTTAAGTTGGCAACCCTTATTACTTATACAGTCTCATTCCCATTTCGTATTATGTAATGGCGGATACCCGGGTAAAGTTGGGCTGCAGTTGGCAAAACTGTCATAATCTTTAGTTACGACTATAGGCTGAGTTGGGAACACTAATGATATTAGCTTTATTATTATTAGCTATCGTTAATTTTTCGTACATGATATGGATGCTTGTACCATCTTATTAGTTTATATAGGGTTACTTTTAATTAGTTAAAAGTTAAAAAAAGGGTACCCGACGACTGTTGGGGCTAAGCACCGGAAGGCGCAGTGTGGACAGGCCCTCCCAAGAGGTGGAGCGACGATTTGGTAAAGATCGCGAGACGCCGCTGGATGCGGGCAGAGCAGGACTGATCGTTGTGGAGATCTTTGGGGGAGGCCTTTGTCCAGCAGTGGACGTCTTTCGGCTCATATGATGATGACAACCAAAGGGTATGAATGTATTCATGCTTACAAACAACTGTACCAATGAAATATATTTTTTTTAATTTAAGTTCCCATGAATTGAATAATGAACTGCGGCGTTTAGTACTATGCTACGGGGTAAACATACTCCCACCTAGGCGCGGGCAGCGGCGCGGAAGCTTCACTTGACACTTAAAATATTAATACTACTCAGCTGACTTACATTGGTGACCATTTGCTAAATTGCAGAGCCTCGAGCACCATCGCAAGGTCGCCTGTCTCTCTATCTTTTACAGGATGCACTTCGGTGAGTGTGCGTTGGAATTACATAATCTTATTCCATCATCGGCGTCGCGGCGTAGCGTCGGTGGCTCAGGTTAAGACGCGGTCTCCTATTTTAGGAGGTCTGCTCTCTGCTTCAAGCGAAACAACAGGATCTTGAAGGACCTCTAGTTTGAGAGCTAGAATGTCTTTATCAGTCAAATCACAAGAAAGATTAGGTATATGACTGAGATGACAACTCCGTGCACCCTTTTATGCAAAACATAAACAGGAGTATTAACATTTATAAAAGCCTAATTTAAATAATCCAAGCGTCGGTTGCTCAGTGAAGGAGACACAGTCTCCCAAGTTTGATACCCAGGCAGGCCATGCACCACTGACTTTTTAAATTTAATTTAATATGTGAATTTATCTGACTGCTCTCATAAACGGCGAAGGAAAACATCGTGAGGAAACTTGCATGCTTGAGAAATTAAAATTCAAAGCCATGCTGAAGTCTCCAACCCGCATATACGAGGGATTGCCTTATATTCCTGCAGTGGAATGTTTCCGGGCTGATGATGATGATTCCACCATCGCCATTTCATCTTCGAACTACTAGGCATGGGGAGTGATTCCACCGTATGTATTAACATACCAAACATTCACACTAAGCGGTTCGACTTTTTATTGTGGTCAAATGCGTGGATACATCGTACGCAATCATAAAGAAAAACCCGGTTCACCTACTATTATTTATCATTTAACACTTATTTAACGACCTGTTTGGTGTAGTGGTTAGCAACTCTGGCCACTATACCAAAAGGTTGCGGTTTCGAATCCCGCTAGGGGCATATCTTTGTGTGATGAATACGGACATTTCTAGCTGAGTTATGGCTGTTTTCATTTATAATAAGTATTTATTTACAAAAAAAAAATGCATTTATGTAGTATACCAACCACCTGGTATCCACAACACAAGCCTATAGTTGCTTACTGTGGAACTAGTTGGCGCTGTGTGTATGTCTGAAGATATTTTTTTTATTTTTTTTTATTAATATTTCTTTATTTGCTCACCAAAATCTATCCAAAATGTACATTCAACTTACATACTAATACAAAGTAGATAAATATCAATTGTAACATTCTAAATACAGGTAAGATCATGGTGGACTGATACCTGAACTAGGATAAATCCTGTGTCTCAAGTTATCAGTCCTCCACCCCTAAGATGTCGTAAACAAAGGTTACCTTAAATTATTCATACTAAATAGTAACAATAGAAGAGTGACTTATCTAAGTAGTGATGCGCACGCATAGTAAGAGCAGATAAATCAATAGACATATGTACACGTATGTATGTGCTACATCTGTGTGTTATACACATATAACACACAGCAATACATATATATATATACATACACATACACATACAATCCGTGTATGTGATAAATACACATAGGCTTGTGTAACAAACCCTACCTTATACTAGATATGACGGTATAGATATATATGTTATACAGGACAGGTAGCAACGGTACTGTAAATATAGTGTGAATGCCAGTCAGGTTATCCAACAAGCCCTATATCGTAGGACATTGGATAGGCCAGAATGCCACTAGAAGACACGAAGAAGGTAAGAGATGGTGTGTTGAGGTAGTATACCGTATAATAAAGTCCTACTATTACAGCTGATGAATGTAATATTATTTTAGCTATTAGCTATTAATATGTTTATGGGCATTAAAAAAAAAAGAAATTGTTTCTTTGGAAAAGTTGTTTGTAATCATGAGTAGGTACATGCATACCCTTTGGTATCAAGGACTAATTGAAGTAACCCTATATGTAGTCGTGCAAAGCCATAGAGAAGTTACCGAGCGTCTCCCAAAAAAAAAATAACGGTCTCAGTAATGCGTGGTCAGATTATGTATGTTTGTGTCTCCAGTATTTGTCCGGATGTATCTCAGTAATACGTGGTCAGATTTGAGGCCAGTTTTTTTATGTTAAAGACTAAACAAGAGACAGTTTCTTAGCCATGTTTGATGAAAATCGTTTTTTTTTATGATTGACTGAAGCACTACTCCCAGGCTGATGCTGTAGAGGATGTCCAGGAGTAGACCATAGTATGAAGAAAGACGACAGATGAAGATGAGCCGGCGGAATTCTTTGGAAATTGTTGTCTGTGACAACTTTTATTTTAAAGGTATCACGTAGGTACACAAATAACTTGATGAAATACCGAATACTTTTGTACTGAATAAATAGGATTTAGGTTAATTTATTAGTTTCCTTTAACAGTAAATTATTACTATTACAAATTACGAACTGACTAAACAAAAAGCTACACTGAAAGAGAGAGAACAGCCAGAATTCAAATTTTGAATTTAATTTTTTTTTCGTTTTATTCTCTCCTCTCGGAGAAGGCAAAGGGATCTAAGCCCATACAGCCTTGTCTTATTTCTTCAGTTTATAAGTCAGTCTCAGTCAAAACAAGTCATTCGTCGTATACTTGGCGTATACAGAGTCTAGTCACGGTCAAGTCATTCTTCAGTAAAGTGGCAGAATGCTTTACGATTATGATTTTGGCGGCTTCTTGAGGGAACCCGAAAGCTCCGTTACGCACTTTAATTTTCACTTCCCTTCACTTGTACGCCATCACTAACTTTTGCTGTACAATATCCTGCCATTGTTAAGCTTCAAAAGTCAGAATGCACAAATTATAAGAATTATAAAGAAAATTGCAACTTCACTCGCCGAGATCCCGCCAAAACGCCCTTTTGAATTTAAAATATTATGACTTAGCATAAAAAGAAATAAACAAGGAGAATACTGCAAAAAGAGAACCAACGAGTCGCATGGCGTGTCGTTACAACTGAATTCGGTTTGATCACATTGGTTAAACCTTTTCTAAGATATTTAGCTTTTAACAAAGGTTTTTGTATGTATTTCGATGATATCATAGTCTTATGAGGGTTTTCAATTTTTTTATATATTTCAGATTGTGTGGTGGAATCGATTAAGCCGTTTCGAAGATATTTGTGGCACTTGACCTCAAGATGAGGCCGAAGGTGGAAGCGTACTGACCCGGAAATCTCATCTTATTTGGGGCACTGGCTATCTTATATCTGACAACCGGAACACAACAATGCTATCAATATTACTGTTTGGCGGCAGATTTTAGATAAGATGGTGGTAGCTAGCCAGGCCTTTTAAAATGCCCTACCACCAACCATGTAAGTAATCGCTGTCTAGCCCATCAGGGTTTGGCGAGGTCCCCAAGACGCTGGCACCGTGACTGACCTGAACATAGACTTATGGCCTTCGCGTCTAACGACTCTATGTAGGTCCCAGTAGTATGCTCTAGGTGGGGTCGGCACAACTTGTCTTTCTCTTCCACTCTCACGGACGGACATTTCAAATGCCCTACCACCAACCAAACCGAGTACTAAACATGGATGAAATGGAACCCACGACCTCCGAATCGTAAATCGTAAACGGTTAGCCGGCTTTTAACATAGCTGGGTACTACCTGGATAATATAATAATTTGTGTTCTCGGGGCTTTTCTGAATTTTGATTATAAACACTACGGAACCCTACCTTAATGAGCATCCGACACGCACGTGGACAGTTTTATTCACAACTCGGTTAGACTAACAATTTTAACGATTTGCTTTGAGTAGAGAAAATATTTTCCTAACTCCTCTCAACTGAAGCTTAGAGGTAAAAGAAGTTGGTGTTCCTTAATTAAAGTCAAGTAATTACTGGGGTCTTTTTTACTGACAGAGTAAATAAGCTTACGCGTAGGTACAAGGTGGCGCGAAATTAATTAAAAAACGTTCCGTTTTTATGTCGTATAATTTAAAGAAAATATTTCTTTTTAGGTGGAGTCTTTTGAGGGATACCGTCTCGGTGTTATGCATTGTAAACCGCTGGGCTAATTTAGTCTGCATTTTTCTAAAATTATAACATCATCAGGCAAAATTGAATTTTTCGTTTGACGTTGTTTTTACCCGACTGCGCAAGAAAGGAGGATAGAGTACAGTATAGGTACAAAGAGTAAATAAAAACACTATGGAATTTAGCTAGATCTAATGATTTAAAATAGTGTAAATTAAATACATAGCTCTTGTTTAGTGTATATTGAAAAGTATGCAATGGCGGACAGTTTATAGCGAGTGGGGTGTACCTACCGCCCAATACAAGAGTTATACGTCATGCGTGAGGAAGTGTGATTGAATGTGTGTGTGTGTGCCCAACAGTGGACCTGTACAGTATGTATGCGCATGTGTGTGCAGTGAGGTTGTCTGTCGAAGTACTAGCGTAGACAGAGGGTAATGTTTTACGAGTGTTTAAAAAAAAAATCAAAAATATTTTATTCAATGTAGGATACAAAAATATCACTTATTGAAAGTCAACATGTTATTTTTTACATCGCTTCGCAAGGTGTTAGGGTTAGGGAGATACCTGCACCGGATCGCCGGACGGGAAGCGACCGACGAGTGCCACCACTGTGGCTGCCACGAGGACACGGCGCAGCACACCCTTGAGGAATGCCCAGCCTGGGCAGGGGAGCGCCGCGACCTCGTCGCAGCGGTAGGGGACGATCTCTCCTTGCCGGCCATAGTCAAGGCTATGGTCGGCGACGAGAGGTCGTGGAAAGCGGTCCTCTCCTTCTGCGAGAGCGTGATCTCGCAGGAGGCGGCGGAGAGAGAGAGGGAGGCCGATCCCTCCTCTCATCCCATCCGCCGCAGACGCACTGGGACCCGGAGAAGGGCGTATGCCCACCTTCTCCCCCCTACCTAGCGAGGCTGGGTGGTGATTCGGGGGAGTCCCCACCCACACGCAAGCCTCGCGAGAAGGCGTGCGTGGTGTTCCCACGCGCCTTCTTGAGGTGGCTGGACCGGGGGATTCCTCCCCGCTCCAGCCCAGAGGAGGGCCCGCCGCCGCTGTTGCCCTGGCGGCGGGCACCGCGCTGGCGTGGCTGTGGACGACTACAGTTGGGTCCCCACGGCCACGCCGACAACGGTGCGCGCGAAGGAACACCCAGGAGTTTTTAGTTGGTAGGTCGGCCTTCTGCCGAAGTCCAACATAATCCGCCCCCCTCCCCCGAGGAGGGCGGATAAGCATGAGCGTTTCTCCTGGTAAAAAAAAAAAAAAAAAGGTTAGGGAGAAGAAGCGACAAGAAACTCCGCAACAACACATCTTTTCAATTAGTTTCCATCTTTACAATAATATTACATTTTATATTACATATTACAAAACAATAGCAATTAACATAACGACCAGCTAACACCAGACCTCCTTATCGCTTAAATAATCATCTATCCTGTAATAACCCTTCTTACACAGAGTTTCTTTAATGTGACGTTTAAATTTCTGCTCTGTTAAACTCAATACATGTTCTGGTATTTTATTGTAAAAGCGTATGCTGTGCCCCACAAAGGATGTGCTAACCTTGCTAAGTCTAAATTGTGGAATTTCAATTTTATTTTTGTTTCTAGTATTCAAATTATGATTATAAGAATGTTTGCGAAATAGGCATATATTTTTGCGTACATAGGTACCTACATACATATGTAAGTATATATGTATGTAGGTACCTATGTTTGTATGTCTGTAGCCTAAGGGCTAGATCGATTACGTAGTGCATAGTGTTGTTAGATTAGTCTTAATTATCCAGAGTGTCATAGGATACATTTTATAGTAAAAAATCAAACATGGCGTCCGTAAAATACAAAATATGCAATCGGGTTTTTTGTTTATTAACTTAAATAGTTATTAAAACGTATGATATCGGTCAAAATTTACCCATTCTACCCACACCTTCTTCGGTCTTCCTCTACCTCTGTATCCCTCCACATTCATACTTAGCACTCGTCTCATTACGTGCCTTTCATCCCTCCTCAAAATGTGCCCAAAGCATGCTAACCTATTACTTCTCAACTTATCTATTATTGGTACCACTTTCAGACTTCCTTTGATATACTCTTTCCTGATCTTACCCATTCTAGTCACACCATACATCAATCTTAGCATTCTCATCTCTGCCATATGTATTTTACTTTGTAGGTAGTTGTAGACGACATATTCTGTAAAAAAGCTTAAAAACTAACTTAAACTAATAACTATATACTAACTTACCTAAACCTAAAGAAAAATTGTATTTAACAATGTAGTTACTTTACTGTGTTGTATCTACCATGTGGAGTACCTACCCAATAAATAAGATAATGTGTGTGAAGGGATGTACGTACTCACCTGTCTATGTGTGCAAAAACTAACTTTGTAAGTCGCCACAACACCGCGAACAGGTTCGCATACATTCCATTGAGCCCTTAAATTATCTACGGCCTAGTCACTCTCCACTAGTCAGACTGTGTTCTATCCTCTACAGTGGTTTACGTTTCGCTCTTACCAACGACGCCGTCGCTATTACTTTAAACTTCAAATGACGCCGACGCGTGCATTGTCTAGATAAAACCTGTTTATTAAGGTTGTTGCACTCTCATTTCGGTTGCGGTCCAAACGAAACCTTTTCGAAAATCCGGTATAAACGTTTATTTATCGGTATTTTTGAAACCGGTTACAAGCCCTGGCGTGATGACGTAGGAATTGCGCGCTGGTTATCTGTGTGCGAAGTGTGAGTTTAGTCTCGTTTTTAACTATACCATCGCGTTCGCGTTTACAAAAAAAGTCCCTTTGAAAAAAATCGTTTTTCAAAACTATCCGCTAGAGGCGTTGCACATTTCTTCATACAAATCGTCACGTAAACGTGAACGCGGTAGTAAAGTTAAGTCGAAACAAAACTCACACTCCGCCCTCTGTGCTGACTTCGCAGTCGCCCCGTCACGTCTTGAGGTGACCAGCGGGGTTAGCATGACCCGTAATTTCAACAACACCCCGAAATAGACGCTTACTGTCCCGTTCTTGACAAGACAATGCTTCTATCTTGTATTGTTATCCTTTATCCATCAAAATCATAGATTATGACTAGCTAAATGGTAAAACCAACATAGTCTGTGTATATTATACGAGTATTACAGTAGCAGTACTACTACTACCTATGTGCATAAGGAAGGAACTGATTCTCAAGATACAGGTTTGACCTCCGCCTCCGTGGCTCAATGCAAACAACATTGGGCTTAAGTGGTAAGTGGGCATGGGTGGTAGGGCATTTTAAATATCCGCCTGGCTAGCTACCACCATCTTATCTAAATCTGCCGCCAAGCAGCAATGTTAATAGCTTTGTTGTGTTCCGCTTGTCAGAGATACGATAGCCAGTCCTCCAAATATTTGGGGTTTCCGGGTCAGTACGCTTCCACCTTCGACCTCATATTCACTTAACATCAGGTGTGATTGAGGTCAAGTACCAACCCGTAGTGCAGAAAAAAAAATACCTAGTTTGAGGATCAGAGTCCAAGTATTAGAATTTTTAAGTACTTTAGTAATTAGACTGTTACTTGTAATATTTTTTTTTAACTAAATAAATAATAAAAAAAAAATTGTCATTATAGATTATCTATACGTACTGGACATAGATAATATGCTCCCTAATACCGCAGTATGGCTGTTATATACGCCTATTTAAAGTGTATGAGCAAATACGTTGCACCGTCATTCTGATGATTTATAACTTGCGATGCTGTTGTGTATTTAATGCCATATCAAAAAGTAGTATTAAATTCACGTCAGATCTTAATCGTGAGATCGTTTGTCAATACGGGCCTCAGTTTGAATCAGTTGCCTCCCAATTTACACTCACATTGCACTCATACTCTAGCTAGAGAACTAGATTTCAAGCGCGTCAGAGCGTTAAATATGGAGATCTTCGAACATTTTGACCACCTCCGTGGCTCAATGTAAACAACATAGGGTTTAAGATTCGGAGGTCGCGGGTTTAGTACTCGGTTTGGTTGGTGGTAGGTCATTTTAAATGTCTGCCTGACTAGCTACCGCCATCTTGTCTAAACCGGCAACGCATCTGTGACCCTTTTGGTGTTACGGGTGTCCATGGGCGGCGGTGATTGCTTTCCATCAGGTGACCCGCATGCTTGTTTGCCGCCCTCTCATATAAAAAAAAAAAAATTTGCCACCAAACAGCAATGTTAATAGGATTGTTGTATTCCGGTGGATGGGGTTTCCGGGTCAGTACGCTTCCACCTTCGGCCTTCGGTCTCACTCAACTCTCAAAATATTGTAATTTTGTGATAAACTTTTTTGTCTACCAATTTTTTATGCACGACGGGTTCGTACTTGATCTCAATCACACCTGATGTTAAGTGAAGATGAGGTCGAAGGTGGAAGCGTACTGCCCGGAAACCGCAACACATTTGGGGGCCTGGCTATCTTATCCCTAACAACTGGAACACAACAATGCTATAATTTTGCTGTTTGGCGGCAGATTTAGATAAGATGGTGGTAGTTAGCCAGGCGGACATTCAAAATGCCCTACCACCACCCAAATTAGCTTAAGCATAATTTATGACATGTGATGCTATTGTTCTCCCGAATAAATTAATATAAATAAAATAAATGTTTTTTGCTGGAAATTAGCATAGAACCAGCTCTCTCATCCCGTAGGCGTCGTAAAAGGCGACTAAGGGACCTTTAGCTTAGTAGCATTGAATAATGGATCTTGCGTGCGTGGCGATTAGGGCAAAACCATGTCATGGTGTACTATGTAAAGTGTGTCATGGGAGAAGGGATGTATAACAGTGGACAAATATTGCTAAATATAGGGTCTTTACCTATGAAGTTGGAGTTTTTTTTCTTCGTTAATCATATGTACCAATTCCTGCGATTTTCAAAGCTATATCCAAATTTGTTTTTTTTTTTTGGAAAATGGAATATTATTTTTTTAAATTTCTGGCTAAATCACATAATAAAAAAAAATATTTGAACAGACCTCTTTTCATGTGCTTAACTTAATGTTATCCGATAATACACACAAAGTTTAGCTAAATTTGAATTTGCCGTTCCCAAAAAAAAAACAAAAATGTTAGTACGGAGAAAACAGTCTTAATGAAATTCTTCATACAAAACGCCACTTTCATAGGTAAGGACCTAATATTATATCTAGATACTAACTACATATACAGAAAATACAAACATCATCTCATATATTCAAAGGCTCAATAAAGAAATAACACTATTAAGGTAGATAAGTACCAACATCTTTGACACCATCCACCTGTGACAATATGACAATAGCAAAAAAACGAACTAGAAGACACCAAGCCATTCGCACCTTCCTTACGATCGGGAACAAAACGGTGTCTCACCAAAATCGATTGACCCCAAATAAAGTACCCTCTTACTGAAATGTTAAACAGATCCCAGGACCAGGTTACACTGGTGCGCGTACTGAAGACGGGGTATTCGAAAAATTCAATTTCCTAACAGTGAATTTAGTAGGGAATGCAAGAAATAACCGACTTTCAGAGCTCCCCTGGGTGGGGGAGATGTAAAACATAGGATGTGAGTTGAAATTATTCATCTGCGTCTTGCATATAACATGCTACAAATACGGTGTTCAATTTCCAGAGGGTTAAAGTTTGTTTTATTCAATACGCGTCTGTCAAAGTGGAATGTCACTTTGCGGAATGCAAAGTCCGTTTGTGTTTTGCTTCAGAAACGAGAGTTGATGGGATTCAGCTATTTTGACAATGGTATCGATTCGGATGTACACCAACTAAACTAAACTAAAACCAGTTTTTTTTATGCACAGCGGGTTAGTACTTGACCTCAATCACACCTGATGTTAAGTGTAGATGAGGTCGAAGGTGAAAGCGTACTGACCCGGAAACCCCACACATTTGGGGGACTGGCTATCTTATATCTGACAACCGGAACACAACAATTGTTGCTTGGCGGCAGATTTAGATAAGATGGTGGTTTTAAAGTAGTACTGTCTCTTTCGCCCTGGAACAGTACGACGCGACAGCACCACTCCAAAACTGGTTCTAGTTTAGTTTAGTTGGTGTACATCCGAATCGACACCATTGACAAAAAACTGTGATGATTTAGTGCCAAATAGTGCCTATGGGAAAAAAATTGTGGCAGTGTAGTTTACGTGTTAATTAATATTAGATCTTTACCTATGAAATTGGCGTTTTGTATGAAGAATTTAATTAAGACTGTTTTCTCTATACAAACATTTTTGATTTTTTTTTGAGAATGGCAAATCCAAATTTAGCTAAACTTTGTGTGTATTATAGGATAACATTAAATTAAGTATAGGCAGCGTTAATTTTTAAAAGTAACCGCTTTATAAAAGTTTCAGCGAATCTAAAAAATGATTATGGAAAGCACATGAAAGAGCTCTGTTAAATTTTTTTTTATTATGTGATTTAGCCCAGAAATTAAAAAATATTTCATGTGAAACCTTGAAATAATATTCCATTTTCCAAATAAAAAACAAATTTGGATCATCATCTGATTTAAGAGCCATGCTCTTGTCGGTGGAGATTTTTCCATATCTCTCTGCTCTCCGCCTTTCTCTTGACCTCCTGATACGACACGACGTTCAACTCCTGTTTTATCTGCTGCATGTAGCTTATTCTCGGTCTTCCTCTTTTTCTTTTCCCCTCTATTCTTCCTTCTATTATAGTTTTGATGAAATAATCGTGTCGTATTTATAGCTTTGAAAATCGCAGGAATTGGTACATATGATTAACGAAGAAAAACAACTCCAAATTCATAGGTAAATTAAATATCCTCATTCTCATATGCAGAGACTGCTTTACCTATGATTCCATCCTCCTGGACGAAATTGTTCAATTTGCATTTTTTGTCCGCCCTTAAATACATCCAAATAACTTGTCCCCTTATCCCCTTATCATAAATACATCTAAATAACTTCGTTGTTTTTGGAACACTATTTATGTACATTTTTTTGGGGATATAATTTATAATCATAAGTAAAGCAGTCTCTGCTTATAAGAACGAGGATTCCAGCAACCCGTGACGCCAGAATGCTCACTTAAAATTAGAATAACTCTTAAACTTTACCTACAACCTTGGGATCTTCAAGAGCAGAGTGAATAGGCATTTACTGAGATCGCGTGCTTCATCTCCGACCACATCGTCACTTTCCATCAGGTGCATGAGATTGTGGTCAAACGCGAATCCAGTCAATCATAAAAAAAAAAAAAAAACTACAGTGGCGCATTTTTTTTATTGGGCACTATTTCATCACAGTTTTATAACATTGTCAAAATAGCTGAATTCCACTTTATGTATTCTAGCATCACGTATGTAAAAACGAATCGAACGAGCTAATATTTCGGTTAAAATGAGTTTGGAAAATTGATAGGATGACGTGAAGATATCGTGACGCAGTCGCTGTTGAATTCGCTATTCGTTTTCGATTATCGAAGTTAAGCAATGTCTGGCTCGGTCAACCCTTGTGGCATTTTTAAACGACTTCAAAAAAGGAGGAGGTTCTGTATTCGGAGCGTATTTTTTTTTTTTTATGTATCTACACCGACATCTCCGAGATTTAGCGGTTGATTCACATGGTTCTTTTTCTAAATGAAAGGGGATACCGTCGAGTTGATCCCATTGTAATTTCATGATGAGAGTGTTTCATTTGCCGCTTAGCGCGTTTGTGTTCGCTTGCTAAATTTGGTACCACTTAAGCGCCCTAGAAGTAAGGAAAAGGGAATAAACGTCTAAGCGATAGACGTATCTAGTTATCATAGTTTCTAGAGCGCTTACGTATATTATCATATTTAACGATCAAACGCAAAAAAATTTACGTGTTTATGTTGCAGCTATTTTACAGAATTTTATTAATTCGGTAAACTTCTAACTGTAAGCATATACATATTTCATACATTATATCATTTGTTGAATGTCAATTTAAATCTTCTGGAAATAATAATAGGGCTTATTGCATTTCTGTCAGTCAGATATCCATCGCAAGGGATCCAACCTCTTCGGAAAGGAAAATCATCCGTGGTAAATCAAGCAACAGGCTTCTATGGGCTGTGTATGGTCGTTAAACCATCTCATCACATCCAAATTATATAATAAATGCAAAACTTCGGATTTATTCGACGACCTGTTTGGTGTAGTGGTTAGCAACTCTGACCACTATACCAAAAGGTTGCGGGTTCGAATCCCGCTAAGGGTATAGTTTGTGTATCGTCATCGATTACGTTGACCAATGAGAAACCGTCAAATTGCCGAGCGAGCGACGAGCCAACCAATCATATGTCAGAACGTTACCGATGACGATAACGATGAATTTGTGTAATAGAACTTAACTATGTCCTCGATTAACATATCCATTTTATTTCAAAAAATTCAAATAAATTCCGAGGGCCGATAATCTGATTCCATGCGTGAAGCCGCGGGCGGAAGGCATGTTGTAGATAAGACAAGGGTGCGGCATTCAATAGAGGGTGCCGATCATATGCTCGGAATGTGTCCGCATAAAGGGAAATGCCAACCCATATCCATACTCGTGAAAAGTGATGGTATATCATTATTGAATTTTTGAAAGAGTTTTATTGTACTCTCGTAGTTCTCATTTTTTATATATCAAGAAGATTACAGCTAGAAAGAACGACATGCTCTGATTCACAAAAAACCGCACTCAAATATGATCTTGCATTACAAGTAAATCCCCCAATTTTTTTTTATTTATTCTGTATTAATAAGAAATCTTAATTTATTCAACGAGGGCGCCACTGGACGGAATAAACCCTCTTAAAGAATAAAATGGACGAACTGAAGACACTTCTGTGTATTTACTGAGAATTTATAAAACTGCAACTCTAATGATGTAAGTACTAAGATGTCATAAGACACAAGTGAAATAATAAATAACAGCACAGCGCATAAGTCACGGTTGACAACTCCCATTGCGTCGCATTGACCCGAAACGTCTCTATTATTCTGGTTGCTACATCCGCGGCATAACCGTTGGGTTGCCTTTTCCTTACTAAACAACTAATTAAATGTTACATCACACAGCCATGTTTGTTTTGTATGTTGCCAGTATTCAAATTCACATTTTTTTTGTTAGAATTATAAATACCCACAAAATGACTGTGTGATTTTGGGCAAGAACAAGAAAAGGATCAATATTTATTTATTTATCTCTCCACGCAAAGTGTATGGATTACATTAGATACTAGCTTACCGCCCGCGGCTGCGCCTACGTGGAATAACTTTATCGCGGAAATTTGTTTATCTCGCGGGAACTACTCACTTTATCGGGATAAAAAATATCCTATGTCTCAATCCAGGATATGTTCTACTTATATATCAAATTTCATCCAAACCTGTTCATCCGTTTCGCCGTGATTGAGCAACAAACATGCAAACAAATAAATAAACAAAGAAACAAACATCCAAACTTTCGCATTTATAATATTAGTTAGATTCGCATTTATAATATAAGAGGTCGCGGGTTCGATCCCCAGGGGGGTCCATGTTTAAGTACTCGGTTTGGTTGGTGATAGGGCGTTTTAAATGTCCGCCTGGCTAGCCACCGCCATCTTATCTAAATCTGCAGCTAAGCAGCAATGTTAATAGCATTGTTGTGTTCCGGTTGTCAGAGATAAGATAGCCAGTCCCCCAATGTGTTGGGGTTTCCGGATCAGTACGTTTTTTACCTTCGGCCTCATCTTCACTTAACATCAGGTGTGATTAAGGTCAAATACTAACCCGTTGTACATAAAAAAGTACTCCCAAAAAATATTACTCGCCTTTCTGAGACAGTTTTAAATTAAAATTAAATATTTCGGACACTTACACCAATCATCTAGTCCCAAACTAAGCAAAGCTTGTGCTATGGATACTAGATAACGGATAAACATACATAAATATTTATATAAACATCCAAGACTCGGGAATAAATGTTCGTATTCATCATACAAACATTTACCCGTTGCTAAAGAATTGTGAAAAGAAATGGCTCTGCAATTCTTAAACAATTAACTCTATCTGGAGAGCAATAAAACAGCATCTGGAGTAGTTAAATTAGGAACAGTAAACAGCTAATCTACCTTGAAGCCACAGTAAATAAACAGGCGGTAAATTAACTACTGGCCACCTAACCTAGCCCATCAGTCCAAATAGACCTGGGGTTTCTTGAGAAACGTACAGCGGTAGACTTCCACTCATCCGGGTGATGTGGATGGAATTTTAATTTTCGGCGAGAAGTGTATCGGTTAAATTGAGCAGCGGGTATTAGCTCGAACAGTTCTTCAGAGCATTCCCCATGAAATATGCGATAGAGGAGGAGTTAACCGCCTCCGTGGCTCAATGTAAACAACATTGGGTTTACGATTCGGAGGTCGCGGGTTCGATCCCCAGCGGGGTACATGTTTAAGTACTCGGTTTGGTTGGTGGTAGGGCATTTTAAATGTCCGCCTGGCTAGCTATCACCATCTTATCTAAGTCTGCTGCCAAGCAGCAATGTTAATAGCATTGTTGTGTTCCGGTTGTCAAAGATAAGATAGCCAGTCCCCCAAATGTGTTGGGGTTTCCGGGTCAGTACGCTTCCACCTTCGACCTCATCTTCACTTAACATCAGGTGTGATTGAGGTCAAGTGGGACCCCGTCGTGCATAAAAAAAAAAAGAGGGACGCGACGTCTCTTCGCAAATCCAGTCGGTCAGTGAGACTCTCTTGGCCGACAATTCGCACTGCGCGACGTTCGACGTTTGACGAACACGGTCAAAAGGAAGAAGCTGATACTGAGCTGCCCCAGCCCATAGGTGAGAACAATACTCCACGTACGGCCGAACTTGCGCCTTATAAATTTGGAGGCGGTGAGCTTAGGACACTTAACTTTTAGATAATTTCATCGTTATCATCATCGATTTCGTTCTCACATGTGATTGGATGGTCCATCGCTCGCTCGGCAATTTGACGGTTTCTCATTGGTCAACGTAATCGATAACGATACCGATGAAGTTATGAATGAATGAATGAATGAATGAATGAATGGATGAATGAATGAATGAATATTTATTTGCAGAAACATGGTACATAAATGAGATGTTAGCACATTAGCGAAGTTTCATCATGTTTCGCCAGCAGTGGGTGGCATGCAACAATTATCTACTTCTAATTACAACTATACATACAATTAATTACATAATCTAAGCGCAGGTTCTATCAGGAATAATGCACGTATTTAGATAATTTTTTATTTAGTTACAGCAATTATTGAGCTCAACAATAAACAAAAAGTGGGAAAATATATACATAATTTGATGAGAATCCTTTATTTGTATTATGTAGGGCTGTAAAAGTTTATCTGTTTCCGACTGTACGTAGGTCTCCGGGGTCTAGTACGGTAGAGTTCCGTAGCAATTTTAAAGTAAAATTTTTGCAGCTTAAAAAAATTTGCAGATCTCGATACTTCAAGCATTTAATTATCTATACATGGATATCATTTGTTGAATGTCAATTTAAGTCTACTAGAAATAATAAAAGAGCTAATTATTTTTTTTATATAAATAATAAACAAAATATATCTTTGCATATACACAGGCGCCATCTAGGTCTAGGTAGGTAGATTTGTCGCGACTTCGGAGAGAGGGCTTTTTAAAAGAAGAGACGAGGTTAGCTGTCAACCTCTCGATAGAGACTGCTCTTATTATTGTTTCTTAAAACTAATCCTAGGCTCCACGCAGGAAGCCCTTATCTTATAAATTGCTCTGAGTCCGCGGTTCGGAAGTCTGCCCGGGCGCTATCACAGAGCGCGTGGGCGGTAGAGTCTGCATGACTAGGTAGGTTTTTTGTAAATAAATGAACATATCCGTGATAATGTTATTCCACGCAGGTGAAACCGCGGGTGGAAAGCTAGTTTGACTATAAGTATTATAATATGCTACTATGGTGAATACTTAAAATTTTCGAATTCATAGGTTGTTAGTAGGGGTGGGGATAATACACTTTTGGTGCTTACCTACGCTTTGAGGGGATGGTTAGTTGCGAACTAATATAGTTGTTAGAGCGAGACGCACCGCAGACATGATCACTAAAGTTAAAGTATTACACTATATCGTTAAAGTATTCGAATTTATGATGCCATTGATATGGCTCGTACTCATTGGTTAGTGGAAAAAAAGGAAAAGTTTTTATTTGGCACCATTACTGGTGGTCAATCATGTCGCACGTAATCAGAAATTACCGCAATTATTAACCCATATTGTGGCACTGAAATTAAATATCTATAGGGTAGGTACTTCCAGTTGAACTAGAATCATGAAATTATACAAGAACCAAGGTTTCGTAGCACAAGTAACGGAAAAAATCGAAAATCGTTAATTTGTACTAACATATGACGAAGTGTTCAACCTAGATCTCTTTTTATCTTCTTTTCGATTTTTACTTTGTTTGAATTTGATTCAAAACTCGGATGTTTAATTAATTTTCTAAAACAGGAGTAGTACTACTAGAAAAGTGGGTTAGGTTAGGTTAGAACTGTGACCCCAACAAATTATTTGTTAAATAATAAATTTCCGAAAATAGTATTGCTAACTGTAAAATTGCGAAAAGTTGTTTTGCCAAATGAAAATTTGGGAAACTTCCTTTGGCATGTGATACTTTGGGAAACGTTTTTTGTCCAAAAATTAGTAATTCATAATCACTGCTAATATCATACTAAGTAGATAGTAAATCTAACTAGTTTTTTTTAATACTGAAAAAGCACATCATTTGTTGATACAATTTTGTGATACACGGCCAGACTCGAACCCTACTGTGGTTACCATCCATTTAAGTACACTCGTAGTTAACTTACTGTTTATTTGTGACTACTTACTATGTTCGAATAGACCGGGAGCCGAAGCTTAGAATAGTGTTTGAATTAAACATAAAATATAATAGCCCATTAAGACGCAGCGCGCCGGCACTATCGCACGTAACTGTTATGTTAGCATTAGCTGGCACCATATTATTATAGTCCGAGAGTTTGTGGTCGTTTTACTGTTTATTTTATAGTAATGGTAGGTAAATAGTTAGACGTTTTGCGTTAGATTTAATAGGTAAGATGGGTTTGTGGATTTTTTTTGTGAAGATATTTGTTTGTTAACTTATCACGCATAAACGGCTGAACGGATTTGAATGAAATTTAGCATGCAGATAGCCAACAAGTTGGGTTTACATAAATATACTTTTATACGTCTCAATGGCTCAATGTAAAGAATATAGCGTGTACGAATCCGCGGTCGCAGGTTCGATTCTCAGCGGGCTACATGCTTAGTACCTTTGGTTTTGTGGTAGGGCATTTTAAATGTCCGCCAGGATAGCTACTAATATCTTAACAAAGTCTGCCGCCAAGTAGCATTGTTGTGTTCCATTTGTTAGAGATAAGATAGTCATTAAGTAAGTTGGGATTCTTGGTGAGCACGCTTCCACCTTGGACCTCATCTTCACTTAACATCAGATGTGATTGAGAATAAGTGCTAACCCGTTTTGCATAAAAAATCTGGTAATGCGTTAAAGGGGATAATAAACAAGTCTTCTTTTATTTAGATATTTTGCTGTATTACTACCTTAATTAATTGTATTAATTGCGTAATTGTATTAATTACCTTCTGGTCAGCAGAGTAGAATGGGACCAATCTGTTTCATCCCATTGGTTTCCTGAAAGTGACCAAGTGGCTGCACAGATTATTTATTTATTTATTATTTATTGCACACAAGAAAAAAACATACAGATACAACATAATAGAGACGACACAACAGGTTCTGCTTATTTCTACAATGAAATTTCTTCCAGCAGACCAACGAAAGAGAAGAGGCAGATAAGACGTGCACAATGGAAATCTAAAGAAATGGATAAATATAATAGATAAAAACAAACTAACTGAATATAAATGTAACAACATACTAATGATTTATAGATTATTGATAGGAAGCGGCGTCATGAATCATCTTCCAAAGTTAATCATCCTATGAAAAGCGATGGACTTCGTTTCATAAGATAGGCTTACGTCCAGCAGAACGTCTTGATATATTTAGATAAAGTTAAGCACAGAGATAAAAAACATACACACATACATGTTCTAGAATAAATCACACACAGGGCACTCTATATCTCAGTGAACGGTTCCTCCGGGATGTGCTTTTGTTTTTTTTTATCAGAGTGTTTAACGCTGAAATGGTTTTCGTGTTTGCATGACACTTTGCACAGAGATAAAGGACATTCTGTTTTATTTCCTGGCCAAAGGTTCCCTTAGGATAAATTACAAAAACAATTTGATACTCTTTGAAATCATGTAAGTACTTAAGATTTTGAACGAAAGATAATTTATAAATGGAATACCTTGCTACAAACATCTAAAATGGACTCAGTGCAACATAATACCTAAACTCGTCAGAAAAATCTGAAATTCCATTCTGTGGCTTCCTATAGATATAGAGTAACAGACAGATAGACACATGGTCCATAAGAACTAATTTATAAGCTTAGATAATATACCTAGCATACTTTATGCCGATAAAATTTCACCTGAGATAGTTCTGCCTAATATTTGACATATTAATCATGCTTCAAAAATAGACTACATGTTGCATTAATAAAATATAGGATACTTTGTTTTACCGAAATTTCAAACAAACAAACAAACAAAATATACACACACTAAACTCATACACACACATATGTGTCACATAAACAAATCAATTTGATGTCTCGGTAGGTAAGGTAACAAAATAAGCTATGTATAAACTTAATGAGATCTATTTTGGCTTCTAAATGTATAACTTATATTTTAAATTTGTAATTATGCCGGTGATTTCAAATAAATCATTAATAATAATAACAAAGGTAAATAAGGAAAAGTATATCCAGGGCACGTTAATGTAAAGAACGGCGTGCTATACCTAATTTATAAATAAAACATCAACTCCTGATCTACAATGCTTCCTGTTGCATGTTCCGAAAGATTCCAATGTTTTGCTGTCCGCTGTAGGCCGTGGATATTACATATAATAATGACAACACATTTTGTCCATACATATCTACATTACGTCACAACATTTATCAAAAATGGAACGGTCTATCCCACCTCCACACTCCTCCCACTGTAACTCCTATAACCTAGGATCAACAGTGGTACTCGACACGGCGCCTACTGAAGGTGATGGTGCCCTACGTGACTCTATTACTACCTTGGACTCCAGGCTAATTAAAGAAAGAAACAGGGTGTGTAAGTAAGAAAAAGGTTTCCCACTTTCCCCCTTGGCAAATGAAATGCAACATCGCACTAGGGCCATCCCTATGGGGAAGGAGGGCGAGTGAAGTTCGGCCTCCTGCTTTCGTATACACCACGGACTGCGCCTAGATGCAGTGAGCGTGGCGGTAGCAGAAGGCTACCGTAATAGTGCCAGTAATACGAATGGCAAAAAGCTTGAAAGCTCGGAAGTTGTGCTTGTTTAAAACCAGTAGTAGAATACCGGACGGATTTCTGAATTTAAGTCGTCAAGCATGAGTTCGCGCTCCTTACTCCAATTTTCGCATTCCCATAAGATATGATGTGCCGATTGCTCTCCATCTCCACATTCACAATCAGGAGATTTGGCCAGAGCCATCGAGAACAGTTTACTTTTAATGGAAGAATAATGTGCTTGGGCGTTCCAACATGGTTGAAATTAATTAATAATTAGTACATGACCTGTTTGTACTCTGTTATAATGTAATTTTCTTGGTGCAATAAAGTATATTAACAAAGTTTCATACATTAGTATGAAACTGGGAGTTGGTCGAGTGTTAGAAGGGCGTGTTTGCAGTGCTGTGAGATTGATCGATGATTGACTTAGATAAATAATTAAGAATAGCTATAAATTCTGGTAACTAATTTGTACTACCTAAGTAACCGTACAATGCATTGGCAATTTTACTGTAAGCTGTATGTGAAAGACTGAATAAATAAATAAATAAATAAATCATTTTATATATATTAAGTAAAATATGTTTAAACTTGTATAGTTGTATGTTGTTGTATATACTTATTGTACTTGTATTGTTGTTGTAAAGTTTTAAACACTGTCTTTCATATTCTCTACAGTTTAGGTAGTTAAATAAAGCTGAAAATACAGACAGCTTGATGACCCAATTCTCGTCTAAACTCGATCAGGTTTATTCCGTAAGCCCACAAAACTCGTATCGGAAATCACGGTGAGTTCCTAAAGGACTACGTACTTTACGGTCATGGCTTAAAGTCCATAGCCATCGGAACTCTCACTGCAGATTCGGAAACACAAATAACCTCGCAAAATCGACGCCCAGGCCGTTTTAAGAGACCTATTTCACTGTATATTATATTACAGACCATATAAAAGGGCCGTACTAAATCTTAATGGCACACTCTGCACTCCAAAATGACCTTAAATTAATTTTAAAGTAAAATACGTTACCTACTAAGGGCTCTTCCATAAATAACAAGGCGCATAGTAATTTTACTCGAAATAAAAAAAAAATTGAAGTATTCCACATTATACATTTGAATTATCTTAGAATTTGTAAATATATAACATTACCCATAATTCAACTTTCTGACTGGAAGAAATCCCTCTATGGGATAAGTCCGCCGTTGTACTCAATTTATGTATCAATGCAAAAGTAATGTATCGTCTTTTTGTAAAACAAAGCGTTTACAAACAAACAATTGAATTTGTATGTAAACAAATTCAAAATTATACTTCTAACAATATTCAGGCCCCTAAAAATCCCATTTCACATTTATATCCCCTAAATCTACAAAATGTACACCCTAAATTTGCACAAACCTTATCTCCACAGAGCATGCATCTAGATCAGGAAGACCCTCCTAAGCATATAAAATGACTGCCCAAATATGCAAATTCTGAACTAATCCGTGTCAATTTTCACAATACTCAAACGTTCTTCAAGCGGTATTGAACAAATTATGCACGGAATTGGCAAGTAGATATAACTCAGAAGGAGGTCACTGATCCACTTCCTGGCAGTGCTGATATCATGATATATATGAATTAACTTGGCTAGGTATCAAATAACCAGGTTTTAGGGACTCTAAACTCATGGAAAAATCAGATGTAAGCTAACATACAAAGTCTGTGGTTTTTTTAAACGACTACAAAAAAAGAAAGAGGTTCGTAATTCAAAAAAAGAATTTCTTTTTGGTACGACACGACATTCACCTTTTCTTTCACTTGGTCAAAGTTATTGCGCTTAGGTCTTCCCCTTCCTATCTTTCCTTCAATCATTCTCTAAATTTATGTTCTTCAAAAAAATGTCGTGTCGTATCAAATGCTCTTTGGTTCTCAACTGTGGTCAACAGACATCTCTTCTCCTTTACCATATAGGAATGGTAAAGTAGTCTTTATTAATATAAATAATAATAAATAAATATCTTTGGACATACTGATACGTAGGTATATGTGTAATAAATGAGACCACCGAGTTAGTTGCAAGCTAGTTTAATACTGATCCTCATCTCAAGACGGCGCGAGCGCGCTGTGTGTTTTCTATAAACAATAGGTAACTATAGCTACATATCTAGTTCCATATTAATCAACTATAGACTTGGGTGTTTGTGTGTGTCCAGCAGTGGCATGCCCTCCATTATATTCCAAAAAACTGTGTATACATAGTGCCACCGTAAAATATCTAGCTAATATTATAAATGCGAAAATTTGAATAATAAATAAATATCTTTGGACATACTGATACGTATATGTGTAATAAATGAGACCACCGAGTTAGTTGCACGCTAGTTTAATAATGATCCTCAACTCAAGACGGCGCGAGCGCGCTGTGCGTTTTCTATAAACAATAGCTACTTATAGCTACATACAGATCACATACATACAATGCCATCCAGTTCCATATTAATCAACTATAGACTTGGGTGTTTGTGTGTGTCCAGCAGTGGCATGCCCTCCATTATATTCCAAAAAACTGTGTATACATAGTGCCACCGTAAAATATCTAGCTAATACCTATTATAAATGCGAAAATTTGGATGTCTGTTTGTTTCTCAATCACGGATTACGGACGGAAGAACGGATTTGGATGAAATTTGGTATACAGGTAGAATATACCATGGATCAAGACATAGGATAGGATTTTTATCTCAATAAAGTGAACAGGTCCCGCGAAAAAGTTATTATCAGAAAGCTATAGTCCCATGAATAGTACTTCAAAAAACAACGTTATTTAGACGTCTTTATGAAAAGGGGCAGGGTAGACTGTTTGTCGGTTATTGTAGTCGTTGTGTTTACTGTAGCACACACTGATTGAACATATTACGCTATTATTCTCATCGTTTCTGTTTACACATGGTGTTTATTTCCTACTATTAACTCACTCACCTATTCATTGTACGAGCGACAAACGAAACGTGTATTCATTTTGTATTCCCCTAGGTAAATGTGTCTTCCAATATAGGCCGAAAACATATGGCTCCGTGTTAGGGCGTGTTTTATTAAAGCCGGGATGAAACACGACTAGTATTTATTATATTACGGTTTCGGTATGTCACCGGTTTGCCCGCGAGAATATACAAAATGTACACCAGGCGTGGATGGAAACACAGTAGAGATCTATGGATTTTCTTATATGGATTGGGATACTCTACTATATAGGGTCTAACAAAATTAACCCGACAAACTTTGGCAATTGCACGTACATGACAATAAAATAATATAATCATTAAAAAAAAAGTAGCCTTTCCGAGTAAAAAAATTAAATGTATAATTGCAAATGAAAATACAAATTAACAGACTTACTTCATTTCGATTGTACCTTATTTTATCATTGAGAAAAAAAAGGCAACATTTATATGGAAGACGCCAAAGGGGGTGGCGGGTGGCGGGGCACAGGGCGCAACAGCAAGTCGCGGCGGTGCCGGGGCAAGCGCCGGCGGCGAGCGGAGAGTGGTCGCCTTTCGGTGTCTTCAAAGATACCGCGGCACGTGTTTGTGTGTTGTGGCAAGGTACTTAGAGCGCGGCCATTAAGGTCCAACTCACAAAATTTACATTTCTAAATTTTATTTTTTGAATAAAATCTGTTAACTTCAATGTTTTATTTTTTTCGTAATAGGTACATCCTATACATACACTCTGCAACGTTTGTCGGGTTAATTTTGTTAGATCTGTATATAATTATAGGTAAAACAGCCTTTGCGTATGAGAATGAGGATTTCAGCAACACGTGACGCCAGAATGCTTGTTTATCATATTGAATAACTCTAAAACACTAAATGTTCCTTTGGGTACTTTAGCACAATTTTTTGGGTAATAATTTTTACAACTGTTATTTTAAACATTAGGGATTTCATTATGATCAGTTGAAAAGATTAATGCGCAGTTATTTATTTTCTGGTGGTTGGTAAATTACTACTGCAGTACAACATGAATAGTAATAAAAATAATTGCGAATTCTAGCATCACGTGTTGATCTCCAGAGTGTCAACTAATATTATAAATGCGAAAGTTTGTATGTGTGTGTATGTCTGCGTGTATGTTTGTTACCTCTTCACGTCTATATCGCTGGATGGATTTGGATGAACTTTGGTTGGTAGACAGGTTAGGACTATAGGCAATTTTTTTTAAAGTAAAAAAAAAAGTAAAATCATTTTTATTGTGTCAAAAACAGTGTTACAATATAAGCAGTGAGGTAGCCCTGGTCCCCACACTAGGATTCCCTGTGTTGTGGGTAACCAGTCTCTTCCCCATCCAATTAACAAAGTGTCACAAGTGTTGTACCATAAAATATGTCTTTGTATATGACATTTTTTGAGATCTTAATTTCTAGGATTCTTAAAAGGAGGTAAAACAAAAAAAAAAAAGTAAATACTTTTTTTTTGCTGAAGCTATTTTGATGAAATCTTCCACGCGGTAAAATAGCCAACATGATGTCCGGACTTATGTTCTCACAATTAGGTTGGAAATGTTTCTTCACTAAGCATTCAAGATGTGCCCAAACGTATTTATCTGGCCATAATAGGTACTTATAGCTAAAACTAGTCTGCCGCCTACGTAAAAACCTTCGATATTCCCAAGTGGTCCGAACTACTTTTGGTAATTTACGCAATAACTTTATCTTACCTATAAATTGAAGCACTAAAAAAATGGTAGAAAACATTTTCGAAATTTGAAATTTAAAAGAATATATTATTACATTTTTTCTGTTACTATGGAAAACTTGAAATCCCTCTAATTTTGTTTCAGTACCCTTTTTTTTGCGCATATACTTTCATTAGAATCGGTTTATTAATTTCGGAAAATTTACGTTTTTTACAGTATTTGGACATGAAAGTTTGTTTGAACTATCAAACAAACTTTCATGTCCAAATACTGTAAACAGATGAGGGAGGCCTTTGCCCAGCAGTGGGACACTATGGGCTCTTAATAATATTAATAATAAATACTGTAGTTCGGGAGAGACAAACGCTCTTAATATAAAAAAAAAACTCATCCAAATCGGACCACGCATTACAATGATATATCCGGACGAAGACTGAACTCACACAACGCCATCAAATACATAAGCCGTCCTCGTATAAAGATAGTTATTCAGGAAGCAGATCCATGATGAATAACACATTACATGAAAGCGATCGACTTTAATCGCCAGCACGTTATCGAATACTAATTGCGTTAATACAATTATAATTATTAAGTGGCATTGCCCGGTTAATTAGGTGATAATTGACGGTTCGTGTATGGATACCATTAAATTGATATTAGTCACGTGATTTATGATTACACCACTCGAATTTCGGGAAAAGTACTCATATGATAATCTATATAAGATATATCTAGGATATAGTTTTAACTAAGAAGTTCGATTTTCCATTCATCATCCGAACAGCCAAGGCATGCAACTCCCTTCCGGCGGTAGTCTTTCCTGAATCCTACAACCTTGGGATCTTCAAAAGCAGAGTGAATAGGCACTTACTGGGCTCGCCATCTTCGATCACATCGTCACTTTCCTTCAGGTGAGATGAGGTCGAACGCGTATCAGTCAATCATAAAAAAACAATCTAATGAAAAACAACCGCACTCAAATCGGATTGTACAGAAAACAGTGTACAAAATATTGTAGACATTGGACTCTAGTAGACTAATGTACGCACGTGATCGATATCTGCTAACTTCCCTCGATATACAGGATGTACTCCAAACGGCTTCCTGCTAGTCGCTCGATATCGTTACCAACTATTAGACTCGGGGAATTAGCCTTCAAACTAAGTTTCGCCTTGTATATCCTTCTGTTCTGCACGGACGTTTAGGTGCAGATTAAGCATTACTGGAAGTGTCTTAGTAAAGGTGTCTATGATATTAGAAAAGAGAGTTTGTGCAAATACAATACACATGCAAAATAATTAAACAAGTTACATGCAGGAGCGAAAAAGACATTAGCATAAAGCTGAGCTTAGAATATTCTGTCGGTGAGTCTTTAGTCTGTATTACTGAAAGACGCTGAGTAGGTATTATTACCATCTCTGTTTCGAGCAGTTTTAATATGGAACTTAGTTTATTCAAATATAAATATCTTCTAGAAGGCTGCTGAGCGGCAATATGCCCAAAAGGCAGGCGGCGGCGTTCCCTCTTTGGATTCCCGTGTTACTGCGCTGGCATAGGTAGCTGCCTGCCGTCTGGTCACCAGTTTTAATAGAAAACATGATTTGATTTTGGTACTATAATAAATGGTAATGTTTATAATATAAAGTAAATTGGTAATTTTAAAGGATTTTTTTTTCATTAATTTAATGATTGATATTCGATATTCTGTCGAAAGTCTATCAATACTATTTGAATACGAATCAAATCAAATCAATTCAAATAAAATCAAAATATTTTATTTCATAGGATAAAATTATCACTTGAAAACGTCGCTATGAATATTACATTTAAATTTACTGCTCATTTACTGACTCCCCAGAGAAGAACGAGCAAGAAACTCTAGGGTTGCTCTTTTAAACCGATTATGGGTTACAATTTGTATTTTTGATAATTATATGAATAATAAGACAGCTATGTCCATGCTTGCCTATCATTCAAATAGTGATTTTATAATATCGGGGCATGGTAATTGATTTTCATTCACGTCCGAATTTTAAAAGTTTACATCTGTACAATACATTTCGTTTGTATTCCCGACGACTATATGGAGGATATATATAAATATAAACATATAAATGTAAATTACGATTTGGTGAATTCGAAAAAAGAATGGGTAGACCATTCTTTTTTCGAATTGGATCATGACGTCAATGACTAGTAAGAGTCTATCGACACCTTATTTGTCTAAAGACGTTTAGGATGCAGGTGTATCACACAGACATTTAGATGCGTTGAATACATACCTTCCTTTCGTTTTCGCCGTAGTCGATTAAAAATGCGAATAAACGTGATCAATAGAATACAAATTCGCCGAGTGTATTTGTTTCCGAACATGGAATTGAATCCGTTGATTCGTTCCCTTGAATTTTTTTGTGGCATATCCAGCACTTACATATTATTCTCGTATTGTACATGGTCAGTGTTTCAGATAAGTAGTTCATGTGGGTTGGTGTCCGGGGATCGTTATCTTCCGTGTAAGTTTGTTGCCGGCACGTCAAACAGCGTGCAGCTTTGTCAGCGTTACAATGCTCCATGCCTCTGTTATAGCGTTACAGTATTCGAATTTATAAAGCCATTGATATGGCTCGTACTCATTGGTTAGTGGAGAGAAAAGAATAGATTTAATTTGATTTTAAAAATTACATATTATAAAGCTTCTGTAACTGAGGTTGTATGGAAGAAACCGGCATCAGCGATAAGACCGCTTTTGTACAATTTTATCCATTTATGTTAAATATTCTTTGTATATTATTTTGTGTTCAATTATTATTAGTTATTATGAAGTATTGGCTGAACGATAATTATATCACATAGCGCTTTGTCCCCACTTCTGAGGCACAGCTTCCTTTCACCAGAGAGCGACTAGTGCTGAGTGTGGATTTGTCATCTGGTATGCAGTTTACGAGTCGCCTCTGCAGACCATTGAATGTCATATATGAATGCCACTAGACACACATCAAATCAAATAAAATCGTTTATTTGCGATACATGTGGGTAGGTACATTAAGGTAACAAAGCAAATATAACATAGAATTTGTACAAGCGCATTACTTTATCATCAATGTACCTAACTCTAATTACACATTTGATTAATTACATTCACTTACTATTTATTAACATTATTTCATCTTCGACCAACGA
Organism: Oegoconia quadripuncta; assembly: GCA_949316235.1. Classification (NCBI taxonomy): domain Eukaryota; kingdom Metazoa; phylum Arthropoda; class Insecta; order Lepidoptera; family Autostichidae; genus Oegoconia; species Oegoconia quadripuncta. Next base: position 16,933,020 of record OX438746.1, read on the forward strand.
TAGTATTTAATAAAATCAAAATTAAAAAAAATGCACTTTTTTGTAGGTACACTGGGTACACTTAAAATAGTCAGATTTTACATTTTTTAAGCCAGTGCTTGTTCAAAAGGCAATTTTCCCCTTAGAAGAACAAGCAAGAAACTCGAGGGGTCGCTCTTTTTAAAAAAAGGTTTTTATATTACAAATTTATTAATTATTATTTTATATTATTATATTTCATTATTAATTGTGAAATAGCCTGGTTATGCGAACGGGCTGTTTATGTCCATGAATGTTTATCATCTAAATAATCTGATATTTTATAATATGCTTTCTTAATAAGTTTCTGTTTTATAGTATCTTTTACATTTATTGAAAGAAAGATTTTGTATATGTTGATATACAAAATCTTCCTTATAAAGGTTCCTGTTGAGGAACCTTATTGAAAAAGCGTATACATAACCCTTTGAATGAATTACTGACTTTGCGGGGGCGACTTATGTGACCTGCAAGTTTATCATTATTGCTTGTATTGACATCATGTCACAAATATGTAATAACCATAAATAAATCCGTTGATAAAACTTATAAAGTAATTAATATCAGTAAACAGCGAAGGTAGACTTACGCAATGGAGTCTACCAACATGTCTACACTTTCGATCAAATTAATTTGTCTCTCTAAGTGGGTAATATTTTATTTTTCAAGACATTTTATGAGGTCATTGAAATAGATAAAATAATAAATCATTACTCATGTCATAACTTTAACATACATTTTTAACAAAAACGTATATCTATATTCGTTTATCATGGACACTTATTGCGTAATATTTCGCAACGCCTGTCCTTTACAGATAAACATATTGTGTACATATGTTAGGTTACCATCTAGGATTTAGAACCAAAATAACATATTCTTAATAACGTTACGTTATTAATGTTAAACAAGTGGCAAATAGATAACATATAAAACGAAGAACGCCATCTTGATTTTTATATTTTTAGACATAGATTTAACATTTTTGAACCGACAAAATAAAGAATGTTTTTAATTGAAGTTCATTTAGAACTTGTGAACCAAGTCACAAAATTATTGTAATTTACATTAAGTATTGAGTCTAATTTAAAGTTTGTACTGTATATACTAGATAACGTATAAACAAACATAAATATTTTTTATAAATAATAAATGTTCGTATTCATCACACCAACATTTACCCCTATTACGAACCCGCAACCCGTCTATTCAAATACGGGGCCATTACCCACTAGACTAATCGACCGTCAAATAATTACTTTGTATAATTTTAACATACATCTCTTTTGATATTTACAACATTTTACAGTCAACGATAAATTACCCGAACCAAAACATCACTTTAATCGTTATAAGGAGAAAACTAATGAAGCACTTGGAAGTTTTGGACATTAAAATCATATACAATTTATCCAATATTATAAATTATACAGTTTCTCACGATTTTCGCAATAAACCAGTTAAGTATATTCAAAGTCACACCAACAAACAAAGTATCGCATGCAATCACCTTCATTTCATTAGAGCGTTCAAAAATTAGTCTCGGACAGTTTGGAATAGAGATAGTATTATTAGATCGCGCTGTTATTTTGCAACGTACTGTAATCTGAGAGCAAGTTTGCGAAGGTCTGCCCTGCGCATTATGGGCTGTCGCAATAACCGACTGGTTGGGCTGGGTTCGGTGTTTGACACTAAGTTAGGTTAGGACCCAAATGTGTATTACAATTTGCGGACCGTTCACTTGAAGCATGCGTATTAACAAATCGACTTCACTCTCAATCAACCAACTTGGGGCAACTCCTCGATCATAATAAAATGACATTTAGGGCTCTTGATATTTCTTTTATTATGCACAACGGGTTCGCACTTGACCTCAATCACATCTGATGTTAAGTGAAGATGAGGCCGAAAGTGGAAGCGTACTGACCCGGAAACCGCACTTGGAGGACTGGCTATCTTATCTCTGACAACCGGACCACATTAATATTGCTGTATGCTGGCAGAGTTAGATAAGATCTATCAGTGGAAACCTCTAATTGGCTTTCAGTTTCTTAGTTTAAGTGATAAGTTGTAAAACAGCTGTTGGTTTTCCCAAGAAAATAAAATAAAATAAAAAAATAAAAATAAAGATGGTGATAGCTAGCCAAGCGGACATTTTTAAATGGCCAAATAAATAAATTTTACATAAATAGGTGTGTAATTATTTTAATCAAGAAAACTCTTATTATTATAACAAATGATTTGGGGGGTCAGAGAAATATATAGAAATGCGCACGTGACAAGTGGTGGCTAAACGCCGTATGGATGTTTTATTCTATCCCTTACTCGCCTTTTACGACACCCACGGAAAGAAACGGGATAGTTTATTCATTTAACGTACTTCTTTATGGGACATCTCACCAAAAAACATCTATAGACTTGCACGTTTTAACGGCGATAGGCTCACAGCAGGACATAGGACAAGTCCCTGTCACGTGTGCATTTCTGTATATTTCGTAAGCACCGTGGATATCTCTGAGGGGTGATCATGGCCATGTTACAAACATGTGCCTTTGAAAATATTAAACTCAAATAAAACTTTCAAACTGGTCAAAATGGGCACTATACGCGGACACACAGACATCTGTTTAATTAAAGGGCTGTAAACTAAATTAATTAATGTATATTATTATTTTTATTATTGAATTAGTTAGTTAATATTTATTATAAAAAAATATTTATTTGCCCTACCACCAACCAAATAAATAAATTTCACATAATTAAAAATAGATGTGTAATTATTTAAATCATAATCTATGTTTATCATTTTGTTACGTGGCAGACCGCGAAAACGGTGGAGAGACGAGCTTGACAGTTTTAATAAGGGATGGTTTGCGCTCGCCAAGAACAAAAACGACTGGAAACAATTGAATTTAAAAACTCATTAGTACATGGCCTACCTGGAAATCGAACCCGGACCACCCAAATTGGGTGACCGCGTCTTAACCGCTGAGCCACCAACAATTTAGTACGTCAATAAATTATTGTTATTGTATTATTACAGATACAGGGTTGAAACTCATAACACCTCTCTTTACGTCGGGCTTTAATAAATCACGTTAAACGGAATTACTAAAATTACACCACTTTCTAAACATAAATAAATAAATAAATAAGATAGATACTATAAACATAGAACTGTTTGGTGTAGTGGTTAGTAACTCTGCTGCTATACCAAAAGATCGCGGGTTCGAATCCCGCTAGGGGCATATGTTTGTATGATGAATACGGACATGTGTTCCCGAGTTATGGATGTTTTTCATTTATATATGTATTTATTTACAAAAAAAAAATGTATTTGTGTAGTTTATCAACCATCTGGTACCTATAATACAAGCCTAGTTTCTTAATGTGGAACTAGATGGCGCTGTGTGTATGCGCAAAGATAGTTATTTATTTATAGAACTCCTAAATCCTGACGTGTCCTTTTCTAGGAGCTTACTACAAAGTTGCTTCAGAAGTAGGAACCCTTACCGACTCATAGTCACACCAAGTTATCACACCAGTGTTACAAACAGGATTCTTTTTCTTGTTAGTCACACTACTAATTTTTCCACACCATTTATTGTATTTATTCCCTAACTAGTGCTGTCCTAGCTGTACTACAGTATCTACCAGTACCAGTCAATTAAAAATAAATAAAAGGGAAAATATTATGTATAGCTTTTATTTACAACGAATTCGAATTTAAAATTAAAACTATTAAATGGTGAAAAATCATTAAGACAACAACTAGTATGCTTAGTAAAAAAGGAGCTAACTACCTTAACAAAAACACATCTTTTCCATTTTTGTGCAAAATTTTACCGTAAACAGAGTCGTCGTTATTGACTATGCAATATTTCAGCAAAACCAATAAGTTTATTGTTATAGTTTCATTGTAAGCTTGTTTTGAACTAAAATTGAGTTCGTGTTTCAACTTTGATATTCAATTTTGAATACTCGTCTGCAGCCGCATACAAAGTGACTATAAAATTTCAATTTATATTGAAACCATCGACAACTGGCGGGTTATGTTTTGTTGGTCAGAAATCACCTTTCTACGTACAACGAATATACAATGGCCAGTACAAAAATACAAAAAATAGCAATATAGTTTATTTTGCACCAAGAGAGTCTTACAAACCGTCTCCGTGGCTCAATGTAAACAACATTGGGTTTACTATTTGGAGATCGCGGGTTCGATCCCCAGCGGGGTACATGTTTAAATACTCGGTTTGGTTGGTGGTAGGGCATTTTAAATGTCCGCCTAGCTGCTACCACCATCTTATCTAAATCTGCCGCCAAGCAAGCAATGTTAATAGCATTGTTGTGTTCCGGTTCTCAGAGATAAGATAGCCAGTCTTCCAAATGTGTTGGGGTTTCCGGGTCAGTACGCTTCCACCTTCGACCTCATCTTCACTTAACATCAGATGTGATTGAGGCCAAATACGAACCCGTCGTGCATAAAAAAAAGCAAAGCTTCAACAAGTTGTATAATTTATTTCGGTTCAATAAAATATTGTTTTATTTATATATGTATATATATATAAATAAAACAATAGTTAAATTTGATCTAATAGTTAGACCATTTTAATTTCTCTTTACCGATATGAATTGATTAAGCCGTGGCAACACTCGCTGCAGCCAACTAGCCGTGAAACTGAAAGCGTTCTTATCCAACTCTCATCGTAATTGCACCAACCAATCATATTATATCATCACGTTATGTTATTCACATTAAACAAGGCATGTTATTAGGGTTCTACAGCCATGTGAAGCCATGTGGTTCCCGGCAGCCAGCTATATAGTGGTTTAGATAAGATGGTGGTAGCTAGCCAGGCGGACATTTTAAAATGCCCTACCACCAACCAAACCGAGTACTTAAACATGTACCCCGCTGGGGATCGAACCTGCGTACTACCCAATGTTGTTTACATTGAGCCACGGAGGAAAATTTATTGTGCAAAAGAAAATAAATACAAAACAAATTTACTTAAAACTATGCAACTATACTTTTTAGAGAATATCTATGATTGTTATCCCTAACTATTCTTGATTTTTTTACATATTAGATACGTAGTACCCGGTAGGCCGTGATCATTTAGGTACAGTTAATTCATTAAACACAATTAAATTTCTCTATATAAGTATCTGTCAGTCAGTCATACACATGAAGTTATTACCGTGCGTTCGTGTAGGTGTAAATGTCGTTCCGGTTGGGCGGCTTAGATATAATCAACTGCAGAAGTGTTAGCTTACAATGTATGAACAAGCAATGCAATGTACTCTAATAAAATAACAGTCCCGAAGTTGTTGACTTGTATGTCTACTTAGGACAAGAGATTAGTAGCGTTCTGGAAATCGTGCAATGTCTTCTCATCCAAAATATTTGAATGTGTGTCGGCATCCGACGCTGCTGTGTGTCCCTTTTCACCGTGTGCAGCGAGGGCCTGAAGATGCTCGCGGCCGACCTTCAGAGTCCCGAGGATCCCGAGTGCAGCCACCAAAGCGACCCTTGGCGGCTGATGACCAGTCTGCACCGTCATAAAGCCAAGTGCCATACATTTCTTTAGTCAATAAATAATCATTTATAATAGCTGTTTTGATTGAATGAATCATTTATAATAGATGGAGCAGCTTATGCGTTCCCAGGTCCTCCCTACTGCCTAAGAAGGTCGCCGCGGGGTTTTAGTGGGTATCCCTCCCTACAGGGAGGGGAGTCCCACATAACCGTCTCGCCGTCCCCCAGGCGAGCGATACGCGTCATGCGTTTCCCCGCATCAAAAAAAAAACGACGTCCACCCACAAGGTGGACGGAAGGTCACGGGAGGACGCTGGATGCAGACTGCTTCCAACTGGTCGCTTTGGAACTCTATGGGGAAGGCCTATATTCAGCAGCGGACGTCATGTGGCTGATATGATGTTGATGAATGCAATGTTCCCCTTAGTCTATTACGCTAATGCCGTGTCAAGTAGCCAACTTTATGATGCGGTGCGTTTGCACTCGGTCTAATATATTCTATCAGATACTCTTAATTTCTTTAGATTTCCGATGGCTAAATATATAAAGATATATTGCTTAACCTTCACATTAATAGCCTATGAAAGCCTACTACTGAATATAACATTTTTAGCGCTTTCCATTAGGAGGATTTGCCATAATTGCCACGCTGGGCAGGGCATGGCGATAGCTGGATTTTTGAGAGCTCACACCAATGATCACTGATGTAATATTACTGTTATGCTCACGAAACACCTTCCATTAGCCGCGTTTTATATGTATTTTTTTTATATTTTATAATTTCAGCTCCCTTGGTAAACAGGAAACGGTTCTAATTTGACTTGCAAATTTTGAACGATAGTTACATCATACAAAAGAAGAGAAAAAGAAAGAAATTTATTCAGCTTACAATGGGCATGTACATGAAAATTTTGAGATAATAATGCTAAAAAAATAATACAAGCTGATATAGGTTCCAGCTCAGCATAAAGCTGTGGCATGAACCATATAGTACTAAATTAATTCTGTGCCGCAGCGCTGATTTTCAGCTGGCACCTTCGGCGCTCATAGAATAATTTAAAAAATAAATAATCGACTTCACATATTGTACATAATTAACATATTCTAGAAAACAGACATAAAATAAACTACACATTATAGGTACCTAAAGTAATACAAACAGTTATAATTTAATAGGGGGGCGCAATACCATCAGTAACTAATATTAAATGAGGCACTTAGTTACACCGTCAATAAGAATACGTCATACGAAGCAAGTTAAATATATAATATAATATAACTTATAAAAATATAGGTGCAGTTGTGACCGTGACTGTACCTTAGTCGTCCGTCTGAATCCGGTCGGGATATTTCACCAATCGCTCGCGATTACCGCTGTCTGCGACTTGCGCAAGCGCCGCAGGAAAATCCCGAAGGTTTCGTTCTAGTGCGGTTGCTGATGATAATTTATTAATTTTATAGTCCTTGATATCAAGAATGGCTGAACGATACATTTACAATTAGAACACATTTCTAGTTATTTCTTCATTCGTTAAATTCTAAACTTGGCTAATGAATTTGTATGGAAAAGCTATTTAGTCCTTATATTCGGACTGCTAGTAATTTTACGTCTGTGGTGAAAATCGATTTTTTACCCCGACGTAAAAACAGGGATATTAGAAGTTTGACCGCTGTGTCGGTTTTTTTTATATTTATGCACAACGGGTTAGCCTTGACCTCAATCACACTTGATGTTGAGTGAAGATGAGAACGTACTGACCGGAAACCCCACTTGGGGCACTGGCCATCATCTCTGACAACCGGAACATAACAATGTTATTAACACAGCTGTTTGGCGGCAGATAAGATGGTAGTAGCTAGCCGAGCGGTCATTTAAAATGACCTACCAACCAAACCAAGTAATAAACATGTACCGCGCTGGGGATCGAATCCGCCACCTCCGATTCGTAAACCCTATGTTGTTTACATTGAGTCTCCGGAGGTTCTTAGACATATTTATCAAAATCAATTCAGCCGTTTTGATTTAATCGCTTGTTTTGTCAGGTGCTTTGTAAATTTCCAATTTATCTAGATTTTATTACAGACTACATTTATTTTTTCGGACATTTCGGACACTTACACCAATCATCTAGTCCCAAACTAAGCAAAGCCTGCGCTATGTATACTAGATAACGGATAAACGTAGATAAATATTTATATAAACATTCATGACTCGGGAATAAATGTTCGTATTCATCACACAAACATTTACCCCTCGCCGGATTCGAACCCGCAACCGTTGGTTTCGCTGACAGGGTCACTATCCACTACACCAACCGGTCGTCAAATATACAAGGTGAATTTGAATTCGTATAATTCCCATTAACTGGGGACAACACTCTTGATTACGATCAACTATCCCCAAGTAACCATAGTCGAAAAATTTTCGATTACCCATACAAAGTGAACCATTCTGATACCATCTTTGGTATGGAAGTCCAACAATTCTCGGCTCAATTCGGCTATGGTTCCTAGTGGAAAGTTGTTTATAATCAGGACTAGAGTCACCAGTAAACAGCCATTACACGAATTATCACCCTGTAATACGTTGCGTTTAAAAAAAAAACAGACGCGACAATCTCTGCTCCATTTTTAACTTATACAATCCCGTCTCAGGTCACTTTATAATTATAGAAACGTCGCCGAGAGTCAAAAGTTATTCACATTGCGAAATACCGCGGAACGCACTCAACCCTACCACCCAGCGTCCTTTCCACTTTAGTGGGGGGGTTCACCGACGGTCACCACGCAGTTTCTATTAGCACTCAGCTAGTGCAGTGCAGTGTAAAACATATACTTATCAAAAAGTAAGTCGGTTTAATAGGTAAAATGTGTGGGGAAATGGGAAAAGCTGTTTTGAGGGCTCTGACGACGGCGCTGCTCTGTGGTTTGGTTTCGGATGCTGCGTATTTGCAAGTGAGTATAGTTTTAAGCGTTATGCTATTTATTTCAATGTAAGATACATGATTTTTATTTATTTTATTTATTTATATCAAGGAAACCAAACAGCCATGTTAAATCACAAATAAGAATGGAAAATTATACCTGACGGCTAATAACAGGTTCTCACATATAGAAATATTGTAGACAATATAATAGTGGTCTAATAAAGCGCTCAGCAGGATCGAAGCTACACATACACTACGTGCTTGCATATGTGATATCCATACCCACATGTAAACATGTATACAATATGTTACTTAGATACATAGATCATTAAAAATAAAAAAACAAAATAGGCGATTAAAAGAAACTATTGCTAAGGATACGTCTCGCTGCGGGAACGCTTGTGTGGAAGAGATCGACATTGAAGTGGTCATATAACAGTTTGTTGAAGTTGTTGCGCGCACGCCACATAAATGATATTATTTATTGAATATAAATATAAATATATTGGTAATAATAATAGGCCTTAAGAGGGTTTATTCCATCCAGTGCGCCCCTCAACCAAATATGCTTTATTGTTTAAATAAAGAAGGTACATTCATCAAGGCATTCAATACGAGTAATTAAGTGGGTTAGCACAAATAATTTCCTAATTGTTAAGTACATCTGAAGGTTCTGCATATTGAATTCCAGAAGTGTTATCCTAAAGTATGAAAAACATTAATACTATATGTGATGAAAAACAATAATGAATAAATAATTTGAATAATTAAAATAATATATATCCATACATATGTATATACCAATACATACATATTAATTCGTCGTCGTAATATTCGGTTCGATCCCCAGGCAGGCCATGTACCAATGAGTTTTTAAATTTAATTTAATTACTTATGTGCATTTATCCGACTGCTCTTAAACGGTGAAGGAAAACATCGTAAGGAAACCTGCAAGACTGAAAAATCCTCCGCCTCAGTGGCTCAATGTAAACAACATTGAGTTTACGATTCGGAGATCGCGGGTTCGATCCCCAGCGGGGTACATTTTTAAGTACTCGGTTTGGTTGGTGGTAGGGCATTTTAAATGTCCGCCTGGCTAGCTACCACCATCTTATCTAAATCTGCCGCCAAGCAGGAAAGTTAATAGCATTGTCGTGTTCCGGTTGTCAGAGATAAGATAGCCAGTCCCCCAAATGTGTTGGGGTTTCCGGGTCAGTACGCTTCCATCTTCGACCTCATCTTCACTTAACATCAGGTGTGATTGAGGTCAAGTACCAACCCGTTATGCATAAAAAAAAAAATATTCAAAGGCATTGTGAAGTTCCCAACCCGCTTTATGGGCAGCGTGGTGGACTATGGCCCATACTCCCTCATTACGAGGGAAGGCCTATGTCTCTGCAGTGGGATGTTTACGGGCTGATGATGATGTATTGGTATATATATGTATAGATTGGCCCTCATTGGATAAATTAACATTAATATTTATACAGAAGAAAAAGAAATAAATAAAAATTGCTCTGACCTGCACTCGAGAAGCCTAAAAGCTAATTACAAATAATACAGAAAAAGCTTTAATTAAAGTTATTTTCGACAATTACAAATTATTGATAATAAAAACGGCCCCTGTTTTTTTTTATAATCGTGAATGCTGGAAAATAACCCCCCATCAAAGCTAGGTATAAATATCGTCCTTAGTGCAGGCCAGAGCGATTTTTTTAATTTATTCTGTATTTAAAAAGAAAATTTTTATTTTCCAATGAGTCTAGTGGTAACTAGACGGAATAAACTCTCGTAAGCATTTATGCTGTGTTACCAACTCCTTAAAAAAGAATATCCAAACAAACCCCGCCCCAAGTAAATCCTGTATCTATTCAAACGTATATTTCAATAAATTTTACGTTTTATTCAGGTAAATAGGGGCTTAAAGCCCAATAATGAAAGCTTTTTAGTGACATTTTTATTTGAATCTTTTTAATAAATTAATTTGGTGCCGTGGAGTATCATTTTATGCTCCTAAAAATAGCGCTAATTAATTATAAAGACGAATCTGCATATTGCCGCTCTAAATTAATTTCATAATTACGTTAAAAATGTGACATTTTCAAGTCTAAATATTATCCGATTAAATAAATCTTTTTAGATTTGATTTGAAATTTGGGGCAAAGTCTGCATTTATATGACAGTTAGTACGTCCAACTTAGAAAAGGTCAATAGGTTTGTTGTGTAACTTGATAACGGTTTCAAGTACAATAAGGTAAGACAGAGAGAATTAAATTAAATTTAATAATAAAAATAATTTTATTTAAATTGAGGATAGAGACCGACTTTGATCAAAATCTATTATTGTGAAATTACAAGAATCAATGACTTAAAAAATTTAAAACAAATTATATTATTATTAGTAATAATAATAAATAAATATTTCGGACACTTGCGCCAATCATCTAATCCCACAACCAAGCAAAGCTTGTACTACAGATAAACATTCATTAAATTATTTATAATAAACATCCATGACTCGGTAATAAATGTTCGTCACACAAACATTCACCCCTCGCGGGATTCGAACCCGCAACCGACTGATGTTTTAAATTGGAGTGCTTGTATAACCGATTTGAAAATGGTTTTTTTATATTCGAAAGGTGATACTTACGAGATGGTTACTAACCATGTTTGATGGAAATCGGTTAAGCCATTTGAAGATTTTTAGCCTTAAATGCAGTGCGATTGTTCATTTAGATTGTATCCCATCAAAAACATAAATGTGAAAATGGAAGCCAAGTTCAATATTAAGCATATACTTAATAATATATACTTCGTTGACAAAAGAATTGAGATCTAAATGGATGCCAATTTAACTGAGCATATAATTCAAGCTCACGATTTGACTTTGTTAGTTTCTTGACTTTTTGTATAAGCCTGTTTAAACTTTACCGCCTTCACCGCATGGAGGTACTCCTAGCTTATGTCTTAATTTGTAACTTCTTTTAGGTAATTTGACTTATTAATAATGCGACGGGTTGCCTCGCCCCCTCATTACAGTTGCTAGAAGTCTTAATAATATCATCTTATGTGTATAGGACGGTCCGAATACTAATACAAATTAACAACTATGAACATTATATTAACAATATCTCACATGCCAAATTTCACGCAAATCGAAGCAACTTAACTTTCGGGAACCATTTTCATCTTTAATTTTTACGCGGGAAACGCGGGCGTTGCTAGCGACTAGGAGGGTGCCAGTCTCTCGTATATATCCATTTGTTTAATCGTTTTATATCGTAATAATTCTCTTTTTTTAAATTTTTTCTTTGTTTATATGCTATAACCCGCTGGACACCAAATTTCAAGTTTCTAGGTCATCTGCCAGTCAGTAAGAGAAGTTAATATAAGACGTTAATATCAATACTTGTTTGGGCTACAGTTATGAAATTTGGGATTCTAATCAATTTTAATAAATATTAGGACTTTAATAAATAATGCAAATTTCATGTGTATATAATTTAAAAGATTTTGAGTTAGTAAGGTGTCAAAAGTAGCTCCAAATGTTTCTTGTAAAATAACACACGGCTGCAGCGTCGCCACTTCCCTTTTCTTGACCTTGGCTTGACGCGCTACCGCGTACCTTGATTTTCATAGTGTCTCGAGGGATTATCTGCATTTGTCTTACTCTTTTATCCTAGGTATACATATCTAGTTACAATATGGAGCGGTGGTCTATGCATTTCCATGATAAAGTAACCTAGTTCTAGGCATATATAAATCAAGCGATCACAAGATGAAATACAGTTTTCATATGAAATATTTACAAAATTTCCGGCAACTAGCTGACCGATTCAAAGCAAGAGGTCATTGCGCGTGAACAATTTGGGCGCGAACGTTCATCTGCTGTCAGCTGATCGGTTCAAGGTCATAGGTCATTGTTGTTACGCAATGACCTCCGGCCACAAGTCGACCAGTTCTAGATAGCGGGAAAAGACTGTATTTTTTTTTCTTTTATCCGAACAGGATATTTTAATATACACTGGTCATCAAAATAATCGACCCACCAAATAAATCTCTATACAACTTCCTGCAAGTCTTTGTATAGAAACTAGTTAGTAACTCGAAAAGTACTATACTGATTTTAGTGAAATTTTCACTTTTCAACAGTCAGTGTGGTTGGTGGTTGAAAAATAAAAACATGCAGTGCCGCGTTTATTTTAATTGTGTGAACGTCCATACAGACATGCAAGATGTTGTACAGCGATTTATTTGGTAAATAATATTTTCATAGTCTCTCTAGTCTTCTAAGTTTTGAATTCAGAGCTAAACTGTTGTTCTTTTTTACCTAACGTTCATAATAAAAGATAAACGCCTGAACCGATTTTGATCAAACATGTCTAAGAACCACCGCAAGAAAACCTGCTTTCAAAAAAAAACCGCATTCAAATCGGTTCACTCGTTTAAGAGCTACGGTGCCATAGACAGACACACACATGTAGCGGTCAAAACACTTCTTGTTTTGCGTCGGGGATTAATTAACTATAAATTAAATTATCTAAAGGAATCTAATTGTTCAATACACTAACGTGACAGAAGAAGAAATTTTACAACTGAGACATCACTCACTCATCTTCACTTAACATCAGGTGTGATTGAGGTCAAGTACTAACCCGTTATGCATAAAAAAAAAAAGACGTCAGGCCGTTAAAATGTTTAATGCTCTTCCCATGGCACTTAAAATCGGCCATAACCACAGAACTTTTAGAAACAGTTTTTAGGAAAATTTATTGGACTTAGTTTAGGACTTTACCTGGAGCCCACCATTAGAAAGAAGGCGTCGCGGCAGACAGAAAAGATGGCGGGATGAGTTGGATAAGTTCCTAACCAACTGGTCGGAGGAGGCTTGGGATAGAGAGCCGTGGAGAGAGAGTAGGGAGGCCTTTGCCCAGCAGTGGGACAGTTTGGGCTCCTAATAATATTGGACTTCCATACTAAAGGTGATTTTAGAATGGTTTACTTTGTATGGGTAATCGAAAATTTCTTGATCGATTTCGACTATGGTTCCTTTGATCGTAATCAAGAGTGGAGGCCCCAGTTAATGGGAATTATACGAATTCAAATACACCCTGTAGAATATTAAATGTACATAGTTGTAAAGTATTGTTTATATTAGGTCCTTACCTATGAAATTGGCGTTTTGTATGAAGACTGTTTTCTCCATACAAACATTTTTGATTTTTTTTTGGGAACGGAAAATCCAAATTTAGCTAAACTTTGTGTGTATTATCGGATAACATTAAGTTAAGTATAGGCAGCGTTAATGTTTAAAAGTAACCGCTTTATAAAAGTTTCAGCGAACCTAAGAAATGATTATGGGAAGCACATGAAAAGATCTCTGTTCAAATTTTTTTAATTATGTGATTTAGCCCAGAAATTAAAAAATATTTCATGTGAAACCTTGAATTAATATTCCATTTTCCAAATAAAAAACAAATTTGGATATAGCTTTGAAAATCGCAGGAATTGGTACATATGATTAACGAAGAAAAAAAAATTCAATTTCATAGGTAAAGACCCTATATTTCACGCCGTCACGTCACCTATCGGCTATCGAACGCTTATGAAATTATATAAAAGTTATTATATATAACACGTCAATTATATCAAGGATACGACCTAGTTTAAAGTGGTGTTACTGGTACTTGCTCAATATACGGCATAAACTAGACATTGTTAAGAACTCGGCGAACAGTAGCTATGGTATATCATTAGCTATAGTAAATATTTTCATAATCATAATTTCAATCATCATCATCAGCCCGTAAACATCCCTCTTCAGGGATATATATATAATATGCAATAGGCAAATTCAAATTATTTATTTGCCAGAAGAAAAGTTACTTACATGTATTCAACCTGCATGCAGATGTGCAAATTTTACAATATTACCTACTATTCAAATTAATCGACATTTTATTTATTTATGTACATTAAATATTAGAAAAATTATATATAAGATACAACTAATAAAATTATTTCGCTAGGTCATATAATTTTTATAGAAATAAATAATGATTAAATATTAGAAATTAGAAAAATTAGAAAATGCTTTATGCCTAATTAATTGCTTTTGTTTTGTAATACATACATTAGTTTGATTTACACCAATCATCTAGTCCCAAACTAAGCAAAGCTTGTACTATGGATACTAGATAACGGATAAACATACATAAATATTTATGTAAACATCCATGACTCAGGAATAAATGTGCACATTCATCATACAAAACATTTACCCGTCGCGGGATTGGAACCCGCAACCGTTGGTTTCGCTGACAGGGTCACTATCTACTACACCAATCGGTCGTCATACATACATAAAGTCATGACCTTTATCCCAAATGGGTGGTCAGATGTTTTGTAATCATCATCACCTTCTTGCCCTGGATCCATTTTATTTGGGGTCGGCGCCTCTTCTCCTCTCGTTTCCTCTATCAGCCGTTACCCCATCGCTCATGCCCTTTTCGTTCATATCACCCTTCACACAATTCATCCATCAATTTCGTGGTCTTCCTCTTACTTTCCAACCATCGACATCGAATATGTAATAACCCGTTGGTTTTGCTAACTTGCGTAACAAGCCCGCACGCAATACAAAGATATAATTGTAACATATGTTGAGGGCAGGCTGAAAACCAGTGCTGAGTGATTTATGTCACTCAGTGTTTACTGAAACTGTCCCCCACACACGCACTCATTATAGTGCCTAGTGCCTATGGAGCTGTGCTGATGGATTGATCTTGAGATTGGGATCGCGTCTCGGTCTCGATATTATAGTTATCTTTTTTGTTTTTTTGATACTGTTTTAACATGCAACAGATTCTCAAGCATCAGCGTGTGGCCATCTCAGTCTCGAGAGTGGTTTGTGGGATACGGGCTTTGGCCACCTATGTTTTGATTTCTTGTATGTTGTTGTGGTTTTGTTTTTTTTTTCGGTGTGTGGAAATAAATGGTTTAAAGATAGAAGATCTATATAAAAAGATGTGTTGTTACAGAGTTTCTTGTCGCTTCTCCCTAACCATAGCACATTGGGAAGGGATGTAGTTAAAAAAATATGTTGAAATTCAATAAATGATATTTTGTATCGAACATTGAATAAAATATATTTGATTTGGTGACTCATTCAAATCATAATTTATCCAATGAGGGCGCCACTGGACGGCATAAACTCTCTTAGAACACTTCACTAGCATTTGGTACTGAGTTGGGCGAAATAACGCAACGGCCACTTAAGAGTACGTTGCATTTGCAAGTAATTAGTTAAAGCATTAAACCAGCTTTGGGCACTTGCACTTTCAGTGGCACTGCGCAATGCCCGGGCGGCCCTGACAGCGCATGCGCGAAGCTGTCCTCTCACTGGCACATTAGTTTGTTGCACCTTGTTGCTGAAATCAATAATATTAGTTGTTGGTCTAGGAAACTATTTTAACGTATTAATTGAAGCACGGGAACACTTTTACGAAAATCACACACACACACACACACAACGCCGTCAAACACATAACGCCTGTGTTTTCATCGGGGGTTACAAAGATAAATGAAGACAATAATCGTTTGATCCTCCGTAATCGAAACAGCTCCCTGTTCTAAAAATATGAAGACTGAAATAGATCAAACCCGCAGTATGACCATCAAGCAGTAACGAAAGTAAGGGTAGTATTACACCTGCACGATCTACATCGCATCGATGTTATAATCCACGTCACGTTCAAATACAAATACAAAACAGTTTATTTTGTACCAAAAGTCATACAAAATATTACAATTTTTGATGTTTTTTTTTATGCACGCGACGGGTTGGTACTTGACCTCAATCACACCTGATGTTAAGTGAAGATGAGGTCGAAGGTGGAAGCGTACTGACCTGGAAACCCCAACACATTTGGGGGACTGGCTATCTTATGTCTGACAACCTTATCTTATCTTAAACGGCTATCTTATATGTACTTGAATAAGAGGTATCAAGGAGAACATGGTAATAGTTCTATTGTTTAAACTAGGTAAAATTATTTCACCTGTATTTAAGACCTCATTGTCATCCCTGTCATCAATGAACAGTATCATTAAAACAGACGAAACAAAAGATATAATGAAGACTTCCTTGCTGCTTATTAAACAAGCAATTTCTCTATTTTCATTGTCCTATGTCGGGTTTGCTGGAAGATATCTCTGTTAGGGATAAGCTCGCCTTTAACTTTTACTTTACCCAGACAGAGAAACCCATGCTTCCGCTTTGACTTAAATGCTCGTCAATGGTGTCAATTCCTACGTACACCAACTAAACTAAACTTAAACCAGTTTTGGAGTGGTGCCGTCGCATCGTTCTGTTCCAGGGAGAGAGAGACAGTACTACTTTAAAACTGGTTTTAGTTTAGTTTAGTTGGTGCACTTCCGAATCGACTCCAATATCATTAATTAATCTAAGTTAGTGAATAGTATATAATTTCTGATATACTGCCCTCTAATGTTTGCTAGTTGTCATATTATTATCTTCTTATAACTTCATAAAAGGAAAGAGTGGATCTTCCTGGTCCGGCTGTTTTTTTGCTGAATTTTGAAAACCTCCGAGAATGCAAACGATTTTATCATTCAGATAAACCAAACCAAATCAAGCGTTAATAAAGATCCAAGTATGGCTAAGAACCGGATGGCTAATCTTTAATATAAAAAAAATATTTGTTAACTGAGCCCCGATCGATGCGTCAGTATCGATACTCGATCAATGTCGTTGATGGCTAGTCGACGTCTATAATCGACAAACTACGCCGTTCGCGCAGGTGTAGTCATACCCTAATCGAGAAAGAGACAAAAAAACATCTCGCCCAGCCGAGAGGTGAGAATTTGCGAAATTACTCCTGAATACCAATTTGGTGGCGGGGCCAAGTTTCAAACAATTTCCACTCAGAGGAGCTTGATCAAAGAAATGAAACTAAAAAACAGGCGTTCCTCACGAAAATGAAAGTAAATTTAACCAACAGTAATTCGCCTTTGAAGGGCTCGGGGGAAACTCTGGAGAAGGGAAAATTGCAAAAGTTAGTGTTCCCTTATGGGGGCGCGTAGTCATAGAGCGACCAGATATTTTAAGGTCGCGAATGGGCCCTTTTATCGCAATAACTCTAGTTTAAACACCAATTACATCAAAACTTCACCCTTTGTGAATTATGAACGGCTATTCGGCGAAGTTGTGATAAGTTAAAAATTATTGCCTCGCAACTTGCTGCTGTTGGATTGAATAGAAATTTCTAGCCGCTTAGCTTTGTTGACGGCCATGCAATATTTGTCATGTTGAAACTTATACAGTTCTGAGTAACTTTCTAAAATAGGTGTTACTTATTTGAAATAAATAAGTAGAATACTATGGCGTGATTGAATAATAACTCTAAATGGAAAATTTGGGAAAACTCCGAAAGACTGTGATTGCATCTAGATATAAACAACTACAGACAGCTATAAATAATCTAATTAAAATTATAAATGCGAAAGTTTGGATGTTTGTTTGTTTGTTGTTCAATGACGGCGAAACAGATGAACGGATTTGGATAACATTTGGTATAGGTAGAATATAACCTGCATTAACACATAGGACATTTTTTGTCCCGATAAAGTGAGGAGGTCTGCCGCGCGGATAAACACATTTCCCACGCAGGCCAAGCTAGTAAATACATAAAGTCACGGACAACTTATACTCAAAAACGAACATTGCAAACTAATTAAAAGCTTATTCAATGGAGAGTATGATAAAATGGTGTAATGGTGGTGGTGGAGTGTATGGATGTAGGTGTGAGTTAAAATGTGTTTGAGTTATTATATGTAAGTGTGAATGTGTGATAACACATTCATCATCATCATCATATCCGCCGAAAGACCTCCCCCAATGATCGTCACAACTCTTAAATGTAATCGACAAACTGGCAACGTTGCATCAAGTTAAAGAATAAATTACGCCATCCGCTATCCTACCAATTAGTCAATAGCCGTGTGCATAGTCTGCGTTAAGAGTAATTTTCTTCGTTGGATGTCTATTTACGACCGGAGTAAGTAACATATTTTAATTTGACGACCTGTTTGGTGTAGTGGTTAGAAACTCTGCTGCTATACCAAAATGTCGCGGGTTCGGATCCCGCTAGGGGTATATGTTTGTATGATGAATACGGACTTGTGTACCCGAGTTAAGTGTATTTCATTTATATATGTATTTATTTACAAAAAAAAATGTATTTGTGTAGTGCACCAACCATTTGGTATCCATAACACAAGCCTAGTTGCTTAGTGTGGAACTAGATGACGCTGTCTGTATATGTCCAAGGATATATTTATATTTATTTATAATTTGGATTTCGGATTTAGATTAATTTTGAATTAAATAATATGCCCATAAAGGGAATATCGGGTTGTCCTTTATATGCAGTATATCTATTATAATATTAATTCACCCAAAATAATAACCAAGAATATCCTTCACGTAACTAACAACACAAATATTGCAACACCAAGGTGAGGTCCAAGAGCAAGATAAGTAAACAAAATTATGCCAACATTATTGAGGCCGTGACGGACTGCTATAGCATCTAGGTGGACAGAATCTGTCTCGATTCCCATTTAGGAATTAAAAAAAAAAGAAACTAAAATTATAGAGATGCAGATATGAATATATAACCTATTTAAGTATTTAAATATCAAAAAACCCGACAGCATATTTCGCATTTTGCGGGCACCAAGCTCTTTCCCAATTAGTAATGAAATATTAAAGTGCCTTTTTGTAATAAAAAATCTATTTTTAAAAGAGCAACCCTTCGAGTTTCTTGCTTGTTCTTTTTTTTGTTACCTTTTGAACCAGTAGTTAAAAAAAATATTTCACTATTATAACTGTTTATAAAATAGAAAATTTTTGAATATTGGCCATGAGTTTTTACTTTACTTTTTTAATGTATCCTATTACATTCTGGGGATCAAGACGAATCGAACGACATTTTGTACTTCAAAATCGGTCAAGCGTTTAGGCTACAGGAGGTAACATGGAAATTTCCATACAAAATTCAAGAAAATCTAGTATCTATATGTGTATCTATTGAATGGAATATTATAAACTTATTTCCACAGCGCTTAGTTACACGGCATGGACAAGTATTCATGTAAGTATTGGTTACATGGCTTGTAGGACCACGTCATTGTGCTATCATAATTTTGCAGTAACTCCATTGATATCCATTAACACGACACGGTCTCTTACAAGGAAAGGCGGGCTCGATGTAGAATGGTGAATTGCGTCAGATTAGTGTCAAACTGACGGGTTTAGGACTCGATATCGAAATACATATAAGCGAAAGCCATTTGTGCGACGCCAGATAATTGAAGTGCCATATGAACGAAACGCCATTTAGCCGATGGGCCATTTAATCGAAAAGACAAATATGCGAAAGCCATAAGATCGAATGTACAGACCCCTATCAGTAGTGAGCGAGTAATATTTCATATATTTACATACACATACATACATGAAAATGTACATGTACATGAAAATTTTTTGAGAAATTTAAACTAAATCATAATAATGCAAGCTGACATAGGTTCCAGCTCAACATAATGCTGTGGCAAGAACCATATAATACCCAGTATATTAATTCTGTGCCACAGCGCTGATTTTCAGCTGGCACCTTTGACACATACATAGATCAATAGACAAATATACCTACTTAAACATAACATCTATAAAATAGCAACAAAATACAAACGTAAATATATAGGTGTACTAAATAAATATTTATTTATACATAAAATAATAACAATGATATCGTGCAGCAAAAATCAGTTATTGTGTAGAAGTGAAGTTTGAATTAGCTTACGTTAAGAAGTAGCCGTCAAAATGTTCTGTAAGGTACTGTTCCGTGACTGAAGATTAATGAAAATTGAGAATAATTTACACCCAATTATTTCACTTGATACTGACAGAAATATCTGTAAATATCTGTAGACTGCCAATAGTAAGAAAAAAGAAGAAGGAGCCCCACTTTTTTAAATCACAAAAGAAAAATTAGAAATTCCTGTAGGAAGTATTATAATAATTAATGGTGGTAGATAATGATACACCGACATTTCTATTCAAGATGTGTTAAATTATGCACATAAAAAAGAAAATCTTTATAAAATGAATTAATAAAAAAGGTGATATAAAAGCTGTCAGTTATTAGGTATGCAGTAGCACCTTTACTGGTCTGCGCAGCACGACCCCTTCGTTGATATGTCATCAACACGCTCAACTCCGTAACAGTACTACATTCTCTTATAGTAAGTTGAGTTACTGATTCTTTCATATGCACTGTGTCTACGGCCTCAATAGTTAACAAAGGTTATGTAAAAAGAGGTCGATAATCTTTTAAAAGGCGTATAACGGCGGCGCTTGCGCAAGTGGATCTGAGTCAAGGTTAGACGGTTGTTATTTAACGTTATGTTTATTACTTTTATTTTGATTTGATATGAAAATTATTCGAATTATAAAAAATGTCTAATTAACAATCAAATGCCAAGTGAAGTCACATGTTTATTTAATGCAGTCTTTTTTTTTATTTACCTACATAATATAGCTGGCAAGCTCAAGCACCAGTTTTTCATGGATTTGAATTTTAATAAATGTAAGTGCATATGAAAATACACATTATCAGACTTACTTCATTTCGATTGTACCTTGTTTTATCAATGAGAAAAAATAGGCAACGTTTCATTGATATGGAAAACGCCAAAAGGTGTGGCGGGTGGCGGGCCGGGGCAAGCGCAGGCGGCGAGCGGCGAGTGCTCGCCTTTCGGCGTCTTTCGAGATACCGCGACACGTGTTTGTGTGTTGTGGCAAAGTACTTAGAGCGCGCGGTCATTAATGTCCAACTCACAAAATTTACATTTCTAAATTTTATTTTTGAATAATATCTATTAAGTTTAATATTTTATTTTTTTGTAATAGGTACATCCTATACATACACTCTGCAACGTTTGTCGGGTTAATTTTGTTAGACCTTATATTCATTTTTTTTTTTAGTTTTATACTCTCCTCTAGGAGAAGGCAAAGGGATTTAGCCCATAACAGCCATGTCTTACTTCTCTTATTTCTTCAGTTTGTAAGTCAGTCTCAGTCAAAACAAGTAATTCGTCGTATACTTGGCGTATACAGAGACCAGTCACGGTCAAGTCATTCTTCAGTAAAGTGGCAGAATGCTTTACAAAAGATTTTGGCGGCTTCTTGTGGGAACCCGAAAGCTCCGAAAGAACCGTTACGCACTTTAATTTACACTTCCCTTCAGTTGTACACCATCACTAACGTTTGCTGCACAATATTCTGCCATTATTAAGCTTCAAAAGTCAGAATGCACAAATTATAAGAATTATAAAGAAAGATGCAACTTCACTCGCCGAGTTCCCGCCAAAAAGCCCCTTATATTCAATGTTTTTCACACATTTTCAAAGTTAAAGATTTAGAGAAAAAAATACGAAAACGCCATCCAGATCTCCCGTTTGGGGCATCAACCCGTCCCGTTACTTATCACTCTGTTTTGTGGTTTAGGCATATTTCTTCTTCTTCTTAATTTTGAGGATGGCAACCAGTCAATCTCACTGTCGAGGGACATTAGTGCCAGTTTCGAGTGAAAAATTTTATTTCTCTTATTTCTTCAGTTTATAAGTTAGTCTCAGTCAAAACAAGTAATTCGTCGTATACTTGGCGTATACAGAGACCAGTCACGGTCAAGTCATTCTTCAGTAAAGTGGCAGAATTTTTTGCTGCACAATATTTTGCCATTATTAAGCTCAAAAGTTAGAATGGACAAATTATAAGAATTATAAAGAAAAAGGCAACTTCACTCGCTGAGATCCCGCCAAAAAGCCCCTAGGCATATTTCAGTAGAGGACGGTAGTTTCGCAGCGTTCATTTTACTCGTAGTATGAAACACTTCATTTTTTTACATGGTAACACTGCCGTATCCAACTAAAAACCAGCTCCATACTATCCCAGTACATTCGAACTGTGTCGTTCGGCGAAACGAATTATTTCATTGGAAGCATTTAGCAATCGATACTGCAGGTGACTCTGACCAAACTAATTTCACATTTCAGGTAGGCATACCAAAATAACCTGGTATATTCTGTGTTATTTCAATATCTGTGAAAGTTTAACCGCCTCCGTGGCTCAATGTATACAATATTGGGTCTACGATTGGGAGGTCGCGGGTTCAATTCCCAGCGGGGTACATGTTTAAGTACTCGGTTTGGTTGGTGGTGGGGCATTTTAAATGTCCGCCTGGCTAGCTACCACTATTTTATATAAATCTGCCGCCAAGCAGCAATGTTAGTAGCAATGTTGTGTTCCGGTTGTCAGAGATAAGATAGTCAGTCCCCCCAAATGTGTTGGGGTTTCCAGGTCAGTACGCTTTCACCTTCGACCTCATCTTCACATAACATCAGGTGTGATTGAGGTCAAGTGCCAACCCGTTGTGCATAAAAAAAAATTACCTAACATCTTAAGCCTGTATTAATAAACCGTTCCCAAGATTGACATGGCCTCAAGTTGACGCTTGAGAATCTGCTGCATGTTAAAACGGGCCTTAGTCCCCACAAGGAGATAGAACTTGAAACCAGAGCGGTCAACCAATTTTGAGCATTATAGACCCTGAAAAATTACGCGAGACACAATGCAGAGAAGAAAGTATGTATTACGCTCTTGGAACACGAGCGCGTGTATCACGTTGCGGATGCCATATAGTACCTGCACCAAGGAGTTTTCTGATGTTGATGTTGTCAATCTCTTTTCAGCGATACGAGCCATACCGTCTCCAATATGAGCAAGCCGTCGTCCGCAAGCCACTACGAGAGCACGAGAAGCCACAAGACCTCCGTAACGTACCTGGAACGCCAGGGGTGGACTATCCTATATACCACGAGGTGCCAGAGACCAGCTTCTCGTGCGCACATGTGCCAGTCCATCCGGGGATGTATGCCAACGTGGAGACTGGTTGCCAGGTATGGTTATTTTTAATAATTGGGCCACTGGTGATGTGAGTGATCAAGGGAATCATAATGCCTAGATACATCACAGGTTGTTAGTCGATCAAGCTATAATGGACTACGTTATCTACGATTTTCTTAGCGCTGTGTTATGTCCAAATACATTTATTTCTCTCTCGATATTTCTTTCTTACGTCGGGAGCGGGAGCGTCGCTGGCTCAGCGGTTAAGACGTGGTCTCCCAATTTAGGAGGTCCGGGTTCGATTCCCAGGCAGGCAAATGTATAATTACTTATGTGCATTTATCAGATTGCTCTTAAACGGTGAATGAAAACATCGTGAGGAAACCGTCATGCCTGAGAAATAAAAATTCGAAGGCACGTGAAGTCCCCAACCCGCATAAGGCCAGCGTAGTGGACTATGGCCCATACTCCCTCATATAAGAGAGAAGGCTATATCCGGCAGTGGGATTTTTACGGGCTGATGATGATGATTTCTTTCTTACAACTTTAATACCAGATTTCTCGGGCTTAGTTATTCTGTTACGAGTCAGATAAACTGTATATTCAATTTTATCTGCTTCTGGTCATTCGTGCTTACCACTTACTTGCCCGCCATATCTAATAATTTAAAGTACAATAAATCTCGGATAAAGCAAAGCTGTTGTCACCATCTAACAAACTACTCAAACTGGGATTCCCGTTCGATCGCGACAACAGGCTCTTAAGATATTAATGTCTAAATGTCTAACCGCGATTCGGAGGTCGCGGGTTCGATCCCCAGCGGGGTACATGTTTAAGTACTCGGTTTGGTTGGTGGTAGGGCATTTTAAAATGTCCGCCTGGCTAGCTACCACCATCTTATCTAAATCTGCCGCCAAGCAGCAATGTTAATAACATTGTTGTGTTCCGGTTGTCAGAGATAAGATAGCCAGTCCCCCAAATGTGTTGGGGTTTCCGGGTCAGTACGCTTCCACCTTCGACCTCATCTTCACTTAACATCAAGTGTAATTGAGGTCAAGTATAAACCCGTCGTGTATAAAAAAAATGAACCTGAACAACAAAGATATTTTGTTAACGCAACAAAAATACAAAACTAGAATATTCACTGCAAAAACAGCAGAAATTTCGTGCAGGCAGACATTTTCCCCGTTTCGAGTTGCCCAAGCAATTTCCTTTTAGTAAAAATTCAACCTTCGTATAACACCTTCTTCGCAAACCTCTCAGCCAGTGAGAATCGTGACTTAATTCAGGGTTAATAAACTGACTTTAATTTAGACTTACTTTGTTATAACGACTCCAAGCAGACCTTCGCGACACGCAATCGCTCAATGGTTTAAAAACCAGTGTTTTAGAATTCGCAGCGCATTTCGCAACCCCATATTTCTTGTTGTGAATTCATTAACTCTGTAGGGACAGTGGCTTTGGTAGTTCATTTTGCGCAGTTTACACGCAAAATCGTATAATAACCGCCTACATGTCTCAATGAGAACAACTAGTCGTCGTGCTACAGGCTTTCCTCACTCCGGCAGCAACATCACGATGATGATGTTATAGTTGAAGAAGTTGTGGGTTAAATAAACATTTATTTATTTATTTTTCGGGAAACTGAGAGTCGTTACATTATAATGGAAAGCAGAATAAAATAGTCATTGCATAGACAAAAATAGTCTCCACAGATAGTAAGTACACACACTATACACATATGAGATAAGTACTTAACGTCACGATTTTTATCGCATATGAGGTGGTCAAAGATATCCCACACATTAAAGTTTGAGTGTTCAAAATATTATTATCATTATATTATTATATCTTTGCACATACAAACAGCGCCATTTAGTTCCAGACTAAGCAACTATATTATACATTTTTTTTGTAAATAAATACATAAATGAAAACCCGCCATAACTCGGGAACACATGTCTGTATTCATCATACAAACATATGTCCCTAGCGGGATTCGAACCCGCAACCGTTGATTTCACTTACAGGGTCACTATCCAGTACACAAAGTTTGATTGACCAAGCTTCCATCTTCAGCCTCATCTTTATCATAACTTGTGATTAAAGCGCTAGCCTATTGTGCGTAAAAGAAATAAAGCTTATATTGGTTGCAAGTTACGGATATTCCGTATAATTTTAACAGAAACCTCAAATCCAGCAGTAGTACACCACATATATATCTTCAACAGCTCCCTGAACCCTCAACAAGCACTTACCGCTGTCCAGCGCGTTTCCACAACAAAGATGTGAAACACCGAACGTGGGTACGAGGCACAATAGTACCATTACTCGGGTCCAGCGGTCACAAAGCGGGCTATAATTTATCGGGAG
Source organism: Oegoconia quadripuncta (assembly GCA_949316235.1). NCBI lineage: Eukaryota > Metazoa > Arthropoda > Insecta > Lepidoptera > Autostichidae > Oegoconia > Oegoconia quadripuncta. Next base: position 16,958,875 of record OX438746.1, read on the forward strand.
TGACCACCTGGAATATTCAATTGGGAGTGCAATGTGCGCCTGTACTTTAACTGTAATGGAGGAATGTTTAAATGACGCAATACGATTGTCCGCACGTGTATATTGTAAAATTGGATAGGTAACTTTGTTAGTTGAAAAATTTTAAGTTATATTAGGTCCTTACCTATGAAATTGGCGTTTTGTGTGAAGAATTTCATTAAGACTGTTTTCTCCATACAAACATTTTTGATTTTTTTTTTTGGGAACGGCAAATCCAAATTTAGCTAAACTTTGTGTGTATTATCGGATATCATTAAGTTAAGTATAGGTAGCGTTATTTTTTCAAAAGTAATCGCTTTATAAAAGTTTCAGCGAATCAAAGAAATTATTATGGGAAGCACATGAAAAGAGCTCTGTTCAAATTTCAATGTGAAACCTTGAAATAATATTCCATTTTCCAAATAAAAAACAAATTTGGATATAGCTTTGAAAATCGCAGGAATTGGCACATATGATTAACGAAGAAATAAAACTTCAATTTCATAGGTAAAGACCCAATATAATTTCTGGTTTTCAGGGTTGTGTTAGCCGTAAAAGTAGAATCGGGATCATTATAGGATTACTTCGTTTACAGTGGCTCTGATAGTTAAAATCCTTTTAGAATCGAATAGTGTAAATAAATGTCAAATGCTTTTTGTAAGACATGAAGAGAAAGGGCTTATTATAAAAAATAGTAAAAAAATTAAAAGAAATAAAAAAGCACTACTGCTCTTACAAAAGATCAAATTTGTAGCTAAATGTTTGAAAAAGGCTTTAAACAATCTTTAAGTAGTATTCAACATCTGATTGTCAAAATCTATAAGGGGATATACCTTGACAGTGACGATCTGTTTGGTGTAGTGGTTAGCAACTCTGCTGCTGTACCAAAAGGTCGCGGGTTCGAATCCCGCTAGGGTCATATGTTTGTATGATGAATACAGACATGTGTTCCCGAGTTTTGGATGTTTTTCATTTATATGTGTATTTATTTACAACAAAAAAATGTATTTGTGTAGTTTATCAACCATCTGGTATGTATAATACAAGCCTAGTTGCTTCGTGTGGAACTAGATGGCGCTGTGTGTATGTGCAAAGATATTTATTTATTTATTCTATAAGTCGACCGGAATTTAACCTCTATGGTTTTAAATTTTGGCATGAACGAAGATCTTATTATACTAACAAGTAAAGGGGAAAAGAACTGAAAAATTATTAGATGATTAGACAAGCTTAGAACAAACATTAGGTGTGACTGAAGTCAAACCCTAATTCTTTGTCCAAAAAACCAAAAAAAAATATCTTTTTAAAAAGTTCACTTCGCCTTAAGTAATAAAAAAAAACAATTTGCGACTATAGATCCGCAGACAAATAGAAAAATGAGGAAATCACGCTACAATTATGTACACGCTACAAACTATCGACGACCGATTGGTGTAGTGGATAGTGACCCTGTCAGCGAAACCAAAGGTTATGGGTTCGAATCCCGCGAGGGGTAAATTTTAAATATAAGGTTTGTGTGATGAATACCAACATTTGTTCCCGAGTCATGAATGTATTTTAAATATTTATGTATGTTTATCCGTTAACTGTCTAATATATATCTGTCCATAGCAAAAGTTTTGCTTAGTTTGGGACTGGTGGTTGGTGGTGCAAGAGTCCGAAATATTTTTTCTATATATTTTAATTGTCAGTTAAAAGCTTCTTAAAAGGAAGCAGTGCGAGAAATATTCACAATGATTAAGTGAAGCGAAGTAAGCGTTTAAAAAAATCCAGTTTAAATTGCTTATCCTCATTTTCTACTACTCATTTGTGACATAGACGCTTTGCGGTTCCGTAGCTGCAAATTAAATTTTTTATCACAACAAGTTTCAAGACCACAAGTTTTACCTTTATCGTGCAAGTGGCGCAGCGGGTAGGCTCTAGTACCTAATTATGTGGCAAACTTCCACTCAGTTGAATTGTCACGGCCAACCAATTCCCCTGAAATTGAATAAGTTACCAGACATTGACGTTGGCAACAGGACGGCTAACCTAAGACCCATTATCCAAAGTTATTGTTTTAATTAACTTGATTTTACTTGGAATATAATTATCTGTTTTGTGGAAATAAAGTTGTTAGAACTTATATAATGTTTTTGAAAATTCATTATTCTTCGTCAATAGATACTTAGTAGATCCAAAATCATTGAAATGAATCACGGTGGCTACCGAAAATCGTTTTAACGATTGTGGATTTTCTGAGCAGCACAAAACTGTTTGCAGTACTTTAAAATATGGGAATCTAAATCAACTACAGCTCGACCTTCTTATTTTTCTCTGTTAAGGCTTCAATCAATCAATCAATCAGTCAATCAAATTTTAAATTAAATTTAAATTATCATCATTTTACTGCTCTTATCCCACTCTAGGTGGGGTCGGCATAACATGTCATCCTCTTCCACTCTCCTCTATCAGCCGTCATCTCCGCACTCACCCCTTTCACACACATATCATTCCTCACGCAGTCTACCCACACGTTCTTCGGTCTTCCTCTACCTCTGTATCCCTCCACATTCATACTTAACAGTCGTCTTGTTACGTGCCTATCATCCCTCCTCATAAGGTGCCCAAACCATGCTAACCTATTACTCCTCAACTTTTCTGTTATTGGTGCCACTTTTAGACTTCCTCTGATATACTCATTCCTGATCTTATCCATTCTAGTCACACCACACAACTATCTTAACATTCTCATCTTTGCCATATGCATTCTATATTACTTTCATCAGCCTTGCCCCCACATTCAGATCCATACATGGTGACAGGTCTTATGATGGTTTTGTAAATTTTCCCCTTAATCAAGGCTTCCTTTATGAGATATATAATTATTTACTTGAGGGTGTCCCCTTAAGTTGGAACAACGGTAACATTCATATATCAACAGTCAAAATTGTTCAACCAGCAACGAACGCATACAAGCTAATCTTTCTATTGTTTGCGAACGTAACTGACAGAATCATCGTTTGCCTTCACTAGTTTAATCCACTACGGGCAGAGATCTCTCACAAGACGGATCAGAGGCTCCATTTTTATTCTCAATAATTAGGAGTCTTCAAGATTTGTATCAGATTGAGATAGTTTGGAACAATTGCAAACTGGAGGTCACATTTTGACGTTACAATTAATTTGAATCACATTTCCAGGCCTACCACGTATGCCACGACGGACGCGAGGGTCATCAGGGCGCATCGTTCCTCTGCACCAACGGCACACTCTTCGATCAGGCTAAGTTCGCGTGCGACTGGTGGTACAATGTTGATTGTTCGCAGGCTATTGACCATTACAAGTAAGTTACTTGATTTTCGTTCATTTTTGGCGTTGAAAAATAGAAGTCTCCCGCGCTCTGTAGAAAGTCGTCAAGTCAATAATAGTGGCTACTAGTCTGATACAAATCCACGAATCTGCACGGTCCCCTGGTGCTGAAGGATACATTTGTTACCAACACATAACACGTAATTCACTGAATAAAGAGTCTCTGTTCTGAAAAGTTAAATTGCGAATCTATTTTAAACTTCTGCAGGAAGAGGATCATGGCTTACATATGGGGTCAAACAAGTGAATAGAGCCAACTTATGTAAATTTCCAACAGGATGACGTTGGCGTTGACCCAAAGCCCAAGTATGTGAGGTCAATTGCGGGCCGTAAGGATAAATCAAAGAACTTCTACTCCCGTAGTGCACTTATGTGATGTTGCCAAAAGTCGTTCAGCTGACAAAGGTTCTGCATAAAGTGCATAAACAAAGCCATTCCGTTTCATAAGTGTAATATATTTCATATTTAAGATCATGTGTTATCTGTAGTTATTTGTAAATGGTGTTACAAACTTCTATAGTAGAGTCACGAGTGTGACAATGCTCTTTGACAGAATTGAAGACTTAAAACTTGGCCAAATGTGGTTCTCAGTTGAGCAAAATAGGACCAGCCCGACTCTCTCCGTAGGTATCATGAAGGTAATAGGCCACTCAGAGATCAGCAGCCTGACAGCAATGATAGAATTAACCAGTGATCGACAGCAGCGTCACGAGTATATAACTTACAAACAAGATCTTGACCACTGGTGGAATCCTAGTCAGCCTAGCGGTATTAGTTTGTGTTAGTGTTATCAAGCCGTCGCTGTTGGCTACCGACGTGTCTTAAACACTGCCTGCAAATGTAAACAATCGGGACCGATTGCTTAAGGCTTCAGAGGCTTTCTCGTATATAGCACTAGTGGTCACGCATCAAAGGTTGCTTATTTTGATAATCGAAATCGAACAGCAAATGCGATTGCGCTACGACTGCGAGATGTGATTGGCTGAAGTCATACGCCCTTCTTTAGCCTTGTGGCGAATGTGATAGAATCTTATTTGGAATCTTACATGTTTTCAGGTTGAACGCTGACCCTCTCAAGAACCCGTATGTGCCGAAACCGAAGCCTGAAGAGCTGGTACCCCACCGCCATGCTTTACCACATGGCCATGAGCACGCACTGCCCCAGGGTGTATACTACAAAAGAATTTAAATTCCTCTAATTGTCGTCACCACGCATTATCGGCTTACTCGAACTAGCTTTGATTACATCTTTATCGATAAGAAGACAGGAGTTCGAAGGCTACAATATCAATCAATCTGAAAGGAATTTCCAGAACTTCCAGCATCAGATTTTCGGAATTGCCCCTAAATTTTTGGGTTCAAACGGGTTAAAACGGAACTCTTATAATGACTGGAGTCCAGTGTCTAACCAAATCTAAATCCAAAATAGTCCCTAAGTGAACTCGAATAGCCTAAAACCTAAATACAAACCCTTCATTTCTTTTTCTACAATTTAAAATTATAAATAGAAGTGGCCATTTTTATCAATAATTTGTAAATCGCGAAAATAGTCGCAATTAAATTTAAATATTATTATTTTGAATATACACAAATTTGAATAGAATTCTTAATTTATCATATGAACTCGATGCAAGCCCTGAATATCAGGTATATACGGTCATTGTAATTCTTAATAATTGATGGTCATTGTTAACATAATGGGAGTCTTTAATATAACAATTTGTAATAATTAAAAATAAACACTATGTATCTCTAAGGTTTGCTGGTCGAAAACTCTATCGGAGTTAAGTTCGTTTTTGGACAATTTCTATACAATGCATCTGTAACAGTTGTGTGTATAATGAAAATATTTAAAAATTTGCTGGTTCTGTTAAGTAAAATAACGACATTTCTTCAAAATTTATTTTCCAGCTCAGTGCATCAAAAAGATTTTTAAAACATATTCCCATACTAACAGATGCAATGACTATTATCAAAGCCTTTTTATGATACTTCCCGTTCACCTTCAACCATGAAATTTGCCACCCTAAGACAGAATAGCGGAAATCAATAATTTCTACTTGAATGAGGAATTATCATGTAACAAACATAACTTTGCAGATTCCATTAATACGTCGACTAGGTAACTGGCACCATATTTAAGGTTGTCAGTTTAAAAAGTTTTTACAATAATTGCACGAGTCCTACTATGACTGATATTTATATAAATCATACTCCATTCATTACATACATATCTATATATATGTGGTTGAGTTTTCAATGTGATCATAATAGAATTTATTCATCCAAATATGACTTTTTGTGACGTTCTGACCTCTAACTCGTACAGGTCACAAATGTGGTTTATTATTAATTATAATGGTAAAGGATACATTGCTGGATATGTTTACAGATCGTAACTGATTGCCGTACATTCTCAGTAATGTATCCTGAATTGTCATGGTACATAGACACCGATGATTGATTGCTGCATGTGAAACCAACAGTTGCGGGTTCGAATCCCGCTAGGAGTAAATGTTGTTATATGTTGTATACGAACATTTATTCCTGAGTCATTTAAATCCACATAATTATTTATATTTAACACTTTTATTGCACATAAGTATACAAACAAACATTATTATATTTATGTATGTTTATCCGCTATCAAGTACACATAGTACAAGCTTTGCATGGTTTTGAAATAGAAAATTGGTGTAAATGTCAAAAATATTTATTTAATTACAATAAATGGTGATAATTTAATTTATTTCCTGCCATTACAACAGTATCGAGATATATTGTGTCTGTTTATAAAATATAAAAATTTACATATATTAGATACATTATTATTTATTTATTACATGATGTAAGTAGATTATATCATCATCATCATCTCAGCCCGTAATACATCCCACTGTAGGGATATAGGCCTTCCCCCGTATATGAGGGAGTACGGGCCATAGTCCACCACGCTGGCCCAATGCGGGTTGGGGACTTCACATGCTTTAGAATTATTATTTCTCAGGCATGCCGGTTTCCTCACGATGTTTTCATTCACCGTTTAAGAGCAATCGGATAAATGCACATAAGTAATTATACATTTGCCTGCCTGGAAATCGAACCCGGACCTCATAAATTATCCATCACCGTTAAGAGTAGTCGAATAAAAGCACATAAGTAATTAAATTAAATTTAAAAAGTCATTGGTACATGACCTGCCTGGGAATTAGTGGCTATAGTATAGTATAATATTAATTTTACTTTTAGTGAGTTTGCATATAAATGTTGCTGTTACGCGACTTATTCTGCGCGGATAAATGAAGATAAATAAATTCCATTTAAATTAAAATACTTACACTTTATTGACGACCTGTTTGGTGTAGTGATTAGAAACCCTGACCACTATGCCAAATGGTCGTGGGTTCGAATCCCGCTAGGGGCATATGTTTGTGTGATGAATATGGACATACTGTACCCGAGTTATGGATGTTTTCATTTAAAAGAAATATTTATTTACAAAAAAAAATATTTATGTAGTATATCAACCATCTGGTATCCACAACACAAGCCTATAGTTGTTTACTGTGGAACTAGATGGCGCTGTATTTATGTCTAAAGATATTTATTTATTATCATTATTGCAACATACCTCGTTTTTTAAATTATATGGCACTTCGCTTGATAAAATGACAATCACCCGTGATGGTTTTCTGACTCCCGAGTTGTTGATGGGAAAATTCAATATATTTCTTACGAATTGCCTTCATCACATATGTACCATTGGGTTTATAATTGCATATACGGCTTAAATGATTCAGATTTTATCAAACCTGGCAATTATCGAGTACTAATGTTATGTAGTACGGTCGACTACACGATTACAAAAATTTTCCGCTACAAATTAAAGGCTTGCTTAAAATGTGTATAGATTTAAATAACTTTTGTTTTGTGTTTAATTTCTTCTGTACAATAAAGCTTATACAAACAAACAAATAAATGTTAATCGTATACTAAACTTTAAACTTTTCAAATGTTATTTTTAAGGCTGAGAAAAGAGGCTACATAAATCTTATTTGAAATAATTTATTCATTATATTTATATTACCTGTGGTGACGACAAATTAAGTACCTAAACACTTTAATTTCAATTTATTGTATCTATCACCTTCACCATTATTATTCATATTTTATTATCATTGTTATTAACACTATCATTTCATAAATTTTATTGCGTAAACGAATTGGAAATGCGAGAAACAGTATAAAATTAATGAAATAAGTAACAGCATAAAATTAGCACTATTGTAATACGAGTATAAATAGATTTTGTAACTTCTTACGCCTGATGGGTGCACGTGCTTGACCTCTGATCCTCGTCAATTACCAACAGTGAAGGTGGAGGTCGGACGTTGTTCTAAATATTTCGAAATAATAGAGAAAAGTTCATTTTTGTAGTTGGCATTGGTTGAACTCATTATAAAATTTTCCAAATTTAAGAATAAAAATTTGTTCTAAATTTAAACATGTTGTTATAATTTTATCTTTAAGGTAAGAAAGAATAAATATATTAGTTCCTTACCTATGAAATTGGCGTTTTATATGAAGAATTTCATTAAGACTGTTTTCTTCATACAAACATTTTTGAAATTTTTTTGGGAACGGCAAATCCAAATTTAACTAAACTTTGTGTGTATTATCGGATAACATTAAGTTAAGTACAGGCAGCGTTAATTTTTAAAAATAACCGCTTTATAAATGTCAGCAAATTTAAGAAATGGTTATGGTAAGCACATGAAAAGAGCTCTGTTCAAATTTTTTTTATTATGCGATTTAGTACAGAAATTAAAAAATATTTAATGTGAAACCTTGAAATAATATTCCATTTTCCAAATAAAAAATAAATTTGGTAATAGCTTTGAAAATCGAAGGAACTGGTACATATGATTAATGATGAAAAAAAATGCAATTTCATAGGTAAAGACCCAATAGAAGAGAGTACAAAAAATAAAACAAGTAAAATACTAACCCAAGTGCAGGCGATTAATTTTTTTACAACGCACGTCTTTACTTTTCCGCTTCGTTTTTACAAATTTCATTTTATGTGTACTTATTTTAATTATTATATTTAGGATTTAAGTAATATGTTAGGGTTAAGATACTCAGATAGATTGGTGACGTAGTGAGATGAGAATTGTAAAAATTTTGTATAATATACTTTTAGAATAAATAAACTTAGTTTTATTGTAATGAAATTATGTTGTAAGGCAAAAGTACTCTTCGGGTCGGCCCAGTACCTACGTCTTTTTTTCCAATATCCTCTATCAGCCGTTATCTCATCATTCATGCTTTCATTCGTAGCACCTCTCACACAATCCATTCATCTTTTCCGTGGTCTTCCCTTCCAACCATCGACATCCATATTCATCTCTTAGTAACATGCGTTTCATCCCTCCTCATAACATGTTCATACCAAGCCAAACGATTTCCTTTCCACTTTTCTGTCACGGGTGCCATTTTTAAACCCCCTTTTACATACTCATTCCTTATTTTACCCATCCTCGTCACTCCATTTATCAATCTCAAGATTCTTATCTCTGATGCATGCAATTTTCTTTCATCCTTCTTCCTCATGACCCAACACTCTGATCCATACATTACGACAGGTCTCATTACGTTTTCATTAAATTACTTGTTCAATCATAGTCGTTTAACAATTGACGACCTGTTTAGTGTAGTGGTTAGAAACTCTGCTACTATACTAAATGGTCGCGGGTTCGAATCCCGCTAGGGGCATATGTTTGTATGATGCATACAGACATGTGTTCCCGAGTTATGGATGTTTTTCATTTATACATGTATTTATTTACAAAAAAAATGTATTTGTTTAGTTTATCAACCATCTGGTATCCATAACACAAGCCTAGATGCTTACTGTGGATCTAGATGGCGCTGTGTGTTTGTGTAAAGACATTTATTATTTATTTATTTATTAATTGAAGAAAAAATGCATACAGACGAAATTAGAAAAAACAATTTTATCAAACTAATTTGGGAAAGAGTGATTTGTTTCATTACTAATCACACTTTGCATTAAAATTAATAAAGCGAAACTTTGCTTCATCATCATCAGTCGGTAAACATCCCACTGCAGGGTTATAGACCTTCCTTCATATTGAGGGAGAATGGGCCATAGTCCGCCACGCTGGCCCAGTGCGGGTTGGAGACTTCACATGCAGGTTTCCTCACGATGTTTTCCTTTACCACTTAAGAGCAGTCTGATAAATGCACATAAGTAATTAAATTAAATTAAAAAACTCATTGGTATATGGCCTGCCTGGAGATTAAACCGGGACCTACCCAATTTAGGAGACTGTCTCCTCCACTGAGCCAACACCGCTCTTTGCTTACAACACATAAACTAGGTAAGGCTCCCCAAGATTTTGGAATGTCAATTTTCTGTGTTGTAAAATTTTGTTATTTTTATTAGAATCTTTTTAACATTTTTTTTAGTGTAGACTCGACTTTGCATCAGTGAGCCAACAGAATGTTTGACAATTTACAATAAAAGCCAGCTTTTTCTTTTGTACAGTTAAAATCTAACCCTGCAGCAGCAACGGTGCGCAAATTCACACCAGCGAACAATTTCTTTGTCCGAAACCAATTACGGACAGCGCTTTCACCGGGAAAAGTTGTAACAAACAAAATTCACGGGTCTCTTGTATCTACTGCGTTCCTTGTCACCTGTGTGTTGGCAGGTGAATGAATATAATGGAATTGAGTATTCTAATTGACAAGTGGATACTGACGTACGGTTAGTTCATAGTTCAAAGTATAAGGAAAGAGCTGTGCTCGGAATTTCTCTAAGGAATACGAAATTGAGACTTTCTGACGTACCCCAGAAAGGTAGAGCAAAGCTAAATTTGGTTACAGGGTATGGCATTACTACGCTTATACCGGTTCACGAAAGAACAAAGCATTAACACTATTTGCAGATACGCGCAAGCACTTACATCAATTCTGTAATTTTTAACCTCCCACGAAAGAGGGGTGGTGTGTTTTGCCCAGTCTTTGTACATACATATCTCAGTGCGTGGTCCAATTTGAGTGTGGTTTTTTATATTAAAGCCTATCCAAGGGGACCGGTTCTTAGCCATTGTTTGTGAAAATCGGTTAAGCAGTATCGAAGAATTTGAGCTTCTAACACACTTTATGGTGTATTTAGATGATATTATAGTTTTTCGAGGGTTGTAATTTTTTTTTTATTTAAGATTAAACTCAGAGTTAGTTTCTTGGTCATGGAAATCGGTTAAGCAGTTTCGAGGATATTTAGCTTTTAACGAAGTTGGTTTGGTCGATCTGGATGATATAATTATTTATTTTCTCGGGAATTTTATAAATTTTCAATTCAAAGTTATACCTTACTTATACCAGATTCAGAGTCCTAATATGAGTTATACGACACTATTACTTTGCATCGAAGTAAATATGTTTGCAATGCATGCCATGTTACGCCAGACAATCTGATTGAAATCAAACAAAATTCACAAGTGCATTGTATTTTTGGTTCTGACCCGCACACGTATTAATCGGCACTGAAACAATGCGCCACTGATTACGTCACAACCGTCACACATCAGTGGAGGGTTGAAATTGTTGTACCTATTTAAGGGCAATAACTCACACGCGTCGCGGTGCAACCAGTGGACTACGAACAAAATATATACAGTTTTAAGTAGGATACCTCACCTCTTGGATGAGCATGAGTGGTTGCGGTAACCAGTATCAGGGCAAGGCACATAAGAAGAACTGAGCCTTAAAGTTCTTGAGTGGAGACCACGCACCGGTAAGTGCAGCGTAGGATGTCCACTCACAAAGGGGACGCCTATGTTCAGCTGTACACGTCTTGTGGCTGATGTGATAATGATCACAAACCAGTTTTTTAACTCCGTGGCTCAATGTAAACAATATTGGGTTTACGAATTGGAGGTCGCGGGTTCTATTCCCAGCGAGGTAGATATTTAAGAAATCAAAATCAAAAATGTTTTATCTTGTAAGTACACAGGGTACACTTAAAATAGTCCGATTTTACATTTTTTAAGCTACTGCTTGTTCAAACGGCAATTTTTCCCTGAGAAGAACATGTAAGAAACTCGAGAGGTTGCTCTTTAAAAAAAAAAGGTTTTTATGTTACAAACTTATTAATTATTATTTTATATTATAATATTTCATTATTAATTGTGAAATAGCCTGGTTATGCGAATGGGCTATGCGATGGAGTGGAGTGGAGTGGAGTGGAGTAGAATAGTTTATTTGCAAGAACATAAGGTCATAAATTAGTTTGAGGATCTTATATTCTACCAGTGATGCGGCATGCAAAAATTTTATTAGTTATAGCGAATGCACTACTATGGTTAATACTGAGTGAACAATTACGAGTGTTTTAAACTAAGCGATATAGGGTATGATCATTTTTGTATTTTATAGGCCATAAATCGATATTCTAGCATCCTGTTTAAATATTAATGTTGTATACACATGCATAAGATATGTGGATATTGATAGTGTGAGCATACCCGAGGCTGTGTTGGGTAAAGAGTCGCTAGGGGGTCGTAAATCGTACGGAAGTACAAATAAGTTTTTGTTTATTGTTGTTTATTAGCACAAACTGCAATATTATGGAATACCCAAAGCGACACATTTATTTATTTATTTTTCGGGAAACTGACAGTTGTTACCTACATTATAATATAAACTAGAACAAAAGAGTCATTGCATAGACAAAAATAGTCTCCACAGATAGTAAGTACACACACTATACACATATGAGATAAGTGCATAACGTCACGATTTTTATCCCTTATGAGGTGGTCAAAGATTAAACCCAAACATTAAAGCTTGAGTGTTCCGAACATTATTATTATTATATCTTTGCACATACACACAGCGCCATCTAGTTCCACACTAAGCAACTAGGCCTGTATTATGGATAGCAGATGGTTGATAAACTACACAAATACATTTTTTTTGTAAATAAATACATATATAAATGAAAACCATCCATAACTCGGGAACACATGTCTGTTTTCATCATACAAACATATGTCCCTAGCAGGATTCGAACCCGCGACCTTTTGGTATAGTAGCAGAGTTTCTAACCACTACACCAAACAGGTTAAAACGTTAAAGTTGAATGCTTGAAACATCATCCACGGTTCGCCTTTGGAATATGCAGAAATGCATTCGTGACAAGTTTATTGCTTTCGTCGAGATCAATATGATAACCTTGCTGACAGATCTCGATGAAAAAAAAAACAAAAACAAACTTTAGAAAAGAATTAAAGCCCGCCTACGGTTGTAAATACCTTGGTACTGTAACGGTTCACTTCTAATGTTTGGGGGTCTCTAATTGAATAGGGAAGCAGCTTTCTTCAGTAAATACAAGAAGCGAATATCCTTCTAATTATTTTATTTCGTATAAATATATTTTTATTGAGAACGATTCACCATTATATTTCATTCCCAGATTGTTTATATCCATATGCGATGTCTCGATTTACTATATAATTAAAATATTTTTACTGCCAAATTCTTCTGTCAAAAATAAACTACTTTATCTTTTCACATATTTTGATTGTCACCTTTAAATTATAAAAGAATATTTAAGTTTTCGCGCCCATTGCCACGAAATTTCAACATAATCTTCTGTGTACTTACAAAATAAAGATTTTATTACTTTGAATTTGACTTTAGTTCACTTTATCGAAATCTATCGGTTAATGCTCCTCGATGCTGATGCGACAGTGATAGAACGATATCATCATCATCAGCCCGTTAACATCCTACTGCAGGGATATAGGCCTTCCCTCGTATAATGAGGGAGTATGGGCCATAGTCCACCACGCTGGCCCAATGCGGGTTGGGGATTAGAATTTTTATTTCTCTGGCATGCAGGTTTCCTCACGATGTTTTCCTTCACCGTTTAAGAGCAGTCAGATAAATGCACATAAGTAATTAAATTTAAAAACTCATTGGTACATGGCCTGCGTGGGAAGCGAACGCGGACCTCCCAAATTGGGAGACCGCGTCCTAACCACTGAGCAACCGATGCTCTTTATATATAGAACGATATAGTTCTTTAATGTTTGGGATATCTCTGACCACCTCATTTGGGATGAAGTTCGTGATGTTATTTGTGTATGTAAGTTTTAGTTTTAACTGTAACACTCTGTAACTTTGCTGTTCAATATATTCATGCACTTATAAATGCGAAAGTTTGGATGTTTGTTGTTCAATCACGGCGATGCGACAAACCGTCTTGGCTGATATTTTGCACACAGGTAGATGCCCTTGAAGAACACAGGATACTTTTATATTCGTAAAGGTTCCCTAGAGATGACTGATGAAATTAGTAAGATTAGAGTAATACCGAGTGGAAAACCGCGGGTCGAATGCTAGTAAGGTATCCAATCAAATCAAATATATTTATTAATTCTTATTGTACATTAAAACATAAAATCTACATAATAATACTTAATTGCAACTGTAACACTAGTGCCTGAACTAGGAAAATACTGCGTTTCAGGCGAAGCTAGGGCTTCTATGACTTATAATAATATAATCATATAGATATAAACTAAAAATCTATATAAATAAAGTAGATATACAGAATAAATATATGTTTAAAGATTACTTCAAAACAGTCAATAACCTCTCTAACAATAACGTCGTAGGTCAAATTTTGAAGAAAATCTTGTAGTAATTTCTTATTATGACTGTAGGTAAGGTGGTACATGGCAATTTTTGCTCTTTATCTATTATAAAGAAGTGGTCCTACGAACACGTAAAATCTAGATGAAAATGCATGTTTTGTTCCTGCGTTGTTAGGGCAAACTATATCGTTTCGTCTTTTGTTATCAATTTCAGTGCTATATGAAAGACTTTTGTGCTTTTTAATTACGATATTTATTATAAATAATTGTCGGATTGTTAATACTTTACAAGATTTATAAAGAAGATCAGTGTGTTAGAGAAATGAACGAAAAGTAGAGACCTTTAGAATTGCTCTTTGCGCTCTCTCTAGGGTTAGTAATATTGTTTTAGCCGCTCCGCCCCAAGACCTAATGCAGTAAGTCAATATTGATTGACATAAAGCAAAGTATACCTGCCTAATTATAGTAGAGACCTTTAGAATCGCTCTTTGCGTATGAAACATGAGTGCTGACTAATTCCAGGATTTGTATTTAATTTGCGGTGGTATTACGGCTCCAGGCCCGGATTGAAGCAATAACAGGTTTTTTATTAACCCCTACTGGGTCGTTGGGCCGGACTGCACGTTTCATTCCATTTGTGCTCCATTTTTGCCCACCTCATTAAGAATTGATGCCGACAACATAATAAACTGGATTTTTTCCGAATGTTTGTGGTATTATGCGTTCATTAAGTTTTTACGGCACGGATTTTGGAGTTTTCTTGTTCTCACTTTTTATGATTGGCAAAATTTCGAGTACTTTTTTTAATTTAAAAACCAGAAATGTATATGTCGGGGTAACGCGGGCGTTGGTGGCGATAGGGACGGTGTCAGTCTCTCGTGGTATAGGGTAGCTCGGGAAATTGCAATACAATATCAAACCAATACAGGCGATTATGATATCAGAATGACACTAGGCCCAATAACCTTAAATCTTTAAGTAAGGTTACCCTCACATAAATCTTAATATTAAATTAACCACTGAACCCAAAATGCTTACTGGTGAAGAGTAAACACATACCTATAGTTACTTAAGGCTTCTCCAAATGCCTTGAGTATAAATGCGTTTCAGTAAAAATTGAAGCACTAATGTTAATCTTTGCATTTACACACATCTAGTTTCACAATTACAAACTAGGCTTTATTATGAATACCAGTTGGTTAATATACTACACGAATACATTTTTGTAAATAAATATGTATATAAATGAAACACATCCATAACTCGGATAGGTACACATGTCCATATCATCATACGAACATATGCCTCTAGCGGGATGCGAACGTGCGACCTTTTAGCATAGCAGTCAGGGTTTTGTAACAGCTAAACCATATATCGTCGTCAACATGATTTTATAATCACGTATTACCTGTATTTATCCAGTTATCTAGATAAATACAGGTAACTTTGATTTTGCTACTTTAGTTCTGTAAATTAAAATGGAATTTTGGAAGAACCATACTATTGTAGATTAACTACGTATTTTTTTTAGTCAAAAAACTATCATAGTTAACGTATAGATGAGAATTTTACTCAGATTCAAAGTATTTTATGAAGTACAACCCATACTCAGATTGTGATTCGATATTGGGCCAACATCCAATAACAACGACCGGACTTTTTCACAAAAACAATTACTGAAATCTTTGTTTATTTGCAAATCAAATTTTAATACCCTACAGTAGCTATATACAAATGAATATAACTGATCATTTTTAATTACTATCAACACGAAACGATATTAAAATGCAATTTCATATTAAAGATTATTCAATCGACGCGAAAAATTGAGCTTAATATTAATATCGAATTGAAACTATGACGTCCGTCCGATGCGTGGGAGAAATTTAATTAAATTAACTGAAATACTTCATCCTGTAGAGCACTTCAGTGCGACGGATAGCGCCAGTGTTCCCGATATTAATACTTTGGAAGTGAAATGTTTTAAATTTTTACCTTTATACAATATACCATAACCTATATACATATATCATTATAATCTTTTAACATTAATTACGGTTCCTTACCTATAAATCTAATTATGTATAACATATGCCTATATATTATCGAGCAGAGAAAAACAATGTCCGAAGCTACCTGACCGTTCAATAACAAATAACATAATAAGATTTCCATAACATACTAACACTGATTCCAGATCCATAGATAATGAAAATTTACGTTGCAATAATGGCTGGTTGTTTATAGAAGCAAAATCGTGTCACATTCGCTAAAAAGGGTTGTTGAATCAACGTTATGAAAAAGGTTTGATTGATGGAGTTTGTAGAGGAAATTGATTTTTCTATCTGTAAACTGATAGAGTAAATATTTGTTCATATTATCAAAAGGAATTTGAACCGAAAACTATTCCACCACTAATGACTATATTTATACACATAAAATTATTTAACTTTCGAATTTTCCCCTGCGAAAATTTAAAAAGGAGCTATACAAAATTTTGGTTGATAACTGTTTTTATAGTGTTAACGAGTTCTTACAATAACATAATTTGATTATTTTCGGTTTTTTTGGTTTACTGGTGTAGCTTTCTGACTGGTGTTCCTCGCTGTGCCTGTTTATTTGTATTTTTGAGTATGTTATAATTTGATTAGCTTGACATTTGTAATTCACTTTTATTGTAATTGACGACCTGTTTGGTGTGGTGGTTACCAACTCTGACCACTATACCAAAAGGTTGCGAGTTCGAATCCCGCTAGGGGCATATGTTTGTGTGATGAATACGAACATGTGTACCCGAGTTATGGATGTTTTCATTTATAATAAGTATTTATTTACAAAAAAAAATGTATTTATGTAGTATGCTTACTGTGGAACTAGATGGCGCTGTGTGTATGTCGAAGGATATTTATTTATTGTAATCACATTTTAATAACGGCAATAATAATTAGATCGATCTTGACATTGAAACTTAGTTTAAATATCTTGACATTTGTATTTTGCTTTTGTTGTGATGACATGTTGATGATTTTTTAAAATAACTTTTAACTATTTGCATGCCATTAGATGACGCAACACGCTTGTTCTAAAATGAATGTTCATCCATGATTGTACCGTGTTAGCCTGCGAATAAATAATTTGTATTTGAAATTCTCCTAAGTCATCCGAAGTCACACAACTCCGACAATGGGTTTAAGAAGTATTTTCTGAAAGAGTCAATGTACATTCAACGTTATACGACTTGTTGTAGTCTATATGACTTGTAAAATAGAGGGATTAAAAAAATCATTAAAACTTTGTGACAATTTCTCAACACGTTTTTATTGCAGAACAGGCCAGTCTAGAAAGTTATATCTTCGACATTTCATATACCAATAACCTACCCCCAAACCTTATGGGAAAAACAATCTCCCCTATTGGAAACTTTTCCATCCATACTTTATCTTCGAACCTATAAAAATGGCGGATGAAAACAACTCTATAACGTCTTAGCAAATGAATAGTCTGGGGAGACCGATAAATAAGGTACGGGCTACACCGGCAGATAAGCGAGGATCTATTGGGCTTATAAAGCACTTGTGTGTGTGAGGTATGGACCCTTATGTTAGAGATTTACGGTACACCTGTGGGAACAATGCCTAGCTCCCGGCGTGAGATATTCAGGAGCAACGTCCGAATGCTGCGTCGATTGTTTGTTTTATTATTCAGTATTGGACTGGGGTTCGTTTAAATTTAGCACATTCTTTTTTATGTGGTCTAACAAGGGAATCTAATCGCGTATCCTTTTTTTAACACCCCATGCAAAATGAGTGGGGCATTTAATTTTGAACTATAGAGTTATGCCGTATAAATATTAAGTATATATATACCTATGTAAACAATATACAACAGACTGATTCACACTTACAGCAGTTGCTTGGGGTCTACTATAGTAATGAAATTGTTGTTGATCTACCATCTAGACTACATTTGTAAATCATTTAAGTAAGCTGTGGTTATCGCTGCTGATTGCACAATTATTTAATATCTTTATATTTTCTAATTACCTAGCATTTATTGTGTGAACTGTTTGAGGACCCATTTCATTATTTAATGACAACAAAAAAGCCGGACTGATTTCAAAACGGTTGCTTATTTCCAAAAGCTGGTGTTTGCAAAATGAAGCTAAACCTCGTAGATATTTTCCAGGATCTCCAGAATCAGAGATATCTGAATCCCATCTCTGAATAGATCAGAGATGGGCAGGATTAGCACTGGATAATCCTGCCCATCTCTGATCTATTCTCGGATCTCGGAAAAGAGATATTTCCTATTCTTTTTTTTCGGAAACCTATTTATTTATTTACTTCAACTGATCCATGAAACAGACATTTTTGGTTTGGATATAAAGTGTTATACAGAAATTCTTTTGTCAATGTCTTCAAGACGATACTTCTAAAGACACGTTAAATAAAAGGGTCTAGTTGATTTCAATTGATGCGAGGCTTAAGAGACAATTTGAAACAGTAAGTGTCAGGTGGTCACTTGTCTAACAGAAAGCCAGCAATCAGTATTGGATCTGTGTGATGAATTATGGCCCATGCCTACATCCAGTTAGAGAAAGCTATGTTCTTTTAGGGGATATAAGATTGACGATTATCCGACGCCAAGATCTCCGAATATTCGGGAGCACTGAAAACCATCGCTGTGATTCGTCGCAACATGAGCTAAGTGCTAACCCATTTGTGCTTGCTGCAACCCGTGACAGCATTGTGGTCATTTTATTTGTAACTAGCTTTCCGCCCGCGGCTTCGCACGCGTAGAATAACTTTATCGCGGAAATTTGTTTATCCCGCGGGTACTACTCACTTTATTGGGATATAAAAAAATATCCTGTCTTAATCCCGGGTATATTCTACTTATATACCAAATTTCATCCAAATCCGTTCATCCGTTTCGCCGTGATAGAGCAACAAACAAACATCCATCCAACTGTCACATTTATAATATTAGATTAGTATTTCTGTTTTCAGCTAAAAGTTACTACTTTTTTGTAACCAACATGATAAATAAAGCTGGCGTTCATAACAAATTGTTCTAATTCTTATTGAATAAGAATCCTAACTCATAACTGTATCAAGTTATAGTGGCTCGATTACTACAACGGCAACAACCGCCAATAGAAACTGGAAGCAATACCTAAATATCAGCTTGTTTATATTTATTGCGGAACTTGCGGATGCGGTTGGAAGGGCCGGAGAGCTGGTAAACAAATGAGGAATACAAAGATGTAAATCTTTGGAGTTTGGGCCACACATTATTCACTGTAGGTATTTTTAAACTGAAGATGTCTTGGAAAGTCATCACGAAAAATATACAAAAATTTTCTAAACTCAGAAGTATTTTTATTTATTTATGTATGTAAAAAGTTACAAATGTTCAGCCTATGTTCAGTAGTGGACGTCCAGTGCCTAATCTGATGATGATGATGGAATTTCTCTGAAGGATAACATAACTCATTGACTGCATAATTTATATTAGGGGAAATCGAGTTCTGGAGAAACGTCTCGGGGAAATGTAGTATGGGATGCCCATCAGCTAGATGGTGTAACGACCCAGTGGCTGGTAGTAACTGGAAACGAAGATCCGAAGGTTCAGAGGCATCTAAATCCAGCAATAAATTAGGGATAGGCTTAGAATGATGAAGCCTCTCCCTTGGCAGGATTTGCCATACTTGACACGCTGGGCAAACGCTCCACCTTCCCATGGTTCCTTCAACCATCATAGTTATACCGGTCGAATCATTTAGAGATGTGCCCGGTACTTGCTCGGGGTTTTTCCCGGTGGCACATTTGCTTGACTCTCGACAAATTGTTTAACTATTTATCTTTTTTCCTATGGCCAATTCTCCCCATTCTGGGGCTTGACAAGGGGCCGATACACCACGGCGACCTTATGAGGACAGAGGCGAACTTCTCGAGCTTTAGAAGATTTGCACACGCGTGGCACGGGAGGCGAGCTCGAATCGAAATCGGAGAAAGTGCTGAAGACTAATGATGGGACCGGCCACGCTGGGCAGGCGAGATCGCTGAATTTTGGGAGCTGAGCAACCACGCTGCTGCTGGTGTATGCTGTTACGCTCTTCGTTATTATATCTTAAGTCGCCTTTTACGATATACTTTTTTCTTTTTTATGGTTAACTGGATACGCATTTGACCACAATCTCACCTGATGGGCACTCTCTGGTGATGGATGATCTCACTTATATGTTGGGGCATCCTGTGGCTGATATGGTTGACAATTTTATTCTTAACATAAAGTTGCAAAATTGCAATTTACTGCTTACTTACAATTACAAAGACAGTGGTGTGGCCTCGCCTTTAGGTATTAGTTATATGAGATAGAATATAAACTGTAATATGCTCTATAACAAGTCAGATTACTATTCGCACCTATGGAAAAGTTAGTTAAGCGCCCGACTTGCTATTCCGCCTAGAAACAATAACCTTTCCCCTAAAACAGTTCATGTTAGTATAGCGTTATCACAAATAACCGCGGTCCATTAAGCAATTGATAGATTCATTCAATCTATTTCGGTGGGGGCTTATGTCCTTTGTGGAATATGTTCGGTGAATAGAATTTACTGTTATGGCAATAATTTTGTATATTGAAATATTAATCAATGTGTTTACAATCTATGAAATAAATGCACTGCGTAGAGAATTGTGTGATTAGAAAGGGTGTGCAAGATATGGTATTGATCTATTTATATGTGAATGTATTTATATGAAATTTATACACGTAGTATGTATCTGCATCCATATTTAATACCGCACAATCTACTTATTTCAAATGTACTGTCCATATACCCAAAGGTTGCCTGGAAGAGATCGCTTTTAGTGATAAGGTCGCCAAATTGTACATTCTATTCTTACCACTTTTCTGATATTGTATTTTCTTTTCTGTTGTGTAATAAAGTGTATTTGTATTGTACTTTTTCTATATAAACCCAAACTAAATCTACTCGTAGTTTCCCTGTGCAAAAACTACACAATCGCTTAATATGTAATACTATTCTGCTGTTTACCATTATTATAAAGAAACTACGAAATCGATTGCACTGAAATTGCAATGAGACCAATTTTACCCTTTTCATTTCCATAAGGAACACGCGAATCAACCAATCACGAAGTAATCGGTCTACATACATAAAAAGAACAGACAAAGTGAGGAATTGAGAACCTCCTCATTTTTGAAGTCGGTTAAAATTAGGAATATAAAACAATATAAGTAATCCCACAGTGCTGTAAGTCTGGGATAAGCGGAGATTAGCATGATTAACTGTAATCGTTTCAAATTACGCACAATACCGCTGGGTGTATTGAAGAGGCACGTGTGTATATTATAGGCGGGCTTAATCCCGCTGAATTACTTATTAATGGTTCAAGTGAAAGACTGTTCTGCTTTCTCACTATTATTGGCAATTGTCATCGCACTACCGCTGGGTGTATTGAAATAAATAAATAAATATTTTGGACACTTACACCAATCATCTAGTCCCAAACTAAGCAAAGCTTGTACTATGGATACTAGATAACGGATAAACATACTTAAATATTTATATAAACATCCATAACTCAGGAATAAATGTTCATATTCATCACACAAACATTTACACGTCGCGGGATTCGAACCCGCAACCGTTGGTTTCGCTGACAGGGTCACTATCCACTACACCAATCGGTCGTCAATTGAAAAGGCACGTGTGTATATTATAGGCGGATTAATCCTGTTGAATTACTTATTAATGGTTCAAGTGAAAGATTGTTCTTCTTTCTCACTATTATTGGCAATTGTCATCGCAGTACCGCTGGGTGTATTGAAGAGGTACGAGGCGGGCTTAATCCTGCTGAATTATTTATTAATGGATCAAGTGAAAGACTGTTCTTTTTACTAAGTAGTATTGGCAATTATATAAATATCTTTACACATACACACAGCGCCATCTAGGTCCTCAGTAAGCATCTTGGCTTGTGTTATGGATACCAGAGGGTTGATAAACTACACAAAAACATTTTTTTTGTAAATAAATAGATATGTAAATGAAAAACATCTATAACTCCGGAATACAATGTATATTCTTGTCTGTATTCATCATAAAAACATATGCCTCTAGCGGGATTCGAACCCACGACCTTTTGGTAAATGCAATCAGAGTTTCTAACCACTACACCAAACAGGTCGTCATCGCACTTGCGCAACTTTTCTGTCAGTTGGAGTGTAATAAAAACATGAGTTAATAAATTATTCATATTGTTATGTGTTAACGAATTAATTTCAATTTTTCTGGTACTAAGCAACAAAATAAGGGGGGGGGGGGGGCAATCGCGCTATACACATTTCGTATCGCACTACCGAAATTAGCCTAGTATTTTTAATACTCGTGGTTTGATCTATCATCGTTGAATATCTGTTAAGCCGTTTCGTATTTAAAACAGTTCGTTGGTAGATTTCGATGATATGATAGTCTTTCGAGAGTTTTAAAATGTTATTTCTGGTTTATGTTCAAGATTAAACTCGGGGATAGGTTCAGAACCATTTTTTATGGAAATCAGTTAAGAGGTTTCCAAGATATCTAGCTTTTAATATTTAGGTTTTGTTTGGTTCCAAATTTTTAATGTAATTCTCAAAATAAATACATTTGAATGGAGTAGCAGTGGATGGTTTCATTTCGCCCGCTGCCGTTTATTATTTGCGGCATCATCACTTTAGGAGCAGCGTATTAATTTCGGTGGGTGCCACTAAGAGGATGATCTGCAGTAATTAGCGCTGCATGAGAGCAGACTTGGTGTCGCGGGGTTGTTTAGCAAGATGTGTTTACTTAACGCTCCGGATTACAGCATCTTTCAAAACTAGTGCATGATAAAATTGTAACGTTTTAAGTCATTAAAATAAAAAAAAAACATAATTATAAAAATGTATACGGATCTCACCATTACCAACTTACATGGTGTTAGAATACACAATGGAATTAAGTTATTTTGATAAAGTCAAAAAAAATGTGTTTAAATAGTGCCAAATAGTGCTCAAAGGAAAAAACATGTGCCACTGTAATTTAAAGAGGTATGCAATATTTAAAGTAAGCATTTTGGCGTCACGTGTCTGGAATCCTCATTTCTCATGCGCAGAGACTAGTTTACCTATGATTATAATTTATATTCCAAAAAACTGTGCATAAATAGTGCCATCAAAATATATAATTTAAAAAAATATTGTAAATATTATATACTATTATAATTTTTTGTCATTATCAAAATACCTGAATTGTACTTTGTGTATTCTAAAATCACTGACGTCATTTGAATTGTTTATCTGCGGAAATGAGTGAAACTAACGAAGAAATTCGGGAACGAAGAGACCAATAAGAAATAATTACAATGTCCGTCACTCCAAAATTATGGTATTTTATAATTTCGGTGGATAATTTCTTTTTACTTAATTCTGTTTTGCAATGAGATTGGAAGTAAAGTCACAAGATTTTTTTTAAATAAATACAAAGTACATATTTGGAGTTTTCCATTCGTTGTTCGTAAAAAATTCGTCACATTCTCCAAATTAAAAGACATAATTAAAAAAAAAAACTATCCCGCCATTCCCTCTACGGAAATGGGTGAAAGTAACGAAGCAAATAAAAGACGTATGTGTGTGTCCGTCACCCCAAAATTTGGGATTGTAAAATTTCGGTGGATAATTTTTTTAGGGTGCCGTGGTCAACAAGGGAACCATATAGTTTCGACATGTCTGTCTGTCTGTCCGAGGCATAGCTTACAGGCTCTTAATACTAGAAAGCTGTAATTTAGCATGGGTATACATATTAATCTCGCCGACAAAGCGGTAAAATAGAATCTTGAAAATTATTTTTTTATTAGGGTACCACCCCTACACGTAAAGTGGGGATGAATTTTCTTTAATTATTGTACCCGTTTAAGTAATATTAAACTTTAAATTGCAAATTTTTGTTAAGAGTCGAGTGTAACTAATAATTAGAAATGATATACGTGAAGAAATATTGTGAGGGTAAGGTTCATCATCATCAGCCAAAAGACGTCCACTGCTGGACCAAGACCTCCCCCAAAGATCTCCACAACGATCAGTCCTGCGCTGCCCGCATCCAGCGGCTTCCCGCGATCTTTGTCAAATCGTCGGTCCACCTCGTGGTGGGCTCGGGGGGGATGCTGCGTTTTTCGATGCGTGATCCCCACTTGAAAACCTTTCAGCCCCAATGGGTCTCGGTCCTACGAGCAATGTGCCTGGCCCACTGCCACATATTTGGCAATTGTTCGGGCTATATGTATAGGACACGCACTTTTTTTTATGCACGACGGGTTCGTACTTGACTTCAATCACACCTGATGTTAAGTGAAGATGAGGTCGAAGGTGGAAGCGTACTGACCCGGAAACCCCAACACATTTGGGGGACTGGCTATCTTATCTCTAACAACCGGAACACAACAATGCTATTGACATTGCTGCTTGGCGGCAGATTTAGATAAGATGGTGGTAGCTAGCCAGACGGACATTTAAAATGCCCTACCACCAACCAAACCGAGTACTTAAACATGTACCCCGCTGGGTATCGAACCCGCGATCTCCAAATAGTAAACCCAATGTTGTTTACATTGAGCCACGGAGGCGGTTAAAATTCGGTCTTAAAACGAATTCAATATACCCATTTTGATTTTGCCGCGGGCACATAATTTTTAACAGTAAGTACTACTCTAAATCATTAATTCTACTGAGTAAATGGTAAAGGTTACGGGCCATTTTCCTTAGAAATTTTCCATATCTAATTTCCAACCATCAAACGATACTACATAATAATATTAATATTTTTCATAAAGACTGTTAAATAAGTTTGCTCTATGAATAGCTTGATTCAGTAGGCGATCAAAGAATTTTCAATTAATATGGTTTCTTTACTTAATAGAGAAAGTAATTGAGTACTGAGCAACATTCACAGACATGTATAATAGCTTACTCAGCGGATTGTACAGAGTGGTTGGTGAAAAATATGGTATGTGTATATGTTATTATTATCGTCGAAGGTGGAAGCGTACTGACTCGGGACACCCCAACACATTTGGAGGACTGGCTATCTTATCTCTGACAACCGGAACACAACAATGCTATTAACATTACTGCTTGCCCGCAGATTTAGATAAGATGGTGGTAGCTAGCCAGACGGACATGAAAAATGCCCTACCACCAATCAAACCGAGTAATTTAAAAAATCCCGAGGTATTTACTTTTCCTAACTCTCTGCCCTCATAGCCACTTATGACGAAGAGCATACGTAAAGATTAAATACAACAAATTCTGATGTCCATTATATACCATTTGTTCCGTATAATACATAACCAAAATGTCTTCCGGATTGAAGTGGAATTTCGAACTTTCAAACTCATGCGTCTCGCACTCGGATATAAGATCTCACATTCGCTGTGACCGGTCGCCAACAACTTTCGCTGGCAGGATTTCAAATCTTTATTGCTGAAAAACTAAGGTTGATAATACACGTTCCATGTATACAAATAGCGATACTGATGAGTCGCCGATTTTGTGATTTTATGGACTGTATAAAGATAAAGAGAGTTCTTAGGGTGGGAAAATAATATTTATTCTATATACTGTAACAAGGTGAGCCCAAAGCAATGACAACACAATAATCCAAATAGTCATAAAACAGGCAAAAGGTAAAAAAATGTAAAAGTAAAAGTTATACAATATTACTATAAAAAGGTTAGGCACCTTTTTATAGTAATATTGTATAACTTACTATAAAAAGGTTACAATATTACTATAAAAAGGTGCCTAACCTTTTTATAGTAATATTGTATAACTTTTACTTACGACACAGATATATTATCCCAAATTCACCGTATGTATAACTAGTTTCCCGCTCGCGGCTTCGCCTACTTGGAATAACTGTGAAGTGGAAATTTGTTTATCCCGCGGAAACTACTCACTTTATCGGGGTAAAAAGTATCCTATGTCTTAATCCATTGTTAGAATTACCTATCTACCAAATTTCATCCAAATCCGTTCAGCACTTTCGCATTTATAATATTAGTTAGATATACAGAAATGCACATGTGACAGGGGGTGAGCCCATCGCTGTTAAAACTTGCAAATCTATAGTTTTTTAAATGCACAACGGGTTAGCATTTCACCTCAATCACACCTGATGTTAAGTGAAGATGAGGCCGAAGGTGACAGCGTACTGACCCGGGAACTCCATATTATTTAGAGTACATACACAACAATGCCATTAACATTGCTATTTGGGGGCAGATTTAGATAATATGGTGGTTGCTAGCTAGGCAGACATTTAAAATACCCTACCACCAACCAAACCGATTACTAAACATGTACCCCGCTGGGGATCGAAACCGCGACTTCCGATACATAAACCCTATCTATGTTGTTTATATTGAGCCACTAATAACTTTTAGCTCATATATTTTTTTTGTAATTATAAACACGGGACAGGATATCATATTATTGAAAAATAACTTGGAAAATTGTTATTCTGTGTGCAAGTCAGTGTATAATAAATTGCCACTGTCCATAAGAGAATTACCAATTAAGAAGTTCCAAACGACTATATTTAAATTCTTATTGAACAATGTATTTTACTCAATTGATGAATATTTCAAACATGACTTTAATAATAATGATATGTAATAAAAATGTAATGTAATTTGCTTGACGATGAATTGAATCAATAATTATAAATTAATTGCAGACATATTTTAATTAAACTGTAATAAATTGTTAAGACGTTATTCCTCTAAATTGTGACTTAATGAACTAGAAAATTAATTTAATCAAGAAGGACATGCTATTTGTGTAAATTGATTTGTATTTTTATTGTTTAGTGAAGTACAGGCTAATTTTAATTTTGCATGCTATTGTATATGGCTGATTTAGGTGATACAATTTATACTATTTTACCAACTAATTTACTTGCCCTAATCATTGCAAATAAATGTATTCTATTGTATTCTAAAAAATTCTAAAGTTAAGTGGGCCCTCGACCTTACAACATCGAACTGTTTGGATGACAAATTAGTTTATACCATACCTACTCTAAAAAGCTTATTTTATTCACGCAAAACAGTGAATAAAAAGGCCTTTTATTCACTGTTTTGTTTTTATTCACTGTTTTGGTGTTTGAATTTGGAACACAAAATATATCCGATCTCCATTTCAATACTTACACAAACTCCTTGCGCTAAGATTCGAAATTCAAACTCTTTGGTGCAAATAAATTCTCCAGATTTGATTGGTCGATATTTGCGACAAGGAGTTTGGCATTAGATTAAAAATAAATATTGTTTCACAAGTTGACCACCCTAACGATAATAATAAGAAAATTACGCTTAATTTCAATCATTGCTCTAATTTTAATGTCCATTTTAACATTTCTTATTTCTTGATTAAATTTCTATTATCGCTTAAATTATGTCTTTTTCACGTAGTCATGGTATAAAGTATGCAACTCCTGAATAAAGTACGAATTTATATCGAGGGCCATGAATCACTCGCGTCGCTCAGGATTCTAACAGTTGAATCACTCGCTGCGCTCGTGATTCAATCATCTTAAATCACTTGCAAACGCTCGTGATTCAATCGTTAGAATCCTTCACTTGCTCGTGACTCATCTACGGCCCTTGCTTTAAATCCGTCCTTTATTCACTAGTTGCATAATATACTATTATTCCCTGTCTCTTACAGAAGTTTTATGGGATTAGTTGCAGGAGTTTAAGTAGAGTCAAACTGATTCAGGAAACAAATAACTAATCAAGTTTTTATTCACTCATCGTTACATGTCCCCGGCCACAGCCTCCTCTCACTGGGAGAGGATAGAATAGAATAGAATAGAAAATGTTTATTTGACACACTGGATGACACATTAGTTATACAAAAACGGAGAGAAAAAAATAACCATAACATACTTAATACACAGCAAAAAATGATATTACAAGATAAACTCGATCTCAATCCTAAGATCGATTAGAAATCGGTGTCGTAAAGTGGTGCCAAAAAAAGGTCTCCACTCAGCATGAGTTGCAGTTGTATTAATAACTACAACGCTGATTTTCTGTGGAGCCTCGCGTGACGTACGGACGTTTCACCAACACTGAATATAAATAAAAATTGATGTGTGGAATAAAAATTAATAAAATTGAGTGAGAATGTTATAAATAAGTGTTAACAATATACTTATTAAAAATTAAAAACAAACACAGATTGCAGCATGTAATGAATAAGTTTCATTACCTACAAATGATGACAAAAATACGCAATAAAAATTGATACGGTATAAAGTGATCTAGGCCGCTAAGTATTAAAAACATTGCGAATGAGGTAAGTCTCGATTACTTTTTTAGTATGGGACATAATCCACCACGTGGGCCCAGTGCAGATTGGTGATTAGATGTCAGACTGGTGGCCAGATAGTGTTTTTAAGCGGCCCCTGTAAGCCACAGACTTAGCTTAAGCTAAGTCACTAGCACAATTCTCCCTCACTATTACTAGCTCATTCAGAAAATGGTATGTTTGTAGTATCGAAGGACAGTAATAAATGGCTAATTGAAATATATACATACATACATAATGTCACGCCTGTTTCCCGTAAGGTTAGGCAGAGACCACAGACTTCCACTTGCTACGATCCTCACACACCTCTTCTGCTTCCTTCACTCTCATAAGGTTGTTCATACATGCTCGTCGGTTTAGGGTACTCTTGACTTGGCCTTTCTTTAAGACGTTCCCGATTTGATCATGGTACGTTCGTTGTGGTCTTCCCCTACCAACACTACCATCCACATTCGCTTCGTATATCTCTTTCGTAAGTCTTCTTTCATTCATCCTCTCCACATGTCCAAACCATCTCAGCAACCTTTTTCAATCTTTGTCACTACGTCTTCATTCATACTGCTTAACTCCCTAATTACACTTCCTCATTCTATCTTTCAAAGTCATCCCATTCATACTTCTCAATGATCTCATTTCCACTGCATTTGTTCTACTTTTATTCTTCTTTTGCCATACCCAGCATTCACTCCCGTAAGTCAGTGTTGGAACCAGCACCCCGCCATGAACAGCCAGATGAGCGTTTTTGGACACATTTTGGTTCCTCATAAGGGCATGCAGTGCTCCATTTACTTGATTTCCGGCATTCACTTTCCTGTCGATGTCCTTCTCACACTTACCATCCCTTGTAAACAGTGAACCCAAATACACAAACTCACGCACTTGCTCCACGTTTTCTCCGTCTATCAAAATATTGCAATGCGTCATACATACCCCTCTCTCATTGAAATAAAAATCCAAAATTTCCATACGATGATAGTGAAAGAAAGTTTACCACTTTGACAACAGGAGAAAAACAAAAGAAAATAAAAACTGTGTTCTAAACAGATTTATGTTTCCAACAATAGATAGGCGGTTTCTCTTCTCAAAGTATTGATCTAAGTGGTTTAGTATTAGGCCTCGATACAACACCCTGATTGCAAAACGGACCAACCCCGACAGCCATAGATTTTATGTAAATTGGGCACATATTTAATGCAGTGTATTGTACCGTGCCTGAACCAACATCTGAGCCGTCAGGCATGCGGATCGTGCGGCTCAATGAATAAATATCCGTACAGCCGACACCCTAGTTTGTTTGTCTGTGACGATAGCTAATTAACCTCTGGGATGTAGGAGGATTTAGAATAGTCAATGTTTAGGCATTGCTATCAAGGTATGGCGTAGTTTGCGTTGGCTTATTTTGAGAGCGGAATTGACTAAGCCCTTTGTGTCATACTACATAGGGTAAGCTAAGTTCGGTTATGCATCGTAATCAGTCGAATCAGTCGGCGCGGATAGGTAAGCGAAGTTTCACAAGATTTCTACCATGATTTTTGTTATAATCCTTTTCAAACCAATTAAAGTTTAGTCTAACATAGAAATCTACATATATACACAACACTCTTTCCTGAGGCAGTCGGGTAAAAACAAACAATAACTCAAATAAAAATCTTCTACGGTTAGGCTTCGCATTATAATGGCCTCTGTTCAACGAATATCCAAAAACCCTCATTTTAATTAAGAAAATTAAGACTCGAAAGATAAAATGTATTTAATTATATGAGTCAAGGTAAATTATTATAATCCCACTCGATTGCATTAACAATTAATTTGTGTAATCAGGATTTAGGCGAGATTTATCGTAATTCAGTTCTACCGTGTTTAACTTTCGGATGCTTTCGGGTCGTCTTTTGGTTATTCCATTATATCCTTATGATTGCCATAGGGTTGGAACATTTATGTCCAAAGTCAATTCGACCCAATCTGCCTGCGTATCATGACAGCGTTTGTCGTATATTTCGTCCAAACTAATGAGCAGGACATTGATGAGGCTTTCCAACAGCTTTCATATCTAGCTTGAAGTTTTTCCTCTAATAAGGCTTTTGCCTTTTTGTTAAGTTAAATTATATACAGGTAAATTTTTACAACACATTTTTTTAAGGTTGCTCGATTTCAATCAATCAATCATTTATTTGCAAGAATACATACAATTTAAAGATATAAAATTAAGAATTCCAGTAAATGTATCCAACCTGCAAGCAGGTGTGCAAATATTTTTAAAATAACAATACAAGACAATAAAAAATAACATTAATTTAAAAACTAATAGTAATAATAATCTATGAAATTATTATCATTGTCATTATTACAAGAGCCGCATTTCACTAACTACTAAGTTTAAATATTCTCATTGAACTCCAAATATTCCTTAAGACTATAAAAACACTTATCCAATAAAAAAATATTTAATTCTGATTTAAATTTGATGCCAATCTCATTTGATGCCAATTATGTAACCGTGCTCATGCGGATCCTCCAACTACTTGGACGACTGGCTGTCTTATCTCAAAAACAATGCTATCAACATTGCTGCTTGGATCTTTAAAAATCTGTGTCTGCTTTTTGTAATACTTATGTTGTTTTCACTTAACCACGAAGGCTTGAACCATTATAAATATTTACAGTATATTTATATAATGGGGTTTCCGGGTCAGTACCTACGTTTCCACCTCCGGTCTCATCTGTACTTAACATCAGGCGTGATTGAGGTGTGTGCTAACCCGTTGTGCATAAAAAAAAAGAAATATACTGTCTATAAAAAAATATATTATTTACGTGATACAAAAAACTTTGTAAATAGTCTCAGTCTGCAAATAAATACTTAACCGTCATCTCGAGTAAGATTGAAACTAATGAAAAATAGGATGGACTAAATGACGTCTCAAACTTTTAAATAATACAAAGTTTCCGACAGCCCGCCAGACAGAAGTTAATTTCAGCATTTCAACTCTCTTAAATTTCTCTCCCGGCTCTGGGCACTGGCTCTTGTACTAGTTTATTTTGAACAACGTCGAAATCGAGTCGAATGAACGACAAAATTGTATTTCGACGGTGGGATTGGGTGTTTGTAAAACACAAAGCAAATTAGAAATCTCATCTCTCTGTCTAACATTTTTTGTTTGATTTGCCAATCTGAACTTAAGCCTATTGAATTTGGCGACATACAAATTTTGAATCTGAATATACCACTAAGTGTGATTCACAATAGGACCAACCTCTCTCTTCTCATGGACATAAGGTTGCAAATCACAGGCGTTTTAGGGTTTATACAGGCGTACGGCCGGCTTTTGTCTGAGACAAGCATTTCTGATTTTCACACATTTACTGTTTGAAATATAAATAATATAAATATAAATATCCTTGGACATACACACAACGCCATCTAGTTCCACATTAAGCAACTATAGGCTTGTGCTGTGGGGTATACATTTTTTATATAAATACGTTAATACATTTTTTTTGTAAATAAATACTTAATATAAATGAAAACATCCATAACTCGGGTATACATGTCCGTATTCATCATACAAACATATGCCCCTAGCGAGATTCGAACTCGCGACCTTTTGGTATAGTGGTCAGAGTTTCTAATCACTACACCAAACAGGTCGTCGTGAAAGTAAGATCTTTTGAAAAATATGATTTTATCTTTTGTAAAACATAAATTTTTCTAATGACATTTATTATATAAGTCTTATATGTAATTCATAGCTTATAGTAGTATACTTACGTAGGTAAGGGATGTTTATTTTTACTTTTGTTAGACAGGCATATTTCTGGAAAATCAGGCATTTTAGGCATCCTACACAGATATCGCTCAATTTTGAAATGGTAAACTCTACGTGGGCATTGTAAAAAGCAACTAAGAGATTATGAGCATAACAGTGTATACTAAACCAGCTCTGGGCATCAGAGTCACTGGTGTGGAGCTCCGACAAAAATCTGAGATCTCCAACCTCCAGCCTAGCGTCGCGAATAGGGCAAATCTTGCTATGGAAAGTAATTTATTTTATTTATAATTTTTTTCATAGTTTTATATATATATATATATATATATATATATTTGTGGTTATTTGTGGCTTGTACATATATACCTATATTGTTTAAAACTCAAGCTTTCTACTGTAAATGTAACGTTCTTTCTTTTATGTTATCTTAAATTGACGTAAAACATTGTTCTTGATTAGTAGCAGTAAACAAGTGATAGCAATAGGTATGTGGTTAATGTAGTTGGTGTTACATTTAGTAATGCTATCGACATAATTGTAGTGTATAATATATAATGTAACAGAGATAAGATAGCCAGTCCCCCAAATGTGTTGGGGTTTCCAGACAGTACGCTTCTATCTTCGACCTCATCTTCACTTAACATCAGGTGTGATTGAGGTCAAGTACGAACCCGTCGTGTGTAAAAAAAACATTGTGTATTAACCCAAATAAATATCAAAAATGCAAATATATGACACTAAATAAATACTTTTTTTTTTCTTGCTATGTCCTCTTAACTGCTGTTGATGTGAAGCACTACTAAAACGTAATGTTTTAGTGAAGAATGTTTAAGGAGAAAGAGGATGAGATTAAATTCTGAAGAAATATTCATGAAGAAGAAGTTGAAGAACTGAATAAAGTAAATACAGAAACAGCGAGTGCTTCAGTGAAAGCACGTGCTTGACTTCTTGTTTATACTCCTAAAGTATTAAGTTTTAGAACTATTATTGTATGAACTGCGTTATACAATTAGTAGGTAACACGCGGCCAACTCCGCACTTACGTAAATATCATCATTTTATGACATTTGCCAGTTCACGTCCGGTCTCCATACCATCACCAAATTTCCCGCGTGTACTCACACCAATTATAATTAAATTAGTTTTAAATACTGATTTGATTTATTTTATTTAATATCTGTTACCATACAATTTAGTGAACAAAACAACAAATGAAAAGTTTTCATAATGTAAACGTGATTGACTGATGATTTTCGGTTTTGACGAAACATTTTCTATTTCATTAAACCTAGCAAATAATAATCGGCAAACAATTCTTTTTATATTTTACTTAGCTAAAGAAATGTCATTGACAAATTTAGTGGCATAGGTATTCACAAATATAAAAATCTGTCTGAAACTAAACGCTTTTTCATCTCATCTTCGATTTGTTATAACTCCACAGAGAGACGAAAGGAGACGTCATAGCGAGACAATAAATTGGCTTTGTTACAAAGCGTGTCAAAAACAAGCAAAAAAAAACTCCAATTCCCAAGTTGATAACAATCAACCACTTAATACTATAGAAGACAAAAGTGGAAAGGAGCCGATTAGTCTACAAAACTTCCCACTTCGAACTAACAAGAAAACTATTAGCAATTATCAGTTGTCGGCGTTTCAATTTACAAGTCTAAAACAAGGCTCCTTGGCAAATACTGAAACAAAGTTGCCGAGACATTCGTTATCTCTTTGTTCCTGAAGACGTAAAGGTTAAAATTCCTCGATATAAAAACGGATGTAGGTAGTTATTACTTGGAGTGATAGCGGTACGGAGTGACGGCTCTGTAATTTCCATTCTTTACATGTTTACCGAGGTATTGTGTGACTTTTGAGTGTACCGTTTTTAGCCACACTAATTGTATGACGGGAAAATTAGTTTTAGTAATGGACTATTTATTTTTTGTTTGTTTGTACGGTAGGCCACAATAGTGCAGGTATCTCAGATAACTGTGGTTATAATTTTAACGAGTTCTTGATGGTTAAGTTTAGTGATACAATATTATAATTTGATTATTTACGGTCATTTTAGTTTTTTTTAAGCACGACGTGTTCGTACTTGACCTCAATTACACCTAATGTTAAGTGAAGATGAGGTCGAAGGTGGAAGCGTACTGACCCGGAAACCCCAACATATTTAGGGGACTGGCTATCTTATCTCTGACAACCGGAACACAACAATGCTATTAACATTGCTGCTTGGCGGCAGATTTAGATAAGATGGTGGTAGCTAGCCAAGCGGACATTTAATATGCCCTACCACCAACCAACCAAATATGTACCCCGCGACCTCCGAATCGTAAACCCCATGTTGTTTACACTGAGCCACGGAGGCGGTTCTTCATGAATGTTACCCTCTCCTAGTAAGAGGGAGGATACATGTTGGTTGGCTAACCGTATCTCTGAGTACGGATTATTACCTACATCATATTAGTTGTTTTCTGAAATTTCCAAATTTTGGGTCAGAAGCTTTTCTACGTTGTTTCTTCCCTCTCACTAAACATTTTACGTAGCGACGGTAGATCTATAAATATTCCATGCTATGTTCTATCAGCAAGTAAAAACCATTGTCAATAAAAAGATTGAATGTTCTAAATGAAATACCTTTTTTTTTTTTTATTAAAGAGGTGGGCAAACGAGCAAGAGGCGCACCTGATGGTAAGTGTCACCGCTGCCCATAACCATCTACGGAAACGGAAGATCCGCAGTGGCGTTGCCGGCCTTTAAGGAAGGAATATGCTCGCTTCTTGAAGGTTCCCAGATCGTATCGGTTCGGAAAGACATCCGCCGGGAGCTTATTCCAAAAAGTAACGATACGTGGAAGGAAATGTCTACTGAACCGCACCGTGGTGGATTTCCAACTGTCTAGGTGGTGTTGGTGGAATTTAAGTTTATGCCTAGTAGTGCGATGATGGAACTCAGCAGCAGGAATCAAACCGAACAATTCCTCGGAACACTCGCCATGGTAAATCCGATAGAAAACAGCAAGAGATGCTACGACCCTTCGTAAGGAAAGCGAATCAAGGCGATTGGTGAGAGCTAGATCATTGATAACGCGAACTGCTCTACGTTGGATGCGATCTAGTGGAAGAAGCTGGTATTTAGGCGCTCCGGCCCAGATATGAGAACAGTATTCCATGTGAGGCCGAACCTGAGCCTTATAAAGCTGCAAGCAGTGCGCAGAGGTGAAATACCGTCTCGCTCTACTCAAAACGCCCAGTTTTTTGGAGGCTGTCTTCGCCTTTTCTTCCAAATGACCACAAAACTGGATGCTGTTGGAAATATCGACGCCGAGGATTCCAATTTTGGAGGAATTAGATAAACGAGTGTTCTCAAATTGAGGGGATACTTCAAAGGGTTTTCTTTTAGTGGTAAACGCGCACACTTATACCTTCTTCATTATATACATTTTAGGTATATTAAGCAACAAAATGTTTTTAAATAGCCGCTTTCGAATTGAAGACCGCTTTGCATACCTAATAGACCTCATAATGGAGTTTACTTGTCACCTCCTTTTTATACCTTGAAGGTGGCTTAATGAAAAACGATTTCGCTGCCAGCGATAAATACTCGTAAGGTACGGAATAATTGATGTTATCTGATAGAATATTGGATTTAATTAAATCTTGATTAAAAAAGGAATTTGAATTTTTACCACTCAGAGAGAGAATTATTAAAAACGAGATATGCTCCGACTTCCGCTAATATTACTTCGTATCTAAATCTGCTGCAAAGGAATTATATATACTTATTACGGATATATTCTTTCTTTTTAAACATTTACAACTAGGTTAGCTTTTCTTTGGTATGGTGCATCTTAGTACCAACTTCCAGTTGATTGCATTCAAAATCGAGAGGTAGATAAAGTAATAACAATAATATGGATTTAAAAAACAAAAGACCCGACTATAAAAAAGGCACTAAAATGACGACTACTAATGGAAGGCGCCATTGTGTATTTTGCGGCCGCCATGTTTGATTTTTTACCATATTCCATAGATTTTTTTGTGCACAACGGGTTAGCACTTGACCTCGATCTGGAAACCCCATGTAATTTGGGGGACTGGCTATCTTATCTCTCACAAACGTAACACAACAATGCTATTATAAAACAATGTTATAATTTTGACGACCTGTTTGGTGTAGTGGTTAGAAACTCTGCTGCTATACCAAAAGGTCGCGGGTTCGAATCCCGTTAGGGACATATGTTTGTTTGATGAATACAGACATGTGTACCCGAGTTATGGATGTTTTTCATTTATATATGTATTTATTTACAAATAAAAATGTATTTGTGTAGTGTATCAACCATTTGATATCCACAACACAAGCCTAGTTGCTTAGCGTGGAACTAGATGACGCTGTCTGTATATGTCCAAGAACATTTTTTTAATTTTTTATTTTATTAAAAAAAATGCTATAATATCATATAACGTCATACACTCCGACATGTTCCCTCTGACGTTCAGAGTGACCGCACGGATCCGCCCCTCCGTAAAGCCGGTAATGATAACCGAAAGTATTTTTGAAGACTTCTCAGACATAGTCTTCAAAAAATACTTTCGGTCTTTGGAAACCACACTCCTGGCTGGTGCTGCAGTAAGTGTGGCAAGTATAGTGATTATTGTGACATTAGGACCAGGACGCTGTGCAGGAGCACAAAGTGGCGGCGCTGGCGGCTTTTGCGTTTAGTGTCAACACATCCTCTTGACTCTGACGTTCAGGGTGACCGCAAGGGTAGGCCCCTTCCTAAAGCTTGTACTGTAGCAATTTAAACTCTTGAGTTGACAAAGTGTCGATCGATCGTGTCGACCTTTAGTCTGTAGCCATTTGACCTGTGGTCGTATCGGGATATATACACGGTACAATATACATTATAATGTTTTTATTAAAAATAATTAAATTTTTCGGTAAGTCATAATATTTGTACTACGGTTTTCGTATATTGTGAATAGACGCTCTTAACAAAGGATCCTTTAACACCCTTTCAGCTTTACGGGTATTTTTTTAACACCGTGTAGGTATATCAAATCAAATCAATAATGCTTTATTTTGTAGGTACACAGGGTACACTTAAAATAGTCAGATTGTACATTTTTAAAGTTACTGCTTGTTCAAAAGGCAATTTTCCCCTGGGAAGAACAAGCAAGAAACTCGAGACTTTGCACTTTTTAATAAAAGGATTTTATATTACAAAAATGCACAATAATATTTCATTATTAATTGTGAAATAGCCTGGTTATGCGAACGAGCTGATTATGCCCATGAATGTTTATCATCTAAATAATCTGATATTTTATAATATCAGTATATACTTTCTCAAACCCTCGAATGCACAAAAACTAACGACTGTAATTAAAATATATGTTTTTTTATGGTACTTGCCCTCAATCACACCTAAGTGAAGATGAGGTCGAAGGTGTACTGACCCGGACACCCCAACA
The DNA here is from genome assembly GCA_949316235.1 of Oegoconia quadripuncta. NCBI lineage: Eukaryota > Metazoa > Arthropoda > Insecta > Lepidoptera > Autostichidae > Oegoconia > Oegoconia quadripuncta. The sequence goes on from OX438746.1 coordinate 16,996,600, forward strand.
CATTTTGGGGACTGTATGACTGTAAATGGAAAATTTAGAACATCTCCAGTAATACTATGCCATTGTCGGGGTGTCATTACTAAGCCGACCAATCAGAGCGAGAATCCTACATCTCGCTAACGAAGTTTTCTTAAAACTTTACATATAGGCAAATGTTGGATCGTGGTCCCCGGCAAATACCAACAGCCCGGTGGAAGATCTTCCCTTTTCCTCCACACTATTCGCAGGGCGAATTTGAAAATTGGAAACCAAAGAAAACTTACCTACCAACTCAGCAATGTTGAAGCAATTTCACTGAATTTTGGGTAAATAGGTTGTGTTATTATTGTGGTAATGCGTTGGTGTGTGTAAGGTGAGTGTAGACTCAATAATTACTTAAATATTAATTAAAAAATTAAACGAGTAGATTAGAAGTAGTGTTGCCGCTCGATAGTTCACTATTGATATCATTTCGATAGTCTATCGATAGTTTAAGCAGAAACAATAGTTTCGATCTCTGTTTTAGTGCAATACTATCGGTTAACAATCAATACTATCGATAGTATCGATCCCTGACGGCGAATAAATTATCGATAGTATCAATAGTATCGACAGTATCGCTTTTCAATATTAAATAAATTATCCATTCTTTATTGCAAATAAACACAAAAGATACAAAGATACAAAGGTGAGCATATCTCTAAGAGAGATCTCTTCCAGCCAACCCTATAAGCGGTTAGAGAGTGTATAACGGGGAATAAAAAAGGGCGTACAACGCAATGGTGATTAAGTAAAAAAAGTCTATAAATAACTGGAGAGCTCTAAATTGGGAAGTTACTCTTTCAAATCCACCCGCAAAAAAAAAAGTATAAATAGTAGTAAGTAACTATCAACACTATCGATAGTTTTGTACAATCGATTGTTACCTTTATTTCAATAGTATCAATTGCATTTACAGTGGCAGGTGGGTAGAACAGTAGAACAGAAAAAGTACTATGGAATTACTAATCGATTGTATAAAACTATCGATAGTATCGCTAGTTTATACAATTTTAGATAGCAATACCTAGTAACCGTCTCCGTGGCTCAATGTAAACAACATTGGGTTTACGATTCGGAGGTCGCGGGTTCGATCCCCAGCGGGGTACATGTTTTAAGTACTCGGTTTGGTTGGTGGTAGGGCATTTTAAATGTCCGCCTGGCTAGCTACCACCATCTTATCTAATTCTGCCGCCAAGCAGCAATGTTAATAGCATTGTTGTGTTCCGGTTGTCAGAGATAAGATAGCCAGTCCCCCAAAATGTGTTGGGGTTTCCGGGTCAGTACGCTTCCACCTTCGACCTCATCTTCACTTAACATCAGGTGTGATTGAGGTCAAGTACCAATCCATTGTGCATAAAAAAAAAAAACAATCGATAGTATTGCTGCATACCGATAGTATGGTACTAATTAAGCGGTCGATACTATCAATTTACGATCGGCGTTTTCCGATTATATCTATCGATAGTAAGACTATCGATATTTCGGCAACACTAATTAGAAGGAGTAAAGTTGTCGAAGACAACCGCAACGGCGCTAGTGCACAAAAAAATATAAATTTTAAGGCATAGGCATCGGGCCTGTCTACTAAGTATCTTCGAAAGGTCTTAACCGATTTTCATCAAACATGGCTAATAATTTGTCGTTTAGTCTTTAATATAAAACAACGTATTTAAATCCGATCACGCATAACTGAGATACATCAGGACAAAAAACAGGAACACACAAACAACACCGTCAAACACATAACACCTCTCGTTTTTCGTCGGGTGTTAAAAATAGAAACTTTCGAGTAAATTTGACAGAAGTCTAGGTTAAAAAGTGTTTACCGGTATAACTAAATACAATTTAAGTTAAAAAGGAAGTAGCGCACTGTAGATGGAATTCATTTTAAAATAATTGAAGTTATTAACTTGTCTCAAGATTTTAGCTCTTGACTCAGCTCCTAATGAAATATTCATCTGCACAGAACTTAACTTGTACTTGCTTTTGGTGAAGTTTGGTTTGCTATGCACTCCTCTCTCTGCTAGAAATTATTTTTAAGATTAATCTGGAGCTCGAACGAATTAAAAGGTGGCTCAAACACGACTGCATTGTGGAATCCTTAAATTCAAAACTGCGTATATTGTCACTCCCATTTTTATGAAATCGCATTTTGATTGCGAAGTATGTTACCACAATAGCAAGAACAGTACATAAGTGCATACCCAGTTTTAGATCAAACTTCTTTACTCATACTCATAATTCTTTATTTCCATAAACTTCAATTAGAGCACTTGGACACGTCAACATACATAAATAGTACAATTCATGACAATTATATAAGGTACCTATTTAAAAATTAACGAAGTTAAGCTGCTGTAAAGGGGCATTGTCAATTCTCTCATAAGCTAAGCTGCTGTATAGAGGTATTGTCAAGTAAATACAATAAAATAATCAAATAACATAATAAATAGCTGCTGTATAGAGGCATTGTCAAACTTATGTATTAATCATTAAATAAAAAAATAAAAATAAAAGCTTATTAAACTAGTTAGCTGCTGTAAAGGGGCATCTTTATAATAAGTTATTGGGCCAGGCATTTTTATCATTAATATAGTCTTGTGTCTTATAATAGGCTTTTCCAATAAGGGTTTTCTTAATTTTATTTTTAAATTGGCGCTCAGTAAACTCCAGTATATTATTTGGAATTTTATTATAAAATCGTATACAGTTTCCCTTTTCTTTTATGCAGAACAGGTTGACCTCAATCAACTTTTTTGGGGAATCTTATCTCAAAACACAACAATGCTATCATAACATTACTGCTTGGCTGCAAACTTTAATAAGACGGCGGTAGCTAGTCAAGCGGATATTTAAAAATACCCTACTAACTAAACTGAGTATTAAGCATATATCTCGCTGGAGATCGAACCTGTGGTCTTCGTTTTGTAAAGCAAGCAACCTATACTGTGAGCACTCGAATGGCTCCCGATTTTCTACATGCCAATTTTATCAATTGTGATTGAGAGTCAAACGAAGTCAACCCCTAAAAGACAAAGTGAGGAATGTTGCATAATCATACCAACCCCTCATATTCAACCCTCGAGTGCCGATATGCTGTCATTCAGACCTGTGATTGGTCTAAGGAAAGCCGTCTCACCGAATCGATTATGCACCTTACCCGCGTCGGATGATTGACGTTTTGTGAGGTATTATACAGACGAGCAAATAAAATATCAGTTCCAAACTCGAGTATATGTCGCAGCGAAAATAAATGAAACAATTACCTAATTTTTTTTTTATGCACGGCGGGTTTGTACTTGACCTCAATCACACCTGATGTTAAGTGAAGATGAGGTCGAAGGTGAAAGCGTAGGTACTGACCCGGAAACCCCAACACATTTGGGGGACTGGCTATCTTATCTCTGACAACCGGAACACAACAATGCTATTAACATTGCTGCTTGGCGGCAGATTTAGATAAGATGGTGGTAGCAAGCCAGGCGGACATTTAAAATGCCCTACCACCAACCAATTGAAAGTAACTGCAATGCTGCAAATATTTTAAGAGAAAATTACTAAGATATGAGGTGACAAGTGCGTTAACTAATTACCTAATTCTTTAATTCGAATCCCGCGAGGGGTAAATGTTTGTGTGATGAATACGAACATTTATTCCCGAGTCATGGATGTTTATATAAATATTTATGTATGTTTATCCGTTATCTAGTATCCATAGCACAAGCTTTGCTTAGTTTGGGACTAGATGATTGGTGTAAGTGAAAAAATAAATAAATTAGGTAATTATGGTCAGCTGTAAAGATTCTAAATAGATGGCATTCATTTTATGTTCCCTTTTAAATCTAATTGAATCTCACTCTCTCCAAGGAACTTATCGTATCACAAACACACTTCTGGAGATATCAATCAAACATATACCCAATACAATATATACATAAAATATCGTCGAAATGAAATAAATTTCTGTTTTCAGAATGACAGGACGTCCTAATTATTATGAAAATACTTGAATAAACTAGAATGTGAGACAAGGTAGAAGAGATCATTTCTGAAAACTCAGTGAAAATAATTTTAGACTGTTCACCACTTTTAGGGGCATAGATTTTATTTATTTTTTATTTATAATTTATTGCTCACGAGTACACATAAAAGTCAAATACATACAACATAGATACAGGACGTACAAAAAGCACTAGCTTATCTCTAAAAAGAGATTTCTTCCAGCAAGACCCTGCAAATGTGAAGGAAAACTGCTTCGATAGGATAGACATACATACGTGCACTGAGAAAGAAATGCACGTGCATAGATATATTTTTATGATGAATACGACCATGTGAACTTAAGTTAGGGATGTCTTTTCATTTATAATAATATACATTCAGTGTACTAAGTATCGGGAATTTGTCAATAAAACAAAAAATACAAATTATTCATCTAAATTTATTTTATCGCCTTCAAAGTAGGCCCCATCGCTTGCAATACAACATCTCCACCGCTTCACCCAGTCTTCCATACATTTTTCATAGGCTATTTGCGGTATGGCCTTTAGCTCATTCAGCGAATTTTCTTTTATGGCTTCTATCGACTCAAAACGTTTTCCTCGAAGTGGTAATTTTAACTTGGGAAATAAAAAAAAGTCAGACGGAGCCATATCAGGTGAATACGGTGCTTGGTCGAGAACTTTTGTTGAATTTTTCGCTAAAAACTCTTTCACTATAATGGCTGTGTGTGATGGTGCATTATCATGGTGCAGCATCCATGAGTTGTGTTGCCACAAATCTGGACGTTTTCGGCGGATACTCTCACGCAAACGCTTCATGACGCCTAAATAATATTCTTTATTAACTGTTTCTCCCTCTGGAAGGAATTCGGAGTGAACCACACCACGGTAGTCAAAAAAAACTGTCAGCATCACCTTGATTTTGGAGCGACTTTGCCGCGGTTTTTTGGGTTTCGGCTCGTTTTCGAGACGCCATTCTGAAGACTGTTGGCTTGTTTGCATGTCGTACTCATAAACCCATGTCTCGTCGCCAGTTATTATACGTTTCATAAAGGTCGGATCCGTAGAAGCTCGGGAAACCATGTCTTCAGCGACATACTTTCGCTGCGCTTTTTGAACAAAATTGAGCTCTTTTGGAACTAGTCGAGCGGCGACGCGTTTCATGCCTAAAATGTCAATGAGAATATTGTGGACGGACTAGCCAACTCTCTCAGACTCATACGTCGATTTTCGAGCACTAGCTTCTTGATTCTGTCGATGTTTTCTTTGGTCGTAGCGGTTGAAGGTCTACCAGAACGAGGCAAGTCTACTACTACTTCTCGGCCTTCTTTAAAAGCCTTATACCATTCATAAGCCCTTGTTTTCGATATACACGATTCGCCGTAGGTATTTCGCAACATTTTTAGTGATTCACCACATGAAATATCATTTGAAACACAAAATTTAAGGCACACTCTTTGTTCAACAATATTTTCCATTGTAAAAATCGCCGAGGACTCAAAACTATGACCAACAAAAAGTGTAGTTTAAAACAAATTAAATGACAGATCCCGCTCAAATTTTTCGCGCTAAATCAGTACAGTGCTACCAACATGCAGTAAAAAAATTAGAACGACCTCTTTTACGCGGGTCTTTTTATTGACATATTCCCGATACTTTTTACACAGAGTAGTACATATTACAGCAAAGAAGTAATATTTGTATAGTAATATCAACTAGCTGGCGAGCATAATACAAGCCTAGTTACTTTGAAACTAGTTGGTGATACTGATATGTGTATGTCAAAGGATCTTTATTTATTCTAACTGAAAACAGTTTCCGGGTCAGTACGCTTCCAACTTCGGCTTCATCTTCACTTAACATCAGGTGTGATTGAGGGCAAGTGCAAACCCGTTGTGCATAAAAAACAGACCTTCAAAATATTATACAAAAAGGCTCGTGGTGGTGGACATCCAAGTGCCAGCACCGAATCGCACTTGCATATAGTGCGTTCACCTCCAGCCAGGAAGGCGACGATCTGTGTCAATGAAATGCCAATACCTCGGATACCGAAGAAAACCTGCAACTATGCGACAGAGTATCCCGTCTGCGTAAACATCAAAGGAATCCGTGGAGGCGGTACTGTATTCCATTCACACCCGGATATTGAGGAGTGACAAGGTGTTAAAGAAATGAAAATTCACCTTTTGAAGGCAACACTTCGATATGTGCAATAAAATTTCAAAAGGGAAATGATTCGGAAATGTTCTTTCGTCGAGGTTAGGACTTTCCAGACTTATTGCTTGTTTATTAACCCTTGATTGAATTTTCAAAGATTCAACTTCCATTTCGTTATTGAGGTTTAACTTTGAGCTTCAGTACAGCTGTCGGGAAATTGCTGGTTAGAGTAGAGGTTTGTGCGCCCTGGTGACAATTTGTTAGCACTTAGCTTCACTTTGAAGATGTGATGAAATTTTTGATAAATCGATTTTGCCGTATGCTGGAAAATTATTGAAATGTGAAAAAATCTAAATTGGGCTGGATTTGAGAATTGGTTGAATATTTACAAAGTGAGATGAGGCCAGCAACATCCTCGGGAGAGAAGTATATTCCACCTTCGACCTCATCTGCACTTAACATCAGGTGTGATTGAGGTCTAGTATGAACCCGTCGTGTATATAAAAAAAACTGGATAGCTTTTTGACCTCAAACACTCCTGATGTTATGTATAAATAATAAATCATTTATTTTTCCAGCCAATAAGGTCCATCTTTGTTAGTACAGTCACCTATAACTACGTTAATAAACAGTGGTAGACATTGAAAATTTAAAATGCCAATTGTGAATTCAAATGTCAATTGAAAAATTAAAACATAAAGAAAAATCAAAATTGAAACATGGAAATTAAATTATATTAATTTGAAATTATTTTGAAAATTGAATTATTATTATAGAAATTGTAGAATTTGTATGTCAAAATTATTATGTAAGTAAAATTCAACTATTGCGTGAGATCTGGGGCACTGGTGAATGCAACGACAACCAGTGCTTCATGAATGGCCCATCCATGCGTCCTGCCACCATAATCAGGAGGCTGTTTCCGCTGGCCCGTGTCCGCCGCACCATGGATGTCGCTCTCTTACGCATAGTAGCGTGAAAGCCGTCCACTCGCGCTTCCGCGAACATCCCCGATGCGCTGCAGAAGCGAGGCAGCCGCAACAGCGTCCTGAATGCATTATTATATTGAACACGAAGTCGAGGCCTGACAACCGCAACAAAAAATTTATATTGCTATTTACAAGATGGTGGGAGCTAGCGAGGCGAATATTTAAAACGCCCTAGCACATCCAAAACAGGCAAATTTATGGCGTTAAATACTATGGAAAGTTCCAGAAACTTTAGCAGCTGATTATGCGATATAGTTACCGACCTAGTTACAAACCTACAAATTCACTTAAGTCAATTCAATTGGGTTCATTTCAATATCAACAAGCGAGTGAGATAGGGTATACATACGCTTACACAGCAGACCGCGGTGCGTCGTGTGTACCTGGTATACTATCTATATATATTGTATAATATTATGTCTGGTGTTTGGTACAAGATATATTAGCACTGTTGTTGTAGATAGTACAATCTACCGCCAAGCAGCAATGTTAGTAGCATTGTTGTGTTCCGGTTTTCAGAGATAAGATAGCCAGTCCTCCGAATGTGTTGGTGTTTCCGGGTCAGTACGCATCCACCTTCGACCTCATCTTCACTTAACATCAGTGTGTGAAGTGCGAGTTTTGTCTCGTTTTTAACTTTACCATCGCGTTCGCGTTTACGCAAAAAGTATCTATGAAAAAAATCGTATTGCAAACTATCCGCTAGAGGCGCTGCACATTTCTTCATACAAATCGTCACGTAAACGTGAACTCGGTAGTAAAGTTAAGTCGAAACAAAATTCATACTCCGCCCTCCGGTGTGATTGAGGTCAAGCAAGTACCAAGCCTTTGTGCATAAAAAAAATGAAAAACAAATAGAGCATCTAATCAAATATAGAATATTGTTAGTATTTTCATGTTTTGTTGTTGGTATGAAATTAAATATTTCTCATTTTCGTTTTCAGTTGTAAAATCGCTTCCGCCTATATTTTCATCCATTGCCGATTTGACAGGTAGTGTTTCTCGTACAGGCGCCTCCAATAATTTTATGCATGAAATTTGCTTTACGCGGAGATGTATTTAGCCTAAAGAGCCATCAGGGATTCACGGGGTTGCGTAGTCAACTAGATTTAATATTTGTACCGCCGTCACCTTGCCTTAAGCCGGCTACTGATTTCTTAAGGGTTTGTCGCGGGTTTAATTTTCACCCGCGATGGAACAGAGAAGGCATGAAGTATGAGGTAAAAGGTTATGCGTGTTCAAACTTTGAGCATTTATTTTATTGTACGGTATAGGATATCATTTATTGATACACAATACATAACATCGCGATCTTTATCTCAAATGGGGTGTTCAGAGATATCGATATATTAGCGTTTGGGTGCTCCAAAATTTTAAAAGTTTGCTTGAAACAATTACTATGGTTCACCTTCCGAAATATTCGGAAACCTACATAGATGTTTTTGGTGGAAAGTTTCAAAATCGCATTTTATGACTCTCACTGGAAGAGATCTTTTGTAATAATTAATAAAGCGGCGGGTCAGTGACCTCATTCGCACTACACACAAACCTTTACAGGTTTTCGTAGGCGTCTTATAGTGAAGATTGTTCAAATAATGTTTTATAGATAAATAAATAAAAAAAAAGGACGTGTTGGTTCTATTATTTCACGTTCCGAAGCCACACAGCACGCAGTATTTACACAATATTCAACAGCATTCAACCTGCAGAGTATGCAACAAAGAAAGGAAATTAATGAAGCACCTTCCGTGTGACTGCGGTGTCATGGCCGCAAGGCGTTTGCGTCATCTGGCATCATGTGACAGCCATTCGAGTGTATAATAGGATACCGCTTGAAATTAAAGGTATGAACCTCAATTCAAAAAAACTTTAAAGATTTGCCTGATAAAGAACGTATTTTATAGTCTTAAGGAATTTTATTCTAAAAGAGCACCATTGACATAATTATTATTAATACTTTGACATTTTTATATTTTTATAGCAATGCAAATGTTAGATTTTATAATATTATATTTAATTTTAGTTCTTAATTTAAATTATATATGCATGAAAATTAATATTGTACGCCTGTTAGAGGTAAGGACTGTCGAACCAATGCAACAATATTGTAATATCACCCATGTACCACAGTTCTACAATAAATTTATTCTGATTCTGATTCTGGCTAAGGTACATCGCGAACCTAGTGAATACATGCCCTTTCCACTAACTTGTATCATAGGACTCATGGAGTCTATAAGGTGGCTATAGGTGAGAGTGAAAGCAGGGGAAGTGCACCAAATATCCCGTTTGTGTCGAAGTGCCTTTGGGCATATGTCTAACCCCACGGCAAATCAATCAATCAAAATATTTTATTTCATAGGATAAAATTATCACTTGAAAACGTCACTATTAATATTACATTATAGTTTAAATTTACTGCTCATTCACAAAGCTGACTCCCCAGAGAAGAACGAGCAAGAAACTCTAGGGTTGCTCTTTTAAACAGATTATAGGTTGCGATTTGATAATTATATGAATAATAAGACAGCTATGTCCATGCTTGCTTTCAAGTAGTCAGTGATTTTATAATAGCCTTTTGTTAATAATTTCTGTTTTATGATTGCTTTAAATTTATTTAAAGGCATATTTTGAATGTCTACTGGAACCTTATTATAAAAGCGTATTTAGATAACTGGTTCTTATTCCTCGTATTAACATTGTGCCTATCACTATTTTTAGCGAATAAGGTTATATTTTTTTTTGCATATAACAAATTCTCATAAATGTATTGAGATGCCATTGTTAAGATATTAATTTCCTTAAACTTATCTTTAAGAGACTCTCTAGGTCCTAATTTATAAATGGCACGAATAGCACGCTTCTGCAGAACAAAAATCATATGTATGTCAGCAGCGTTTCCCCACAACAATATGCCATATGACATCAAACTGTGGAAATAGTTAAGTAAACCAGTCTTGCGGTATGAACGTCTGTTAAATTTCTGATTTTTTTGACTGCATACGCAGCAGAAGCAAGCTTTTTCGCTAGTTTCTCAATATGAGGCCCCCACTGAAGCTTAGCATCCAATGTCAGTCCTAAAAAGACAGTAGTGTCTACAAGGTCCAATTTTTCACCTCGTACAAATATGTCAATAGGCATTTGATTAAATATAAGATAGAATAGAACCACATTGCACATGTTAAATAAAATGTGGTGACGTTAGTCTTTTGGTTAGTAAGTGTTTTTGTGTAATAACTATTTCCAAGTAAATTTTAAAACTGTTTGTGAACCTAAATAAACTAATTAAAAATATACTGGAAATAATAATGAGGCCTATTACAGCTGTCAGTACATCCACGCTACTTCTTCATCAATTCAAAATTCTTCTTTCAAAAACATGCTACACAAATATTTTTAAAAATAATTAGACTAAAAACACAAGTGCAGTGATATGTATATCATCTTAAACCTGCTAGTGTATTATTAATAATAATAATTTAAAAGCCACAAAATGGAAATCATCTGAGCAAAAAGAAACGGCGCAAGAAACCCACAGGACCATTGTCCTGTTCTTTTTTTTGTATAACCATAACTCTTAACATGTTCCGGGACACATCACGCCTCTATAGAGGTAATAACAATAAACTTCTATTTTGTCTGGTGATGTGTCCCGGAACGGATTAAGGGAATAACAATTTTAGACCAAAATACCTGAAAACTAGTCCTAGTAAATGAAACTTCGTAAAAGAGGTCAACTGTCGAATCCAAATAGGCTGGGCAGCGTTTGGGAAGCTACGTACAAGTAATATTTCCTCGTCCCAAATACCGCAATGTCTCAAGATGAAAGTTTTCGATGAGTGTGTGGTGCCAGTGATGACATATGGAACTGACACGTGATCTCTTACTATGGGTCTCATAAGAAGGCTCAAGGTCGCGCAAAGGGCAATAGAAAGAGCTATGCTCTTGGTCTCCCTGCGGGTTCGAATCAGAAACAAAGAGATCCGCAGGAGAACCAAGGTGAACTATATAGTCTAAAGAATAGAAGGTAGCGCCGACGGCCGTTGGGGTGGAAAGCTTCTCGAGTGGCGACCAAGCACCGAAAAACGATCGTGGGCAGACGCCCCACGAGGTGGACGCACGATTTGGTAAAGATCGCGGGAAGCCACTGGATGCGGGCAGAGCAGGACTGATCATTGTGAAGATCTTTGGGGGAGGCCTTTGTCCAGCAGTGGACGTATTTCGGCTGATATGATGATGATAACTATTTACAGAACCAGAAAATTTGACAATATTTTGTATTTTGCGGATGCCATGTTGGATTTCCAAGACAACCAACTAAGACGTTTTGCACTTCAATATCACAGGACGTAACATACAAATCTCCATACAGACATACACCCGAAACACATTACCCTCCTTTTTGAGGCAATCGGATAAAAAGGTTTTACATTATACTATGTATATATATTCTGTGGTTATACTACTTCGATCCGTCCATATTATGTATAAAACATCTTCCTGAGTCGAGTCGATACAAAATGGCGGCGTTACGAGCCTGCCCGCTCGGATAAGGGGGAATTTTTTTTTAGTTTTGGATACGGATCCTTAAAAAAAACTAAAGTAATCACGGCTGAATTTAGGCCAGGGCCTAGATAGTCAAAGAGTCCGTCGGCCTACAGGCTTTAATGTGCGCCCCATGCAAATCCAAGCGCGCTGATTTGCATCCCTGTATCCGTGTTTCAATGTATACAGCGGAATCGTCCGTTATGTAGATGACAATTTGGAAACTTAGTAAATGGATTACGCGTACATGTAACCCATGGCATGTCTATGGACTGATTCTCTCAGCCCATAAACAACCCACTGCAGAGATATCCCGCGTATAATGAGGGAGTTTGGGCCATAGTCACAGATTACTAATAAGTTACTAAAGTAACCATAGTCCACGACGGTGGCCCAAAACGCCAATTTCATAGGTAAGGACCTAATACATACACTTTAAATACATAACCCTCCTTTTTGGGGCTGTCTGGTAAAAAGTTGTTTCTTTGGGAAAGTTCTGTGTAATCATGAGTAAATGCATATCCTTTGGTATTAACGACTCATTTAAAGTCACTCCATATAGGTCCGAATGTTATGAAAACACATCGCATCATCGCGAGGGATTATTTCAGCTGCACCCATCTATGTGGAGACTGCGTTATGAAGTCGGGCGACGATGAATACTAATTCCTAAACCCTCCACAACACACGTGCAGCCCGCCATTAGGTGTATAGTTTTGTGGTACAAAGTACAAGCTTTAATGGTAAGTGTGCGGACGTGTCTATTCTGTGTTTACAATGTTCTAGACATGTGAGGGGGACATTTTACTGCATTTCAGGAGACAAACAAAATGTACATTTCTTAAATTTAAACCCCCGATGCAAAAAGAGGGTTGTTATATGTCTCAGTCTTGGGATAGTTTTATTAGTAGGAGCCTTCTTTAATATCTTCTTGGAATAACTGTACAACTTATATTTATATTTATGTGTGTGTGTGTGGAAAATAAATGGTATTAATACGTTTGTAGCTTATGTCTGCCTCTGTGTGTCTGTCTGTGACATGACCGTGAAACGGCTGAACTGATTTGAAAGTGGTTTTTTATTTTCGACATCTGGTTGTTGCCAGGTGGTTCTTAGCCATGTTTGAGATTTCGCTTTTAACTAGTGTATATAATTGGATGATATAATTATTGCTTCTATCGAGGGTTTTCGTTAACTTATAGTTATGGTTGATGATTCGTTCATAGTGGGAAAGGCTGGTTTGTCTCTTTTAGGCGGCGCGTACGCAAAATAGTGTCGGAGACTTAGACCAAAATAAATAGATTTAGGTATTGTTCGAAGAGGCCGAGGCACAAGCGCATGTTGGCGAACGGGCGCACAATAAGCGTCCAAAATGGCGCAGAACCGGGGTGGATCCAGTCAGGGTCTGATAATGTGAAGTGTGTGTGACCAGGTCTCTTACAACCACATGCCCCCATGTTTTCTTTTTTTTATATTCATTTGTCATTAATTATACTTACATTATTTGATGATGTCACATGATGAGATGGTTAATTTTTGCGATGAAAACGACTTTAGGAAGATGACCACGTTCTGAAGGGTGCACAGTTGAATTAAAATACTCAGTTTATTTGCTAGAAACATGTACCGACCTAAACCCCATAAGACTATAAAATTATCTAAGTAAACAAACCGTATTTAATAATAATATTAGTAAATATTTCGGACACTTACACCAATAATCTAGTCCCAAACTAACCAAAGCTTGTACTATAGATACTAAATAACGGATAAACATACATAAATATATAAACATCCAAGACTCGGGAATAAATGTTCGTATCCATCACACAAACATTTACTTTGTATTCGAATTCGATTCGAACTCGCAACCGTTGGTTTCGCTGATAGGGTCACTATCCACTACACCAATCGGTCGTCGGCTAAAGCTCGGCTAAACACATTTCCATCAAATACGAGCCATCTCATAATCACCCACTTTCAAATTATGTCAGCTGATTTAGCGCTATTATGCCACAGACGTACAGACACGAAGTCATACACCTTTCTTTACATCATCAAATAAATTCAACGCGCATTCGATAAATTACGCCATCACCAAATAACCGTATTGTATTAGCATGATTGCCTTGGTTATTAGAATTTGTTTAGGGCACGCCTCGTTACGGCGCGTAGTCGACGACGGCGGATGAATATTCCATTGATATTTGCTTGGCAAAAATAAATACGGTCCCCGAGTTATACAGCCTGCAGCTTATTGTTTTAGATTCGAGGAATGTCATATGTAAGATAGAGAAAGCTGGGTAATATTTCAATTGTAATACCACCTCCTTGACGTAAGTAAGAAAATGACGTAGATCTTCCAGGACCGGTAGAATTGGGTAATGACGACGTGAATGCTTTAGCATCTCTTCATTTAAGAACTCTTTTCCGTGGCTCAATGTAAACAACATAAGGTTCACGAATCGGTGGTCGCGGGTTCGATCCTCAGTGATCGATTCGATCTTCATCTTTTTTTTTATTTTTTATTTATGCACGACGGGTTCGTACTTGACCTCAATCACACCTGATGATAAGTGAAGATGAGGTCGAAGGTGGAAGCGTACTGACCCGGAAACCCCAACACACCCCAATGCATTGCATTGTATTGTATTGCAAATATACTTTGTATTGCATTGTATTGTATTATATTGGTGGTTTGTATCAGATTCTTGACCACCTGATGGCATTTTAAAGCCGCCCCTATAGGGTAGGCCACAGACTTCTGCCTTCAATTGAAAAAAACCGGGGAAAGTTGCCCTCTGAAGCAAGTAAACATCATGATAAAAAATTTTGAAAGAGCCCAGTAGTTAACTTTTTGTTTATTAAGAAAACCGATATAACTATTGTTAGATTATTTAGTTGTTGTTTAATAATATTTTATAAAAATTAATAACAAAATATGGGTTGTATGTAAAAAGGTCGAGAAAAATGGTTAATTTGGGATTGTCACGAGAGTAACAGTTTTGTAAATCGTCGTAATTTCTAATATAACCTAGGAGAAAGGTAAGTTCCGTGTTTTATTTGGCGATACTTCTTTCACTATATACCGAGCATGTATGAACAACCTAATGAGAGTGAATGAAGCGAAAGAAATGTGTTAGGATCGTAGCAAGAGCCTGTGGTCTCTGCCAGCCCCTACGGGACACAGGCGTGACATTATGTATGTAGAAGTAGATTTTGGGGTGTGCTAAAGGAAATACCACGATTTACTTGCAAATTCACTTTTTAATCCGTATTTAACATTTTTAACCGTTTTAATTCCAAAAACCATCCTACGTCTAACGTTCCTCCGATCGATCTCCCTTCCCTTTTTCTCCCTTCCAACTGTCTCTCTCACACACTTAATAAACAGATTTGGATACACAATGAAGCTTAAAATTCCTACAACTCGGCCATTCTGCTTAAAGTCTGACCACAGGCTTCTACTACAACAAATTTCTATTAATAAAATAAAACTGAATTTTATACTTAAAACAAAATACAATGTTACTACTCCTAGTCTTATACTATCACTAGCTTCTACTAAAACAAAAACTAAAACAACTAGGTTTCAATTTAATAACCAAAATAAAACTGAACTTTATATAAAAAAAACATAGTTACACTTCACATAATACTCTCAAACAAAAAGATATTACTTCTTTAGGTAACACATATAAAAAATGCTATAATCGCTAAATCCAACAAAATTTAAACTTTAGAACAAAATCTAAACTTCAAACAAAACCTAAACTTCAAACAAAACCTAAACTCTTAACAAAATGTAAGTCTTATACAAAATCTAAACATTAGAAAATCCTATTTCTATTGACAAAGAACATGTACTATTCTTACTCTTAATTATTATTACCACTTACTTATTTTCAGATTAAGGCTATACATAATCTCTATATTGAAAACAGTATCTCCATTTAATACATTAGTAGGTATTTAGTGACTTTCTCTTATGTGACATTTATTACATAAATCTACCTAATAGTAGCACCTTAAAATTAACACATTAACCTAACACAAATCCATTTAGTTAAAACAATTTTTTAACATTATTACAATTTGGTAAGTACATCATTCTACAATTATGTAACACACAGGTAGGTATGCACTTTTCTTTTTCAGCTATATTCAACAATGTGAAATCATGAAATTGTATGACAACAAGCTGACACCGGTAAGTACATTGGTAAGTATTACACATAGATACACATATACGCTATCAGACGTCATAATCAGTAAGTCATAAATGGTAGGTATGTTTAGGGATAGAGCCACCATACAACTAACTGTTATTTAGGCACAGGCTTACAATTTGTTCAGTCAGGGCCAGCGTTTCATAAAATCAACTCCAGTGGTGGTCTTTTTTGGCCCTTCCTTACCGTTGTTTATCTTCTCCACATGGTACCTGTCCTTCCCCATCTTCATAGTAACCCTGTATGGCCCTAGGTATTTAGGTTTCAATTTCAGGCAGTTCCCAAACTGCGTCCGCTGAATAGCTACCACATCACCTGTCTCATACTGTTGAGCGACTTTCCTTTTTTGATTAAACATCCTCCTATTTTCCTCTTGTACCTTTAGTATTTGCAGCTTGGCTTCTCTTCTGAGATCTTCTCTTTTTTCTATGTAATTTTGTCTATCCTCTTCTTCCAAGCAGTCTATTATTCTCACATCTTCCTTTTGTCTTAACTTTGTTCCTATCAATAATTCAAATGGTGAAGCATTGATTGATCTTTGGTATGTACTATTTATAGCTCTTTGGACTTTACTCACATATTTGTACCAATGAGTAGGTTCCTGTATACACATCTTTGCTAAAACTGCGATAATTACTCGATTCATGCGCTCCACTTGGCCATTTCCTCTAGGTATTCCTGTAGTAATTGTATGATGCTCTATACCTTCTTCTTGACAATATTCTTTAAATTCACTTGCTGTGAAAGCTGTACCCTTATCTGTGATAATTCTGCATGGATTTCCAAAGTCCTTTTGGTGTATCTTTAATTTCTCTACAGTCTCCTTTGCTGTCACTGTCTTTGTTGGGAAAATCCACACAAACTTAGTGTAGGCATCAATAACTGTCAGTATATAATTATATAACTTCTTAGTGGCATCTAACGGTCCTAAGTGATCACAATGCAAAGTTTCTAGTGGCACTGTTCCCTTATCGATTGGATGAAGGAACCCCTCCTGTTTGCCCTGCTTACGGCTGGCTAGTATGCATGGCACACAACTTGCTATCACCCTTTCTATTTTCCTATCCATTTGCCTAATGTAATAGTCCTTTTCTATTAAATCTTTTGTCTTCTTCTTGCCAAAATGTCCCACATCATGGGCTTTCTTAATGATTTCCGTCTCCATTGATTCTGGTACAACCAAATTATTTTCTTTACCTTTGTAAATAATTTCATTTTCTAAATAATAGTCTTCATAGTCTCTCTCTCTTAATATTTGCTTAATACTTTTTAAACTTTCATCCTCTTCCTGTGCTCTTTTTATTCTAGCATGTAATTCAGACTGTATTACAAATACATTTCTACTCAAAGAGTCGACATGACTCATCTTCTTCCCAGCTCGGTGTACCACCTTGTAGTCAAAATCCTGTAGGTACATGACCCATCTCGCCACTTTGGCTGAAATGTCTTTTTTAAATAATGTCTTCTGTAATGCTTCACAATCAGTAACAATGGTAAAATTGATCCCAATTAGATACTTCCTAAATTTTTTGACAGACTCTATAACGGCTAATGCTTCCAGTTCATAGCTACTATGCTTCTGTTCTGTGTCATTAGTTTTCCTACTGAAGTAGTACACAGGATGCCACTTGCCGTCCTCTGCATCCTCCTGCATTAAAATTCCTGCATAACCATACATACACGCATCGGTATGAAGCTCAGTTTTCCGTTCAATATCAAATATGCGTAGAACAGGTTCACTACTCAGTTTATTTTTCAAAATTTCAAAAGCTAGTCTTTGTTCATCACCAAAATAAAAATCTACACCTTGTTTCAACAAATCGGTCAATGGCTTAGCGATCAGAGCATAATCGTGTATAAATTTCCTAAAATATGATGTCAAACCTGTAAAACTGTGAACTTCTTTTATATTCTTCGGCTCAGGAAAGTTACGGACAGCCCTTGTCTTTTCTGGTGATGGACTTACAGTCCTGTTCGTCACAACATGTCCAAGATACTCAACAGAACGTTGTAGTAACTGTGTCTTCTTCCAGTTGATTTTCAACCCATATTCTGATGCCACATGCAAAACCTCCTCTAGTCTCTCTACAGCCATATCTTCGGTTAACGCTGGAATAATAAGGTCATCGATAAAAATTAATACAATCCCCCTAGCAATCAGATCTCTAAAAATACTCGTTATGAACCTCATGAAGTACTTAGGGCATATTGACAGACCAAAAGGGGCTCTTAAAAACTCATACTGACCCTCCGGGCTGTATGTCACAAATGCTGTATACTTCACAGACCCTTCCTCAATAGGGAGATGCATAAAACCATTTTTTAAGTCTAACGTACTGAATACCCGAGCCTGACACAACTTATCAATATGGTCATCAATGATAGGCAAAGGATATTCATCTTTGATCATCTTTTGATTAATTTTCCTATAATCAACACAAATCCTAGTTGAGCCGTCTTTTTTCCGCACTAGAACGAGTGGACTAGCATATTCGGAGAAACTAGGCCGAATTATGCCGTCCTTCAGCCACTCATCAACCTGCTTCTTCACTATGTCTTCCTCTTTTATTGCTATTCGGCGTGGTCTGGATGTTACCGGTACCTCATCTTTTAATATGATTTTAAGCTTGATAGGAGACTCCTTACACTTACGAGGTGAGTAACTACCTACCAGCTTCCTTACTGCTTCCTCTTTTGGACAAGAATAAATCTCTGGGGAATCATAGGCTAAATTAATATTTAATAAATCATACCTGTCTCCTGGCTGTACAAATTGGCATTGTCCTTTGTTTACAAGTACCACTGCCCTGTTTAGCAGCTCGTTACCAATTATGACGTCGTATGGTATATCTACTTTACCTATAATGTAAAACAAACTTTCATAAACAAGACCGTCGATGCTAACGTTACATAAAAAGCTACCTAAAGTAAACACTTTCTTCTGACCGAGACCGGTCAGTGCCACTTTTACGCTCTTATCACACTTGTTAAGACCAATCCTACAAAAACACTCATCTGTTATTAGATTTACCTCGCAACCCGTGTCAATTAATGCGTTCAATGTAAAACTATTAATTGTAACAACTTTTAATCCAGAACTTTCTTTGCGATTTACGTTCAACGCCTCCATTGTTGAATCTTCTTTTTCCACCGAAAAACATGGCCGCTGGGCGCTGCTGGCGTGTGATTGGTCCTCTTGTGACAAATGAGGGCAATCTGTCACCTCTTCTTGTTCGGATACACTCTCCTGACCGTCGTCTATGGCGTTTGCGTTCCGTTCCATGAACATTGAAAGTCGCTTCGGTGACTTACATTCAAAGGATTTGTGTCCGAATGCGTTGCAACGGAAACATTTCGTACCTTTGTCCTTGTGAGGGCACTTTGATGACTCATGACTTTTTTCACCGCAGTTAAAACAGTTTAGAGTCTTGCGTTTATCTTCATTTCTCGTAGGCTGACCACTCGACGATTGATGATGACGTGAATCCTTCATTTTCGATTTAATGGCTTCGTATATTTTCAGCTTTTCTTTCAGATCCGGATACGTCTTAATTCCATATAACATCATTTTATTACTCTCTAAATCGGGTATTCCGTCGATTATGTACTTTATGGCCACATAATCGGGCATCTTTCCTCTTTTACCCAATTCTTTCATACAAAGCAGGTAGTCCATACAACTTTCTTCCTTCTTTTTCTTTCTGGCACACATCATTTCATGAATTTGTTTCGAGTCTATCGCATCTGGAAATTCTTTTATGATATCGTTTTTAAGCTCAGCCCACGTTTGGTACGGTTTCTCCGACTTAAGCCATAATTGCGCGGTGCCAATTAAAGATCGCCTGGCCACTAATAGTGTTTGTAGCGGCGTCCACTCGAAGATAGTTGCATTATCGTCTACTTCCTGAATCCACCGTGACGCTGGATAAGTGCTGTCTTGCCCACTGTACTTAGGTACAAGATCAGCCGTCATGTGCAATAAAGAACCCTGTGGTTTTTGTACGTACTCGCCTTCGGGATCCGGCTGTCGACTGCCTCGTCGTTCTTTATCTTTAGGCATCGTGATGTCGTCGTGTTCGTCGTCTGGCGCAGAGAAAAATTCGTCGTCTGTCGTCGTAGTAGTCGTCGTCGTCGTAGTAGTCGTCGTCGTCGTTGTCGTCGTCGTCCTAAAATTCCGCTGCGCCGCAAGATGAGATTATCCTAACCTCACTTTTACCGTTACACGTTGGCGGGTACTGTACACTCGTACCTATATCGCGCACTAAAATTAGCACAATCCCGGACGAGCCCCCATTTGTAGAAGTAGATTTTGGGGTGTGCTAAAGGAAATACCACGATTTACTTGCAAATTCACTTTTTAATCCGTATTTAACATTTTTAACCGTTTTAATTCCAAAAACCATCCTACGTCTAACGTTCCTCCGATCGATCTCCCTTCCCTTTTTCTCCCTTCCAACTGTCTCTCTCACACACTTAATAAACAGATTTGGATACACAATGAAGCTTAAAATTCCTACATGTATGTATGTATTATCTATTGAACTGGCTCCACATTCGTTAACGAATACTTTTGCGAAGCGTCTCTAATTATACCAGAGAGTTGTGGGTAAATTTTCAAGTCAACAGCTACACCATTTTCACAACAAATCACCAAAACGGTCGAATATTTTTTCCCCAATTACCCACATTACGGAAAAGTCTCGATACGGACGATTGAAACCGTAACCGGTAGGTACATGGAACCTCCATTATCCGTCGTGGTTAGGGCTGGGTAACGGCGAGTGAGCGAAGAAATTGAGCTAGATCATTATCTTCTTAGACTGCTAACCTATGTAAGATATAACCATCTATACTGTAAATTGTAATCAAAAAGATAAAAGGGGTTGAAAGCCTTGAAAGAGGTTTTAACCGCCTCCGTGGCTCAATGTAAACAACATTGGGTTTACGTTTCGGAGGTCGCGGGTTTGATCCCCAGCGGGGTGCATATTTAGTACTCGGTTTGGATGGTGGTAGGTCATATTAAATGTCCGCCTGGCTAGCTACCACCATCTTATCTAAATTTGTCGCCAAACGGCATTGTTGTGTTCCGGTTGTCAGAGATAAGATAGCCAGTCCCCCAAATAAGATGGGGTTTTCGGGTCAGTACGCTACCACCTTCGGCCTCATCTTCACTTAACATCAGGTGTGATTGAGGTCAAGTGCTAACTCGTTGTGGATAAAAAAAAGAGCGAGCCTATAACTTTCATTCTCTAGAAGAAGAGCTATTTGCTCTTCATATAATGACTGAGAAATATAACACCAGTACTGAAAAAGATATATTTCACTCTTTTCTGAACAGAACTAAATTAAATCTCCATTACTAGTTGTGGTATCCTCGCATTATAACGAGGATCCTAACCGTCAAATAATTTTATTTTTAACTCGGCTTGGTAAAAAACGGGTAAGTTTAAATGGGAAAAGTTGGGAATGAAAAGATCCCATCATTATGGCACGATTTGATACAAAGAAACTTGAGATGGAAACGGGAGACGGAAAAAATTCTGTTTTAATTAATGGAATGTGTTAGTAGGCGCGAAGCACTCGTGGTGCCGTCGCATTCGCTATTCGTTTTAGATTAGCGAAGTTAAGCATTATCTGGTGTAGTCCATCGATGGGTGACCACTATTGGCATTTTATTGCGAGTGTACGGCGGTTAGGGGTTGTCTTAGGGCGTTTAGCGCCCGTTAGCCGCCAGCAGGTAGGTAGTACAGGAAAAGAATACCAATTTGCTTTGGATATAGTGGGTTTATTGTACATTCAGCTCACTCCCCTGCACCCCTTGGCAAATCTCCCCGTACGGTCACTGGCCTGAAGGTCTTGGAGCTGCAGTGGACGTAGCCCTCGAGTCCTCGCGTAGACGACGACGAGGTCAAGGCTGGATGAACGGTTTCGGGGGAGGGTAGATCTACCCCGAAGGTCTCCCAGGTGCAGACCTGGATGTCGACGCCGACAGGTAGTCACTTAGGACCTTGATCCCTAGAGGGATCTTCCGTAGTTTATACTCTAATTAGATATCGTCTTAGAAACGTCATCGCAACCGGACAGATTAGCGTTCCGCAATGCCGTGGTGAGACCCTTTTTAAATAAAATAATCATTTGGGGGTTCCGTAGGAAATTTTATTATAAAGTTGATCTGTAGTTGTTATTTTAAATTTCAATATAATAATTATGTGTAGTATGTGAATAATCTGTAATTTAAAGGTAAAAGCGTAACGGCGCTAGACGCAACGTTACAAGTGTTTCCATATCCACAAACTCTAACACCTCTTGCAGCTGATTGGCTATAACTTGTATGCGATTTATTGGCATCCAATCAGCTGCGAGAAATGAAGCGTTAGTGTTTTATGTTGTAAAAACTGTAGACAGTTTGCGTGTAGGTAGGTGGTAGGGCATTTTAAATGTCCGCCTGGCTGGCTGCCCCCAAACAGCAAGGTTAATAGTAAGCACTGTTGTGTTCCAGTTGTGAGAGATAAGATAGCTAGTTCCCCAATTAAGATGACGTTTTTGGCTTCCGGGTCAGTACGCTTTCACCTTCGGCCTCATCTTCAGTTAACAACAGATGTGATTGAGGTATTGGGCGCTAAGGAATCCTTGCAACGAAGTTAGTGGACTGGCGGTATATCGAAGTGTTGAGATGCCATAACGGCCCGACAAGACTCACCAAATACAAAGTAGCCAAACAAGACGCATCCAACTGCACAAAGGAGTGAGGATAGTAGGATGTCATATTCCTGAAATTGTTCACAAATGCGTTGGAGGGTCTCTTTATGACACTAGACTAGTATAGAAATTTCCACCCCATCATCCTTATCACCTTTCTGCCCTTATCCCACTCTAGGTTGAGTTGGCACATCATGGTTTCTTCTTACAGACTCCTCTATCAGCCATCATCTCCGTACTCACCCCTATCATACATTTATCATGCCTCACGCAACCCACACCTTCTTGAGAAGATCTAAGATCTCTGTATCGGTCCACATTCATACTTAAGAATAAGAATAAGAAAACTTTATTTGATCCATTTAGCGATACATATACAATACATTTAGTTGTTACCTATGTACTATAAAACACAACATAGAAATGTGGAACTTAATATAAGTAGGTATGCATTGGCTAGTTTTCGGTGTCGCAAAGTAGTAGTAGTAATCAGGTCCCCATCTCAGCACTCGTCTCGTTACGTGCCTTTCATCCCTTATCATAAGGTGCCCAAACCATGCTAACTTATTATTAGAAATCCCCTCCCCATAAATTTCGAAAAAATAATAAATTAATATTCACACTGGGGATAGAACTGGGTACTAAATCACGTAAATCAACGCGTACCCCAACTACGCCACCAAGCCTATGCAATCAGACGTCTAAATAATGATCCAGTTTCAGCAAGCAAGTTCTGTGGTGAATTAATCAGGAGCCGCTGAGTCAACGCAGGTTAATTGGTGCACGTCCCTTGACAATCGGACTCATCAAAGTGGCCAAATAGAGCGAAATGGCCAAATGGCCTGACGCTGCTTGTTTCTGCAATGCTATGATGATTGAATAATGTTGCATAATAATCTGGGATTACTTGGTGCTATCACTACTACTGCTGTAGAATTTTTTTGGGGGGAAAGAATAAATGGTATGTACAATTTTATACAAATACACTTTATTGCACAACAGAAAAGAAAATACAGTTTCAGAAAAGTGGCAAGAATATAATGTACAATTTGGCGACCTTATCACTAAAAGCGATCTCTTCCAGGCAATCTTTGGGTATAAGGACAGTACATTTGAAATAGGTATAGGTTGCGCGGTATTAAATAGGGATGCAAATACAAACTACGTGAATAAATTTCATATATTTACATACACATACATAGATCAATAGACAAATATACCTACTTAAACATAACATCTATAAAATAGCAACAAAATACAAACGTAAATATATAGGTGTACTAAATAAATAATTATTGATATATAAAATAATAATTTATATTGTTTTGTATTTACTGCTTCTTCTTAAAATACAAGAGCAATCTTAGTTTAAGGAGCAGGGCCCATTAATTGTGCTTAAGTATATTTATTATGTACGTACATCCTAATTCGCTAATTCACTACTTGTAACTTAACTTAAGTTTAAGTCAATAAACTTTTTTATTATTATTTAATTGATTGAAATTAGTTTATTACAGCGTGGTTTCGGCACGTAATAAAAATCGAGCCAATCAACCTATTTCTTCCCGTGCGTGTCGTAAAAGGAGACTATGGGACTTTCCACAAAAAACATCTATAAATTTGCACGTTTTAACGGCGATAGGCTCCCACTCTATTACCTTTATCCCAAACAGAGTAGTCAGAAATATCCCAAACAGTGTTTGGGTGTTCGAAACATTGAGGATTTAATGCTTGAAATCTTCCACGGTTCACTTTAAGAAATATTCAGAAATGCACACATGACAGTGAGCACATCGCAGTAAAAACGTGTAAATTTATTGATGTTTTTTGGTGGAAAGGCCTATAATTTCCTTTTAGGACACCCACGGGAAGAGACGGGTTGGTTCTATTCATTTTACGTATCTACGGTTTTCTTTATTAAAGACTAAACGAGTGGACAGGTTATTAGCCATGTTTGATGAAAATCGGTTAAGCTGTTTGGATAGAAAGAAAGAAAGAAAGAAAGAAAAACATTTATTCAGCTTACAATGGTCATGTACATGAAAATTTTTTTGAGAAATTTAAACTAAATCATAATAATGCAAGCTGACATAGGTTCCAGCTCAGCATAATGCTGTGGCAAGAACCATATAATACCGAGTGTATTAATTCTGTGCCACAGCGCTGATTTTCAGCTGGCACCTTTGTAGGAGGTTAGGCGCTCATAGAATAATTTAAAAGAAAAAAAAAAAATAAACAAAGAAATATAATAATCGACTCCACATATTGTGTACTTATTTTACACATACATAACTTATTCCAGGAAACAGACAGACAGACAGACATAAAATAAACTACACATTTCAGGTACCTAATAAAGGTATACAAACAGTTATAATTTAACAGGGGGCGCAATACTATCATTAAGTAATATTAAATGAGGTACTTAGTTACACCGTCAAGTTGCCGTCTCAAAGCAATCTCTTTTATTACTTTCCTGAAACGTGATATAGATTGTAGGTTGCGTAGTGGTGGTGGAATGTCATTCCAAATCTTGGAGGCGGCGTACTTAAAACTACCTCGAAATGCCGTTGTTCTGTGACGCGGTACAACAAGGTGGGCCAGGCGGGATCGCGTAGACCAAGTAAGTTTTTCAATTAAGTATGGCGGTAAGCGGCTCTTTATTATTCCGAAGAGAAGTGTGGCTAGATGAACATACCGCCGTGAGGACATATTTAGTATGTTTGCCTGATTTATATATGGCGATACATGACTTCTAGGAGGAACGTTGAAACAAAACCTGGTACATGCATTCTGAACGCGCTGTACTAAAGCTTTAGTTTTCACCAGTAATCGTGGTCCATATACTGTATCACCGTAATTCAGCTTGGATAATACAAGAGAATCCGTTAAACGGATCCTGAGTTTAACACTTATATAATCACGTATTCTGTAAAGTACTTTAAGGCGATAGAAGCAATTACGAACCACTTCAAGCATGTGGGATTCGAAACGTAGTTCAGAGTCAAACAGCAGGCCCAAGTTACGGGTCTCATCAACCATTTCAACTTTATTACCCATTAGAGCTAAATGTAACCTGCTTAAAATAATTTTGGATACTTGTTTCTTTGAACCCAACACCATAAACTTTGTTTTCGCAGGGTTCAGCATGAGTGAATTTTGATCAGACCATTGAACAATTCTCTCCAGGTCCTCATTTACATTCCTTACTACAGACTCAACATTGTTTGGATCGCACGATAAGTATAATTGAACATCATCTGCATATATGTGATACTTACAATTTTTTATACACTTTATGAGATCTGCACTGTATAAGATGAAAAGTAGCGGTCCCAAAATCGAACCTTGAGGCACACCTCTGTCAACGGCACATGGGGAAGACATAGACACAGACCCATTGCTTCCATGAATTTCTACAGACTGCAGGCGATTCCTTAGATAACTGTCGAACCATTTAATGGCATGTGAATCAAGTCCATAATACGCAAGCTTCGATAATAAGAGCGGAATACTTAAGGTATCAAATGCACGAGAAAAGTCAAGTAGTACGAGAATAGTACCCTGTCCCGTGTCCTGTGCTTCCAGAATGCTGCTGGTGACGTCAAGTAAGGCTGTGGCTGTGCCACGATTCTTTCTAAAACCTGACTGTACCTGCGGCAGTATATCATTCTTTTCTAGATAAGCAGAGAGCTGGAGGTATACAATTTTCTCCAGTATTTTTGACATACATGGAAGAATGCTGATAGGGCGAAGATCTTTAAGTATTGTAGGATTAGGTTTCTTCGGAAGAGGGCGCACAATGGCAGATTTCCATAGCTTTGGAAAAGTTGAAGAGCATATTGATGTGTTTATTATAGATGTAATAGCATCCAGGCTATGGGGAAGAGTTAGCAAAAGCATTTCTAAAGATATCATGTCGACACCTTGCGCATTTGATTTAAGAGAATTAATTACACGCAATATCGCATGTTGCTCAACGCAATGAAGACTAAAAACCGACGTTCCGTGTCTATGCCATTCATAATAGGTTAACGTAGAAATTTGTACGCCTTTGCAACCTGATAAATCAAGAAAGTGTTTATTAATTTCTTCAGCGTTAGAAAGATGGACGGGAATGTCGTTGTTCTGTTTAGGAGGGAGCACATTATTTTTCAGATTCTTCCATAATGCTTTAGGTTCCGAGATATGTCGATTGATGTAGTGTTTAAAATACGCCCGTTTTTCGTTGTGCAGTGTCGAATTAACGAGATTTTTTAGGCTCTTGTAATACTCATGGTGTGCGTCTTCTTTAGTCCGATGATATTTTTTGTGTGCTTCATTCCTTAATCTCATCATGAATTTAACATTGTCGGTTACCCACGGGTAAGAATGCTGTTTAATAAGCACAGCTCTGCTTGGAGCATGAATGTCAAATATATGTAAGATAAAGTCATTTAATGTAGTAACCATGCTATCAACATCATTTTGGGATGAAATACTGAGCCATAATATTGCTGTAATGTCTTGCTCAAATTGTATCAAATCGATATCTTTTAAAGGCCTATAAACAACAACTTTGGGAGGAATTTTAATTTTTTTGAAATTAAGTTCACACGTAACCAAAGCATGATTCGACAGCTTGCTACCTATGACGTCAGTTGTTACCTCACGGACGCGAGCGTCAGTGCAGACGACATCTAGCAAAGTCTCACTATATTCTGTGTAGTGTGTTGGCGAAGTAACTAATTGTTCTAATTTTAGAATTTTACAAAAATTTAATAATTTTAATGAGCTATCGCTTCCTTTACTCAGCAGATCTATATTAAAGTCACCGAGAAGAATTATGTTATCATAGCAAGCAAATGAGTTTATAGAATCAATCAATGCATTTAAAAAAATGTCAACATTAAGCCAGGGCGGCCTGTAAGCAGTGCCTACAATAACTCTAGCCTTATTAATATTGATCCTGATCCACACTTGCTCAACAGGCGAACATACAGGATGTTCACATTTGCGCACGTATAATCCTTTTCTGATATAAAAAGCCACTCCTCCTCCGCGGCCCCCACGCACATTGACTGGTCTAGGAACTCTAGGATCTAGGTCTAGGATGCTATCAGACTTTTAACACAGTTGTTCGGTGTATTTGGATGATATCAGAAACGAGTGAAATGGATTTTTTTATTTTCTGTTTTAAACAAAATCAAAAAACTCACAGTGATTTTCTTGAATTGTTTTCCGTAACGATGGCCCACTGTAATAATGAGTTTGTTTGTAAATTACACAGAGCTGAACCCCACTCCACCTTCATGGATTTCATGATTCGGGTATGATTTAAATTTGTTAAATTAGTAATAATAATTTGAAAACAATTAAATTCACTCGCACAATCACACATAAGTATTGAAAATTTACCAAATACCTACGTATATGACACCTTCTCGTGTCTAGATTTTTATGGTTTATCACTTGCAGTTGTCTTTGAGTTGATTTTAGATATAGTTTTTTCTTTTTGTTTACTTTTATTTAGTTAATGTTTAAATTTATTCATAGAGCAATAATAATTAATTCCTTGGTGGCAGCAACTACTCTACTTGGGGGGGACTGAAAATCAGCAAATCTGCTGAGTCCCTACCTTTTCATCACAGTTTGATCTAATTGATTATCAATTAATTACTTGTTAAATTAACTTTGTGGTAAATAAATACCTTTTATTTATTGATTTATTTTTTATTCAGCCATTGGCACACCGTTTTGTCACAAGGTAGGCAAAATGATAAAACTACAAAATAATATGTCACTCTTTTACCAATCTTCGCTACTGTGTAGAATATTTTCTGTTCATATCAGTATGAATGCATCAGGTGTCTTGACAATGCATTTCGAGGGAAGCGTACAATTTGCTAAGGTAGACACTGCCTTTCTGTATGCATGGAGGGCAGTTACCTATTTAACTGGAAATTATTGAATGACGGGTTCACAGTTTCAGAATATCAACATTTAGTAAACCGTTCCATAAATAACAGACTAACTCGACAATCAATTACCGCGAAAACTTCGTAAACTCACCAAAAATAACGTTTCCCTATCCTCTATAACGCGCTACAATTGGCCTGTCAAAGGGAATGAGGGGCGTGGGTTTGATTCCGGAAAATCAATGGGTCCATTAGTGAAGATCTTCAGCCATTTCCTTTGAGGCCGGTCATGGGGCTAATGTGGGCCCGCCTCCGAGAGATTGACCCTTGTGAGATGCTCACCGCTAAGCCGAAAGGTTATAGAAATATATTTTACAGATATAAATCCTTGTTGACGTTGGCTGTGCTTGAGACTAAGTTTGTATAGTGGTATATTTTGTTTTAGTAGTTTGTCTTCAGTTGTTATACCGACATTTAAAGTCAAAGTCAAAAATGGTTTATTTTGTAAGTACACAGTACACACTTAAAATAGTCAGATTTTTTAAGCTACTGCTTGTTCAAAAGGCAATTTTCCATTGAGAAGAATAAGCAAGAAACTCGAGGGGTTGCTCTTGTTTGAGTTTTTAAATTTAATTTAATTTCTTATGCGCATTTATCCGAATGCTCTTGAACGGTGAAGGAAAACATCGTGAGGAAACCTGCATACCTGAGAAACAAAAATTCTGAGGCATGTGTGTCCCCAACTCGCATTGAGCCAGCGTGGTGGACTATGGCCCATACTCCCTCATTATATACGAGGAAGGCCTATATCCACTGCATTTACGGGCTGATGATGATGATGTTTAAATATTTTTAAATTCTTTATGTTACTCTAAAATAAATGGTAAACAAATTAAAGACCTATGAGTACTTTCATCCATATAATGACATTCTCTGTAAAGGTACAAAAATTAGGCATAATGGAGATGAGAAGGATTTGTACATTTGTTTATCAGGTTGACTAAACAACATTCCACATGGAAATTCCATTTCGGGAGAAGCAATAAAAATGTTCTCCTCGAATAATTTTACAAAACAAACAAACCTTTATTGAAAAGACCATAGAAACACGTGAATGGATAAGAAGTTGCCGAACATAAAAAACATACCGGGGAAGTGCGAGATTGACTCGCGCGTTGAGGATTCCGTAGAAACAATATAGTTGTAGATACGAGTAGTTCGTCCATCACGGGAATCGCGTCTAGAAATGTGATTTTGTATACGCAAAAAAAAAACAAATTATGTGAAACCAGCAACACTGCTTAGTCCCTATCCATTCATCACAATACTGTGGTTCTCGATTCTCTTTTTTGTGATGAAGAAATACCTTTTATTTATTTATTTATTTATGTGTCCGAATTAACGATTTTCGTTTTTTTACTTGAGCTGTGAGACCTTGCTCCTTTGTAAAATGATAATGATCCTATGTCAGCGGGAAATATTTTATAAGTTTAGATTTATTTGCGAGCATTAAAATAAGCGCTAACGGCCGATATTGTGACTTAGTGTTTTAATTATCTTGGCATTTGCATTTTGTTTTTATTTTGATGATATTTTAATGATTAATTTCAATAATGTCTGATTAACTTTAAATATTTGCATGCCGTTAGATGACGCAAGAACCTTGCTCTAAAATGAATGATCATCCATGGTTGTACCGTGATAGCCTGAAATATTTGTATTTATCCGAGGAATTTAAATTAGAATGGGTCCGCTTGATGGAATATTATTTTTTATTTTTATGCACAATGGGTTAGCACTTGACCTCAACCACACCTGAAGTGAAGTGAAGGCCGAAGGTGGAAACGTAATGACTTGGAAACCCCATCTTATTTTATGTCATTATATCTTAGACAACCGGAATACAACAATGCCATTAACATTACTGTTTGGCGACAGATTTAGATAAGATGGTGGTGGGCAGGCGGACATTTAAATTCTTTATTAAAACAGATGAAAATACATGAGAGTTATGTATAAATAAATCCCAACTAATATCATAAATGCGAAAGTTTGTGTGTGTGTGTATGTATGTTTGTTACTTCTTCACGCCTAAACGGCTGGATGGATTTGGATGAAATTTGATTAATAGACAGATTAGAGCCTGGATTAATATATAGGCAAATTTTTTTGCTTAACCAATTTTGATAAAATCTTCCATGCGGACGAAATCGCTGGGAGAAAACTAGTAAAATATAATGTGTTGTCTAATTGTGATGCTGAATACTACATCTTGATTGACAGCAAAACTTTTGAATAGTTCATCTTGAAATTAACCTAGATTTTGTTTTCGAGTTTTTAGTTTCCTCTTTACAGTGGCAGTCGTTGTGTTTTAATTAATATTTTTTTTTTATTATTAGAAACTTGATATTTTTAGAGGTCCCTAAGTATTTCATATATTATTTTTTAATTTATTGATAACAATTGTAGTTCCTCTATTTTTCTTATGAGGCACAACAACTGACAGTAAGTTTTGTTTACTAATGACTCGGATAGGTGTAATGACATGACGGTTTTCTTCGTCTATGGAGCGAGTTTTCTCTGTCTAATGTGTGAATGACGATATTGACCATGTAAAGCTAGTCTTTCTCACGTTGACTGCCTGAAATTAAAATAGGTTATGTATGTATGTTATGTATACGACCGATTGGTGTAGTGGATAGTGACCCTATCAGCGAAACCAACGGTTGCGGGTTCGAATCCCGCGACGGGTAAATGTTTGTGTGATGAATATGAACATTTATTCCAGAGTCATGGATGTTTATATAAATATTTATGTATGTTTATCCGTTATCTAGTATCCATAGTACAAGCTTTGCTTAGTTTGGGACTAGATGATTGGTGTAAGTGTATATATATATATATATATATATATATATATATATATATATGTATATATATATTATTATTTTATTTACTCATTATTTACCAATTTTATATAGTGTTTCTATAACATGTAGGTTTGTTTATATAATAGGGTGTATTATTGTTAAGGAGATCATTTTATTATTGAGAGAAAGAAATGTATACACGTATGTATCCTCTCATCGCATCTCGCTGATTACTCCTATTAATTGTAATTGTTATTTGTATGTACATTTGTTGACCAGTGTCCGTGCGTCATTTGGAGGCTCCACTGAAAACCAGCGTTGTAGTGAACGGCTACAACACATGCTGAGTTAGAGACCATTTTTGCGACACCGACAATTAGACGGCAAACACAATGTTATTTTTTGCATGTGTCTCGACTGTGTAATATTTGTACCTGATTGTTTGTGTCATGAGATGGGTTTAAATAAATTTTCCTTTCTTTCATCGTTCTTTCTATATTAATTTCAACTTTTTAATAAAACGGCCTTGATATGCAGATAGTCGGACCAAGAAGTGATCCTATAAGGGTTCCTTCTTTACTTTTGAAGCATGGAACCCTAAAAAAGAAACAGTAACTATACCGGTCATAATTAGAAACAACATTTGTATACTCAACAGCTACAAGTTTCGAAAAAAATATAATTAGCAAAAGGATTCCGGAGTTGGCGAATTGTGAGACGGAGAGATGCCAATTAATAACCATCTCCTTCTAACTGAGGATGATTCGCTCAGCGAATTTTAATTTCGTAATGCAAAGGCTGGTCTGTTTTAATTCGGACGAAGACAATCACCGGATACGGGAAATGGACTGTTCATATTTCAACAAAAAATATAGTTTTTTTTTGGAAATTAAAAATACAATGTAATCAGAGATGAGGTGAGAGAGGCCTTGAATGACTTATGTTACTATTTTGATGTGCAATACATGTACTGATGAAAGTAAGTTATAAGGTCCTTACCTATGAAATTGGCGTTTTGTATGAAGAATTTCATTAAGACTGTTTTCTCCATACAAACATTTTTGATTTCTTTTTGGGAACGGCAAATCCAAATTTAGCTAAACTTTGTGTGTATTATCGGATAACATTAAGTTATGTATAGGCAGCGTTAATTTTTAAAAGTAACCGCTTTATAAAAGTTTCAGCGAATCTAAGAAATGATTATGGGAAGCACATGAAAAGAGCTCTGTTCAATTTTTTTTTATTATGTGATTTAGCCCAGAAAAAAAATAAAATTTCATGTGAAACCTCGAAATAATATTCCATTTTCCAAATAAAAAAGAAATTTGGATATAGCTTTAAAAATCGCAGGAATTGGTACATATGATTAACGAAGAAAAAAAACCCCAAAGTCATAGGTAAAGACCCAATACAACCCGAGCAACTAATTACAATGTATGCGACAACTATACATTGTAATTAGTTGCTTAGTAAATGGATCAAATAAAGTTTTCTTATTCTTATTTGCATATCACAGAAGCACATACAAAAATATAATTTCTACTTGATGTGATGACATCATCATCGTCTTTTTCATTCTCTGCCATATTATATTTCAGCCGGCCAGCATCGGTCAGCTACAAGAACTCTACAAAATGGGTATAACAAACTCTTTCCATCGCTCTGTTAAAATTAAAAATCATAATCGTCGGCATAAGAATACTCCGTCCAGCGTAACTCAAAAGTAGGTATGCTCCTTGGAGATAACGGTGATCTTTTCATTTTCATAACCAAATGGAACTTTTCTCATTTTAACTTATTCCTTTTTTTATCTCGCCAACAGACGGGCTGCGTATCTGAAATTTACTACTCGATGATCCGACCTTTTAGTATCTGTGAGTTTTGCGAGATTTATCGCTTATGTTCAGCCTGTTTTATATGGCTTTTATCATCTTAGGATCTCATAGATGTTACGGATATGTTAGACTGAAACATAAACTTGGGGAAAAAATTAAAGAGATGCCGTACAGAAACAGCAATGTTCGGCGGCCTGTGAGTTTTTAACACGTCCACGTACACTGAACCAGACACAATAGATGTTTATTTTTATTACGTGTTCAGTGTCCGCGAAAGTGTCCTGAAACCTATAACGAGTTGGTTCACTTTTTGCAGTATTCTCCTTGTTTGTTTCTTTTTCGGTTAAGTCATAATATTTTAAATTCGAAATTTGAACTCTGCCTGTTCTCTCTCTCTCTCTCTCTCTCTCCCTTTTTCAGTGTAGCTTTTGTTTAGTCAGTTCGTGATTTGCCCTTGAAATATTGGACTTATACTTTTCTCTTATTTTTGTTAAAGAAAACTAAAAACTTACATAAATTCTGTTTATTCAGTATAAAAGTTATTTTAAATATTTCATCGAATTATTTGTTTATGTGATACCTTTTAATTATAAGTTATCACTGACAATGATTTCTAAAGATTTTCGCCGACTCATCTTCATCTGTCGTTTTCTGCATTCTGTGGCCTACTCCTGGACATCCTATACAGCATCAGCCTGGGAGTAGAGCTTCAAACCATGCATCTGAAAAAAAATCATTTCCGTAGCTCTTCCCCTAATTAACCGATTTCAAAAAAGGAGGTAGTTCTCAGATCGACTGTAATTTTTTTTGTGTGTTTGTTACTCGATTTCTTCGTCAATTTGTTAATAGAATTTGAAGATAATTGCTTTCTTTGTTAGGGTTAGCCGAGAGTGTGGTTATGATGCACTGTGGGGATAGAGAATAGAGCCTAACTGATGTCGATTGTTTGTCAATTTTGATTGTTCAATTATTTTTGTAATATGATCATTATGCACTATTAGTGAATTAATTAATTTCATAGCCGACCACTGCATAAAGGAAATGTGAATATTGAAAATTTTTAGATATTTGAAATTATGCATAAAGAATTTCGACGTCATTGGAGATGTGTTTGACTTCAATCTCACCTGGTGGAAAGTGACGATGCATCCGAAGATGAAGCACGTGATTCCAGTAATGCGTGAATATAAAGATCTCAAGATTGTAACATTTCAGAGACACGTTTCAAAATCCAAAACTAAGTAATAGGTATTCCCAACACATAAATCTGATGACAAAAACATGTCACACTGAGATCAATAATGAAATGGAGTAGGTAGGTATAGCTTCACCTCAATACCACATCACTAAAACAGTGGAACACCCAAAATTAATCTCTATGCCCCAGTAAATAAGAGTTACGGAGCTGTTACATTATTATTGGAAATAATGTTATGGGATAATTGAGTCATCCATCATGTTACTTACTGTGGAAGAGCCGATTCACCTGGCCTGATTCACTACCGTCTTCGTATCATGGATTGATAGATAGCCGATAAGCATCTCTATTTGATACTAACATTTCGCATGCGACTCCGCCCGCGCGGCCTTTTATTGTCTTAAGTTATTTAAATGTCTGGATAAGTACCTCACTTGTTAATCTTTTGTAAATTCGTTCAGACATATAACACGATGGAGTCATAAACATTTAAAAATCCAAACTTTGCGCATAATGGAATGAGACGCCACCGCCAGATAAGGAGTTTCTAGGATTTTGACAGCGCTCATCAGATAACATCGCCTTAGGCTGTCCAGTGTGCGAAGTGTGAGTTTTGTCTCGTTTTTAACTTTACCATCGCGTTCGCGTTTACGAAAAAAGTCGCTATGAAAAAAATCGTTTTGCAAACTATCCGCTAGAAGCGCTGCACATTTCTCCATACTAATCGTCACGTAAACGTAAACGCGGTAGTAAAGTTAAGTCGAAACAAAACTCACACTCCGCC
This sequence comes from Oegoconia quadripuncta, assembly GCA_949316235.1. Taxonomy (NCBI): domain Eukaryota; kingdom Metazoa; phylum Arthropoda; class Insecta; order Lepidoptera; family Autostichidae; genus Oegoconia; species Oegoconia quadripuncta. The sequence continues at coordinate 17,031,825 of OX438746.1, forward strand.
CTCAGATGAGACGACTTACGCGCGACGCGTCTACTTGGCAGAGATTCGGCATCCATTCATACTGTCCACATGTTACCACTCGAACCTCGAGTCGCACGTTCAAGATGCCACCACCAGGGCTGCCATTGCCCCATCCCTTACTCACGCGACACTTACAGCGAGAGGACATGTTTGGAGACGAAAATGAAGCAGGACAACTTTGACAAGGATAACTTTCACTGGTCGCGCGAAAGATCGAATTGTTGTCGAGGTGCCTCCTCGACAACAATTCGATTCACGATCGCACCTTGGCGTAAATTAAATTTAGGTATTCAAGTTGCTTGTGACTACTGTTGTGATAATGTGAACCTCAAGATTTCCCTGCGGTGTCGTCCTTATAAACTTAAGGAAAATTCAAAACATCAAGGTAGAGGCTCAAACTGATTACTCCGAAACTCAGGAGTCAAAATTATGCTTTTACTGCATTCGGCTGACTATCGAACTATCCCAACCGTAATCACGGATTAGGTACAAAAAGACTTCAGAATTAGTGGATGTGTCTAAAACTGAGTAAAGGAGTATTCCCTTTGTGCTCTAACGAGGGTCAAGATCCACGAGGTTTGAATTACAATTAAGTTCAGAGAAAATATTTCAAATGTCTAATGTCTATAAGGCTTGGAAAATATGAGTGATCTACATGCTGTAACGTAGATTTAGTTGCTTAATTATAATATGGACAATTGTCTATACCCATTGATATACTACATGAATTAGTGCTTGGCTCCAAACTTCTTATTAATTAGGGCCAAAACATCTAATAAGAAAGTTCATGGACACACATCAAGGTATGGAGCGGGCGATGCTCGGCGTTTCACTACGTGATAGAATCAGTACTGAAGAAATCCTTTGGCGAACAAAAGTCACCGACATAGCCCAGCAAATGAGTAAATTGAAATGGCGAGCGCAGCGTAGGACTTCAACTGACTATCTGGATGATAAGAATGCGTGTAGGTACATGAACCGCTCGGTAAAATCCAGTATATTTTATTCTTATTTTTCTTTGTCGAATCATAAATTTTACAATTAGGTATTTCAAATTATATTTGTATTGACTTATTTAAAAAGAGCAATCTCGGAGTTTCTTGCTCGTTCTTCTCTGGGGAGACTGCCTAGTAAATGAGCGATAACTGTATGTCATGACGATTTCAAATGTTATTCTTATAACTTATGAAATAAAACATTTTTGATTTGATTTGATTTATTTTGCCTTAAATGTGGTACACAGTTCACATTCATAATTATAAAGTTTCACACATCTTATCAGACACTGGCTAGCAAAATGTAATTATATCGATGTCATTAATACGATTTGTTGGTTGTTAAATGGAAAGACGGAAGCACGAGTAGCCAGCCATGTGGACATGTGGACTCTTCCGCTACCCAGGCTGAGTATCCTAAAGTATAATAAAGTGCCTCGGGGATCTCCCTGGCCAGAGGCCACTTCTATGCATATCATCATAACACTTACACCTCCACGTCATGGTGTAGCCTACTATCACTGGGTGATGGTATGGGCTATAATCCTCGTGTCCAATGTGGATTGGTGTTAGCTTAATGGCTGTCTTCATTTAACCACTAGAACCGACTATTTATCGTGCGTCCTCCGAAGATCTATTCAAGAACATGCCACTAGTAGGACTACTCCAAGGACTGTCCCCGCCAGACATTGCTTAACTTCACTAATCGAAAACGAATAGCTAACGGGACTGCGCCAAGAGTGCTTCACGTCTTTACATATACTTATGTGTTATCTACTATTAGAAATTACAGCAAAACAATGTGCGTTGAAACATATTCTCTAATGAACATGCTGATTTAGGAAAACGTTAAATTCCCATGTATAACATACTTTGCTCGAAATCCCGTGGGACGATTCACTTTGTCGCCGTACTGCAGTGTTGGAATTTAGAATATTTCTGGAGAGTACAAAGTGGTCTACTTTAAAGTGTCCTTTGGGAACATTGAAGAGAAACGAATGAGGTCGGGGATATGTGGTTTAAATGGTTTAAATAAAAATATGAGTTTCTGGCCAGTTAAAATAAAGGAATTTCGGAGGAATGAAACTCGGTTTGGATATTCCCATCTTTATCATTATTACAATCTACTTGTATATAGAGTAATTTTACAACAGACCGCTGTAAGACTCAATCATTTCCTATATTATTTGGAAGTATGCATACTAGTAGAGACAATAATGACATTCACATTCAAACAATTGCAAATTCAACATATTTCTCTTTAACAAATTGTGTCAAGTAAATAGTAATTTTGCACTAAATTGGTATTCTAAATGTGTTTTTACCACACAATCCCAGAAAGGTGGGTAATATTTTACGTGTGTAGGTAAGTATGTATGCAGGCCTTGAAATACGAAAAATGCTGTCGGGTTTGTTGGTTTTTACACTTATTATTATAACTTTCGTCACTTGTCACCACTTCAGCTTTTTACCAGTATAAGCTGGTAGCACGACGCTACCGCAATGAAACCTGCTTCTACTGGAAGTGTTATGGCCGTCCTGCGGCTGCGTGTATCTTTTTTTATCCTACGCTTCAGTAGGGAAGGTAAAGTTTATGTAAATGTTTTACATCGTTTATCTACGTTTACTGCGGCGTCCCTCATTTCCTCTGCGTTATTATTCAACCTATTTATCGTAGCACAATTATTCTTTATCTAAGAATTATGTCCACTCTACAAAGCTTTGGATTTTTTATCTTTTCGGTCACTGATGCGATTTTAAGAGTTGCTTTATTGATTAATGGAATTTATAATTTCGGTGTGTAGTTATGTACTTCTTTTAACCTTTGGCGAGTATCTATTTATGTGTGCTGTGGGATTTTAAATAATGAGGTAACGTCAGATTCCTCATCAGACACTTGGACTGTGTCATAGAATAGGTTACGTCAAAAAACTAACCATGGCTGCCGCAGGAGTCACAGTTTGTTAAAGTACCTAAATAAAAATATTACTATCGGTATTATTAGAAAGACCTTATAATGTGGATTCCGCAAATATGTTTTACAACTATGTATAAGCAGTGTACGTATGGCGATCACCTGAATCATGTTTATCAATTTTAAATGTTAACAAAATTCCAGTTACATGTAGTTCTTCTGTGAGTTAATAAAATGACCAAATTATAAAAAAATTCCACTGTATTGCTGCACTGGGCAACATTGAACGTTTTTACTAGTTACCTCATATATTGCAACGAAATATACCCAAAGTGCCTTCATGGACCTGTTTATATCCTTTTTACAGTCCAAATGACGAGTGACTTCGCGGAAAACATTGAATTTTTAACTGTACAGTGCAGTATCTTGTACTGAGGGAAATTTTTAAAACCACGTCCTCGCGTTGCTCTACGTGACTCCATCTAGTAAGGGTGCGGCTATATTGAAGATATAAAGCAAGCGAGTTATTTGATCGGTTTGGAATTACATTGGCTTTTGATTGTACAATGCACTTTGTAGTTTGTGTCTTTGGCTTTTTATATCGGGTTACAGGATTGTGGTTCTTTTGCTTTGTTAATGTGGTACGGCTCGTCGATTAATGCAAAACTAAGTAGATATTGAATAATAATAATAATAAAAAAGAGAAAAGAAATGAAAAATGATCCCGTGGGTTTCTTTTACGCCGCTTCTTTTCCCACAGATGATTTCCCTTTTCGAAGCGGTGGTAGCTTGGACATACTGACTGGCCGAAAAATGCGTAAGCCCTATTTTTATTTCCAATAGATTTAAATTGACATTCAACAAATAATATTATGTGTAAATGCTTGAAGTTTGAAGTTTGAAAAGTTTAATTTCTCTTATGGTATTTCTTATTCCAAAACGTATTGTTGAAATTTGTGATCATCCTCCAAATATTCAAAATTTGAGAATATATTATATTTCCTACCGTCTCTCTTATGCTTATTGCTGAAATTTGTGGTCATCCAAAATTTTAAATTGAAAATATATATTTCTTGAGATAAAAGTTTATCACTGGAAATTGCTACGAAATATTGCTCATTCTCAAGGATGACGACCAAGAGAAGAATGAATAATAAACTAAAGGTCTGCTCTTAACTCGGTAGGTATGAGTGTTGCAATTTGTGTTTCTGCAAAACAACGAAATAAAAATATAATTAGACTAAATATTGCCGAGCTGTTCTTATATTCTAAATGGTCAAAATGTTTGTAAATAGTTTATTTATTATGGTTGTCTTAAACTTCAGATAAATAACGTCAACAAAATCTTACCTTGACCTTACGGATTTCGAATTTAATTTCGATTTCGATTCGATTCGAATTTATGTATGTAAGATGTCCATTCCTTTGGTTCATCATGTGGTCTGAATAAGGTGTAGTTGGATTCGTCATAAATGCGGGAGTGATTATATATTTTTTTAGAGAAATAAATATGTATTTTTTTTAATCACCCTACTGTTAGTGTTTAATGAAGGTATGGCCACACTGCGCTACCATTTTTGTCGCATATTATTTTTAATTATCATAATATGCGGTCGGGTCTTAAGTTCTTGAATATTTTTTTTAAAACAATTTAAGGCGAAATAATCTCGGAAGTAGCTCGCCCAGCGACAACCCGAAACATTAATTCATATTAATAATATCGCTACCTCCTATCACTGTAGTCCTATCCGCTCTGTCGTCTTGCATCCGACGCCCCGCATTACAGTCGCAGAGTAACCGGTGCTGAATTGCGCAAATGCCACGCTTACAAGTAACCCACAATCAGCTACCATTCACTGGCAGCTGACAAATTGGACGGTATGCAAAGTTCAACACGACATTTTTCCTAATATTTCGGAGACGGTTTAATCGTGATACCGGGAGTCAGGCTGCTTTAGGAGGTAAATTAACCTTTTCAATGAATTATGTGTGTGAAATTTGAAGTGAGATATAAAGTCACGACCTTTATACTAAATGGGGTGGACAGAGATATCGTAAACATTGCGCTTGGATGTTCTAAATATTAAAAGATTCACTGCACAGTACATGCAACCAAAATAGAAGAACAACAACAGTAAACCCTATGTAATTAACAAATAGAATAAATAAATAAATGAAAGCTTAATATACTGACGTACTGACTTAATATACAAGATTTTCCCAGCGATGGGCTGTACCTACTGTGCACTGTAAGGGCTCTGACTCAGCATATGTTGCAGCACAGATAGTGGTCCATACCACAGCGCGGGTTATTCTGCCAGTACCACTTACTGAAAAACGTACGCAACATTTCTGTAGCGAAATCAATACAATTATTATACCAATATAATTAATGGGTTTATCATTAACGTTACTCTCTTATATTCTTCTTTTAAATACTATAAGCTACGCGTATTATAATACTATTTATATTCATGCTGTAAGTTTACCAAACAATAAAAAATAAATAAAAATAAAAGCATTAATGTTTTTGTGGGGGTATTCCTTGTGCATTGTGCACTCATGCCATCATATATACTGTGGCAAAAGATACTTTAGAATATATATATATATATGCACATGTGACAGGGGGTGAGCCTATTGTCGTTGAAACGTGCAAATCTATAGATATTTTTGGTGGAAAGTTCAAACGCGAAACCACTTTTTAATAAAAAAAAAAGTCTCTTAGTAGCCTTTTACGACACCCACGGGAAGATACGGGTTGGTTGTATTCTATTTAAGTGCCGAAACTACAATGCAAGGAAAAATACGCTGAACTCCTCAGGTCATTATTATGACGATTCTTCCTCAGTCAAGCTCGTCATTACGCTGTCACCTCACTGTTTTATTTCCCTTTCTCTGCTTCGTGTTATCTTTATTGTTTGATAAATCGGTAATAATATCAACGAGGTACTTCTATTTGATTAAAAATCTGCATATCACCACCAAGACGACTTTCTTTTAGAAGAAGGGGAAGAGACTGGTTACCCGGCTTTTTGGCGGGAACTCGGCGAGTGAAGTAGCATTTTTCTTTATAAGTCTTAAAATTGGTGCATTCTAACTTTTGAAGCTTAATAATGGCAGAATATTGTGCAGCAAACGTTAGTGTTGGTGTACAGGTGAAGGGAAGTGTAAATTAAAGTGCGTAACGGAGCTTTCGGGTTCCCACAAGAAGCCGCCAAAATCTTTTGTAAAGCATTCTGCCACTTTACTGAAGAATGACTTGACCGTGACTAGACTCTGTATACGACGAATTACTTGTTTTGATTGAGACTGACCTTTAAACTGAAGAAATAAGTTAAATAAAAATTTTCACTCGAAACTGGCAGTAATATCCCTCGACAATGAGGTTGACTGGTTGCCATCCTCAAAAATAAGAAGAAGAAGAAGACTGGTTACCCACAACACAGGGAATCCTTATATTGTAACTCTGTTTTTGGCACAATAAATGTTTTTTTTTATTTTTTTTTATTTTAGAAATGAATGCGTTTAAAGTTTAGTACTTACTTCCATTGAAATTGAAAGTAAATGTATATATACGTTCATTTCCAATATTTTTATGTCAAAACATTATTGTTATATCGGGCAAGTATAATCACTTGAGCCAATAAAATAAAGATTTTAATAGAATCACCAGAACTTCAAATAATAAATAAATATCCTTGGACGTACGCACAATGCCATCTACTTCCACATTAAGCAACCATATGCTTGTCTTGTGCATACCAAATGGTTGATATTCTACATAAATACATTTTTTTTTGTAAATAAATACTCATTATAAATGGAAACATCCATAATTCGGGTACACATGTCCGTATTCATCATACAAACATATGCCCCTAGCGGGATTCGAACCCGCGACCTTTTGGTATAGTGGTCAGAGGTTCTAACCACTACACCAAACGGTGTAGATAGTTCTATTGACGAAAATAGCATCAGGTTTATAATCAGACCATGTCATTATCAGCATTATCATCAGCCACAGGACGTCCACCGCTGAATATAAGTCTTCTCCATAGATTTGCAGAGCGACTGGTTGGACGGAAATGCATCCATCGACTTCCTTCGACCAGAACACCACGGCCACTGCCCGACTGCCCAAGAAAGACGGGTAATGTTTATACCTCCTGTCTACATGTGTAGTCTAAGCAGCTTGATCGATTTCGAAGTGTATGGTGTCGTTGATTCGTCTTGATCCCTGGTGTGTCATAGGATATATTTTATTGTAAAAAATTCAAAATGGCGCACGCAAAATGAAAAATATGCTGTCGGGTTTTGGTTTTTAAACTTATATTTCCTTGGAGTATGGGTCCGGCCTTAGTGTGGGATGCCACTTGTGTCGACACTCTCGCCCCGTCTCACATCCAAGGAACCTCAAGGAGGCCGGGTGCATCCGCCGAGACGGCGGAAAAAATCAAAATCAACAAATATAGAGACATCGGTTCCGAATACATTTTCCTTGCTTTCGGAGTCGAAACTTTAGGTCGTTGGGGGCCGGGCGCTCTTAAATTTTTCTTTAATATTTCAAAGCGCTTAGTCGATGTCACTGGTGACCCGAGAGCTGGTTGTTTTCTCGCCCAACGCTTAAGTATCTGCATACAACGAGGAAACGCTGCCAGCGTTTTGGGTACCTTGCCTCGCGGCCCCAATTTTTTACATTTGTTCTAGTTTATATTTAAATTCCATCTCTTTATTTGTTACTGTTTTTATTTATAAATATAACTTTAAAACAATATAATGAAACAAACGCCATTTCAGTCTCAAGATCATTAATACGGATATTTGAAGTTAGTAAAGTTTAGAACGCCACCCAAAACTAATGAAACTTTATAAAGTAGAAATAATGTTAACCTCAAAATGTGGTGATTATATGATGAGTATAATAAAATGAATAGATATTAGATATTACAAAAAAAAAAGATCATTCGAGCCGAGTCTACGAACGTAATCCGTTTATAGATTCCTCTCCTCCCCAGCCTTGGCCGATAGCTTTTTATCGCCTTCGACGTTGCACAGAATTGAAACGTTAAGCAGTAACTTATCACTGAGTTTATTATTTCCACCAGGTAGGGTACGACTTTTGAACTTCACAACGCTGAATCTATAATTTTCGGAAGCTCATGCAATAGCGAACAGCTCAAAATTCGTTATGTACAAATCTCTTGGTAGCCTATTACTTCTGCGACAAATTGTGACATTTAAATGCGTTCTATTTCCACATCTCATCTCATCTATCCATGTAAAGATACTCCCTCACCAATACCGTATTGAAACCACGGTGACGAATAGTGTACGTGTGAGAGCGGTTGTCTTATATCTTATGAGAAAATTTCATTACAATACAATACAATGCAATGCAATGCATTGCATACAATACAAAGAAACCGCCTCCGTGGCTCAATGTAAACAACATTGAGTTTACGATTCGGAGGTCGCGGGTTCGATCCCCAGCGGGGTACATGTTTAAGTACTCGGTTTGGTTGGTGGTAGGGCATTTTAAATGTCCGCCTGGCTAGCTACCACCATCTTATCTAAATCTGCCGCCAAGCAGCAATGTTAATAGCATTGTCGTGTTCCGGTTGTCAGAGATAAGATAGCCAGTCCCCCAAATGTGTTGGGGTTTCCGGGTCAGTACGCTTCCATCTTCGACCTCATCTTCACTTAACACCAGGTGTGATTGAGGTCAAGTACCAACCCGTTATGCATAAAAATAAAAAAAAAAAAAAAAAAGAATACAGTACAATGCAGTGCAGTGCAGTGCAGTCCAATACAATACAAGATCGAGATCGCGTGCTTCATCTTCGGCCACATCTTCACTTCCCATCAGGTGAGATTGTGGTCAAATGCGTATCCAGTTAACCATAAAAAAAAACAATACAATACAATACAATACAATACAATGCAATGCAATGCAATGCAATGCAATGCAATGCAATGCAATGCAATGCAATGCAATGCAATGCAATGCAATGCAATGCAATGCAATGCAATGCAATGCAATGCAATGCAATGCAATGCAATACAATGCAATACAATACAATACAATACAATACAAATACTCTTTATTGCGCAAAATAATTCATTAAAGCATTATTCATACATAAAATTTCAACTCTAAGAACGTTCCCGGCGTTACAGATCCAGCACGTCGGCCTAATGTGATCCTTGAGAGACTGACGAATCCCTTACGGCCTGCAGAGACGTCAACACAAAAGGCGCAGATTATTCACAACAAGAAATTAGTTAACACCATAACGTTAAAATAGATATTATTCGTTTAAATATTTTTCCTTCCCAATTAACGCTCCAACTTTATCCTCCGGACAGATATCGATACTAAATTAGGCTCAAAGCTCACATCCCCCTTGTCGTTTTCTATCTTAACATAGTTTCAGTGATTTTTTTGTCCGGTCCTATTTACCTAATAAATCCGTGAGATAAATAGGATTTGACTACTGTCACATTAGCTAGCGCACCGCTCTGTTTGTATTGTGTATCCATTGTATTAGGTCCTTACCTATGAAATTGGCGTTTTGTATGAAGAATTTCATTAAGACTGTTTTCTCCCTACAAACATTTTCGATTTAGCTAAAAACAATTTAGCTAAACTTTCTGTGTATTATCGGATAACATTAAGTTAAGTATAGGCAGCGTTAATTGATAAAATTAACCGCTTTCTAAAAGTTTCAGCGAATCTAAGAAATGATTATGGGAAGCACATGAAAAGAGCTCTGTTCAAATTTTTTTTATTATGTGATTTAGCCCAGAAATTAAAAAATATTTCATGTGAAACCTTGAAATAATATTCCATTTTCCAAATAAAAGACAAATTTGGATATAGCTTTGAAATTGGTACATATGATTAACGAAGAAAAAAAGTTCCAATTTCATAGGTAAAGACCCAATATTACAGCGCGTACGAGGAAGGATATACAACAGAATTGCTAACGCTTCCAAACTGTGATAATTGAGACTTTATTACGATCTATTGTATTTTGGATTCACAATCACATTTCTTGCTATTCCCAGTTCTGCTCATTTTTGGTCTTAAATCGTGTGTCACCCTTTACATAATCTAGGGCTTACTTACATGTTTTCTACATAATCTTGATCTACGCAATAGAAATTTTTCCTTGTCGCCACCATCTTGATTCTTAATAATCGCGTTTACTACTATTCGCTTTCTTGACCCTATATGTTTGTACTTCTTTCTATTAGCATTCTATACAATTTTGATGTTACACAATCGCATCAATTCACAATTTTCAAATTCTCTATAACTTTGGATCCACCAAAATTGCAATATTTACTATTTGCAATTCTGTACAATCTTAGTGCTATACAATCGCATGTCTTTCTACGGATCCTACGTGTTTGCAGCATAATAATTAAATTCCTAATTGAAATTACAAAGTTGCATCACTGCTTGGTATATGACTACCGCGACCATTCGCTGCGGGCAAACAATAATAACTGGATAGGTATAGCTACGGAGTTTGTTTGCTACATTTTAATCTACGTTTATTTTTTTCGTCTAAGTTTTTTAATTTAAAGCGTTGAACGCTTCATGGAAAACAATTTGAATTTTAAATCGATTTTGTACTTATCTTTTTAGTCGAGGCAAAGCTTATGATTAGTAGTCTTTGTGGATGTGACTTACGCTTTTTATCTCGACGCGTTCGACAACAATCACCCTGCCTTTGAAGCATGCCATCGTTTGTCGCGCGCGACGTAGTTTAAGAGTGGGATAGTTGTATATTTTGTCCAAAATAATGAGCAGGACAAATATTATCTCGACATAAACGTTTATCGCGCCTGTCATATAATAAAATAATAAATAAATATTTCGGACACTTACACCAATCATCTAGACCCAAACTAAGCAAAGCTTGTACTATGGATACTAGATAACGGATAAACATACATAAATATTTATATAAACATCCATGACTCGGGAATAAATGTTCGTATTCATCACACAAACATTTACCCCTCGCGGGATTTGAACCCGCAACCGTTGGTTTCGCTGACAGGGTCACTATCCACTACACCAACCGGTCGTCGCCTATCGTCGCACCAACGTCAAATTTGCCCAGGGACAGACCAAAAATGTCACCAAAGAGATTGATATTATAATATTGGGTCTTTACCTATGAAATTGGAGTTTTTTTTCTTCGTTAATCATATGTACCAATTTCTGCAATTTTCAAAGCTATATCCAAATTTGTTTTTTATTTGGAAAATGGAATATTATTTCAAGGTTTCACATGTAATATTATTTAATTTCTGGGCTAAATCACATAATAAAAAAAAATTTAACAGAGCTCTTTTCATGTGCTTCCCATAATCATTTCTTAGATTCGCTGAAACTTTTACAAAGCGGTTACTTTTATAAATTAACGCTGCCTATACTTAACTTAATGTTATCCGATAATACACACAAAGTTTAGCTAAATTTAGATTTGCCGTTCCCAAAAAAAAATCAAAAAGGTTTGTATGCAGAAAACAGTCTTAATGAAATTCTTCATACAAAACGCCAATTTCATAGGTAAGGACCTAATATTTTTGGGAACGTTTAAAGATAGTATTCAAGACGTTGTTTGTTTTACAAATAGAATTTTTGACAGAGAATTTTAAACGCTATGGTTTGTGATACTAGGTCGTTATAAGCCTCACACCAATGAAGCTGCTAATTTAGAAAAAGTTTTTGTGAGGGAACTAGAATGTTGTCCCACTGTACGTTAGTACTATATTTATTTTGTGCTACTGTACTTTCCTTTATCTAGTAAATGGCTTAGCTTACGCAGATAAGTCGTGAGTAAATGCTAACATGAAAATATTTAAATTAAGAATGAATCTTGATCAGGCAACATTGTAAACTCAGTGAATAAAGTTGAATCAGAAAACTCACTCGCAGCGACTGAAACGACGTTCATCCCTGGAATTTTATTACTTTTATAATCCGTCCAAAGTAAAGAGTCGACTTGTATCTACCCTCGTAAAACCTGTTGTTCAACTGAATCCGACAAAGGTTAGCCCTCCGAAATTATCCGCTTTTATGGATTTATGGAGTATCAAAAATATGAAACGAGTACGTGAAGGAAAGTTTGAGATGGTTAATAAAAATACTGGTGTACTTTGCGGGTATCACTTCAGAGAGACTTCTAACATATTATTTAGAATTAGGTGGCTATACCGTAATGCGCTATACAGTTGGTGCGGATGTTATAAATAAATAAATAAATAAAAGGTATTTATTCACCACAAAGTTAATTTAACAAGTAATTAATTGATAATAAATTAGGCCAAACTGCGATGAAAATGTAGGGACTCAGCAGATTTGCTGATTTTCAGTCCCTCCCAAGCAGAGTAGTTGCTGCCACCAAGGAATTAATTACTATTACTCTATGAATAAATTGAAACATTAACTAAAAGTAAACAAAAAGGAAAAACTATATGTATCTAAAATCAACTCACTAATAACTGCAAGTGATAAACCATAAAAAGCTAGACACGAGAAGGTATCATGTTGAAGAAGATGTTGGTCGTGAATGGTTCAGTTCTACGGAGCAAAAGTGTTTCACGCGACACACTTTACTTTAAATTAATACCGTAACATCTCCCAATAAGACCTACCAGAATTGACATGGCTTTGACTGTACAAATATGGGACACATTTAGCAGAAGATTATGTTTGTCGATTTTCAACTTAGGGTGCTAACAGACAAACGACTATGCGAAAAGTATGTAGATGTCGTTTACTGTCATGAGTCGACAACTTCTTAGAATAAGGTAAAGTTTTTATTTAGCACCATTATTGTGCATATATCTACTTTAGATTAGGACTTACTGTAGTGATGACAAAAAGTATAATTCACTAATAAATATTGGGTCTTTACCTATGAAATTGGAGTTTTTTTCTTCGTTAATCATATGTATGTACCAATTCCTGCGATTTTCAAAGCTATATCCAAATTTGTTTATTTGGAAAATAGAATATTATTTCAAGGTTTCACATGATCTATTTTTTAATTTCTGGGGTAAATCACATAATAAAAAAAATTTGAACAGAGCTCTTTTCATGTCCTTCCCATAATCATTTCTTAGATTCGCTGAAATTTTTATAAAGCGGTTACTTTTAAAAATTAACGCTGCCCGTACTGTTAATGTTATCCGATAATACACACAAAGTTTAGCTAAATTTGGATTTGCCTTCCCCCAAAAAAAAATCAAAAATGTTTGTATGGAGAAAACAGTATTAAATTCTTCATACAAAACGCCAATTTCATAGGTAACGACCAATAATATCGCTCCCTAAAGTCTGGTGAAGCAACGACGGTGGTATTCTGTGGACACCAGAGGACGGAGACAGGAGAGTACAACACTGCACAGTACAATGGATGTAACCATAAAACATCAAGCGCTTGCAGTAATTGTACATTTTAACGGACAATTCTGCCTCCACACTCTTCCCACTGTAACTCCTATAACCTAGGATTGACAGTGGTACTCGACATGGCGAGTACTGAGGGTAGACAAGACGGTATCCTACGTCTATACCTTGGACCCCAGACGAATTAAAGAAGTAAGGTGTTTAAGAAAAATACCCAAGTGAATAAGACCCAATATAATTTTGTATTATTATGTCTGCTATGGCAATCCGATAGCTGTCAATGTGACATCTCATTCTGAGATATTGGTGGGACATTCTTTCTTTTTATAGAGATACATGTTAACTACTTATTAAGTCAAGTTAACTCCTGTCTTGTATATGTACTAGTTAAATTTATTTTTATAAATTTAATTTTGTTAACAGCGTTATATTATAATTTATCTATCATGTCTACTTCTTTGAGTTAATCGTCTATTATCTTGTGTTGTTCTGTTTGTCCTTTGTCCAGCTACACAAACTAGAGAAGCTTAACTTACCGCACAATCGTCAACTTTAGCATTGTGAACTTCAACCCTGACATTGACAGAATCATCGTGCACAACGATGTAGCCATAACACTAAATTGGAATTTTTGGATCATAATTTACAACTATGCTCATACTAATTAGTGCTTGCATCCCTTTCTAGACCGTCGCAGTCAAGGATCACAAGATAGTTAACAGTTGCTGCTGATAGCCATAACGACGGCGCTTGACTTTGTTCAAACATTGTGGATTATCTGTTAACACCCTAAGGTGCCTGCTTGATAAATAAGTAAACCTACTTCAACGATTCGACGATCTCAAAGTGGATCTTGACGAAATGATGCCACTCCTCTCTTTTCCCGCACGTATATCATTGTGTACAGCAAACTTTAACAGCTGATATTTCGTCTAAGTCTTACATCTGAAAATCAAAAATCAAAATCAAAAATATTTTATTTCGTAAGTTATAGGAATAACATTTGAAATCGTCATGACATACAGTTATCGCTCATTCACTAGGCAATCTCCCCGGAGAAGAACGAGCAAGAAACTCCGGGGTTGCTCTTTTTAAATAAGTCAATACAAATACAATTTGAAATGCCTAATTGTAAAATTTATGATTCGACAAAGAAAAATAAGAATAAAGTATACTGAATAATGCCGAGCGGTTCATGTCCACGCATTCTTATCATCCAGATAGTCAGAAATATAATAGCCTTTGGTACATAGTTTTCGTTTAATGGTTGTTTTAAATTTATTTAAAGACAAATTTTGAGTGTCTACCGGAACCTTATTGTAAAAGACAGACAGTAGATCTAAAGATACAAGAAAGCTGCTGAATTTGTGACAAGCTGGTGGAGCCTCCTCTTACTAGGAGAGGATGTTGCTTACAATCCATCAGAAAGGCATAGTGTAGTAGTTTAAGTTTTTAGCTGCCTCAGTGACTAAATGTAAATAGCATAAAGTTTATAAAACTCTCGAACTCGCTGTGGTTGGTGGTAGCGGAATTTTAGTTGTCTATCTGGCTAGCTTACAATCTTCATATCTAAGGTTGCCACCAAACAACAGTGTTATGACAGCATTGTGTTCCTAGCATAGCCAGTCCCTAAGCAAGTTGAGGGTTCCGGTTGAGTGCACCTCAACGTCAGAAGTGATGGAGGAAAAAGTGCATTAAAAAAAAAGACTAGTGGCGAACTGGCTGCCATGTTTTCAAGCTCCTGTATTTCATTAGGTCTCTATACTTTACACCAGCAGGGTAGCATGATAACTTGCGATATACTTGATCAGATATTTTATCGCGGTCATCTATCAAAGTTATCGACGTAACAGTGCAGCAGCATTTTGACAGATACGCGCGATACGACGTGTTATAAATATCACGTGTAGCAATGCTACCCATGAATACCAAAATGTGGACAAAGATTGCTGTAGTTCATAAACCGCAAATGATTGTGATGCAAATGATGAATAATGGCAAAGGGAAAGCCCACCATCTGGTAAAAGTGCGAGTACACGTGACATACATTACTTTCTCATTAATGTCGACATAAATTTTAAAGGAGGAGCTAAATTGCGCCATGCTTAGCGAAACTCTGCGTTTTCTAGTCATGAAAGCCACTAGTAGATATATAAAGGCAATTAGCTAACACTCTGGTAGCAAGACTGAAACGATAACAAAGAGATCGCTTTGCAATCATTAGCACCGCACCTCATCAAGTGGGAATCGCGACGTGACCAGAATCACGTCGTAAATATATAATATGAAACGAATCGTGATCGTTATATGCCTTCGGATGTAACGACTCATATAATTATGGTCAAACTTCACTTAGGTAAGTTTGTTTAACCTTTAATTATCTACTGGTGTACGTCTGCGCATCTCCTTTTGTCCGTTTCTAAACGCTTTTTCTACCGCATAATGATAATAAAGCTGTAGACATTAGGGTCAAACTCAAACGCTAAATTTTTGAAAATCTATATTGTGAAAAAACGTTTAGGAAAAATAGTGATAAACATAATGCCAATACAAGAATTAAGATAAACTTGCAGGTCACATAAGTCGCCTCCGCAAAGTCAGTAATTCATCAGTACCAAAATCGCTATATGTATGCATATAATATATGAGTAGTTCCTACAATTCCTCATTGATCCCACCATCAGAGCAGGATATAATGAACATGTGACTACCTTGGAAGTATGTCGTATTAAATAAAGAAAGAATTTTGCGAATAGTATTTTTTTTATGCACAAATGGTTAGCACTTGACCTTAATCACACCTGATGCTAAGTGAAGATGAGGTCGAAGGTGGAAGCGTACTGACCCGGAAACCCCAACACATTTGGGGGACTGGCTATCTTATCTCTGATAACCGGTACACAACAATGCTATTAACATTGCTGCTTGGCGGCAGATTTAGATAAGATGGTGGTACCTTCCCAGCTAGTGTGTCTAAGAATATTATTTATTTATTTCACAAATAGTTTGGAGGTTCCATGTGAGATAGCATCCACCTTTGATTTGACGACCGATTGGTGTAGTGGATAGTGGCCCTGTCAGCGAAACCAACGGTTGCGGGTTCGAAACCCACGAGGGGTAAATGTTTGTGTGATGAATACGAACATTTATTCCCGAGTCATGGATGTTTATATAAATATTTATTTATGTTTATCCGTTATCTAGTATCCATAGCACAAGCTTTACTTAGTTTGGGACTAGATGATTGACTTTATAGGTGTGGTTGATTGAGGTTCAGAGATGTAATTTATTTCCTATTTATTTTATTCTTTCTTTTATTGGCATTGGATTACAGTTGAGTTAGAGCTCTCAGTGGTCCAAGTCACGTGTTCAATTTACTGCCTTACCACTTTCTCAAGATTTATTTACGATTAGTACATACTCAGGAGGAGCTGGGTCGCATAGCAATCACGTAACTGGCGGGGTTTTTGTTGAGCGCCCTAATTTATAAGCCAATAAAACTTTATGTTGGTTCATTCAATAAAACGCGAAAATATAAAGTTTGTTGGTTCACCGATGATAGTTTATTGTGGCATATAAATGATCCTGTTTTCGGCGGCTCCAGCAAAACTGGAAAGCGATAGGGTACCAACTTTTGAGATTCGATGGCCTATACTTACCCAAGTATTTGAGATTGAGATTTATTTATTTTTACTAAAATGTATGTACACTCACACTCTTCAAAATCGGTGAAGTTAAGGCTACAAGAGGTGACATTGATTTCTACATATCATATTGGGACAGTCAGGTAATAATGAGCTATCGCTCAGATTTAATGCGATATTGGAGTTAAATTGAACTTTGACAATTCATTTAAAAACTTAAACTGAAAATTTCTCTTAGGAATAACACAAAGACCGCATTCCACAAGTTACGAGATTCTCTCACCACATATGTTTAAGTTTGGAAACACATTGGACTATTTTTCGTTTATTCTATTCTTATATTTGCCGTGGGGTTGGACATAATAAGTAAGTAAGTAAGTTACGTTAAGTTAAGTTATTACCTAAGTAACCGTATAGTGCATTGGTAATTTTACTGTAATGCTCTATGTGAAAGACTGAATAAATAAATAATAAATAAATAATAATAATATGCCCAAAGGCACTTCGACCTAATAGGGATCTTATTATTTTCTTTTTTATGCACGACGGGTTTGTACTTGACCTCAATCACACCTGATGTTAAGTGAAGATGAAGTCGAAGGTGGAAGCGTACTGACCCGGAAACCCCAACACATTTGAGGAACTGGCTATCTTATCTCTGAGAACCGGACGCAACAATGCTATTAACATTGCTGCTTGGCGGCATCCGAGATGATAAGGATACGCGTTTGACCACAGACTGACCTGATGGAAAGTGATGATGTGGCTGAAGATGAAGCACGCGATCTCAGTAGATGCCTATTCAACCTGCTCTTGCAGATCCTAAGGTTGAAGGGTGAAGATTGTAGGATTCAGGAAAGACGCTGTAAGGGAGTTCAATACTTTAGCTGTTCGCACAATGAATGAAGAGTCGAACTGCTTTGTGCGAATGTTCGGTACGAAAACTACATATGGGTGGAATCCCTCCCTTAGCCCGCAGATAAAATGGCTATGGTGGAATAAGATTATTTAATTTCAACGCACACTCACCTAAATGCATCCTGTAGAATATGAAGTCGCTACCTCCCCGTAAAGTGGGGAGAAATTTTCAAACTTTAAACTTCAAGAATTTATTTCAGCGTAAGATACATGATATCATTTGTTGAATGTCAATTTAAATCTACTGGAAATAAAAAAGGTTTATTGCATTTATCTGTCAGTCGGTATGTCCAAGCTACTACCGCTTCGGAAAGGGAAATGATCTGTGGGAAAAGAAGCGGCGCAAGAAACCCACAGGATCATTGTTGTCCTTTTTTTTAAATAAAGTATATAACTAATTTTCTTTCAATTTTGTACCCCACCGTGTGGGGTGTCGTGACGTGAAATTCCGTCGTTGGATAGGTCGTCTTACTTTCGATTTTGGAATCCCTTTAAGAAATATTAAGCTTTAAAGTGTTAATTTTTGTTTGAGTCAAGTGTCCCCCCTACCCTAAAAGTTAAACGGTTGGTTTTGGATACGTGAAAAAATACACGGCAGTAGTACATATAATTAACTTAAAAGGAAAGATATTACAAGTAAGTAGATTTTATAAGTTAATGAGTAATAGTCGATAATCTTATAAAATGTACTTTCTGTTGAAAATTATTTGTCAAACAACAAAAGTCTCGTTCTAAGTTCGATACGCTATTTGCAACGCTATTTAATACGAAACGTTTTGTTTTTGAGAATTACTTTCCATATTTTATTCTAGTGATACATCTATCTGATCAAGCTCTCCGATCACTGAAATCGCAACAACCCGCCGCAATGTTACATCGCGTATATCTGTTCCAACTAGAACAACTTAAGTAGAAGCATTTCCAGAAGCAACATTATGGAAGTAATAAAAGACTGGAGGGTGTACGTGTTTTATATTAAGCGTATAATGTGTATAGCACAATGTTTATAGCCCAGAGACGTAGAAACAAAGACCTCTTTCCTTTGGTTGGATAATGGCCGTTACAGTCTGAGGGCGCCTTAAAAAGGCCTTTGTACAGTTACCACTTTTCTTATGTGGTTTATGTTGAAATTTTATGCTGCGCTGAAACAAAAGTAGAGATTAAACACAAAGTTTCAAGCCGGAAAGAGATGAGAATATAAAGTTTCAGCGGTTGAAAGTGAGACAATTACCGGCAGTCTGAAATTGTCGGTCGTGAAACCGAAATTCATGGAGAAAAACTCGAGGTCATGAATTTTTAGCGAGCGTTTGTACTAATTTTAGCCGACTACCTCAGAAAGGATGGTAATGTTTTTAGATGTATGTGTATGTAAGTATGTATGTAGATTTCTATGTTACCTAAATAGCTTGTCGTACGGTTTTAATTATAATTAGCTTTTAGGCTTCTCGAGTCAAGGTTAGAGAGATTTTTTTGATTCATTCTATATATATAAATTTAAATTTATCCAATGCGGGCGCCACTGGACGGAAAATACCCTTTTAAGGGGTAATATATACGCTTTTATAATAAGGTTCCAGCGGGTATTCAAAATTTCTCTTTAAATATGTAAATTCAAAACCATTATAAAACACATTATTTACAAAAGGCTATAATAAAATTTCTGACCATCTTGATGATAAGCAAACATGGACTTAGACCACTCGGCGATTTCAGTCTAATTATACAATATAATTTTACGCACTCTCGAATTTCTTACTCGCTCTTCTCTGGGGGGTCAGCTTTATGAATGATCAGTAATGTCAATAATTTTATGTGATGTTTTCAAGTGATAATTTTATCCATCGAAATAAATCTTTCTTGAATTTGAATGGAACTGGCAGTTCAATTATTATATACACGATTCAAGCGTACCTACATATACTATTACATATCGGAACTTTATACAAAACATCTGGCCAAACCCTGAATAACAAATTCTGGTAACACCAGCATTTATATTCCAAAGTTATACTTCCTAACATAAATTCCGTTACCAGCGTGTCACATAATAAATTAAGACAACTCCTAAATAAACTGCGACTAAAAACGTTAAGCACATAAATAAGGTTTACCTCAAAAACCTTGGCTGAAATAGAGTAGGTTACACGTTATCGTAGTCTCGCCTGCGACACCTGCGTCTAGCCTTCACTTGATATTTAATTAACGTAGAACGCTTACTGTCTGGATGTGTCTTAGACCCGTATTAATAAACCAATCTCAATACAAGTCTTGAGGCTGTATCACCCCAGATGCGCTTTAAGAAGTTGACGCTATCTCAAGCTCCGTGCTAATTAATAAACCAATCTTGAAGTTTACTTAGTTGATATCACTTCTCAAGTATTCGCCTCTGCGGCGAATTAATGATAGTCTTCAGTTTCGTTTATTAATGCGTGAAACTCGGCGCACCTCTCAAGTGAGTACTGCTTGAGTATGCACGAGCTTTTCAGGTCTCAAGTTAGGTGTATTAATCAACACTTTTACTTGAGACCGATCACAAGACTGTTCTCAATCTTGAGAATGGTTTATTAATACGGGTCTTATCATTTATCATTTCGTTTTGCTATAATATTATAATGACGTAAATGAAACACATGCGTTTTTTCAAGTTGCATTAATATCTATAATAAAACCTATGATAAGCGTAATTTATATACATGTTGTTTATTTCCTTAGAAAGATATGTAAGACAGAATTTAAATCGAGAACCTACTCCTTTTTGGCGTCGGTGAAAAATGGTTTGCCTTCTCTGTCGGCTCGTGATCCCTTTTACTTCAAATACAAGTCATGTACATTTTTCTAATTTTTAGTATTAGAGATGGAGCAGTGTTCATTCATTATATCTATAGACAATATATTCCCGTAGCTATTACTTTTCACAGATTAAGAATATATCCAGTGGAAGAATATCTATAAATGTTTTTAACACCGCAGGTATTATCGCAAAGATGACCGGCTGCGATACTTGACGGTTTTCTTTGCACGTTCAAACGACAGACAGCTTAAGTAGACGCGTGTATCTGTTTAGTTTATGTTTACTTACTACCCATATTTCTCTCAATTGTTAAACAATTTTGATGATTGTTTCATATTTTGTCTGTTTGTCTAGAAAAAGGTAATACCACTTCTTGTCGCTGTATATCTCTGGTGAGCAAGCTCGGGAGCTACTCACACAATCTTAGGCCCGCTCCTTAATTGTATTTAGTCAATTAGCATACGAAATTTCATTTACGGGCTCCGGTAATTACTTGCGTTACGTACTGCTTTTAGAGTCTACCGCGTTAATGTAGATTCCCCTCTATTTCCTTGGCATGTGTGAATTGAATATTGTGATTTCTAAATGCTTTTATGATTGAGGTTCAGGCTCTTCAGTACTTTGGGGACCTGGGTTTCTGCTTAATTCGATTGTTCCAAAATTTCGCAGCAACTATTCTCGACTTTCAATACCATCTTTCTAGTTTCACTAGTGAGGCATACGACTTAAAATAAGGTAAAATTTTATAGAAATAGTTTATCAAAATATTACTCTAAGGATTCAAAAGGATTCACAGTAGAGACTCCTTATGCTTATGCGAAGTTACATGCTGTGGTTACTGGTGCTTGTTTCATACCAGTGTTTCCTTGCTTTGGAGGGCATGTTGAATATGCGGTCTC
The DNA here is from genome assembly GCA_949316235.1 of Oegoconia quadripuncta. Lineage (NCBI taxonomy): Eukaryota > Metazoa > Arthropoda > Insecta > Lepidoptera > Autostichidae > Oegoconia > Oegoconia quadripuncta. The sequence continues at coordinate 17,053,443 of OX438746.1, forward strand.
GGTAGTATTTTTAAAGGCAGTCGTAAAGCCAAGTCGGTGGCCCACAAGATCAGCTTAAAAATTGTTACTGGCCACTAGTTTGACACAAATCTAGTAAGCTGCATTGGATTATCTATTATCTATTTTTCATTTTTAGTAAATTATAAGTACTAATAATCATTTTTTAAATTTTACATTTAACTTTTCATTACTGCTGCGGATAAATGCCCTACTCAAATATGGCGTGGAGGATAGATGCCTTATCAGGGGATGGGGTATCTATCCTCCACACTTGTTAGGGTTAAAGTGTTAAAGTTACAATACTCAAATTTGGACAGGATACATAATGGTATGCAAACACATTATTCCATTGTTAGATAGTCCGCGAATAATTTAAGGTGGTTTCAAGCTTGTGTAATAGTATGGGAATGGAAACGGTATCAAAAGCCTTAGCAAGGTCAAGGAATATTCCTATTGTCTGATTCCCACTGTCTATTTCTTGCACCAAATGGTCAGTTAGTTCATGCCCATTGTAAGCTGGATAAATGTTTTTCTTTCTTTCTTTCTTTCTTTTCACGGCATCAGCCATTGATAGTTTTGGTCTAAACCCGAATTGCATTTTCGACAAAATCGATTGTTTTTCCAGATATTTGATAAGTTTGTTGTTTATAATTTTTTCTAATATTTTAGATATCGAGTGGAGTAACGTGATAGGTCTATAGTTCGTTACTTGGTCCTTAGTACCAAATCTATAGATCGTAACAACAACTGCTTTTTTCAGACATTTAGCAAAGATTCCTTCAGACATGCATTTTTGGAAAATATACTGTTAGTGGCGGGACTAGGATATGCTTGAAATGTTTTAGTATTTTATTTGATATATTATCCCAACCGACTGCACAGTCATCTTTAAGACTCATAATGATCCTTTCTACCTCGACTTCGTCAGTGTCAAGCAACACAGACAGTAATAAAGTAGTCATTCATATTAATAATACCTATACAGCAGGTCGAAGAGAAAACAAGAGCCAAATGAACTAAATACCCTTTAACGCTAACGCCGCCGGCGACGGGGGTCACCTATTCAATACATTCAAGATTGATTCGATCAACTACCCTCCGAGTTCATTATTTAGCAGCAATTCCGTATTAACCGCTGTCCCTAGGGGATGTATGGTATCTGTAAGTCTCGTTTTGTATTATGTATGAATAAATAATAACTATGAATTGAAAATTAAGAAAACCCCCGGGAAAACAAGCGATTACATCATCCAGATAAACTAAACCAACTGTTTTAAAGTTAAATTCTTCGAAACATATTTTAATGAAACATGGCTAGGCTAACCTATCCCCGAGTTTGTCTTAAATATAAATAAAAATGAAAACTTAGGAAACTCCGAAATGCTACCTTTTGTTTATTTCAATAATTTATGACGTCATTGTAATACATAGAAAACGGTGTTAAATCTTAACCAATTTTCATCAAACTCGTTTATACTTTAATATAAAAAGAGTGGGAAATCTCGAATTGGATCACGCAGTACCTACTAAGATGCGTTCGGATAAAAACTAGAAAGTCTGGTGGCCATATTCTGGTCCTCAAAAATTTTATGTTTTTGACCGCCGCCATCACATCATCGCTTCAAATAGGTACGTCGCTTTTCATCGAGAACTAAAAAAAACTTGTGTCGCCCTTCATCTCTAACAACAACTGTGGTATAATAAGTGAAAACAAGACCGACTGGTGTTTATTTTCGATATATGAAACTGAAACGTTGTTGCTCATTAGAAGGCTCAAGGTCACCCAAAGGGCAATGGAGAGAAATATACTCGGGTATATGCGGGATCGAATCAGAAATGAGGATATCCGCAGGAGAACCAATGTTACCGATATAACCCGAAGAATTGTCAAAGTTAGTGGCATTGGGTGCGGCACATTGGTTGTAGGACCGACGGTAGTTGAGGAGGGGCGGGTCTCGAGTGGCGACCATGCACCGAAAGACGCAGCGTGAGCAGGCCCCCACGAGGTGGACCGACGATTTGGTAAAGACCGCGGGAAGTCGCTGGATGCAGGCAGCGCAGGACCGATGTTCAGATCTTTGGGAGAAGCCTTTGGCCAGCAGTGAACGTCTTTCGGTTGATATGATTAAAGGTGTCGCAGCACTGATGTTGAAAAAATAATAATTTAATAGTCCTTTCCATCAACATAAAAGTAGCACCGAGGTCAAATACAAATTTTAATGGCATGTACTGTTCACATAGATTGATATTGGGAATTTGCCTGCGTAAAAATTATTTCTTGGTACTCTTTAGAGCCGTAATGTACTTCGTCCCTCCCTGTGCAGTCTGTTAGGCCTGTCTCCACTTTCGACGCATTGTGGGACGCCATGCTTCACATCATGTAGCATTAGCAATGTCGCCATAAAACTATAACAACAAAGAAATATATTAATTTGGTGATGCTTCTGCAAATGAATATAAGACGTCAATAGTTGACAATATTAATAATAGTCCACTAATCTTTACTAGTGCCATGTGTTTTCGGCACTCAAATAGAATAGAATCAACCCGTCTCTTCCTGGGTCTCGCAAAACGAGACTAAGGAACTTTCCATCAAAAACCATCTATAGTTTTGCACGTTTCAACGGCGGTGGACTCACCCTCTGTCACATGTGTATTTCTGTATATTTCATAAGGTGGCCGTGGACGTTGTTTCAATCATTAAATTTTTAATCGTTAAGCATCGTGCTGATACGTCTTTTGACTCCTTAAAATTTTAGGCTTATTCGCGTGTCGTGGTTAAGTTACCATGAGTATGAATCATTTTGTTGTTGTAACAAATAATGTTTTGTTTTCTAGATTAGAAGTTGCTACAATTTCCTATCAAGTGAACGAAAATCTCATAATCGAAACAATCTAACAAAAAACACGCACTTCGAAAAAAACATGCTTTTATCGTTGTTTTCGTAAAATCCTAACCTTTTTGCTAGTGAAAGATCATTCAAACTTTTCTTGTCACTAACAAAGGGAGACGATTCATATCGAAAAATTGGAGGAACACTCAGATTGACTGAAGCAGTCCCTTATAGATAAGGGCGGGCTTATGTTCCCCTTACTTTTAAAGATAAGGAATATGAAATGGACAATGAAATCTGGAATCTTGAAAAGTATTAAAATCCTGTCAAGAGCACAGCTTTAGTTTTTATAAGAACAGAGTCAGAAGACTTTTTAGACAGATTCGATAAGTAACACCCACTGTCTCGCTGACAAATTTAGAACTTGCAATAAAATGCCATTTTTGATGCTAACATACATACATCAGAACTTTAGCCAAATATCGTCACATATGAAATATATTTCAATTACGCCATACAGTTTATATTTCATTATTTAAATCTATAATAATCTCAATGCCTACTATGATGTAGTTCCTCACGGCGAATCATCACACACGGGTGCGACAGAAAACCAGCGCCTCGCTTTTCGAGCGAAGCATTTTGTTGAGTCGTTACACATTCACTACTGCGGCAATATTTATGTAAATCATAGCCTAGTTCTTATTTTGTTAGTTTAACAGTTCTTAACAATGTGATTTCTAATATTGTAAATTGCAATGTCCTACCTGTTGTTATATGTTTTAAGTAGTGAATAAACAATTTTTTTTTCTTTCTTTTTCATACATTAACGTCACGACCTTTAGGTATCCCAAACGGGGTAGTCAGAGTATTTTTTTTTTGCACAACGGTTGGCACTTGACCTCAATCACACCTGATGTAAAGTGCAGATGAGGTCGAAGGTGGAAGCGTACTAACCCGGAAACCCCAACACATTTGGGGGACTGGCTATCTTATCTCTGACAACCGGAACCCAACAATGCCATTAACATTGCTGCTCGGCGGCAGATTTAAATAAGATGGTGGTAGCTAGCCAGACGGACATTTAAAATGTCCTACCACCAACCAAGCCGAGTACTTACCTATACATGTACCTCGCTGGAGCTCGAACCCACGACCTCCGAATCGCAAATCCAATGTGGTTTACATTGAGCCACGGAGGCGGTTAAATAGAAATGAAAATGAAATGAAAATGAAAATCTTTATTATTATGCCATTAAACACTATAGAACTCACATTTTTTTACCATAGGTCGTATAATATTTAAACAAATGTTATCCTGGCATCATTATCTAAGAAGTATATTACTTAAACTCTGTCTCCTACACTAGGCCTAGAACCATATCGCAGGAAGACAGCTACCGTAGAAAAACAAATAAGTAGCCAAGTTACATTTTTATACAATCTGTGATGCAAATAAGGATTTTTTTGTATATTAAATTTAAAGAAAAATAAAGAAAAGAAGAAAATGTAACATCTCTGCAAGTGTAGTTTTGTGGGAATACATATGAGTGTTAAAGTATATGTGTGTGTATGTGATTGCGAGTGTTCCTTTTTGTATATGTGATGGCGGGCTATGGAGCATATACAGGGCGTCCCAAAGTTATGGGACATGAAGGGGAAGTACCTTAAATATCGTAGATAGTGAATTTTGCTCAAAGAAGACTTTATGTTATTTTTAAAAGTTAGTAATTCTGCATTCATAGATTTTCTAAAAATTATTTGCTTCGGCTGGGAATCGAACCGACTCAAATGTGAAAAAAAAAACACCCTACTTTTATGATGCCAATCGAAAGAATAGCTAAAAAATAATAACTCTGCCTAAGTAACATAGTATTTTAAAAGAAAGGAACAACGTGAAATTAATCATTTTAATCAAATAAAAAACATACATGAAACTGCCGTAGTCAATTAAGTAGGTATTTTTTTGTAAATTAATTAATTAAATGCTCAAAATGTGATCCCTCTTGTCTTACGCAAATCGCCAATCTTTTAATGAGCCCGCTGCCTGTTGATTTTCTAATCATTTTATGGTGAACACTCGATGTGATATGGCACAATTCTGTTTGCAACTCGCCTACGTTCTCGTATCGCTTTTTGTATAGCATATCTTTCACGTATCCCCAAAAGAAGAAATCTAATGGTGTGAGGTCCGGGGATCTGGCCGGCCATCTAATCGGTCCATTTGTACCAATCCATGTAGGAAAACATTCATTTAGAAAATCTGCTGCTCTCCGACTATTATGAGCCGGAGCTCCATCTTGTTGGAAAATTAAGTTTTCTTGCTCCGCCGCGGAATGGTTTCTTATCTTATCCCTTAAAATTTGAAGTATTCCTAAATACTTTTCTGTGTTCAAGGTTCCTTGGTAAAAATGGATTAAGAAAACCCGGTTTTTTAAAAGTCCGCACCAACAGTTGAGTGAAAAACGCACTTGGTTATTAGTTTCAGTCACTCGTAGGGGATTTTCTTTAGACCAAATACGATTATTGTTGCGGTTATACATACCGTTATTGCTAAAGTTAGATTCGTCTGTCCAAATAATATTATCCAAAAAATTTGGATCTTCGAGCAATCGTGCCTGGATATCAAGACAGAAATTTTTTCTCCTTTCTGTATCGCCCGGAAGTAATTTTTGAACCAATCGTCCTTCAACATAACTCTTAAAACCGTGTTTTTTTAATACACGGTGTATTTTACTTTTTGAAACTCCAATTTCATGTTCTCCTTCTCTCACCGATGCTTTCGGAAAAGCCGAAAAGTAAATTAAAATACCAAGTTCTTCGTCGTTGATCGTATGGTTTTCTTGCTGTGGTTCTCTTGGGCGTTTATCGAAACGTCCCAGAGTTTTCAAATTGTTCACAAGCCTTTTCAAAACTTTACGAGACGGTATTTGTCTATCAGGATATTTTACGCCATACCACCGCAAACTTCTAGAGATATCTTTATCGTTCAAAAAATATGCTTCCATTAGATCAAAACTTACTTGATATGCCATGTTCGCAATAAATTAACACAATAACACTTGTGTAAGTGAATTGAGACTAAACAGATCAATATCCGAAAAACAAACGCTCGCACATACTGTTCCATTTTCAAATTTAAGAACAACATTTAAAAATATCACTTCTTTTTAAAATATCTTAAAAAGTATGCATTCAAACAAACGCTGTCATAAACTGTTCCATTTTCAAATTATAAATTATTTATTTTTGTTTTTAATTTGCCTTCTGTCTAGCTTACAGAGGACGTATTGAAATACAAGTTTTATCATTTCATCTACACGTGCACTTATAATAAGGAAAACTATGTTAGTACCTATTTTATGAAGTGGGTACTTATTTACGAATAATCAATGCTATCTTTGGAATGATAATATCGCTACTTTTCGAACGTCGTCGGCAATAAATAACTTTCTTGAAATTTGACTCAATCATTTTATGTTGTTCCTTTCTTTTAAAATACTATGTTACTTAGGCAGAGTTATTATTTTTTAGCTATTCTTTCGATTGGCATCATAAAAGTAGGGTGTTTTTTTTTTCACATTTAAGTCGGTTCGATTCCCAGCCGAAGCAAGTAATTTTTAGAAAATCTATGAATGCAGAATTACTAACTTTTAAAAATAACATAAAGTCTTCTTTGAGCAAAATTCACTATCTACGATATTTAAGGTACTTCCCCTTCATGTCCCATAACTTTGGGACGCCCTGTATAATATTATATCTAGATTAAGATAAATAGATTAAGAGTTTAATGCTTGAAACAATATCTACAGTTCAACTTACGAAATATAGAGTAATGCATACGTGACGGGGGGTGCGTCCATCGCCGTTAAAACTCTAGATGTTTTTGATGGAAGGGTCGGGTTGGTTCCATTTTTACGTACCGAAACTAGCACAGCACATGTTTTTAATATCTATAACAAAGGTTGTTTGTAACGAAGAAACATGACTGGTGTTATGTGTGTTTATATCATTGTGTGTGTCCAGTTTCTGTCCGGGGAAGTGACTTACTAACCTTTAGTAGTGTATATATATTATGTATCCAGCTTCATTGCCACGATTGTCTGGAAGAGATCGCTACAAGATAAGACTATCCTTTCTACACCTGTTAATAATATTGCACTGTGTATATTTTTAAGTGGTGTACAGTAAAGAATGTTTCTACTTCTTCTTTTTTCTTCTTGTTAAACCAAAAAGAAGCTAAATCTTTTTAACCACCGACGAAAAACAATGGGTGTTATGTGGTTGACGGCGTTGTGTATGTGACCGGTTTTTTTAAACATATACATACTTAACGTCATGCCCTTTTCCCGTAGGGGTAGGCAGAGTCCACAGACTTCCACTTGCTACGATCCTGATACAGCTATTTTGTTTCATTCACTCTTATAAATTGTTAATACATGTTCGTCGGTTTACGGTACTCTTGACTTGGCCTTTATACGTAATTAGATCATACGGAAAATGATTTGATCGTGGTACGTTCGCTGTGGTCTTCCCCTACCAACACTACCATCCACATTCGCTTCGTATACCTCTTTCGTTATTCTTCTTTCATTCATCCTCTCCACATGTCCAAACCATCTCAGCATACCTTTTTGAACCTTTGTCACTGCGTCTTCTTTCACACTTACACTATTCCTGATTTCTGACTATCTGGATGACAAGAATGCGTGGACATGAACCGCTCGCCATTATCCAGTATATTTTATTCTTATTTTTCTTTGTCGAATCATAAATTTTACAATTAGGTATCTCAAATTGTATTTGTATTGACTTATTTAAAAAGAGCAACCCTGGAGCTTCTTGCTCGTTCTTCTCCGGGGAGACTGCCTAGTGAATGAGCGATAACTGTATGTCATGACGATTTCAAATGTTATTCTTATAACTTACGAAATAAAAACATTTTTGATTTTGATTTTGATTTCTATCTCTCAAAGTCACCTCTCTCATACTTCTTAATGATCTCATTAACACTGCAATGAACATCGGTTAAGCCGTTCCGAAGTTATTTATCTTTCATCACAGTTTTTTCGTGTCATCATCATCAGCCCGTAAACATCCCACTGCAGGGATATAATCCTTCCCTCATATATGAGAGAGTATGGGCCATAGTCGTCTACGCTGGTCCAAATCTGACTATTTTAAGTGTACCCTGTGTACCTACAAAATAAAACATTTTTTGATTGATTGATTGAATGAGGGGAATGGGGACTTCTCATGCCTTAGAATTAATATTTCTCAGGCATGTAGGTTTCCTCACGATGTTTTCCTTCACCGTTTAAGAGCAGTCTAAATGCACATAAGTAATTAAATTTAAAAACTCATTGATACACGGCCTGCCTGGGAATCGAACCCGGACCTCCCCGCAGAGCCACAGACGCTCATTCACTTTTTTCTTGTATTTCGATGATATCATAGTCATTCGGGGGTTTTCAAAATCTTAAATCTTAGTCAAATAATACATAGAAATGAAAAAGCTGGACTTTTTATTGTCTGGTTGTAACAAAAGGAAATTGAACCCACTGTGATTTTGTTTATCGTAATGACGGTCCATTGTTATAATGAGTTTGTTTGTAAATTACACGATCCTCAGAGCTGAACCCCACTCAACCTTCAGTTACCTATTTAACTGGAACTCAGTTCCAATTAGTAGGAGAGAGTGTAGTTTGGGTGAATCGTCTCTGAAATTTATCGCTAATTGTTATTTGATACGTTGTCTCTATCCCGTTCTAACTATAGGCTGGGTGTACATTGGGGGCAGGTGTTAGTTTTAGTCTATTATGAGCTTTTGACACCAGTACAATACGAATAGACGAACAGATTGTTAACGACGATATGTAAAATGGATGTTAGCAAATTAGTATAATTAAAAAAAAAATCTAATTCTTGATGTAGTGGATAGTGACCAACGGTTGCGGGTACGATTTTTTTTATGATTAATTGGATTCGCGTTTAACGACAATCTCACCTGATGGTAAGTGACGATGTGGTCGGAAATGAAGCACGCGATTCCAGTAAATCTTTTGAATAAATAATAAAATAATCTTTTCACATACACACAGCGCCATCTAGTGCCACACTAAGCAACTAGGCTTGTATTATGGATACCAGATGGTTGCAAATACGTTTTTTTTTACCTCGGGAACACATGTCTGTATTCATCATAAAAACATAAACGCCTGCGGGATTCGACTCCGAGACCTTTTGGTATAGCAGTCAGAGATTCTAATCGCTACATGAGACAGGTCGTCTTTGAAGATCCTAAGGTTGTAGGATTCAGAAGAGACTGACGCTGGAAGGTAGTTTGGCGGTTCGTATTGTAATTGAAGATTCGAATTTCCTTCACTTCTAATGACATTTAATTTAACCCAGTAGTGCTGGACAAAATGACTGGACACGAGAATCTCACCTGGTGAAAAGTGACGAAGCAGATTTTTTGAGTATTTTATTGATTCGTAAATTTAATCTAGTACACAAAGAAAATTCTAATATAAGACTTGCGTCTTTCAGGCAGTCCAAGACCTTGAAGTTTCAGCAAGGTCTGCTGCCTAGAACTGGGTAACGCAGAAGGTCGTTAATATAATTAATTTGCAAACGGCTACAGTCTATATTTCGATTTGTCCATTTCGAGCGCATGTGCAATCAACTTTAGTTTACATTTCAGATAGAAACTGGTAACTAACAGTTGGAACTGAACAGAGCTAGTATTTTGTGTAAACAACCTAATTTACTTTGTTAATTGATGGTTGAGTCGATTTTACTAAAGTTTATTTAAAATCAACAAACTACGAAAAACAATGATTATTTCTCTCATAAACCACCTCATTGGGGTCCGGTGATAGGTTTGAAAACCATATGTGATTGTCAATTTCAACTATAGGTATCTATTGTATTTTATTTGCGTTGAGGGTTATGATGAGCAAGCGAAATTTCTTGTCTGTAAGAACACGAGTCTCAAAGGAAAATTACAAATTATTATATTACAATTTGTAACAATTAGGTATCTAGGGAGTCAAACGTTTCTTGAGTTGAGAGAAAAAGGAAAATCAAAACAGCCCATTTGTGATTGCGTTAGTGTGGATTATCAAACCCTTTAAGTGTAAATACCAAAAGATGGCACATAAACAGATTGTAGTCCGCACAGTAACCACATTGACTACCTTGTTCAATACAAGAATTTGAATAATTACTCTTTGCAGGCTCACAAAGGTAGCGGACGTGCCTGGAATGGCCACGGCAAATCTTTAATCAAATCCCAATATTATGGCTAAAAGTCTTAGCTGATTTAGAATTACAAAGCTCATTTAATTACAGACGCCTAAGCTTTACTCGACTAGGGCAAAGCAAAAAAGGAAGGTTACATTTCGTGATGTTTACTGAGTGGTTATCTAAGTCCTTAGGTACTGCTAGTGTTATTAGTCCTTGGGTTACCTATGTATGATTTCAGTGAAGTAGAAAACTAAGAACAATTTATTATGGATAAATTGTCGCTGAAAAAGAAATACAATTATAAATAACAGCACTGTGGCACAGAATTCATATACTCATAGTACTATATGGCCACAGCATTATGCTGAGCTGGAACCTATATCAGCTTGCATTAATATGTTTTAGTATTATTATCTCAAAATTTACATGTAAATGCCCATTGTAAGCTGAATAAATGTTTTCTTTCTTTATTTCTTTCTTTCAATGCTGTCACGTGTTGCGGTGCGGCGTTCACAAATGGTTTAGCACTCAGCTCACGCTGCGACGGATCGTAGTGCTGGTTTTCGGTATTCCCAGATGCCCAGTGACGATCGGTTGCTACGTCAGTATTATCATGAATAATAAATATGTATGTCTAGGTATTTTTATCCCTCACAGTCACAGACCACCTACCCCAATAAATAGGGGAAATATTCTTTGAAAGAAATTCAGTCAAAAAACCACACTCAAATCATACCACGCATTACTGAGATACGCGCGGACAAAGACTGGGCATATACTCACACACAATGCTGCCAAATACATAATATAACTACATAAATACATAGTTTTTCTTCGGGGGTTAACAATAGCTTTGAACAACTATAAGCGCACAGACACTCGGATAGCGACTTTGTATTATACTATTTAGAGACTGGAGATTATAACAAATGTAGTAATATTAGGTCCTTACCTATGAAATTGGCGTTTTGTATGAAGAATTTCATTAAGACTGTTTTCTCCATACAAACATTTTTGTTTTTTTTTTTTGGGAACGGCAAATCCAAATTTAGCTAAACTTTGAGTGTATTATCGGATAACATTAAGTTAAGTTAGGTTATAGGTATAGGTATAGGCAGGGTTAATTTTTAAAAGTAACCGCTTTATAAAAATTTAAGCGAATCTAAGAAAAATGATTATGGGAAGCACATGAAAAGAGCTCTGTTCAAATTTTTTTTATTATGTGATTTAGCCCAGAAATTAAAAAATATTTCATGTGAAACCTTGAAATAATATTCCATTTTCCAAACAACAAACAAATTTGGATATAGCTTTGAAAATCGCAGGAATTGGTACATATGATTAACGAAGAAAAAAAACTCCAATTTCATAAGTAAAGTATTTTGAACCTTGGATATAGAGCGAAATCTCAGATTAACTTAATTTCAATAGAATATCGGTACGCTACAAACAAAATCTCGCAAACAGATTCCAGAGCAAGCGTACTAGCTGCTCAAAGAGCGCATCACTGGTGTATAGGGAACTGCCGATATTGGTACCAGACAAATAAGTTCCTCTGTATACATGTAAATCGTTCTGAGGCAGCCTGTAGAGGCAGCGCCCGCTCTAGAGGATGTTTATAGGTAAATACTATTTTTTTTTTTATGCACAACGGGTTTGTACTTGGCCTCAATCACATCTGATGTTAAGTGAAGGTGAGGTCGAAGATGGAACCCGGAAACCCCTGTACATTTGGGGGACTGGCTATCTTATCTCTGTTCAACGGAACACAACAATCCTATTAACATTGCTGCTTGGCGTTAATGACATACATGACGTCGCAAGTTTTATCCTAAATGGGGTACTCAGAGATATTCGAAACATTAACGTCCAGCTTCTTATACAAAGTCTTAATCTATTAGTCCTAATATCCATTGTGTTGAACCGAAGTATTCCTAATAACAATTTTTTATAATATAAAAAACCTGAATGCCTACAATTTGCCGCAGCGGTAATTTTGCCCGAAAAGTTCAGCGTTTTTTAATTATGGTATTAAAAAAATATAAGAATTTTATTGAGAAGTCAGAAGCTCAAGTTTAAACGCATTACTTACATGGACGTCGTAGTTAGATATACTATATTGTAACATGTTATTGAAAAAATGTCAAGTTTCTATCAATAGATAATTTAATCATGTAACTTGTCAATATTGAGACATGTTCAGTGACAAATTGATACTCTTTTGATTTGTCGCCCCGGACAAATGCGGATGGATGGCCCCTAAAGCTGACTCTGCTTGAGAGCGATGCAATACGATTGAGTCCAGGCTTAACATTTTTATTGGAAACCATAGTATATCGTAACGCTACGAACCTGATGAATAGGGATATCAGTCTGTTATGCATGGAGGAGAAATTGTTCGTTTGCATAGAGATTTGAATGGAAATAGAGTAAGGTAGGTAAGGCAAAATGGCTACTGATAGACAAATATGTATCAAAATATGATAAAATTGAAACACGTATTTCCTTATTTGCATAGTAGAGTGTCCAATTATCATTTATACTGGATGTGTTTTTAACCACAAGGAAATAAATAAGGCATATTCGGTAAGTGAAATAGAAGGCATTGGCATATTTTTTTTCAAAACTATTATTAACGCACGCGCATGCCGGAGATTCATATGCGACTGGCGGGATTCATATGGTTCCTATCATGCGTGACTTATATTTTCTATAAGTTTGTTTACTTGATGTAAATATGTGGAATAGGCTAGTGGATATAAATAGGTGGAATTGAACCGCCTCCGTGGCTCAATGTAAACAAGATTGGGTTTACGATTCGGAGGTGGGGGTTCTATCCCCAGCGGGGTACATGTTTAAGTACTCGGTTTGGTTGGTAGTAGGGCATTTAAAATTTCCGCCTGGCTAGCTACCACCATCTTATCTAAATCTGCCGCCAAGCAGCAATGTCTTTTTTTAATCTAATTTTAAAGAGCTTGGTCGTATTAAACGACCATGTCGCAATGTTAATAGCATTGTTCTGTTCCGGTTGTCCGAGATAAGATAGCCAGTCCCCCAAATGTGTTGGGGTTTCCGGGTCAGGACGCTTCCACCTTCGACCTCATCTTCACTTAACATCAGGTGTGATTGAGGTCAAGTATCAACCCGTTGTGCAAAAAAAAAAATTTCAGCTTTCATATTTGTCACCGTTTTTTGTTTAATGAAACATCCGCAATATTTTGCGGATTTTAATCAAGGCTATTGCCTTGATTAAAATTCCAGCTCAAATGTTAGCATAACAAACAAATTAACTCGATTAAACTAGGTAGGTACCGGTACTACAGATCGATATAGGTACCGAGTTTGACGCGTTAGTTTAACCCAATAGGTGCATTACCATAATGTGTTATTAATGCATATTGGATGTTATTGGTCCCCAGATGGTTCTGTGTTCTATTTGAATAGGATAATTATGTGACAATGAACTCATCTAGGTCTGTTATGGAAAATAGTGCGGAAATTTCCAAGTTTCAAGTGACTTTTGTTGGTGGTAGGACATTTTAATGTGACCTGCTGGCTAGCTACCACCAACCATGTTAAAACGATTCGGAGGTCGCGGGTTCGATCCCCAGCGGGGTACATGTTTAAGTACTCGGTTTGGTTGGTGGTAGGGCATTTTAAATGTCCGCCTGGCTAGCTACCACCATCTTATCTAAATTTGCCGCCAAGCAGCAATGTTAACAGCATTGTTGTGTTCCGGTTGTTAGAGATAAGATAGTCAGTCCCCCAAATGTGTTGGGGTTTCCGGGTCAGTACGCTTCCACCTTCGACCTCATATTCACTTAACATCAGATGTGAGTGAGGTCAAGTACCAACCCGTTTAGCATAAAAAAAATAAAAGCATTGTTGTGTTCCGGTTGTCAGGGATAAGATAGCCAACATAGCTGGCCAGGCGGATATTTAAAATGCCTTACCACCAACTAAACCGAGTACTAAACATGTACCCCGCTAGGGATCGAACCAGCAACCTCCGAATCGTAATCTCAGTCAGCATGCGTGAATAAGTGTTACCTGATACAATTCTATCGCTTTTATAATATCAAGACTAAATGAGGTGACAGAGATAATTCAATTCTAACTCAATAAATCCAAGCTACAGTTCGCTGTAACACATCCACGTAGTGAGATACAAGCGACCGTCCCAATGTACCCAGCTGTCCTCTAAATCAAAATAAATTGAGATATATGACGATGTCACACTAAACTAACTTAGGTTAGGCCTAGTTGGATGATCTACACATATACTTGTTATGATGACGATAACATTTATATTAGTCCAGTAAGGACACACTTTTAACTACTTATAATCTTAAACCATTTAGACGACCGATTGGTGTAGTGGATAGTGACGCTGTCAGCGAAAACAACGGTTGTGGGTTCGAATCCCGCGACGGGTAAATGTTTGTGTGATGAATATGAACATTTATTCCTGAGTCATGGATGTTTATATAAATATTTATGTATGTTTATCCGTTATCTAGTATCCATAGTACAAGCTTTGCTTAGTTTGGGACTAGATGATTGGTGTAAGTGTCCGAAATATTTATTTACAAAAATGCAGAATATATAAGGAAAAATGCAAAGTCACTCCTAACGAATTTCCGACAAACACTCTGTGACGTTTTATAGATAATTGGATGCGAGAGCAACACGAACATAGGCGGACGAGTGTTACTCTATGATTGGATGTGACTTGTACTGTATAGAGGATTTTTTACCCCCTACGTAAAAAGAGGGGTAAAAACTATAAAAACAATGTAAAAACATGGAAATGCCTATGTGATTTAGGAGCTCATAGGACAAAATCAAAATCAATCAAAATCAAAAAATGCTTTATTTTGTAGGTACACAGGGTACACTTAAAATAGTCAGATTTTACATTTTACAAAATTGCCTTTTGAACAAGCAGTAGCTTTAGCTTGTTCAAAAGGCAATTTTCCCCTGAGAAGAACAAGCAAGAAACTCGAGAGGTCGCTCTTTTAAAAAAAGGTTTTTATATTACAAAATTATTATGTTATATTATAATATTTCATTATTAATTGTGGAATAGCCTGGTTATGCGAACGGGCTGGTTATGTCCATGATTGTTTATCATCTAAATAATCTGATATTTTATAATATGCTTTCTTAATAAGTTTCTGTTTTATAGTATCTTTAAATTTATTGAAAGGAAGATTTTGTATATCAACAGGAACTTTATTGAAAAAACGTATACATAACCCTTTGAATGAATTACTGACTTTGTGGAGGCGACTTATGTGACCTGCAAGTTTATCTTTATTTCTTGTATTGACATCATGTTTATCACTATTTTTCCTAAATGATGCTATATTTTTTTTGACATATATTTCAAAAACTACTATGACGAAAAGGTATTATACTCTTTAAATCTGTCTCTAAGTGACACTGCAGGTCTCAATTGATAAATTGCGCGAACGGCTCGTTTTTGTAAAACAAAGATTGTATTTATATCCGCGGCATTTCCCCACAGCAAGATTTTTTTTTTTTTTTTATGCATAACGGGTTGGTACTTGACCTCAATCACACCTGATGTTAATGGAAGCGTACTGACCCGGAAACCCCAACACATTTGGGGGACTGGCCCCACAGCAAGATCCTCACTTATGTTACAAGTGAGACATACTGCTTAGTAGGTCTCACTTGTAATATACATTTTCAAAATCCTCACGATGAGCTCTTTCCTATGATACCCATATTGTGGTCATAGGACTTTTTTTTTATTGTGACAAACTACATATCCTCTTCATCGCTGTCAGCATAGGTATGGAAACAAGCCTCTCTCATCTCAGGCTCGATTTGCAATGAATTTTATAAAAGACTTGCTCTAATAGCCACAGTAACCAGCATCAACAGACTTACACGCCTCCGTCTTCATGGCTTAATGTAAACAACATAGGGTTTACGAATCGGAGGTCGCGGGTTCAATCCCCAGCGGGGTACATGTTTAGTACTCGGTTTGGTTGGTAGTGGGGCATTTTAAAAGTTCTCGCTACCACCACTTTATCTAAATCTGACGCCAAACAGCAATGTTAATAGCATTATTGTGTTCCGGTTGTTAGAGATTATCCGGAAACCCCAACACATTTGGGGGACTGGCTATCTTATCTCTGATTAGTGTTTAAACCGCACTAAAATCGGAAGACGCATCACTGAAACACACACAATGGCGTCAAACACATAATATGTCGTTTGTCGTCGGGGGTAAAAAACCCCTTTTGTAAGAGACATAAGACTATTCCGGCGTCTGTTTACCGCAAGTTATTGCCGGCTAAAAGGCCTACAATAAATCCCCTTAATCTTTTTCACAACCGCTTCTTAACTGTTTTAAAAACAACATTATCAATTAACTGACCGAATTGCCAAGAATTTCATCTCGTTAATCAACAAATCGCCATTAATTCTCTCAAACTCCGTAACACAATAAAAGCTAATTTCGGGGAAAACAAATTTTTGTAACAAGTTTCCGGGAAAATAACGCATTCCAGTCGTCAGCTGGTTAAGAAGGGTGGGCTTCTGAATTTAATTAATTTTAATTAATTGGACATCTCGATTAGGTACTTATATATAGTTGCCTATGAAATGGATGTTGGGTTATCACTGTTATCAGTGTAGTTTCAAGTCTAAATAGACGATAGCACAGCTCGTGTACATATATATTTATGTATATGACGAAACGGAGAAACTTCTTGGACATAGCTAAGCTAAACAAAACACACACACACACACACACGCACACACACACATATACACATAATAATGAGAGTTGTTTAAAATTAAGTGATAGTATCTAATCTATTAATAATTACAATGTTTACTATGCTTAGTTAAGGAAGAGCAAGATTCTCTGGCACAGGTATCCTTATACCTAAAAGGAAATCTTAACATTACGTTGCATGTGATTTCTAAAGAAAGAAATAAACATTTTTTCATTTTCATTTTTCATTTTTTCATTTTCATAATATATTATATGGTTAAGTTAGAGCTATAGGGCTATAGAGACTTAGGGCCGTAGGCAGTAGGGCACTAGGAACTTCGGGTTCGATAGCCATAATCTCTCCAATAATTCCTTGTACAGCTAAACGCTATAACTTAGCCAGAGTCCTAATCCTGAGTATATTCTACTTATATACCAAATTTCGTCCAAATCGGTTCATCCGTTTTACCGTGATTGAGCAACAAATGAAGAAACATCCAAACTTTCGTATTTATAATATTAGTTAGATTGTTTGATGCCATCCTTAAACGACATTCAAAAATGTCATTTTAACTTTGAACTACGACACTTAATTCCTGATAACATGGTTGTATTTATCGTATTGTTTCCCATATGTTTCCTAATTTACCTTAACAACGACTAGACAAACCCTAATTTGACTAATTATAGATTTGACGCTTCAATATATTACATGCACTCGGTATATTTCAGGGGTAAGTAACTGTTGTGAAACTTTATTATAAATAAAAAATTAGAAGAAAAATTAAGCTGCTTTTAATAAATATTACCTACATTCATTCTTCGGTTAAGGTCGTCGCTCTCTCAAAGTCACAGAAGTCTGGAAATTACCCTAATAAGTACTTTTAGGTCACCAACAAAAAAGTTATTATGACACGTCTAGCATACCTAATACAGCCATCAGCTAGAACGTAGAATTAAATTTTAAACTTATTCATGGAACGCAAATGAAATGGAAAAAAAAAATCAGATATGCTTTTACAAGAAAACTAATTAGAAATGAACAAACTTTGAAAATCCAAGCAAAAGTCTTTCTTGCTGTGTTCAGCTCTATACTTCAAATGTCTTTTATTTTTTATTTTCACTGGTAATGTTGGTATGCAAAATAAAAGATCTCAATTAGTATGATAATTATCACGGGTTGGTAATCTACGTTATATATACCAGCTATAGGAGCGTCGGTGGCTCAGCGGTTAAGACGCATTCGATTCCCAGGCAGGTCATGTACCAATGAGTTCTTAAATTTAATTTGAATCCTTTTGTGTATTTATCCAACAGCTCTTAAACGGTGATGGTAATCATCGCGAGGAAACCTGCATGCCTGAGAAATAAAATTCTAAGGCATGTGAAGTCCCCAACTCGCATTGGGCCAGCGTGGTGGACTATGGCCCATACTCGATTACACGAGGGAAGGCATATATCCTTGCAGTGGGATGTTTATGGGCTGATGATGATACCCTGAGGCCCATATATGGGCACGACTTGCATCGGATTCCACGATGAGACCCCTCACGCCTATACTCCAAGGCCACTGGAAATTGCGGAATCAGACGCGAACCGCACAAATAAGCTCATAGAATAACCACACATAGCCTTCCCTCAAAATGCAACCGTATAAAAACTATTTTCATAACGGGTTAGACGTATTGGTATCTAAAGCTACATACAGACATAGGCGACTCTTTACATCGGGCGTTGAAAAACCAACTAAATCTAATGCAAAACATCGTCGGCGGATTGAACCCGCAACATCTTAGAAACACAATCTTCACTCAGCTTTCGCTTCGTTTCCACCAAAGATGTGTATATATACAGGTGTCCCGTAAATAATAAGTCAACGCCGTAAGGCGATATTTCCTCATCTAATATATAAGCCATTAAAAAAAAACTAATGATATTATTTAAATTCTTCCATATTCTCCGGTGTGTTTCTTTGTTGATATATATATACAGTGTGGAAATTAAACTCAGGCCCTGGAGGGAAACTACTTTAAATCCTTAAGCTAGCTCATTTTACTTAAAGGAGACATTCCTTTATTTTTAAAAAGAAACAAATCTGCATTAAAAGATTTTTTAAAACTCGCTTGCTTCGCCCGGGACTCGAACCAACTAAAATTTAAAAAATAAACACTCCTTATTTTATTATACTACTCGGTAGTATTAATATTCAGGATAAAGTTTCTCTAAAAAATATTTGGTTACTGTTCACTTTTAACAAGTAAAAGACACGTAACAGTTCTGTTATTTCTCCAACACTCAAAGACTTCGTATGAAGTACACGCTTGCTAATTTATCGTTAAGTACCTTGTTGAAATCATCGATAAGAAAATTGTTCAATGGTGGTAATACCTCTATGCACATTTCCTTCTTACATGATCCGAGGCGTTCAGTGGAGAAGTTTAAAAATGGAACGTTTGACTTTGTTTGCAAGGCGGGACAATAATTTTAAAATTCGAACGATTTTTATCAACAGATTTTATTTAAGTAGTGTTGCTTCCCTTACGTAATTAAATTATCTCATAATGGCGTATCAAGAACAATTCGATTTATTAGAAGCTTACTTTGTTTGCAACAAGAGCTACGATTTAGCTCTACAGTGGTATCGCGAGAAGTATCCAGACAGAGAACTACCATCTAGAAAGGTTTTGTCTCGAATTGTGAATAATTTACTGACCGTTGGAAGTTTTAAAAAGAAGACTGGACGCCCACAGCAACAAAATTTGGACTATAGCGATGTTGAGTTAAACATTTTGACATACTTCGAGTGTTACCCGAAAGCTTCAAGCAGGGAAGCTGTTCAAGAGATAGGCATCAACCATACTAGTATACTTAAAGTTCTGAAAAAATACAAATACAAATGTTATCGTGATGGGCGATTGGTGCAGAAACTACATCCCGGAGATAGTGACAGGAGATTACAGTTTTGTGAAAATATTCGAACAGAAATAGCCCGCAACCCAAATTTCTTGGACTGTATTGTATGGTCTGACGAAACAAATTTTAGTAATAATGGAATGTATAACAGACATAACAATCATTATTGGTCTCGTCAAAATCCATTCCGTGTCCGTGAAACGAACAACCAGGTCAGATTTTCGTTTAATGTTTGGTGTGGAATCAAAAGTAACAAGGTTGTTTTGGTGCACATTTACGAAGGACATCTGAATGCAGCAAAATACATTGAAATATTAGAGCTTTTACAAAATCAATTAAACCTTCTGCCAGAAGAGGAACGAAATAATATCATTTTTCAACAAGATGGTGCACCTGCCCACAACAGCAGAATTGCCAGGGCATACCTTAATGAAAATTTCAGTGCCTGGATAGGTACAAACGGTACGATTAGATGGCCTGCAAGAAGTCCAGACCTGACGCCCATGGACTTCTTTTTATGGGGTCATGTAAAAAATGTTGTTTATGAAACTTGCTATGAAACCGTTCAAGAGCTAAGGATTGCGGTAGAAAATGTTATTAGGGGCATACACCACAACACTTTGCTGAAGGCTACAAGAAATGAATTTCAACGGCGACTAATGTTGTGTAGCCGGAACGACGGGGCTCATTTCGAACAATTTATCAGTTAAATAATTTAAGTGTTACAAAATGGATAGTAAAATAAAGTTGATGTTAGATTTAACGATTATTTTTATTTTTAAGACCAAATGTTTGTTAGAGAAACTTTATCCTGAATATTAATACTACCGATTAGTACAATAAAATAAAGAGTGTTTATTTTTTTAAATTTTAGTCGGTTCGAGTCCCGGGCGAAGCAAGCGAGTTTTAAAAAATCTTTTAATGCAGATTTGTTTCTTTTTAAAAATAAAGGAATGTCTCCTTTAAATAAAATGAGCTAGCTTAAGGATTTAAAGTAGTTTCCCTCCAGGGCCTGAGTTTAATTTCCACACTGTATATATTTTGTATAATTATGCTAAATTATAACATCATATAACAATGCAGCACATTGTATTGCACACGTCTGTAGCTTTTTGTGTTTATATACACCTCGCTCCCCTAGACCTTTTCCACCAGAGCGTCATTGAGCGACGCTATGGAAATGAAGTGATACCATTGGTTGCCCTTTTCCTCGCGCACCGCTCATCTTGCCCGCACATCTCTGGTGGAAACGCAGCCTCAGTGAAAGAGGTCGATCCATGAAAAATTGCATTCACCCAATAAAACTTGCATTCATTTTAAAAATATTTCGGCTCGCCTCAACCCTCCAACGTCCGGGTCATGTAAAATACGCCTCTCATGGGAAATTTATTTGCGGGAGTGAACCTAAGCCGCCATAATGTGCCTCCGATGCCGTCCCCGCAGCGGAATTAGTTGCTGGAAAAACCAGGGCCATTACTGCTCGTTTTTGCCCACCAAGATTACTTTAGTTGGGAGGTAATACCTCAGTGGATTGGATATTGGGTTTTTTATTTTAAATATGTAAGGATAAGCTTATACTTGCGGTAAATAAGCCTTATAATCTCCGTGGCTCAATGTAAATAGCATATATATTACAAAACGGAGATAGTAGGCTCGATTCCCAGGGGTACATGTTCAATATTGGGTTTAGTTAGTGGAAGGATAGTTTTAAATGTCCGCATGCCTGGGCACTACCACCATAAACAAGCCTGCCGCCAAGCAGCATTGTTATGTTCCATCTGTTTAAACAGTCTCTCGAAAGTTTTCAATGTTCTTTCCATCATCTCCACTTAATATCACGTATCATTGACGTCTCGCTCTAATCCGCTGTGTATAAAAAAGACATAAGTTGGGGAAAATATATATTTTTTTGATTGACTGGATTCGCGTTGGACCATAATCTCACCTGATGGAAAGTGACGATGTGGTCGAAGATGAAGCACGCGATCCCAGTAAATGCCTATTCACTCTGCTCTTAAAGATTCCAAGGTTGTAGGATTCAGGAAAGACTGACACCGGAAGGGAGTTCCATGCCTTGGCTGTTCGGATGATGAATGAAGTATCAAACTTCTTAGTGAACTTCGGTAAGAGCAGAGTGAATAGGCATTTACTGGGATCGCGTGCTCCATCTTCGATCACATGGTCACTTTCCATCAGGTGACATTGTGGTCAAACGCGAATCCGTCAATCATAAAAAAAAGAATATCGTACATATTGTGTCGCGACTGGTCGCAACATTTCTCTCGACTTTGTGCCCTAGTGAACACACGAACGACCAAGCCTGAATTTGTCAGGCTAGTAATGATAGCGTTTTCCAGTCAGCCTAGGCTTCCGATTCGCCTAAACGACCGGTCGTCTGTCTGGATCAATTTTGTGACCGCAGTCAAGGGTCGCAGGTGAACATGAGTTTCCAATTCACACGGGACTATTCGAAAGAATTGGATGCGACGTCGGTTGAAAAAATAGGTGTCATTGACCACGGCGGCAGCGTGGGAAATAATGCGAGCCTCTGGAGTGCAATTTAAGTCCAGAAAATTGCACCGCTTAATAATGGTATACTTTTCCTCGAATGATTAGAGTAATTTGTGGAATGGGAGTGTTCTAGAAAAAGCACCTCGGAGTTTTGTAAATTATGTTTATATTATCCATGTGGTTACTGGTATTGTTTAGGATTTTTTTTTGATGGTTTAACTCGTTCAGTTTTTGCAACAAATTTATTTAATCTTGTGAGACATATTATAGTTAAATGGCCAAAAATCTTGTTTAAATCAAAATTCACTTCAATATCTGTCTTACTTAATTCATAACAATTTTAAAGATTTGTGTAATTAATGTACAAGAAGCGTGTATAAAAATAATAAATAATTTCGGTTAACTATTTTCTGTATTATATAAAGTACTTAGTTTTAATTATTGCAGTTATTATATCCAGAAATCCAGTAATCCGTTTTGGGCCCGCGTGGTAGATTATGGCCCATACTTACCCTCTCCCAGTGAGTGGAGGCTGTGCCCCAGCAGTGGAGACGTGTTTCTTTTTTTTTATGCATGTTACGTGACCTCAATCACACCTGATGTTAAGTGAAGATGAGGTCGAAGGTGAAAGCATACCCGGAAACCCCAACACATTTGGGGGACTATCTTCTCTCTGACAACCGGAATACAACAATGCTATTAACATTGCTGCTTGGCGGCAGATTTAGATAAGATGGTGGTGGCTAGCCAGGCGGACATTTAAAATGCCCCACCACCAACCAAACCGAGTACTAAACATGTACCCCGCTGGGGATTGAACCCGCGACCTCTGAATCGTAAACCCAATGTTGTTTACATTGAGCCACGGAGGTGGAGGCGTGTAAGTCTGTTGATGATGGTTACTGTGGCTATTAGAGCAAGTCTTTTATAAAATGCGTTGCAAATCGAGCCTGAGATGAGAGAGGCTTGTTTTCATACCTATGCTGACAGCGATGAAGAAGATATGTAGTTTGCCACAATAAAAAAAATGTCCTGTGACCACAATATGGATATGAAATGGAAAATGGAAGTGAGGCACACTAAACAGTAGATGTGTGGTGAGCTCCTAAATCACAGGCGTTTCCATGTTTTTACTTTGTTTTTTATACATTTTTTTTATTGTCTCTTATTACTTCATCGCTAACATTCCCTTTTCTAATTACACAGGAAGGTTCTTCAAGGTTTAATGAAAAAAACGAATACAGAAAATATTTTTATTTTAACGACTAGAGTACATATACTCTTTGGAATGCATAGGACAGTAACTACACATAAAAAAAAGTATTTGCAATTACTGGTTTCTTAATGACATGTGGTAAGTCTCAATATTAGTTCCTCTCTTAGAATTTTATGTCAATTGTAGTTGTAGCTCGTTACACAAACTTGCCTTCAGAGCCTAAAAGCATACATTGCTGTAAAACTTCTTTTATCTATAATTAATTAGTTAAGTTTAGAAGCAATGATATCGATTCAGATGAACGCCGACCAAACTAAACTAAACTAAACTAAAAACTAAAAAAAACTAAAAACACTTTTGGAATGGTGCCGTCGCATCGTACTGTTCCAGGTAGAAAGACACAGTAAGAATAAGAATAAGAATCGTTTATTTGACCCATTTAGCGACACACATATTATTTTTACATAAAGTGTGAAAATATATACAGTGAGTTTAGGACCGAGTGAGATAAAGGTATAGTACACAAAACAGTTTCATGTGTTAGAATAGGTACTCCTATCTCATAATGTAGTTTACAGTATAGAATAAAAATAGGTAAGCAGTTTCCCTTATAGACTAGAATAGTACTATTTTAAAATTGGTTTTAGTTTAGTTTAGTTGGTGTACATCCGATTCGACACCTTTGGTTGTTGAATTAGGCTCTGAAATTAGGGTGGTGTAATAATAGATTTATACAACATTGCCATTAGAAGGCACTATGTCTAATCTGAACTACCCACCGCAGATCATTAAAAAAAAATCTCATTTTAGAACAACACAAATGCATACAGGATGGACATTTTGCAGTATTTTAGAAAATATTTGTGATATTTTAAAATACTTAGCCGTTTGTTGCTATCAGATTTGACAATTTGATTTCAGTGCATTTTTGTCATAAATAAAATCTAATCCACATAATGGTGTCGGTTCGGATGTACACCAACTAAACGAAAACTAAAAAGTTTTGGAGTGGTGCCGTCACATCGTACTGTTCCAGGGAGAAAGAGACAGTACTAGTTTAAAACTGGTTTTAGTTTAGTTTAGTTTAGTTGGTTTACATCCGTATCGACACCATTGACGATATACTGCTTTGGGTGTGGTAGTAATTAAGAATAAAGATTTAAAAAATGTAGACTTAAGTAGATTTTTTTTCAATACATATTTATCACAAGTTACTAATCTCTTCGACAATTTTGCATGGGATGGTCCGAGATTGATTCAACCGGGAATTGAATTGTACCCTAAGTAATCCGATCACAATGGTTGTAAACTCTTTGATATTCTTTGGTCAGTGTAGTGCTTCTTTGAAGAATTTCTTATAAAAATAAAGGTATATTTTAATTTTATTTAATTAATGATAATATAAAACATATAATCTAAATCTAGCTTTTTACAATTTTTCCTAATAATTGGCGATAAATTGGAACACACGATGTAATTTTAAATGATGAATATTGTACAACTAATTTACTAAAAATCGCATTTCGATGAAAATAAACATTTTGCGATTTTTTTTCATAATTAAATCATTTGAATTCTCAACACTGATCTAAAATCTTTGACATCTACCGCTATATACATTCAGTGTACTAAGTATCGGGAATTTGTCAATAAAACAAAAAATACAAATTATTCATCTAAATTTATTTTATCGCCTTCAAAGTAGGCCCCATCGCTTGCAATACAACATCTCCACCGCTTCACCCAGTCTTCCATACATTTTTCATAGGCTATTTGCGGTATGGCCTTTAGCTCATTCAGCGAATTTTCTTTTATGGCTTGTATCGACTCAAAACGTTTTCCTCGAAGTGGTAATTTTAACTTGGGAAATAAAAAAAAGTCAGACGGAGCCATATCAGGTGAATACGGTGCTTGGTCGAGAACTTTTGTTGAATTTTTCGCTAGAAACTCTTTCACTATAATGGCTGTGTGTGATGGTGCATTATCATGGTGCAGCATCCATGAGTTGTGTTGCCACAAATCTGGACGTTTTCGGCGGATACTCTCACGCAAACGCTTCATGACGCCTAAATAATATTCTTTATTCACTGTTTCTCCCTCTGGAAGGAATTCGGAGTGAACCACACCACGGTAGTCAAAAAAAACTGTCAGCATCACCTTGATTTTGGAGCGACTTTGCCGCGGTTTTTTGGGTTTCGGCTCGTTTTCGAGACGCCATTCTGAAGACTGTTGGCTTGTTTGCATGTCGAACTCATAAACCCATGTCTCGTCGCCAGTTATTATACGTTTCATAAAGGTCGGATCCGTAGAAGCTCGGGAAACCATGTCTTCAGCGACATGCTTTCGCTGCGCTTTTTGAACAAAATTGAGCTCTTTTGGAACTAGTCGAGCGGCGACGCGTTTCATGCCTAAAATGTCAATGAGAATGTTGTGGACGGACTTAAAAGATATGTTCACCTCACTAGCCAACTCTCTCAGACTCATACGTCGATTTTCGAGCACTAGCTTCTTGATTCTGTCGATGTTTTCTTTGGTCGTAGCGGTTGAAGGTCTACCAGAACGAGGCAAGTCTACTACTACTTCTCGGCCTTCTTTAAAAGCCTTATACCATTCATAAGCCCTTGTTTTCGATATACACGATTCGCCGTAGGTATTTCGCAACATTTTTAGTGATTCACCACATGAAATATCATTTGAAACACAAAATTTAAGGCACACTCTTTGTTCAACAATATTTTCCATTGTAAAAATCGCCGAGGACTCAAAACTATGACCAACAAAAAGTGTAGTTTAAAACAAATTAAATGACAGATCCCGCTCAAATTTTGCGCGCTAAATCAGTACAGTGCTACCAACATGCAGTAAAAAAATTAGAACGACCTCTTTTACGCGGGTCTTTTTATTGACATATTCCCGATACTTTTTACACAGAGTAGTATATTTACAGGTTCTATAATCACAATTATATTAAAAATATAATAAGCATTTTAATAATACGATGGACCAAGTGGGCGTAACAATAATTTTTACAACATAGTTCCAGCAAAATTGGAAAAATACATAAAGTATAATACAATATAATAAACAATACAATGCAATGCAATGCAATGCAATGCAATACAATACAATACAATACAATACAATACAATACAATACAATACAATACAATACAATACAATACAATGCAATGTAATGCAATACAATATAATAAAATAATATAATCAAGTATAATAGCTAGAATCAATAAAAGTACAGACGACCGCAAGTCAAGTGTGACACAGGTGATTCATATTACCTAATGCCACACGTAGAGCCTTTAAAAGTAGTAATAGTAGCATTACATGCTTTTTTAGCAAATATATTTCATATTTATAGGAAGCGTTTAATTACTAAAAACAATCTTTTATAATGCTACTAACATAAATGTGAATACAATCAATAACACAAATACAGGCTGCCCTGAAAATGATGGATTAAACTGAATCTGTTCAATGGGGTTCGGAAATTGACGGTTTCAATGTTTTTTTTTTGAGATATTTAAAAAAATTTTTCAGTGCCCCTCAAAATTATAAAAATTGTTCTATTGGATTGTTTACTTTTTTTTAATTTTTCAAAAAACAATCATCAAAATCGGTTAATAATTGACGCAAATATGAGTGAATATATAAACAAAATTACATCCAGACATTCAAATGTCTCGATTGACTTGAAGTCTCATTGAAAAATTTTAGCTATTGTTTTAATTTTTAAGTGTTTTAAAGAACCTGTACGTCCTAAGTTGCGTGCAAAATATGGGAACGTAGAATCTTAAAAATTTATCCCCAGACGGTAATAACATGTCCAACATTGTTGACAAAACCATCAACATATTGTACTAACATAGCTTAATTGTTAACGTTTGTAACAGTGCCAATAGCATGTTATTAATTAACATGTCAGTTACATTGTTCTGACAGCATAGTTTACAAAGCTAGCTTATAGATCGATAGCGTAACATCACGTGATTTGTATAATAATTAAGTATACTATTGATGCAACTATCAGCGCTGGTGTGGACTGGATGAGGTTACCTGAAACAAACAGTTGTATTTATTTCAGAGCAGAGCAGAGGGAATAGGCATTTACTAGGATCGCGTGCTTCATCGCGACTACATCGTCACTTTCCATCAGGTGAGTCAATCATAAAAAAAAAGTTTTTTTAATTTTTATACCACAGCTGTTGTCATTGCTTTCTTCCTTCGATTTCGCGAGTTTGACGACGATGATCGTAATAATCGTTTACGATGGACCCATCGTTTGACTTACGTAATAGATCCTGTATATTGCGAAGTTTAGTTAGATCTATTCTTTGTAATATTTTTTCATTTTATTTATCCATAGAACATTATTTAAACAATCTTCACTATAAGACGCCTACGAATACCTGTAAAGGTTTGTGTGTAGTGCGAATGAGGTCACTGACCCGCCGCGTTATTAATTATTACAAAAGGTATGTAACGTAATTTAAATATCTAGTTGATATGCGAAAGCAAGTAGACATTGTGTCTCTCTATCGAAATAAAATTTGTTGGAAAGTCACTTCCTATATAGTTCCATTTATTAAGTACTTCTTCAATGCACTTTTACATTGTTTTATGTTATGTGAATATAGTTCACCAGGAATACTATTTAGTGTCTGGTAAAATATAATGCCATATACATGATTAAATTTAGGTAGTTGATATGGTGGTAGGATTAAAACAACGGAAAGAATTGCAAAATTATATCTATTATTTTCGATCACGCATAGCATAACCCTCTCCATAGCTCGTGGCGTGACTTTGAGCTTTATGGACCCCATAGTGAGAGACCACGTTTCAGTGTCATAAACCATCACTGGTAACACACATTAATTGTTGTACACAAGCACTGAGGTATAAGAGTAGTTTCCCGAACGCTGTCCATCCGAGTTAGATTCGTCGATCGGCCTCTCTCTCGTAGGATCTGTCTAGTAGGAACTGTCTAGTAGGATCTGTCTAGTAGGATCTGTCTAGTAGGATCTGTCTAGTAGGATCTGTCTAGTAGGATCTGTCTAGTAGGATCTGTGTAGTAGGATCTGTCTAGTAGGATCTGTCTAGTAGGATCTGTCTAGTAGGATCTGTCTAGTAGGATCTCTTGTCCTAAATAGACATACTTGCTTACAACATCAGAATGGAGTTCCCAATCTATACTGGTGTGGGCACGATATGGCCATTCGCCATAATTTTCGTTATGTCCATGTTCATTTTAAGTAAATTTATAATGTTGAATTTTTACCATCTTGTACCTATGCACCATATTTTTAGCAAAGAATTGATTATGAACATTGATGTTCGCATTTGAATAATATGGTGGCAGCTAGCCAGGCTGACCTTTAAAAGTGGAGCACCACCAATCAAACATAATATGCCCTATTAAACATATACCCAATGGGAATCAAACCCCGTAGGTGGGTGGGTACTGTAAATTTTATTATTTGGAATACCAACGAAGTAAATTCTTTTATAAAGTGCCTACAACGCTGGTCGAAATTGCGATGTAATAAATTAGTAACGTGGGTGGCTTATGTGGGTCACTGGGGTAAAGTATTCCTGTTTCACACTGAAAAGTTTGATGAACAGAGTTTTAGCCTACGTAGTACGTGTAGGTACATCTTATAATTGGATAGTTATTATATACCGGATGAGCTTATTTACCGCAAGGGAAATAGTAGGGCATACTAGGTCCTACAGCATAGCATAGCATCCTACAGCAGGCTTTTAAAAAAATTTTCCTTACCTACATTGAAAACTAGACGATTACTCCTGGATTGCATGTTTTTATATAGTTTGCTGCATAACAATATTGATTGTATGGAAATGGTGAATGAATTTAATTACAATTTACCTAGTCGTTCTCTAAGAATAAGGGAATTATACCCAAATCGCTTGTTTGCGCTTAACATAAGCAGAACGCATGCAGGGGAACGTGCCCCCCTGTGTCGACTGGCTAACATTTATAATAAATATCTAACGGATGTGGATATAATCTTCTTGTCTAAAACCCAATATAAGAAACAGTGTTTGGAAGTCCTGTCGGATATTGGTGATATTTAAGATTTAAATTAACTGGTTCGGATTGCTTTTCTGTCTTTGCAGTTTTATATAAAATTGTCGTGGATAACGGAGTTGGTTACACAATGACCCCCATTGTCTACTTATAAGATAATAGAACATAATTGTATTGTGTAGCTGTTAGTTGTCCTGAATAAAATAAAATAAAATAAAAAATAGGTATAAATGAAATAGAAGGTATTGGCATAGGCAGTTTAATTTTCTTTTCAAAACAATCATCGTCTCACGCGGCGGTTGGATTATGTTATCAAATCAAATCAATTTTTTTTATTTCATAAGATAAAATTATCAGTTGAAAACGTCACTATTAATATTGATATCACATTTAAATTTACTGCTCATTCACAAAACTGACTCCCCAGAGAAGAACGAGCAAGAAACTCTAGGGTTGCTCTTTTATTTTTAGTTATGCTATAATTATGTGGAATAGGCTGCAAACGCAACCATCAAATGACACACCGCTTTATTCTTTTTTTTTTTTTATTAAAAATTATTCGATAATGGTTTTGAAAAAACAAAACTACCTATGCCAATTCCTTCTACTTCAGTTACCTGATATGTAATTTTTTCCCTCACGGTTAAAACTCGGTATAATTGAAGAAAAACAGTACTCATGGAGTAATCGCATTCGCTTTTAGTTTTCGAGTGCCATTTATAAAAAAAAAAAAAAAAGTTGGCTAAGTTGCGCATGTAATTCATACTTACCAACATCACCATCCTGTGATTGTGCAGAGTTGAGCGGATCCGGTGTTGTTGGTGGCGGGTCTGTAAAACACATTTTGAGATACGTTCAGAAATTTTCAGAACAGAAATAGCATTGAGAGCTCATGTGAGAGACGTGCCCATAGATTACGTAACTTCATCGATATCGTTATCGATTACGTTGAACAATGAGAAACCGTCAAATTGCCGAACGAGTGATGAGCCAACCAATCACATGTCGGAACGTAATCGATGACGATAACGATGAAATTATGTAATAGAACCCCCTGTTTGGTGTAGTGGTTAGAAACTCTGACCACTATACCAAAAGGTCGCGGGTTCGAATCCCGCTAGGGGCATAAGTTTGTGTGTTGAATACGGACATGTGTACCCGAGTTATGGATGTTTTCATGTATAATAAGTATTTATTTACAAAAAAGATGTATTTATGTAGTATATCAACCATCTGGTATCCACAACACAAGCCTATAGTTGCTTAAAGTGGAACTAGATGGCATTGTGTGCATGTCTTAGGATATTTATTATTATATTATTAAAATTTCAAATTATTAATAAATTAAATAAAGAGGACCTGGGAACGCATAAGAGGCTCCAGGGCCCCCCTCGCCCTGCTCCCCCCCCCCCCCCCCCCCCCCGTCACTAGCCTGCAAGTCTGTTTTTCTCATCCAACAATGGTAATTGTTTCAAACTTGACGACCAATTGGTATAGAGGAAAGTGACCCTGTCATCGAAATCAAATTTTGCACCGTTTGGGGTAGAGAGAGACCCTAAGGCGCTGGAGACCAGGCGCTCACAGCTTCTTTCGTCAGTTATCGGGGCGCTTGGTCGAGGCCTCCGACAACTAGAAGGCTGGTCTCTACTTAGTACAAAGGGTAATTGCTATTCAACTAGGCAATTGACGACCGGTTGTAGTGGATAGTGACGCTATCAGCGAAACCAACGGTTGCTGGTTCGAATTCCGCGAGGGGGAAAAGTTTGTGTGATGAATACGAACATTTATTGCCGAGTCATGGATGTTTATATAAATATTCTTGTAATGTTTATCCGTTATCTAATATCCATAGTACCAGCTTTGCTAAGTTTGGGACTAGATGATTAGTGTAAGTGTCCGAAATATTTATTTATTTATACATTTAACTTTTATCTCACCTCTGTAAAATATGTCCCTCTTCCTGCTGAAGTAGTTCGCCAGTGGCACCTGCATATCACACAGGATCTCCACAGTTGGAGGTAACGTCTCAATCTTGATTATTGAACTGGTCACTACTGAGTAGCGGTCGTTGATGAGCTTGATTGAAGTTTTAGCCATGAGTGGTCTGGAAAGATATATGAGAAACTACAATTGATGAGCATAGGTAACTAGCATAGATAAATAGAGCTTCGACCGCCATCTTCAAAAAACGTCTGAGAAAGCACTATTTGACTTTGGCTTTTAACTGAAAGTCCTGGATTATATGTATTTAGAAATAGAAAAATTTTTCGTATGCCTAATAATATTATGTTTTTGCTTTTTTTAAATTGAACGGATTCACCTGTGGCATATCGACAACCCTGATATAGAGATGTAGAGTATATAACAACAGCCTATATTCTAAATTAAGAATATAATCGTCCTCTCCTTAATATATTCTAATAGGATATACTTAGGACTTCCAATTTCATTCTTATAAATCTTTGTAAAGAAATTCCCCGAGCGGAGTTTACGGTACATGTATTATAAGACTCGTATATCTCAAAGAAATCTAATTCCCTGTACGCAACATTAAAATTTTATTCCGAACATTCTCGATATTATACTTTCTCATTTCCATCCATTCCTTCTGATACGGATTAAAGGTGATTTGATATATTTACATAGTACGATACGATTTTTTGTGTATATTTTCTTGTACTAAATCAAATATGTCCGTAGGGGGCTTATGCGGCGTGCGAAATCGGCATAAGAAATTTTCTACCATTATCGAATTACCAACTCAAAACATTTGAAATGCAAACTTGCACCCAAGTGTTGTGTTAATACGGAATAATTTTTCATATTAGTTCCTTACCTATGAAATTGGCGTTTTGTACGAAGAATTTCATTAAGACTTTTCTCCATACAAACATTTTTGATTTTTTTTTGGGAACGGCAAATCCAAATTTAGCTAAACTTTGTGTGCATTATCGGATAACATTAAGTTAAGTATGGCCAGCGATAATTTTTAAAAGTAACCGCTTTATAAAAGTTTTCAGCGAATCTAAGAAATGATTATGGGAAGCACATGAAAAGAGCTCTGTTCAAGTTTTTTTTATTATGTGATTAAGCCCAGAAATTAAAAAATACCTTGAAATAATATTCAATTTTCCAAATAAAAAACAAATTTGGATATAGCTTTGAAAATCGCAGGAATTGGTACATATGATTAACGCAGAAAAAAAACTCCAGTTTCATAGGTAAAGACCCAATACTAACATTGAAATACTAGGTACAGGTTATTAAAATGGAGTATGCAGAGGTATATTGATATATATGTCAAAATTTCAAAATTTTGTTATACCACGCTCTTGAACTTATCCTAAGTCACCAGCCAAAATAAGTGTGCTCCACCGAAGTTGCACAAACATTCATTATTAAGGTCGTCAATCCGATACTTCTCGCTTTTGTTCGTTAGAGCACAGGTTGTTAGGGATTTTGATGCATCGATGTGACAATCTATAGAGCTGGCGATCCATAGGTCTCATAAATAATTAATAAATATTCTTAGACATACACACAGAGCCATCTAGTTCCACAGTATGCAACTATAGGCTTGTATTGTGGATATCAGATGGTTGATATACTACATAAATACATTTTTTTTTGTAAATAAAAACTCGGGTGTACATGTCCGTATTCATCATACAAACATATGCCCCTAGCGAGATTCGAACCCGCGACCTTTTGGTATAGCGGTAAGAGTTGCTAACCACTACACCAAACAGGTCGTCCTAGACAATCCAGTAAACGTCTTCGAGCAATTAATGTCTTATCAAACGGCTTTAGATTTCAAGTAGGGAACCCCTTTCAGACTGACATATATGTACCAGGAGAGTAGGAGCTAATTGAGGTTAGTTACTGCGTACCGTAGTTTACAAGTGCGTACATACTCTTTTATTTATTGTTTTTTTTTGTTGTTGATATGATAGTCACATTTATCAATTTTAAACCAGAATCTACCTTAAGCGTCCTGTCCTTTTGATTACTTACAGCAGCCATATAAGTATTTTTATAACAATAAATTGAAAGGAAAACAGTCGTAAGAAATAAATAAATTATTATTATAATAAATCCTCCAAATATGCCAAACCAACTGTATGTTAAAGCTAGATATCTAAATCTGACTACGCATTACTGTGATGCATACACATACATTAACACACCCACATCCACCCACTTACACACACACTCATACACACCCTCTCTCTCTCACACACACACACACAATACACACACAATACACACACACACACACACACCACACACACCCTCCACACACACGAATAGGAAGACATCTCTTTTTTCAAAATCGGTTAGTAAAGAATGATACTGCTGCAATGAAACCTCCATGGAAATATGTCCTCCTCCTCCAAAATATACATACGTGAATGTTAACCCTTCGTTTGTTCCGCCCCGTAGCTGGGTAAAAAGATTCAGTAACTATAAATGATCTAAATGCCAGGGGCACGACTAAACCTAGGTATGCAGTGCGCCTTGACGGTCCACGGTTAGACAACTTCGGTGAGGCATTCCGAGTTATTCATCCTAAAAGTAAGACGGTTAGGAAACATAAGGGAAGTTATTTTGTGAATTGTACTTAATTTTGTTAAGGAAAATTGAATAGCCAATAGTTTATATAAAAATATGGCTTGGAAACATTTGTTAGGATAATCAATTATATAATTAGGTTAAAAATTTTATAAGACATTTTGTTTTGTAAAAAAAAACCTTTGCTAACCTATGATATGGAAGAGTGGTTCCTCCTACTACAGGCTTTTCTAAGCTTAAAAGGAGGATCCTACAACTTATATTGCCAATATGTAGTAAAGGAAATAAAGGATTTTTGTTTATTTTTTTTGATTTTTTTGATAATATAAGGCAAACCTTACATTTTCATTGGCGTTTTTTTAATTAACCCAACTGCGGGCAATAAGAATTGTAACGCTATTATTTAAACGTAGATGGACGTGGGAAATCCTCCACGAGGTGGACAGACGATTTGGTAAGGATCGTGGGAAGTCGCTGTACCAATCGTTGTGGAGATCTTTGGGGGAGCACTTTGTCCAGCAGTGGACATCTTTCGGCTGATATGATGATATATTTCGCAGTAGGTTTATATATTATATATAGTATTATATTTAATTATTCGTTGTAGTATTGTTTTTTTATGCACACAATTTGCTGCTAAACTCCAAATTCACTCCGTTTTCTATTTGAAAGCTCAGGTTGGCAAGAGATCACTTAAAGAGTTAAGTACATCTTTGAACATGACCTATCGTTTGTACTCTGTTACATGGTGCAATAAAGAATATTATAGATACACATTAATAGTTTTTAATTTAACTGAAAAATACTGTTTTGTCGTATACGACCTTATGGTCTAAGCTGGTTTGAGCGGGCGCGTAATATCGTTCGCCAATGCGTCATTTATTCAGTTCAAATCTCAGCGTAACAGTAATTTGATCCCGTGTGGTTTCGATTGGAACGAACGTTCAACTGTGTGTTCGAGAGTATTTGGGAACCGATTTGGCGAATTGGAAACTCCGCCCGTTGTACTATTTGACTATTAGAGACGATTAATCGGATGTCTTCATAGATTAATAATGGTGTAAATATCATCTGAATTGAATTTGAATATCTTAATATATTCGTAAGTAACCTAGAATAGATTTCTAAAGCTAAAGCCTAAAGACGTATCGAAAATGGAAATTGGAAAATGAATATTTCTTTTTTTTTTTATGAACAACGGTTGCTACTTGACCTCAATCACACCTGATGTTTAAGTAAGATCTCTGACAACCGGACATGTAATAAATGTAAACCGCTTCCGTGGCTCAATGTAAACAACATTGGGTTTACGATTGGGAGGTCGCGGGTTCGATCCCCAGCGGAGTACATGTTTAAGTACTCGGTTTGGTTGGTGGTAGGGCATGTTAAATGTCCGCCTGGCTAGCTACCACCATCTTATCTAAATCAAAATCAAAAATGTTTTTATTTCGTAAGTTATAAGAATAATATTTGAAATCGTCATGACATACAGTTTTCGCTCATTCACTAGGCAGTCTCCCCAGAGAAGAACGAGCAAGAAACTCCAGGGTTGCTCTTTTTAAATAAGTCAATACAAATACAATTTGGAATACCTAATTGTAAAATTTATGATTCGACAAAGTAAAATATGAACAAAATATACTGGATAATGGCGAGCGGTTCATGTCCACGCATTCTTATCATCCAGATAGTCAGAAATTTTATAATAGCCAAACATTGTTTCCGTTTAATGGTTGTTTTAAATTTATTTAAAGGCAAATTTTGAATGTCTACCGGAACCTTATTGTAAAAGCGTATACATTGTCCCTTGAATGACTTAGTGACTTTGTGTAAGCGACTGCTATGGACAGCAAGTTTATTTTTATATCTTGTATTAACATTGTGTATTTCACAATTTTTTCTAAACAAATGCAGATTCTTTCTTACGTACATTAAGTTTTCGTAAATATATTGCGATGCCAAAGTTAATATATTGATTTCCTGAAATTTATTCCTCAGAGATACTCGGGCGCCTAACTTGTAGATCGCACGAACCGCTCGCTTCTGCAGAACAAAAATACAATTTATGTCCGCGGCATTTCCCCATAACAGAATGCCATAAGCCATTATGCTATGGAAATAGCTGAAGTATACCAGCCTCGCGGTGTCCACGTCGGTTAAATTGCGGATTTTTTTAATAGCGAACACTGCAGAACTGAGACGTTTCGACAACTTTTCGATATGTGGACCCCATTGTAGTCCTTTATCTAACATAATGCCTAGAAATAGAGTAGTGTCCACAAGCTCCAACTCCTCGTTTTTTATTAAAATAGTACTAGCTACCTGTTTGACATTAGGTAGTGAAAATTTTATGCATTTTTTTTTTTTTCATTAAGAAGTAGGTTATTTGACGTAAACCATTCAACCACCTTAGAGATAGCACTATTCACGTCGTCAAGAGTTTTCTGTCGTCTCCTAACGTTGAAGAGCAAGGAGGTGTCATCCGTAAATATTGTATTCTCATGGTTTCCGTTTATACAATTAGGTAGATCATTCATATATACAAGAAATAAGAATGGCCCGAGAATTGAGCCCTGTGGAACACCTATGCAAACTGGATACAAATCTGCCGCCAAGCAGCAATGTTAATAGCATTTTTGTGTTCCGGTTGTTAGAGATAAGACAGCCAGCCCCCTAAATGTGTTGGGGTTTCCGGGTCATTCCACCTTCGACCTCATCTTCACTTAACATCAGGTGTGACTGAGGTCAAGTACGAACCCGTAGTTCACAAAAAAAATCAAACCATGTCATCAATTAATATTATGGCTTGTGTACCATTGTTTTTAATTAATTTAATTTTTCATGCGGCAATCACTTTTATTTTGAATTTCATGAATATTACTATAATGTATAGATAGATTCGATGATACAGTGAAATGCCGACCATCAAATAATATTGGTATTTATTTAGTAACATAATTTTAGTACAATGTGGTTATTGTTAATTATTCCAAAATATCTGGGGAAACACGTTGGTATATTATCAAATGTAAATAATTTTGTATACTTACCTTGTTTACCCATACCTACCATACTGTGGTAAACAATTTAATTAATAGATTTCGTATGGGAAGATCCCTTACCTATTTCCAGCTAAAATAGTTATCTCTGGTTTCGGGAAAACGCCCTCAGCTGAACATATGATGTTTAGGTATCCGTCACCTAGTCTATCTTGGATCATGTCGAATCTTCTCTCTGGCACTGTAACAAGCAAAACGTCCATTTTTATGGGTAATGGCGACCGATTTGGTATACCTAATTGACCGCTATACCAAAAGGTCGCGGGTTGGAATCCTTCTGACCTGTTGGAATGACGACCTGTTTGGTGTAGTGGTTAGAAACTGCTACTATACCAAATGGTTGCGGGTTCGAATCACGCTAGGGGCATTATGTTTGTATGATGAATACAGACATGTGTTCCCGAGTTATGGATGTATTTCATTTATACATGTATTTATTTACAAAAAAAATGTATTTGTGTAGTTTGTCAACCATCTAGTATCCATAACACAAGCCTAGATACTTACTGTGGACCTAGATGGCGCTGTGTGTTTGTGCAAAGACATTTATTATTTATTTATTATTTATGAGTCGGGAATAAATGTTCGTATGCATCACACAAACATTGACCACTCGCGGGATTCGAACCCGCAACCATAGGTTTCGCTGACATGGTCACTATCCACTACACCAATCGGTCGTCAGTAACCATTGCTTACAAAACTACAGCAATGCCAGCTATATGAATTTTTATAGGCTTTCGCTTTCGGAAAGTATGTGATACTTTTAGACTGTAGTAGATTATTGCATTACTCGGAACCCGAAGATAATGAGTTGGTAACCTTTGGCAAAATCCTCAATGCCCTCAATACTGCATAAGCTTTTAATGTAGATGTCATCAAATTGCAGTATACCGAGGCGTGTTTTAGAAACAACAACCAATGGTCGACGATCACGCAAACAGTAATGGATACCGCGCCATGTTAACGAAGATAGATT
The DNA here is from genome assembly GCA_949316235.1 of Oegoconia quadripuncta. Lineage (NCBI taxonomy): Eukaryota > Metazoa > Arthropoda > Insecta > Lepidoptera > Autostichidae > Oegoconia > Oegoconia quadripuncta. The sequence continues at coordinate 17,091,595 of OX438746.1, forward strand.
TTCTAGATAGGATTATTTATTTAGTTTTAGATAATATATACAAAATTTATAAGTAATTCTAATAATAGTAAATATCCTTGGACATACCTATACACATGCTCCATTTAGTTCCACACTACATCAGCTACCAGGCTTGATGATATGATGATAAATGAATAACATCCATAACTCGGGTACACATGTCCGTATTCATCATGCAAACATTTATGCCCCTAGTGGGGTTTGGTATGGCAGTCAGCGTTTCTAACCACTACATCATACAGATCGTCAAACAATTCTATGTATGATTTTATGTTAAATTATCATGTAAAGAAAGTTTTTTTTTGACATAAAAAAATAATATAAAGTAAAAAAAAAAAAAGGAATAAAGGCCGGCAACGCATCTGTGACCCTTGTGGTGCTGGGTGTCCATGGGCGGCGGTGATTGCTTTCCATCAGGCGACCCGCATGCTCGTTTGCCGCCCTCTCATATAAAAAAAAAATGCTTTTTAAAAGATCAACTGGTGCATCCTACGCTTCTAAAATGATACACTTGCCTAAAATATGTGGATATCATTATCGCAGTCACATCTAGAAAATTAATTATCTTTGTTGCTTATCGACAGGATAGCTTCAAATATTGATGGATTTTATCGTATAAGCAAAATGGTCATTTGTATTCCATTAGCAAGCTCCCCTTGTCTTTGTTTTAGCTTAGCATGTTCCGTTCGTACCAGGTTAGTTTGTGGTGTATACTATATAAGTATCTACAAGTAACTTGTGGCTACAATAATGGTGGATTATCAGTTTCTGTGTCTTGTTTTTTTACAAGCTTATTTATTTAACTGCTTTAGTACTGTTTGTTAAAAATTTGCAAGTCAAATTAGACCCATTTCCTGTTTACCTAAGAAGCTGAAATTTAGCAATTTCATTCAGTTCTAATAAAAATATATTAATACGGTGGACACGAACTTATGCTACATACATGATCGTCTCTTCATGAGTTCGATTTTTCAATCATAAAAAAAAGAACCCTTAACGGCTAATAAGCACGGATTGGAAATTTTGCATACTATTTTTTATATTGAACTTATGTGCTGTTCCTCTTTCTTCTCTCTTTGAATATATTGATTTGTTGATGTTTTTCTTCATTAGTACCTATATCAATCATATAAGTCACTTGATTAGTACTAATTTTTATATATTTTGTGCTATGAGGGGTCGGCAAGTAAAAAAAAGGACCAACCAGTGGTGAAGGTGACTAAGGGACTACTACATCAAAAAACATCTATAGACTTGCACGTTTTAACGGCGATGGGTCACCTGTTCATTTTTGTACATTTTTTTTAATGCAAAAAGGATTGATACTTGACCTCAATCACACCTGATGTTAGGTGAAGATGAGGTCGAAGATGGAAGCGTACTGACCCGTAAAACCCCAACACATTTGGGGGACTGACTATCTTATCTCTGACAACCGGAACACAACAATGCTATTAACATTGCTGTTTGGCGGCAGCTTTAGATAAGATGGTGGTAGCAAGCCAGGCGGACATTTAAAAGCCCTACCACCAACCGTTTCAGAAGGTGAACCGTGGATGTTGTTCCAAGTATTAATTTTTTAATATTTGCGATGAGCGCCGTGACATCATGTATGATATACGTAAATTTATTTTTGCAAATTTTTATTAACTACAAATATAGCGTTTATATTTAAACTGATACCTTTTACCCCAACTGAATTTAACTTTGAGTAGTTATCGTTTTTTTTTGTGTTTATTCTTTTTTCATATAAAATATCAGACTAGTTAAATGATAATAAATCCCTGGACATAACCAGCTCAACCGCATGCGAGGCTATTTCACAATTAATAATGAAATTTAAAAATCTTTTTGTAATATAAAACCTGTTTTTAAAAGAGCAACCCCTCGAGTTTCTTGTTTGTTCTTCTCAGGGTAAAATTGAATTTTGAAAAACAGTAGCTTAAAAAATGTAAAGTCTGACAATTTTAAGTGTACGCAGTGTACCTACAAAATGAAGCATTTTTGATTGTGATCTTGTTCCCTTTTTTACTTCATTTACAGAATTAATATTTTTTTGACTAAATCCCTTTCATGCTGATTACATACATTACAATCACATTATTTCAACTTCTTTATCATTTTGTGTTCAACTAATATTCTACTTAATTATTATTCTCGCTAAGTGACGATAGCAGAAATCCCTTGGGGCAAATTGTTATTATTTTGTTTTTGATTTTCTTCCTTTATTCTCGGCCATTATCTGAAGCGGTAGCGTGTTTAAGTTATAAGCGGTAGCTTCTTGATTGTGTTATAATAGGAGTATATTATTTTTATTTGAAGCTGATTTCTACTCGTAATCAAATCTACAGATCAACGTATGTACTTTTAATTAAAAGCTGAAGTTAAATTACTCGTCCCCACTGTTGGGGCTTAGCCGCCTCTCATTGGGAGGTATGGGCCATAACCGACCACGGGAGTTCAGTGCGAATTGGTTCATTTATACCAGACTAGTGGTGCCCTGACAGTTAGAGCTTTTAAGACGCCACCGACTTGGCTTAATGACTGTCTTCAATTGAAATAACCGGGTCAAACTATTTAAGATGCCCAGAAAACCCACGAAAAAACACAATTACCCCAAACCGACTATGTTAAAAACTAAATATCTTGGCTTAACAGATTTCAAACATGGCTACAAGCTTATCCTCGAGGTCAATCTTAAATGTATGATAATGAAAATTTAGAAAACCCGTGAAAGACTATGATATCATCGAAATGTATTTCAAAATATTAGATAGATAAAGCGTTTATTTGCATATTAAAGAAACACATACAAAAATAGTCGACCGCAACAATCATTCTGCTTGGTGTTATTACAATTAGTGTCTCCTATTGTGTCATGGAATAACAGTCTTTATTAGTCAAATAAGCTGGATCGCGACATGTTAAAATATTGCCCTTTCAAAGTTAAATATTTGTAAGTCTTAAAACAGGCCGATTTTGTTGTACTAAGAATAAGAATGTTTATTTGATGCATTTTGCGACAAACATACATACATACATAATGTCACGCCTGTTTCCCGTAGGGGTAGGCAGAGATCACAGACTTCCACTTACTACGATCATGACATACCTCTTCTGCTCCCTTCACTCTCGTAAGGTTGTTCATACATGCTCGTCGGTTTAGGGTACTCTTGACTTGGCCTTTCTTTAAGACGTCTCCGATTTGATCATGGTACGTTCGCCGTGGTCTTCCCCTACCAACACTACTATGTAACAAACATACAGTACGACAAACAGTACGACAAACAGTACGACAAATATGTACATGTATAAATGTAAAAATAACCAATGAACACAGTGAAATTGGGACCGGAGGAGTTAAAAAGTAATCGGTCGTCGTACCACAAAGTCCTCAACAACCACGTTGTTGAACGGAACCGTATAACATATGGTTTTTTGCCTCAGACCATAGGGTGAAGTGTTTTCAAGGCGACAACTCAACTCATCATTAATCTGTGCCTTAATTATTTGTCCTTCAACCAATCATGGAATTTGAAATTGATTTACTTACTAAATAATATTCGCTATTTCGGGGCGTTTGATTTTGACACATAAATCCAAATGAACGACATTCATACAATTTTGTTAATTGCCATCTGGACAAGCCCGTACCTTAGCAGCCCGAAACGACAACACACTTTTGTGAAGTTCAATACTATTTACTTATCATACCTTTACATGCATACCCAAAACGTAACACATAAGTAAATTCTTTTCTCTTCGTTTGATCCGTTTCCTCCTATCAATCAGACCGTACCCCAATACAACTCGGCTGGATGCACCGTTGCTAGGTGAAGTTGCCCGAAGTAATTTCCGTTTCGTCTCAGCTCACAAAGCTCGTTGCGCTACCGAATATACTCATATTCAGTATGAGTATAATAGTTATTGTTTGTCATTCATTCCTATTATATTATAGGTACATAATTATAGAAATGTAGTACGTGGATTACTGCATTACAAAAACACTTGCCTGTCCTAGAGCCACCACAAACTTTCTTTTCCACTCCTTTAGTGTTCAAGCAGCCATGATGTGGAATAAACTGCCAAAATTAATCCAGGACAGCCCTTCAATTGCAGTATTTAAGAAAAGGCTAAAAGAGCATTACCTTCTTTCGTGATATTAGTATGTGTATGTAGGTTTATAGTATATATATATTTAAATTATGTTATGTATATATTTCGCAGTAGGTATATGTAATATATTTAGTGTAAGTTTATTATTCAGTTATCTTTTCTTTTTTTATTTGTTTTATTATTCGTTATAGGATTTTTTCATTTGCACACAATTTACTGCTAAACCCCAAATTTACTAAGTTTCCTATTTCAATGCTCAGGTTGGCTGGAAGAGATCTCTTAAAGAGATAAGTCCACCTTTGTACGTGACCTATTGTTTGTACTCTGTTATTGTAATATTTTGGTGCAATAAAGAATACGTGGTTCAATGTAAACACTTGTCTCAGTAACTCAGTCAGCCTATTTATAGATATTTATTTAATTTTATATAATAAGTATTTAATATATTATGTATATTATACCTAAGTATTTATTAATATGTATTTTAGTATATACGCTTTGATATTATGTATTTATTGTCTATATATCTATATATTTTTTGGTCTTATAAAATAGTCCTATAATCAAACCATTATTGCTATAAATCTTAATGTTTTGTCTTTTATCAATTGTAATCCTATAACAGTGATGTTTTGTTAATGTATTGTTCTATATTTTAAGTATCATTCTTTGACTGCAATAAAAGAAAAGTGGAAGAAATCTCTTACAGAGATAAGCTCGCCTTTTGTGTATTGTAATTTCTGTCCTATGTATGTTCAATGTATGTTTGTATACTTATATATGCAATAAAGTGTTAAATAAATAAACACATATGGTTTACAAAAACGGTCGGCTGGCTAAAAGTCCGGGTGTTAACCAACAAAATACGCTTTAGTACACTAAAGATAAGACACATTGCATTGATCCAGAGTACTCCATTAAGATAAAATTGCAAAGGCTTTTTAATAAAAGCCGTCAAAACGTCCAGGGTGGGAAAACGTTTGCGTGGCTAACATAATAACATGACAGGCCCAATTAACGTTTATGTCGTGTATTTGTAAGCGCTTGCACGAAATATACCTACAACTGTCCCAGTCTTACACCTACGTCGCGCGCGACAAAAGATCTCATAGTACGGGGCTGGTGGTTAAGCGTCCAGCCCCCGCAGTCTCGACATAGATAGCGATTGCTATACCACCGATTTCGGTAGTTAAGTCCTAACAATGTTATTTTAATTGGAGAATTAGAGTTTTAAGTATCAATATATCGGTTTCCATTGAAACTACGATTCAGGCTTCCAACAAAAACCGATATGATTATGAACACTATAACATTTAGAATAAGATCGTTAGGAGTTAACGACCGAAATCGGTTGCTATCTATGTCAAGACTGCGGGCCCAGGTAGCCAAAGGTTTGTGTGTCAGGTTTGCGTCTATAGTATCGAAAATATCTCACATCAGCCAGCAACAGATTATACAGGATGAATTTTAATTTGATGTTAGAAGTTTGACCGCTGTGTCTGTTTTTTTTTTTATATTTATGGACAATGGGTTAGCCTTGACCTCAATCACACTTAATGTTCAGTGAAGATGAGGACGAAGATGGAAACGTACTGACAACCGGAACATAACAATGCTATTAACATAGCTTTTTGGCGGCAGATAAGTAGCTAGCCAGACGGTCATTTAAAATGACCTGCCACCAACCAAACCGAGAACTAAACATGTACCCCGCTGGGGATCGAACCCGCCACCTTCGATTCGTAAACCCTATGTTGTTTACATTGAGGTTCTTAGACATGTTTATCAAAATCGATTCAGCCGTTTTGTTTTAATCGCTTGTTTTATCAGGTGCTTTATAAATTTCCAATTTAACTAGATTTTATTACCGACTACATATACAAGGTGAATTTGAATTCGTGTAATTCCCATTAACTGGTGACGACATTCTTGATAACGAACAACTTTCCCCACAGACCATAATCGAATTCGATCAAAAAATTTTCGATTACCCGTACAAAGTAAACCATTCTGAAACCAACTTTAGTATGGAAGTCCAAAGCCACACGCACACACAATGTTTTACGTCGAGGTTAATAAATTGTAAAGAATTCTCCAATTTCCATCACATTCCCTTCCAGCGACATACTATTGAGATTCCATTACCATTGTGAATTTGTGCTGTTCTGCGAAAAATTTAGGTTACTCTCGTTCCCTCGATAGGGTATCAAAGAGACGTTTCTGTCGAGTTGAGTATCATAGTTACATTTAATAATCGACATGTTGATATATAAAATATGAAAAAGGTTGTATGGTAGAAATCGCTACTTGATTGATAAAAATAGTAATTCTATTGAAGTTCTAGCAGCATCATAGTTTTGTGTGCATGCCCAAGGATATTTATTTATTTATTATTATACATACATACGTACGATGATTGTGTCATAATAGCTTGCTTATGTATACTCTATGTGTCCTACATAATCAACGTCGCCGCCTTCATGTGTTCTGTTGAGGTAGCGGTTTTTCTGTAAAGGAATACTCACCGAAAATAGTCATGGGCTTTGTCCGTTCGTCTTCGGCCAGGAAAGTGGAGATCACACAAGTGTAGTTTCCAGTTAGTTCTGTTCCAGGTGATAATATACGCAACGCGCGGTGCTTCGTGTACGGGTTTAGGGATACCATGTATGTTAAGTCCAGCTGTGGAAGGAAGCGATGTAATGTTAAATTATGGGTATGCGACTTCGTCCGCGTGGAAGATTTCATTGAAATCGGTTCAGCCTATATATTAATGCAGGTCCTATTCTGTCTACCAACCAAATTTCATCCAAATCCGTCCAGCCGTTTAGGCGTCAAGAGGTAACATACATACATACATACGACATACACACACACAAACTTGCGCATTGATAATATTAGTTGGGATAATAACGATATGTTAAGGAATAAGCATTGGCGCACTGAAATCGTTTTTCGTTTTCGATTAGCGAAGTTAAGCAATGTCTGGAGCGGTCCGTGATTGGATGGGTGGCATTTCTATTATTTCCGTACAGCACGTCAAGTAGGCGGTCTCTGTTGTTTTCAATTAAAGACGCTAGGTGTCGTTCGATTCGTCTTGATCACTGGAGCGCCATAGGATACATTTTTTTTTGGTAAAAAATTCCAACATGGCGGCCGCAAAACGCATAGTAGGCTGTCGAGTAGCTTTTTTAGTTTCTAAACGTAAATAGGTAGTTATTAAATAAATAATAATATTAAATAAATAAATAAATATCCTTGGACATGCACACAATGCCATCTAGTTCCACTTTAAGCAACTATAGGCTTGTGTTGTGGGTACCAGATGGTTGATATACTACATAAATACATTTTTTTTTTGTAAATAAATACTTATTATAAATGAAAACATCCATAACTCAGGTACACATGTCCGTATACATCATACACACATGCCCCTAGCGGAATTCGAACCCGCGACCTTTTTGGTATAGTGGTCAGAGTTTCTAACCACTACACCAAACAGGTCGTCTTCTCATCATTATCATCATCATCAGTCTTACTTGTATTGTATTGTATAGGTAGTTCTTACCCGACTGCCCAAGGAAAGAAGGTAATGTTTTTCGAGTGTATGTATTGAATGTATGTCCGTCCGTTACTTTGGCGCATCCTGTAGCCTGAACGGCTTGACAGATTTCGAACTGCATGGTGTCATTAAATTCGTCTCGGTAACCGGAGTGTCATAGGATTCATTTTATGGCAAAAAATCTGATATGGCGTCCGCAAAACACAAAATATACTGTCGGTTTTTATGGTGTATAAATACTTAAATAAATAAATATTTCGGACACTTACACCAATCATCTAATCCCAAACTAAGCAAAGCTTGTACTATAGATACTAGATAACGGATAAACATACATAAATATTCATATTATAATCATCCATGACTCAGGAATAAATGTTCATATTCATCACACAAACATTTACCCGTCGCGGGATTCTAACCCGCAACCGTTGGTTTCGCTGACAGGGTCACTATCCACTGCACTAATCGGTCGTCATTATAACCGTGAAAGAGTTATTATAACCGTGGTAACTTTTTGTTGATTTTTTTGTTTTGTAACTTCTCTAGATGACCAATATAACAACATTCACATCTGTGACTCCCTGTACTTCGAGAGGGACCGTCGACCTTTATTGTGGGAAGTCACAGTTGTGATGGACGGCAGTGACCGATCACTTAACGTCGTGTGAGTTGTATGCTCGTTTGTCAAACTATGTAGACGTACGAGTACGACTGCACCGCCAAAGTTTCTTGAGCCGCTTCTGTATACCCGACTTCCCTTTAGAATGGAATAGAATAGAATATGATTTATTTGCTCTTGAATAGGGTACATTACATTAGGTGTTATTACAATAAGATCCTCCTAATTCAGTCATTATTGACATCAAGAAATCCAGAAATGCATGCAAGCATGCATTCAATTGTCCTTGTGATCCAAGAACTCTTTAATGGAATAGAAGGAGTATTGCAGAAGCCACATTTGTAAGTACCTTTTAAAGCTATTGAATGATTGATCTTTGAGATGTGTCGAAATGCTATTATATGTTAGTTTACCCATGATATAGCAGTTTTTTTGAAACCTGTTAATTATTATTTTTTCAGGGTACCGAGTATTTATTTGTACCACATCTTTAGCCTGTTTATAATATTTTTTATGATTTTAAGGGGGGTATCCTATGTAATGAAAATCGACGATGATGCCACACAAATAAATCTAACTAATATTACAAACTAGCTCTTCGCCCGCGGCTTCGCCTGCGTGGAACAACTTTATCGCGGTTTGTTTATCTATTTTGTTGGGGACTCACATGCCTATGAATTTATTTCTCAGGCATTCAGATTTCGTCACGATTCCTTCACGGTTTAAGAGCAGTCGGTTAAATGTACGCAATTAAATTATATTTTAAAACTCATTGGTACATGACCTGCCTGGGAATCGAAACTGAAGCTCCTAAATTGGGAGACCGCGTCTTAACCGCTGAGCCACCGAAAATTTAGTTTTTTTTGTAGTTCTAGGTATGCATTTGTATTCAATCGACTCGCTAAGAAGAACTATTCCGTACATTTATTATTGAATACTGTAATTGTTCGGACAGCGGTCTAGATTACGCTGTACCTGTATTGTGATCGTGCATGCCAACTAATCTACCTAATATTATAAATTTAGTTTTTTTTTGTAGTTCTAGGTATGCATTCGTATTCAATCGACTCGCTAAGCAGAAGTATTCTGTACATTTATTATTGAATACTGTAATTGTTCGGACAGCGGTCTACATTACGCTGTACCTGTATTGTGATCGTGCATGCCAACTAATCTACCTAATATTATAAATTTAGTTTTTTTTTGTAGTTCTAGGTATGCATTCGTATTCAATCGACTCGCTAAGAAGAAGTATTCTGTACATTTATTATTGAATACTGTAATTGTTCGGACAGCGGTCTAGATTACGCTGTACCTGTATTGTGATCGTGCATGCCAACTAATCTACGTAATATTATAAATTTAGTTTTTTTTGTAGTTCTAGGTATGCATTCGTATTCAATCGACTCGCTAAGAAGAAGTATTCTGTACATTTATTATTGAATACTGTAATTGTTCGGACAGCGGTCTAGATTACGCTGTACCTGTATTGTGATCATGCATGCCTACTGATCTACCTAATATTATAAATTTAGTTTTTTTTTGTAGTTCTAGGTATGCATTCGTAGTCAATCGACTCGCTAAGAAGAACTATTCTGTACATTTATTATTGAATACTGTAATTGTTCGGACAGCGGTCTAGATTACGCTGTACCTGTATTGTGATCGTGCATGCCAACTAATCTACCTAATATTATAAATTTAGTTTTTTTTTTTGTAGTTTTGTAGGTATGCATTCGTATTCAATCGACTCGCTAAGAAGAAGTATTCTGTACATTTATTATTGAATACTGTAATTGTTCGGACAGCGGTCTAGATTACGCTGTACCTGTATTGTGATCGTGCATGCCAACTAATCTACCTAATATTACGCTGTACCTGTATTGTGAATGTGCATGCCAACTAATCTACCTAATATTACGCTGTACCTGTATTGTAATCGTGCATGCCAACTAATCTACCTAATATTATAAATGCGAAAGTTTGAATGTGTGTTTGTTTGTTGCTCAATCACAGCTGAATGGATGAATAGATTTGGATGGAATTTGATATATTTTATTTTTAAACGACTTCAAAAAAGGAGGATTATTATTAGGAGGATATAATAATGAAATTAAAAATATATACAATAGGTACTTTTTGAAGTTGGTGCCTGCATAGCCTATAAAATACACAATCTAATGAAAGTAAACAGTAATAACTTAATTAATTGAATATTTAAATTGTATGAAAATTCCTTTGTTAACCGACTCAAAAAAGGAGGAGGTTCTGTATTCGGGGCGTATTTTTACTGTTTTGTTGATTGTGTATTTTATAGGCTAGGCAGGCACCGACTGCAAAAAGTACCTGTTGTATATATTTTTAATTTCATTATTATACCTTACTATTATTGTATAGCATATAAATTGTATTGTATTCTCATTATTTATAATAGTGTATATCTATCTATAAAGAACATTCTGCCCTGGTTTATTATTTCATACTTTTTAGTTATTATTATTGCAGTAGTTTAATTAAATAATTTTTTCCGGGTTTTTTGAAGTCGTTTTTTTTAAATCCTTTTTTTATTTATTTTTATTTATTTGGAAGACCAACAGCTGAAATAGTACTAATACAAACTATTATAGGAAACAGAGAGCCAATTACAAGTCCTCACAAATAGAAATACTTAAAAAAAATAAGAACATGCATGATGTAGGTACATTGCCAGATGTCGCGGTACAATGAACAGATCAAATAATTACCCAAAAAATCATTAACTTATTAATGTTGATACTTCGATACCTAATTACTGGGTAAAAATATTTTTAAATTAAATTAAGTCATCAAAAAACTGTTGACGCCTTGCTCACATAACATGACATATAGGTAGAATATACCCTGGATTAAGACAAAGGAGAAATAAGTCGTAATTGGGGAAATGTGTCCGTTTTTACAACAAAATCCCATTATATATTTAGAAAGGCCTATTATAGTATACATGATTACTTGGAAGATAGAGATGACTGGCTTCAGTAGTGTATTTTTATCTGTCAATGCCACTATACACCAGCAAGATGTTACTTTTAAATATAAGACAATCTCGCCATATAGCATCTACCATAGCTTTAAGGAAATTGACAATGTCCATTTACAACAGCTACTTGTTCTGCAGACTGACAATGCCTCTTTACAGCAGCTACATTACTCTAAATTATTTTATAATCCTTTTGATATTCATCAATTAATTAAAATTAATTTATTGTATTATATTGTAATGGACATGTCCAAGTGCGCGGAAGACGCTTATGGGAAAAATAAATGAGTATGAGTATGATATTTTTTATCCAGATAAAGTGAACATTAGTTGACTATCTATAAGTGCTTCTAGTGATTGTGTTTTATACTATATATTAAGTATTTCTACATATGTATTTATATATATATATATATATATATATATATATATTTATATAATTAAGTCAATTAATATGATATTATTATTATATTTATGCATGCACCCTACCTGTTTTTCTACCTACAAATATCCCATAGCTGTGGGTTGTGTGGAAGAGATCGCTTTTAGTGATAAGACCGCCTAATTGTGTTCTATTGTTATCATCAAAATTATTGTAAATTATTTTGCGCAATAAAGAGTATTTGTATTGTATTGTGAATAGTCCCACAAATTAAACATATCGATAAAGCTATTCCATATATATGTATCTTATATATGTACTTATTAAAAAGCTTCTTTAACTGAGGTTGTCTGGAAGAAATCGCTATCAGCTATAAGACCGCCTTTGTACACTTCATCATGTATGTTAAATGTTCTTTGTATTTTATTTTTGTGTGCAATAAAGAATTTAATAATAATAATAATATACTACTCTGTGTAAAAAGTATCGGGAATATGTCTATAAAAAGACCCGCGTAAAAGAGGTCGTTCTAATTTTTTTACTGCATGTTGGTAGCACTGTACTGATTTAGCGCGCAAAATTTGAGCGGGATCTGTCATTTAATTTGTTTTAAACTACACTTTTTGTTGGTCATAGTTTTGAGTCCTCGGCGATTTTTACAATGGAAAATATTGTTGAACAAAGAGTGTGCCTTAAATTTTGTGTTTCAAATGATATTTCATGTGGTGAATCACTAAAAATGTTGCGAAATACCTACGGCGAATCGTGTATATCGAAAACAAGGGCTTATGAATGGTATAAGGCTTTTAAAGAAGGCCGAGAAGTAGTAGTAGACTTGCCTCGTTCTGGTAGACCTTCAACCGCTACGACCAAAGAAAACATCGACAGAATCAAGAAGCTAGTGCTCGAAAATCGACGTATGAGTCTGAGAGAGTTGGCTAGTGAGGTGAACATATCTTTTAAGTCCGTCCACAACATTCTCATTGACATTTTAGGCATGAAACGCGTCGCCGCTCGACTAGTTCCAAAAGAGCTCAATTTTGTTCAAAAAGCGCAGCGAAAGCATGTCGCTGAAGACATGGTTTCCCGAGCTTCTACGGATCCGACCTTTATGAAACGTATAATAACTGGCGACGAGACATGGGTTTATGAGTACGACATGCAAACAAGCCAACAGTCTTCAGAATGGCGTCTCGAAAACGAGCCGAAACCCAAAAAACCGCGGCAAAGTCGCTCCAAAATCAAGGTGATGCTGACAGTTTTTTTTGACTACCGTGGTGTGGTTCACTCCGAATTCCTTCCAGAGGGAGAAACAGTGAATAAAGAATATTATTTAGGCGTCATGAAGCGTTTGCGTGAGAGTATCCGCCGAAAACGTCCAGATTTCTGGCAACACAACTCATGGATGCTGCACCATGATAATGCACCATCACACACAGCCATTATAGTGAAAGAGTTTTTAGCGAAAAATTCAACAAAAGTTCTCGACCAAGCACCGTATTCACCTGATATGGCTCCGTCTGACTTTTTTTTATTTCCCAAGTTAAAATTACCACTTCGAGGAAAACGTTTTGAGTCGATAGAAGCCATAAAAGAAAATTCGCTGAATGAGCTAAAGGCCATACCGCAAATAGCCTATGAAAAATGTATGGAAGACTGGGTGAAGCGGTGGAGATGTTGTATTGCAAGCGATGGGGCCTACTTTGAAGGCGATAAAATAAATTTAGATGAATAATTTGTATTTTTTGTTTTATTGACAAATTCCCGATACTTAGTACACTGAATATCTTATAAAAACAAGAATGCCAAGCTGTAGTTGATTTGTTTCGATGATTTAAAATACTGCAAATTGTTTTGTATTGCTGAGATAATCCACAATTTATGGATCATGGTGGCCACCGATAAACGTTTTAACGAATATAGGTTATCTGAGCAGCACAAAACTGTCTGTGGCACTCAAGCTCTTAAACGGGTGAGCCGATTAGGATGCGATTTTTTTATTTGAAAACAGGTTGGTTCTTTGATTAAGAATGCGTGGCGTAATTTGTAGGGTTGTAGGGAATTTGTTATTTTAAATTATGTTGAAATTGTGGGGAATAGGCTACAAACGCGACCGCTACATGACACAATTAAGGCATTATTTTATTATGGCTTTGAAAAAAATAATTAATCTAACTATGCCAATAACTTCTATTTCACTTACTCAATAAGCCCTATTATTTTCCTTACGGTAAAAAAACTCATCCGGTATATTATCAAAATCGGTTCAGCCGTTTTCTTTAAACCGCTTGTTTTCACAGGGGTTTTCTTAATTTTTAATTTGAAATTATCCATTCTAATTGCAAGAAGTTAATCACAAATGACTATAGTTTACCTTATTCCTCAATAACCCTAAGGCCTGTGGCTTCTGCGGTGGTATCCATTGGTACACCGGCTGTGACTTGTCCATATAAAACCATTTCACAACCAGACCTGTTACGTTATTTGTAACGTAATCACAGTCCAAAGTAACGGAGTCCCTTGTGCCGTACTGTATTACTTCCGGTACTCGCATGTTGATTATTCTCACTGAATTTACACCTGGAATGATATCAAAACAAAGTTTATTTAACATTTTATTTATTATTTTTTTTTTATGCACGACGGGCTCGTACTTGACCTCAAACACACCTGATGTTAAGTGAAGATGAGGTCGAAGGTGGAAGCGTACTGACCCGGAAACCCCAACACATTTGGGGAATTGGCTATCTTATTAACTTAACGAATATCAAGTGGGATTCAATACCATACCATATTTTTTTTTTTCATAACTAGTTGATACTTGACCTCAATCACACCTGATGTTAAGTGAAGATGAGGTCGAATATGGACGCGTGCTGACCCGGAAACCCCACAACATTTAGGGGACTGGCTATCCTATCTCTGACAACCGGAACACAACAATGCTATTAACGTTGCTGCTTGGCGGTAGATTTAGATAAGATGGTGGTAGCTAGCCAGGCGGACATTTTAAAATGCCCTACCACCAACCAAACCGAGTACTTAAACATGTACCCCGCTGGGGATCGAACGCGCGACCTCCGAATCGTAAACCCAATGTTGTTTACATTGAGCCACGGAGGCGGTTGATTATTGCATTTAAGTATACAAACATACATTGAACAAACATAGGACAGAAATTACAATATACAAAAGGCGAACTTATCTCCTTAAGAGATTTCTTCCAGCGACCCCTCGAAAGGAAAAACCAATTGATAGTTTTTTATTGCAGACAAAGAGCGATAATTAAAATATAGAACAATACATTAACAAAACGTCACTGTTATGGGAACACAATTGACAAAAGACAAAATATTAAGTTTTATAGCAATGGTTGTATTTTTTTTAAAATATTTGTAATTATATCATTGGACATACATATACAGACAACGCCATCTAGTTCCACACTAAGCAACTAGGCTTGTGTTGTGGATACCAGATGGTTGATACACTACACAAACACATTTTTTTTTTAAATAAATACATATACAGGGCGTCCCACGGCTATGCCACATGGAGGGAAAGTACCTTGAATTTTGTAGATGGAACATTTTACTGAAAGAAGACATTATTTTAATTTAAAAAACAATTTAAACTGCATTCATAGATTTTTAAATAAGTACATGGTTGAACCGGGAATCGAACCACTTATTTATAAAAAAAAATTACCATGTAACTTTATCATACCGATCGAAAGGCTTCATCATAAGGATTATTTTTTGCTAAATAACATATTGTCAGAAATAAAAGGAAGACCATGAATTTTAACATTAGATGTTCAATTTTGTTCAGAAAAATGAAAAGCTGACATTGCCGTAAGGACATACAACTGACATTATCATTACTAATACTAATTACCCACTCGAGAAGTATGCATCATTTCCCTATTATAATTTAAGTTCATGATAAAATGATAAAGAGATACGTAATGAGTAAGTAAGTCCTACTTACTCATTACGTATCTCAATGAACATTTTCTTTCCTGGATCGGGACAAATGGACGAAAAAATGGCCGCCGAGATCCCCAGATCTAACCCCGTTAGATTTTTTTTATGGGGTTATGTAAAAAATTTACTTTACAAGAACCAGTGTCAAAGTGTCCACGAGCTACAAACTGAACTTCGACGTATTATTCTAAATATCCACCACAACATGATCAAAAAATCGACAGGGAGCGAAATAATCAAAAGAGTGCGACTTTGTATTGAACAGGATGGGACTCATTGTGAGCATTTGATAAATTTGATTAATTTTGTATTAAAAATGTTAAAATTCATGGTCTTCCTTTTATTTCTGACACTATGTTATTTAGCAAAAAATTATCCTTATGATGAAGCCTTTCGATCGGTATGATAAAGTTACATGGTAATTTTTTTTTTATAAATAAAGGGTTCGATTCCCGGTTCAACCATGTACTTATTTAAAAATCTATGAATGCAGTTTAAATTGTTTTTTAAATTAAAATAATGTCTTCTTTCAGTAAAATGTTCCATCTACAAAATTCAAGGTACTTTCCCTCCATGTGGCATAGCCGTGGGACGCCCTGTATAAATGAAAAACATCCATAACTCGAGGTACACATGTCCGTATTCATCATACAAACATATGCCCCTAGCGGGATTCGAACCCGCGACCTTTTGGTATAGCAGCAGAGTTTCTAACCACTACACCAAACAGGTCGTAAGACTAGCTTATAATTTAGCGGAATAATTTTATAAGACCAAAAAATATATAAGTAAGTTAAGACGAAAAATGTATAGCTTTAATAAAATGATAAAAATATGTTGTTATTAAGAGAAATGCTCGAGATTGCTTGGGACAAGGAAGAATGAGATGTGTGGGACGATATTAAATACACTAACAGGTGAGAAGGTGTAATAAAGAAAGCATATTATAAAATATCAGATTATTTAGATGATAAACAATCATGGACATAACCAGCCCGTTCGCATAACCAGGCTATTTCACAATTAATAATGAAATATTATAATATAAAATAATAATTTTGTAATATAAAAACCTTTTTTTAAAAGAGCGACCTCTCGAGTTTCTTGCTTGTTCTTCTCAGGGGAAAATTGCCTTTTGAACAAGCAGTAGCTTTAAAAATGTAAAATCTGACTATTTTAAGTGTACCCTGTGTACCTACAAAATAAAGCATTTTTTGATTTTGAATATAAAATTACAGAAAATGAGCAGAACAGGAATGAGGAATTGGTCTACGTGTGAGCAGGGCAGTATACACGTAATGAAAACTGTATGTGTGTTTTTTAATTATATTTTTTTAAACGATACGGACGTAGCGTAGACCAAATGATTTATATTTAATGTTTATTTTATTTATACCCGATACAAAAAGAGTGTGTTACACGTTTCAAGCCTGTGTTTATTTGTGATTATGTGTGTCTGTGTGTGGCATTTATATATAAATTCCATATTAAGCAACTAGGCTTTTATTATGGATACCAGTTGGTTGATATACTACACAAATACATATTTATTTTTGTAAATAAATACATAATATAAATGAAAAACATCTATAACCCGGGAACACATGGCCATATACATCACACAAACATTTACCCCTCGCAGGATTCGAACACGCAACCGTTGGTTTCGCAGATAGGTACTATCCACCACACCAATCGGTCGTCGATATCCTAAACGTTAAAAGTTTAACGCCTTAAAAATATCACCTTGTAGATGTTTTTTGGTGTAAGGTCTCTTAGTTGCCTTTGATGAAACCCACGGGATGAGCCGTGTTTCTATTCTTTTTGCGTGCCAAAACCACATAGTGTAAGATATAGTGCTTCCATTTACTAGTTTAATCTAGTTTGAAAATGATTTATTACTTAGTGTATAGTGCTTCCAGTTACTAGTTTAATCTAGTTTGAAAATTATTTATTACTTAGTGTATTGTGCTTCCGTTTACTAGTTTCATCTAGTTTGAAAATGATTTATTACTTAGTGTATAGTGCTTCCATTTACTAGTTTAATCTAGTTTGAAAATGATTTATTACTTAGTGTATAGTTCCATTTACTAGTTTAATCTAGTTTGAAAATGATTTATTACTTAATGTATAGTGCTTCCATTTACTAGTTTAATCTAGTTTGAAAATGATTTATTACTTAGTGTATAGTGCTTCCAGTTACTAGTTTAATCTAGTTTGAAAATGATTTATTACTTATGTACCTAATTAACAATTCCAATAGACACACAATCTTTTACACGAAACGCACATAAAAGAAATATGTGGGTATATAGAGTAGCGATACCCTTTATTGATATATCAAATCAAATGAAGTCCGCGCATTTTTGGCAGGGTATAATAACGGGGATTCTCCCAAAGGGTCAATTTCCGATGAAGGGAATGAAAAATTAAAACATTCCCCCGAATGTGGTGGAAATCAATAATAAGCGGATGGTACCCCTGAGAGATACGCCACAGTAAACTTATGAACCAGAATAACTAAAGCTGGAATTTTGGCGTATTAGAGTTGGAGTGCTGTATGGTTCGTGCTGTGTGGTTTCCGTGGGTGTCGTAAGAGGCGACTAAAGGACTTTCCACCAAAAACTTCAATAGTTTTGCACGTTTGCACGCCGATGGGCTCACCCCCTGTCACATGTGCATTTCTATATATTTCATAAGGTGAACTGTGGATGTTGTTTCACTCATTAATAATGTTAGGAACACCCAATTTGGGATGTCTCTGACTACCCCATTTGGGATAGAGGTCGTGACGTTATTTATAAATAACGTCACGACCATAAATGTCACGATACATAAATGTATGTATAGTATATGTAGAGTTGGACTGGGATAAATATCGTTGGACACAGTGCCATCTAGTTCCACACTAAACAACTGGGATTATGGATACCAAATGTTTGACATACGACACAACATAATTTTTGTTAATGGATAAATAAGAAATAAATAAATAATATCCTTAGACATACACACAGCGCCATCTAGTTCCACAGTAAGCAACTATAGGCTTGTGTTGTGGATACCAGATGGTTGATTTACTACATAAATATCTATTTTTTTTGTAAATAAATACTTATTATAAATGAAAACATCCATAACTCGGGTACACAATCATGTCCGTATTCATCACACAAACATATGGCCCTAGCGGGATTCGAACCCGCAACCTTTTGGTATAGTGGTCAGAGTTGCTAACCACTACACCAAGCAGGTCGTCTATACAATTATTATAAATGAAAACTATCAAAACTGTGGTACACGTGACTGTTTTAATAATGTAAACTGCCCATAGCGGGACTCGAACCCGCGACGAAGTTTGTCGTGTTATTATAAAAACCCGACATCATTTGTTGCATTTTGGACGACATGTTGGAATATTTATCATCAAATGGCACTCTAGGGATCACGACGAATCAAACGACACCTTGTACTTCGAAATCGGTCAAGCAGTTTAGGTTACAAGAGGTAACATAGAAATCTACATGTATACATAACATATACTCGAAAAACATTACCCTCCTTCTTTGGGCAGTCGGGTAAAAATTCGTTACTTATTAGCCACCTATCGAATGGTGTAATAATACAGTATCTGTTTTGTTTTTCAAAATGAAAGGTTCGATTCCTGGCTAGGAATATTGATTTTTCAAAAATCCAATGACGCAATTTTCTTTTCCATCAAAATCGGGTCTCATCAATCGGCTCCTTTGAGTACTTTTCGCTATTCTTCATAGTTTTGGATTTGGCCATCCACGTCCACTTTAAAAAATCTTCCTATATCGTGAATTCCACATACGAATTTTTTATCAGGAACAGCGCCAACTCATATCGGAAAGGCGCTCGATATTATGAGCTTTAATTATTAATTCCATGCAAAATTATCACGCGACAAACTTAATTTTGCGGTTATTTTAAACAACTTCTACTACTTCCTTAAGTCAGTTTAAAAGTTAATGATGATGTTGGTACAGAATCATCAGAATTCCAGCCCTAATCGCACTTGACTGGTTCTTTGTTATACGAAACGCTAACAATAGGAATCGAATTGACATTTCCGCAGGATTTTTTTTAATTCAAAAATTGGTATCGTTCCATAATAAGTCTGAGCTAGCGACGTTATCATGAGCTTCGATCAAAACAATGAATACAGAGGATTTTTTTATTTTAGCGAAAATAACCTGGTACGAAATTGAAGGCACATCCTATAGGGCGCATTAGGTGCTCGTTCGCCCGGAAACATCATATTATCGACGATGGAAGCCAGTGGAATATTGTTTCGTGGTTTCCTATCAGTACTGGGAATTCCGTTTGAGTTTCCCTCTTTTTTTCCCGTTTATTGTCAAATATCTCGAGGTTGTTAATGTTGGAAGAGTTCTATCTTTGTGCCTATTCGAGGCAATTTCGAATTCTTTGATATCTTCATTTATAAAATTTCCTTTTGAAGTGGTTACATTAATTAGGTAGATTGTATAATTATTTGTTTACATATATTTACTCTGGTACATATTTGACAGTGAAGTATTTTATGTGAAGTCTTTGGTGTTGTGGATAGTGACTCTGTCAGCGAAACAACGGTTGCGGTTTCGAATCCCGCGCGGGGTGAATGTTTGTGTGATAAATACGAGTACTTATTCCCGAGTCATGGATGTTTATATAAATATTTATGTATGTTTATCCGCTATCCAGTATCCATAGTACAAGTTTTGATTAGTTTGGGATTAGATGATTGGTGTAAGTGTTTTTCCCGACACTTACAACCTTGGGATCTTCAAGTCTAGAGCGAATAGGCATTTACTGGGTACGCGTGAAACATCTTCGGCTACATCGTCACTTTCCATCAGGTGAGATTGTTGTCAAACGCAAAACCAGTTTAAATAAAAAAAAAAAAAAAAAAATATTATTTATTTATGTGCTAACCTTGCTAAGTATAAATTATGAAATTTCAATTTTATTTTTGAATCTAGCATTCAAATTATGATTATCAGAATGTTCACGAAACAGGCATATATTTTTGCGTAGATTCATTATACTGTCACATTATGTACGGGATGCAACAGTTAAAATACATATTTCTTTAATCAGATTTCTTAGAGTATCACGGCCGTGTAAATTAAACTGGATGAGTTTTTATACCGTAAGGAAAAAAATAGGGCATAGTAAGTGAAATAGAAGGTATTAGCATTGGTAGTTTAAGTTTCTTTTTCTTCAATACCATAAAATATAATAAAACGCTATGGCATTTGACGGTCGCGTATGTAGCATATTGCACATAATTACATCATTAAATTAAATAAATTTAAAAAAACTTCTAGAAAATATGAGTTCCAATTACAATTCGCAAATCTCCGGCAGGCGCATGAGTCGACGATGGTTTTCTATCTAACTTCTATTTCATTTACCTAATATGCCCTATTTTGCTCTGGCTGCTCCTTTTTGTAGAAAAAATGTTGTTGTAATATCTACCGCCTTACTCCACTGTAGTATACCATAAATTCTTATCAAACATTTAGTTCCTACTACATTTTAATTATTTACCGTTACCTTTAGAGTGAAACACGATGAGCCCGCATATGCCTAAAGTAATTTCGAAGCGTATGTAACTGTTCCTGTTCACCAATCCGGGAGTCGTTTATCTTTCGAGGTGGAGTCACGTCAAGATGAACAACGCTTTGAGTTTATACATTGCTATAAGACGAAATGGTACTGTAGGATTTTTTTTTAATAATGAATAATTATAGAACGTTTTAGGAGACGCAATCGCCATATTAACTAATACGACCGATTGGTGTAGTGGATAGTGACCCTGTCAGCGAAACCAACGGTTGCGGGTTCGAATCCTGCGACGGGTAAATGTTCGTGTGATGAATATGAACATTTATTCCTGAGTCATGGATGTCTATATAAATATTTATGTATGTTTATCCGCTATCTAGTATCCATAGTACAAGCTTTGCTTAGTTTGGGACTAGATGATTGGTGTACGTAAGTGTCCGAAATATTTATTTATTTATATTTAATTTGTGACACCCACATTTATAAAGAATAGATACGGACGTCGCGGTCTTTCGTGTAGCAAAAACACCGGCCGTTCTTAACGCCGTAGAGCCATCGCACCCTGGATACTGCAGCTGTTTCCGCGTCCCCTGAGCCATGCGGTTTGTGCAGAGCAGACGGTAAGAGGCCAGAACGGGGCGACTTTGGTACCATGGTCGCTGGGACGGACATTGATTTGGGATGCCATATACGTCGATACTTTTCTACACAAGCAAATATGGTAATACTCGGTAACCATAAGTTTGTGGAGCTTGCTGTAGAGACTATGGGCTCGTGGTCATCGGATATGTAGAAGTTAGTCCATGATCTCTCAACTAGATTGGTTCTGGCCTCGTGTGACTTACGGGCTGGCGCGCACCTCGCAAAATTTCTTAGTCAGCAAGGGAGAGGGGGAGGTCTGCATTTAGCTTTAGTTTTATTGCTTTGTATTTTGAAAAATATTTAGAATTGTTTTTTTTTTTGTTTACTTTAGAAAAATCTATGTGCGTATCACGTAAATATAAGGGAGAGAGAGAGTTATTCGTCATTGTGCGGTGGAATATTTTTGTATGTGTTTCTGTAATAGTTAGGTGTTTTATCTATCAGGAATATATAACAACTGATTCATTCAACTCTGGTTATTACAGAATTATGAAAGACAAGTCTGTTGCGAACCTTACTGTCACGGTATGTAAGTCAGATAATGCGTAAGTACGAGTACATGTCCTCTGTTTGCAACGCAATATGCCCATGAGAAACTTCCTGTGGTGCAAGCTTAAGTAAATTATAGTTAAACAAGCATAATAACCTGTGTTGTTACAAGAAAATCTAGGACTAGACTCTTACCGTGGGTACCATATGAGAATGTGCTTTAATGGGCGTCAGGAAGCAGCAGCGTCAAGTAGCGTCAATGGTGCCGAGTTTCCACATACACACAGCGCCATCTAGTTCGACACTAAGCAGCCAGGCTTGTATTATGGATACCAGATGGTTGATAAACTACATAAATACATTTTTTTTTTGTAAATAAATATATACCTGATGAGTTTTTTTACCGTAAGGAAAAAAATAGGGTATACCATTTTACCTAAAGTGAAATGGAAGTTATTGGCATAGGTAGGTTATTTGTTTTTTTTTCAAAGCCATCTTCGAATAAAGCGATAATTGTGTTATTTGTAGCCTATTCCACATAATAACATCATTAAATTAAATAAATAAAGAACATTTGGAGAAAATATGTGTTCCAAAAGTACACAAAGAATTTTGTACATATTTACAGAAATGAAATAGTAAATACACATTTACAAATTAAAAAATGTCACTGGTGACCCGAGAGCTGGTTGTTTCCTCGCCCAACGCTTAAGTATCTGCATACAACGAGGAAACGCTGCCAGCGTATTGGGTACCTTGCCTCGCGGCCCCAATTTTTTACATTTGTTCTAGTTTATATTTAAATTCCATCTCTTTATTTGTTACTGTTTTTAAATAAATATATATTTTATAAACACACACTTACATTTGTCCCAGATCTTGCTGAAATGGATGGGTGCCTAAGAGGCTAAGTGCGTTTCCTCTTTAGACAGCCAGACTTAGCCTCTGAGCGTAATAGAAGCCAGTCAGTTCCAAATAAATTTCGCATGATAGGAACCTACGAATCCCGCCAGTCGTATATTAATTAATTTTTAAATTTAATATAAATAAAAAAAAAACTACCTGTCCCAATAACTTCTATTTCACTTACCTATTATGCCCTATTTCTCCCTAGCGGTAAAAAAACTTATCCAGTATATAAATGAAAAACATCCATAACTCGGGAACACATGTCTGTATTCTTCATACAAACATATAACAGGACAAAAAAAAAATACGCTCTGACCACTACACTGAGCTGGTCGTCAATAGTCCACACTCAATAATATTTATTTTGTAAAATACAATTATTTATTTGAAAACATTACATTTTTTAACTTAACATTAAAATTACTGCTCATTCACAAAGCTGACTC
The DNA here is from genome assembly GCA_949316235.1 of Oegoconia quadripuncta. Classification (NCBI taxonomy): domain Eukaryota; kingdom Metazoa; phylum Arthropoda; class Insecta; order Lepidoptera; family Autostichidae; genus Oegoconia; species Oegoconia quadripuncta. Next base: position 17,115,378 of record OX438746.1, read on the forward strand.
CATAGAACGAGGAAGAAACTCAAGAGTTGATTTTTTTAAGAGGGTATATTTCGCCCAGTAGCGTCCGCATTGGATAAATTACTATTTCTTTTTAAATACAGAATAAATCAAATAATTCGCTCTGACCTTTCACGCGAGAAGCCTAAAAGTTAAATTATAAATAACCAGAATTCCGCCCGCGGCTTCACCAGCGCAGAATAACTTTATCGCGGAAATTTGTTTATTCCGCGGGAACTACTCACTTGATCGGTATAAAAAATATCCTATGTCTCAATCCAGGGTATATTCTACATATATACCAAATTTCATCCGAATCGGTTCATCCGTTTCGCAGTGATTGAGCAACAAACAAACGAATGAACAAACAAACATTTATAATATTAGTTAGATGCCCAAAGGAGTTTTTATTTAGGCATTCTATACTACAAATACCGAATAAACAGGAATAAAGATAGCTAGACATGTATGCAACTGCGTAACGAGAGGCGGAAAACGATTATACATAAAATGAGCTTTTGACTTGACGTTCGTCGAAAAGGCAGCGAGTCCTTATTTCAAAAATTCCATCTAAACAATACTATCGCGCATAAATTTCCATTTCTTGCGATCTATGAGTCAGCTTGCATTCAACGCTATGGAATGGATTATTACCTGTGCATGTGAACCGTGACTGGGGGGTGTGCAGTGGAGCGACGCGGCACTCCTGCGCAACGTACGGTGCTTTACTTGTGACGTGTGTCAGGTGGTGTTTCGTAATAATAAAGTAAACAATATTAATAGGGAAAAAAACATAAAAATAAGTACAGAGACATCGGCTCCGAATACATTTTCCTTGCTTTCGGAGTCGAAACCTTAAGACCGTGGGGCCCGGGCGCTCTTAAATTTTTCTTTAATATTTCAAAGCGCTTAGCCGATGTCACTGGTGACCCGAAAGCTGGCTGTTTCCTCGCTCAATGCTTAAGTATCTGCATCCAGCGAAGATTTCGTCAAGCATTTTTGGCTATGACTTTTTGGGAGACACGATTGAGAGGTCTTGTATAAATCTGTTTTACTACGTGACATAATATATGGGGCTTGTGATCTTTATTACAGAACAGTGTCCGTGCTACTAGGTCACGAGTCAGTAATCATTAAACATTCGCTCTTATTTCAGACCCCATCACACCAAAAGGCCTTCACTTACTGCCACGTGCCTCTATCTTATGCACGCTTCACGTAACATCAAAAAATGTGCGAAAACAGATGGCAGTAACAATGAACTACAGGGGGGACACAATAACGAAAGAGAGTAATGCTAGACCCTCGTTTGGGTCTTGTAAAGTCCGGATAAATCAATTGTTTTATCCGGACGTCAAAGGCTCATCAAAATTAAAATGCTCTCAGGTGTTTATTCGTTTGGAACATTGGACATTATCAGTCCGTAAACATCCCACTGCAGGGCTATAGGCCTTCCCTCATATTGAGGCAGCATGGGCCATAGTCAGCCACGCTGGCCCAGTGCGGGTTGGGGACTTCACATGCCTTCCAATGTTTTGTTAAATATATCAAGCATGTAGGTTTCCTCACTATGTTTTCCTTCACCGTTAAAGTACAGTCGGCTAAATGCACATGAGTAATTAAGTTAAATTATAAAAGTCATTATTACATGGACTGCCTGGGGACCGAACCTGGGTCTACCAAATTGGGAGACTGTGTCTCCTCCACTGAGCCACCGACGTTCTGTCGTTTGTATTTACAAACTGACTTTTGGGATTGTTGCCACTATCGATTTGAATGTAAATAAAAGTAATCAACAACAATATTAATAAAAACAAGAAAATTAATACAATATACAGAAACAGATTTTGAAATACGGTGAGTGCAGTGTGATGTCAAAAATGGACTCCATCTCAGCATATGTTGTAGCAATTGTTACAGCGCTGGTTTTCAGAGGAGCCTAACGTCAAGAGCCGAGAGAGTAATGCAGCGAGCTGGACTCGTATGGTTTGAGAGGCTTATTCAAATTATTGTTTAAAAAATCACTTAAAATTTTGTATTAAAAGCAATAGACACAATTTTTATAAGAGCTCATTTTGTTTTTATTTTGTAAAGTCGGATGAAAAGTGTTTTGCAAACAACAATTATGTCATAATTATAATCAAATTTGGTATTCTAATTTTATTAATACAAGCGAATTTACGCATGATATTTGTCTTAAAACCCTGCGCAAGAGTTCTTACATTACCATGTATATCGGACCATCTCGGCCGTGACGGACGGCGCGTGCGCGTTCCACATAGTTACCAAACCGTTGATAATAAGACGAGTAGGTGTGGTAGACGCCATCTTGTTTTTAAAGCGACTTTAATATCGTCAAATTGTAGCCTTTTCATAGTTATAAAACAAACTGAGAAGTTAATCTAAGGACGGCTCAACTAGGTGTCCTAACAAAAAATATATACCTTTCTACTTCATTTAGCCAATCATAATGCGTTTATGTAATCATCGTGTTTTAAAACCAACCACAGTTCATTTATTAAATTCATTCAAGCCAACCCACATTACCGTAATCAAGTCGGAAGTCCTCGACATGGCCACCGTGGCTTCACAATTTAAACACCAAACTTTATAATTTAAAGCAAACAGGCTTTAACACGCGACTAAGACATGGGTTCACGGTCTGCTTAACCGAAGACACGAGCACAAAGGTATTCTGTTTTTATAACGTACAGGAAACTCGCTCTCCTGAGCACACGCCATTTTTTATACCTACGTCTATACAAAGAGCACGTGAAGTGTAAGGCGGATATTATCTGTGGGTTCCGTCGTTTTTTTTTGCATTGACAGCGTTTTATCTCTATTAGGGAACAGCCTCCACTCATTGGGAGAGGTTATGGGCTGTAGTCCACCACGTCAATCATGTGCAGATTGGTAAAGGTGTGTTAGACAAGGTGGCCACTTGACCGTTCGTGTTATCAAGCTGCGTTTAGCGTGAATAGAATAGAATAAATTTATTCGGTGACAGAAATACAAGGTACACAGAATCAATTCACAACAAGCAATAAAAGTACAAAAAGCCAGACAATTTTATAATTTATGTGCGCCCTGTACCAGGCCGACGAATTGGATCTCAGCATAAAGTTGCAGGGAGACCCCACAACGCTGATGATTCAGCCAGAACCAAGAATTGAGATTATGCGCGCATCTCGCGAATTACGGTAACGTTATGTATACTATTATCCCAATAATAATATGAACAATATATACATATATATATATTGTTCATAATAGCAATAATCACACAACAAATATAAAACCATGTAAATAGTTCATGTTAGGAGTCAGATAACATCATTGCTCTCTGATTGAATGACAGTGCCACCCAAGTACTCGGTTTGGTAGGTGGTAGAGCATTTTAAATGTCCGCCTGGCTAGCTAACACCATCTTATCTAAGTCTACTGTCAAATAGCAATGTTAAGAACATTGTTGAGTTCCGGTTGTCAGAGATAAGATAGCCAGTCCCCCAAATAAGGTAGGATTTCCACCTTCGGCCTCAAATTCATTTCACATGAGGTGTGATTGAGGTCAAGTGCTAACCTGTTGTGCAAAGTGCTAACATGTGTGGTTGGTGGTAGGGCATTTTAAACGCCCGCCTGGCTAGCCACCACCATCTTATCTAAATCTGCCTCCAAGCAGCAATGTTAATAGCATTGTTGTGTTCCGGTTGTCAAAGATAAGATAGCCAGTCACCCAAATGTGTTGGGGTTTCCGGGTCAATACGCTTCCACCTTCGACCTCATCTTCACTTAACATCAGGTGTGATTAAGGTGAAGTACAAACCCGTTGTGCATAAAAAAAAAGACAGGACGATTTAAAGGAACCCTAAAAATAACATCGTACAATATGCGGCCGGGTATTGTTTCGTTCCTGGCGGCTGGTTTTGCAGTCGACTTGGCTTGACCTCTATAGATAGTCTTAACTGGTATCTATCCTATGCCCGAGGTATCACGGAAATAAAGTTTATCCCGTGATACCTAAGAGTACCATAGACAAAATGTTACCGCAGAATATATTTGAATGGAGATATACAGAAATTATTAACAAAAGGTATGCAATGGTAATTATTGATCTTGATACCCTTGAGTGAAATAGATTCTTTGCGGCGATTTTATTTTATTTGAATATTTGTCAACTACAAAAAAGAACGAGTCAAAATTATTTATGTCATAAGTTAAAACTACCATGCACTTGAAGACGTATTCTTTTTTTTATGCACAACGGGTTAGCACTTGACTTCAATCACACCTGATAATGAGTGAAGATAAGGACGACGGTGGAAGCGTACTGACGCGGAAACCCAAACATTTGGGGAACTGGCTATCTTATCTCTGACAACCGGAACACAACAATGCTATTAACATTGCAGTTTGGCGGCAGATTTAGATAAGATGGTGGTAGCTAGCCAGGCGGACATTTAAAATGCCCTACCACCAATTTTAAAATGCCCTTCCACCACGTATGATTTATTAACTTAAAATTAAAATTAATTTTACTGTTCATGCACAAAGCTCACTCCCCAGAAAACTGCTCATTACTTCTGCTCTAACCCGACTTTTTAAGTAGGTTTTGGGTTACATTGTGTGATTCATAAAAACAAGGAAAAAGTGTATATTCTAATGTATAATTAGACTGAATATCGCCGAGGGGCCTACCTGTCATCCAAATAGTCAGAAATTTAATAGCTATTTTCCAAATTGTCGGAATTTTTATTTCGTTCTTATTCGCCGTTGCCAGCAACGCAAAATAGAACAGGCATGTTGTATTTTATAATAATGTGTTCTATTTTTGGAGCAGCAACACGAAAGGCATCACCATTATCCGCATACTTATAAACTTCTTAAAACAAAACCTTCACAGATAACTCGCTTGCAAAGACATCTTGATATTCATATGCCGCTCACACATACGTAACAGACCAAAAAGAACTTCTGGAAATAACTTGGCATCAAGATTGTCGCAAAAAGAAAGTCACGTGTTATGCAAATCAAGAGGGATAACTTTCGCCGAGTTGGCCGCACTTCTTTTTTTGGCGAGTGTGTGATGGGGTGACCATGATAATGACATTTAATTAAGAAACCACAAGTATATAAGTTCAAGAGCAACATACTAATTAGATTTAGAAGGTTATATGGAAAATTTAAGAGCGTCGGTGGTTCAGCGAGTACGACACGGTGTCACAATTTGGGAGGTCCGGGTTCGATTCCCACGCAGGCCATGTACCAATGAGTTTATAATTTAATTTATTTACTTATGTGCATAAAATATGTGTGAGAAATAAAATCCTAAGGCATGTGAAGTCCCCAACTCGCATTGGGCCAGCGTGTTGGACTATGGCCCATACTCGGTTACACGAGGGAAGGCCTATATCCTTGCAGTGGGATGTTTATGGGCTGATGATGATACCCTGAGGCCCATATATAGGCACGACTTGCATCGGAGTCCACTATTAGACCCATGATTTTATAATTTAATTTATTTACTTATGTGCATTAACCGACTGCTCTTAAACGGTGACGAAAACAATGCGAGGAAACCTGCATGCCTGAGAAATAAAAATTCACATGCCTTTGAATTTGAGAAAAGGGACTTCTCCAACCCGCATTGGGCCAACGTGATGGACTATGGCCCATACTCCCTCATTATACGAGGAAAGGCCTATATCCCTGCGGTTAGATGTTTACGGGCTGATGATGATGGAAAATTTATGGAGATATACCGCGTGGAACGACACGACCAACATAGTCCAGATTCACGATATGTCTTACTTTGAAATTCCGTTGAAATTTTTACTCTGTACGAGAAAATGCATAACTTTGCAAATGAAACATTAATGAATGCGTCTCTATCGTTCAAATATTAGCAATTGTAGCTCTTCTCCGGTCCGATCTAGTATCGACACTAATTAATCGCCATGTGGTATGGTAAAGCGTGGGTAACTAGATGAAAGCATATCAGTATAGACAGTGCGACCAATATCGATTAGGCAACATTCTCTCATGAAAAGAGAAAGCAAATGATTCCTTTTTTTGAATAACTTCTTCTGCTGTTTGGATAATAGGTCTTTAATCAATCCAGTACAGTAGGGGACTTTTATTCCTCTAACCTGTAAATGTGATTGTAATTGTAATTGTACTTAGAGCGGTAGCTTTCTGTTAAAGGTGACACTTGAATATATGTATAGAGTTGTATAATGATAAGGGTACGTAAACCACCTAACCCAAAAGGAAATTCACTTTAAAGTACGTACATCACCACACGGTTGATGTACGTACTTTAAAGTGAATTTCCTTCTTCGAATAAATTGTTATAAATATTTAATAAACGTCGTCTGCAAAGTTGAAAAGTCAATGGAAGTCATAATGGTCCGCGTTTCGACAAACTCGTGGCTACACGAACGTGTAGCTAAGTTAACTCTCTCTTGGCAGTTGCTTTAAAAATTTACAGCGCAAAGTGACGCTGGAGAGTGCCCGATCCCTATTAACATTAAGCAAGTCACTCCCGATCGTTTCTGAAACTTTCTTAGATTCTATGAAAATTTGAATTTATCCACCGTTCCCTGTTTGACGTTTGGGACCTCGATGGTGTGAGATATAACTTTGTTTTCTACTTATCTACAGGATGAATTTGAATTCGCGTAATTCCCGTGAACTGGTGACGCCACTCTTGATTACGATCAACTTTTAAAATCAACAAAGTCAAAAAGATTATTCGTTAATTAGTATCGCTTTATGTATTTCTTTATGTCGAATAGTTTTATCTTTCAATGAAAAAATATTATAAGAAGTTCAAAACGATATTATAAATATAATAATATACACATGTATTATAGCTACCAGAAGGTGGATATACTGCACAAATACATTTTATTTTGTAAATAAATACATATATAAATGAAAAACATCCATACGGGAACACATGTCTGTATTCATAATACAAACATATGCCCCTAGCGGGATTCGAACCCGCGACCTTTTGGTATAGCGTTTCTAACCACTACACCAAACAGGTCGTCAAATCGTCGTTAATATTCCACTACTTTAAGCACAAAATCTATTTTCTTATTGAACCTATCAATTTTCGTTCGGTTTCTTTACTTTGAAGTCATAAAATCACAATAATCTAATCGCTAATAGAGCGAGCTCTTTGTTTGCAATGTGTAGTGAAACGTAAATTCATGTTGATTTCAAGGTGTCTGACGCACGCAACATGTTTTAGGTTGGCCTCATACGAATTGATATATAGTAATACGTAATTTTTGTGGTATAACTTCCTATAATCTTAAAGTTCCTGATCTTTTCACGACCTGTTTGGTGTAGTGGTTAACAACTCTGACTACTATACCAAAAGGTTGCGGGTTCGAATCCCGCTAGGGGCATATGTTTGTGTGATGAATACAGACATGTGTTCCCGAGTTATGGATGTTTTTCATTTATAAATTACATGTATTTATTTACAAAAAAATAAATATTTGTGTAGTTTATCGACCATCTGATATCTATAATACAAGCTTAGATGCTTAGTGTGGAACTAGATGGTGCTGTGTGAATGTGCAAAGATATTTATTTATTTATTATTATTTTGTAGAAGGATAGAGTACCGAGAGTAATAGAATACAAACGTTTTCTCCATTCTGTAGCTTGCTTCAGGTACAGTATAGGTAATTAGTTATAAAACCAATAAATTAACAATAAAGTTAAGTTAACAATATTAAATTAAAGTTACGACTGTGAACTTGTAAAAGATGCTGAAAAATAACCACCTTTTGCATAAAAAAAAGGTCCACTCTCTATCTACGGAGTGCACCATCACACCCTAAACCAAATTTTGTATGGGATCATTCTGGTTGTAAACCCTTTCAAACGAAATAAAAATCATCAAAATCGGTAAACAATTTGAAGGGTATACCTGTGATATACAAAAGCTACCACCATCTTATCGAAGTCTGCCGCCAGACAGCAATGTTAATAGCATTGTTGTGTTCCGGTTGTTATAGATAAGATAGCCAGTACCCCAAATAATGTGGGGTTTCCTGGTTAGTACGCTTCAACCTTGGGCCTCATCTTCACTTAACATCAGATGTGATTGAGGTCAAGTGCTAACCCGTTGTGCCAAAAACAATACAGATGAACATAGAACCTCCTTCTTTTTTGAAGTCAGTTATAAATCCCTTCTTAATGCACTTCTAAGTACGCGTTTGGGATGAGCGATGATCTACGATTTTTATTAAAATATATGGTATACTAGTTTCCGACCGCGGCTTCGCCTGCCTGGAACAGCTTTATCGCGGATTTTTTTTTTTTTTTTTTTTTTTATTAAAAACTGGTTTCTCGTTTGGCTACAATCTCACCTGATGGAAAGTGACGATGTAGCCGAAGATGTATCACGCGCACCCAGTAAATGCCTATTCACTCTAGACTTGAAGATCCCAAGGTTGTAAGTGTCGGGAAAAACCGACGCGGGCAGTGAGCGGGATATGTTTAATTTATTTATACCACGGGAACTACTCCCTTTGTTGGGATAAAAAGTATTCTATGTGTTAATCCAGGGTATATTCTACCTAAGAGTATATGCCAAATTTCATCCAAATCCGTTCAGCCGTTTCGCCGTGATTGAATAACAAACAAACCAACAAATAAACAAACAAACATCCAAACATTCGCATTTATAATATTAGTTAGAAGATATATACCAAATTTCATCCACATCCATTTAGCCGCTTCGCCGTGAAACAAACAAGCAAATATTCAAACTATCGCATTTATAATATTAGTTAAGACTAGTTAGATAATTAAATTGTTTATATAACGTTTTATTTAAACTTTCGATTTAATTAATTGCTACTTTATTTTCGCATGCAACCACTTACCCTATCTACTTATTATATTGCTAAACTTTTTAGTTCGCATGCAATTTAAAGTCTCAGATTTTTCCTAGGCTCAAAGCCTCAAAGGAGCTAGTTGTGCTTAAGACTTTGCTATAATGAGAAAACCTGTTAACAGATTGCCTTTATTAAATTTTAATGTTTTAAACTGCTGAGGGAGACGCTTAAGATCTTAGAATAAGGGATAAAGGTGAATAATAGTGAACCCCGAGTTAATGTTGAGGTTTATATAGCACAACAATTTCTCAAGTAGTCTATTAACTTAATAAATGTAGTAACTAATGTAATAAATAACTTAAAATATAAATAACTAGCTTTCTGCCCGCGGCTTCGCATGCGTGGAGTAACTTTAACGCAAACATTTATTTATCCCGCGGGAACTATCTTTATCTGGATAAAAACTATCCTATGTTTTAATCCTGAGTATATTCTATCTATATACCAAATTTCATCCGAATCCGTTCATCCGTTTTACTGTGATTGAGCAACAAACAAACATATATATGTACAAACTACCTGTTGCTCGCGACTTCGTTCGCGTGGAACATTTCATCAAAATCGGCCCAGCAAAAAACTTGTTTATATGTTAATCCAGGTCCTATTCTGTTTACCAAGCAAATTTCATCTAAGTCCGTTAAGCCGTTTAGGCGGGAAGAGGTAACATACATACATACACACACAATCTTTCATTTATAATATTAGTTGGGATTGGATTCTGTGAAGTTTTTCATATATAGAAAAACAGTCGTTTATTTGGCAGGGGGGTTCAAAGTCAAAGTAAAAGTCAAAAATGCTTTATTTTGTAGGTACTCGGAGTACACTTAAAATAGTCAATTTTACATTTCTTAGGCTACTGCTTGTTCAAAATGCAATTTTCCCCTGAGAAGAACAAGCAAGAAACTGGAAGGGTAGCTCTTTTAAAATCAGGCTTTGATTTTACCTAAAGGATAAATAGTCTGATATTTTATAATATGCTTTGTTAATAAGTTTCTGTTTTATAGTATCTTTAAATTTATTGAGAGGAAGATTTTGTACATCAACTGGAACCTTATTGACTAACAAAATTAGTACTATAATTAAAGTTTAATATTTCACTAACGGTTCCCTTTATTGAAAAACTGTTCACGATAGCCTGTAAAAAATTTAAACGACCTATCCAATACGATGCGGTACAAAAAAAAACATGACTTTTTTTAAGATTTCATTGTACCACTTTATTCTCTATAATGGAATTTTACTACAGTCGATTATGTAGAACATTTTTGGCGGTTTAATTATATGAAAATGTGTTCACGAAAACGACAAAAATACAATAAAATAAATGAATATTTCGGACACTTACATCAATTATCTAGTACCAAACTAAGCAAGGTTCGTACTATGGATACTAAATAACGTATAAATATACATAAACATTTATATAAACGTCCATGACTCGGGAATAAATGTTCATATTCATCACACAAACATTTACTCCCAGCGGGATTCGAATCGCGCTGTTTGGTTCGCTGACAAGGTCACTATCCACTACACCAATCGGGCGTCAATGTGATATAAATGCTACAGACTTACATGCTTTAAACTTATAACATCCCTCTTTATGCGTCGGAGTTTAATAAATGATTTAAATTACTCTTACCACGGACGATATTACCGCGGTGGCATGAGTCAAGTCGTATCGGCAATGTATTATTCAATCAATAAAATTTGTGAGGGTCTGGTTTTTATCAATCAATTAAGTCAATTCAAGTCAATCTGCATCTCCTTTTATCCCAATGACGACCTGTTTGGTTCAGTGGTTAGCAACTCTAACCACTATACCAAAAGGTTGCGTGTTCGAATCCTGCTTGGGGCATATGTTTGTATGACGAATACGGACATGTGTACCCGAGTTATGGATGTTTTCATTTATAATAAATATTTATTTGCCAAAAAAATGTATTTATGTAGTATATCAACCATCTGGTATCCACAACACAAGCCTATAGTTGCTGAATGAATTAGATGGCGCTGTGTGTATGTCTAAGGATATTATTTATTTATTTCTTATTTATCCATTAACAAAAATTATGTTGTGTCGTATGTCAAACATTTGGTATCCATAATCCTAGTTGTTTAGTGTGGAACTAGATGGCACTGTGTCCAACGATATTTATCCCAGTCCAACTCTACATATACTATAAATACATTTATGTATCGTGACATTTATGGTCATGACGTTATTTATAAATAACGTCACGACAATAAATGTCACGATAGTCAGAGACATCCCAAATTGGGTGTTCCTAACATTATTAATGAGTGAAACAACATCCACAGTTCACCTTATGAAATATATAGAAATGCACATGTGACAGGGGGTGAGCCCATCGGCGTGCAAACGTGCAAAACTATTGAAGTTTTTGGTGGAAAGTCCTTTAGTCGCCTCTTACGACACCCACGGAAACCACACAGCACGAACCATACAGCACTCCAACTCTAATACTAATAAAGTTGTAATTATATGACTCATACATAACCATCTTCTTGCACTGGTCCCAATTTATTTATTTATTTATTTACTTAATATGACATTTCACACCTACACAATAACTATGAATTGCAAATTTCGAAAACTTCCGAAAAACTATGATAATCATCTGATCTAACTAATATTATAAAAGCGAATGTTTGGATGTTTGTTTGTTGATCGTTTGATGCTCAATCAATATGAAACGAATGAACGGATTTGGAAGAAAATTTGGTACAAAGGAAGAACATACCCTGGATTAAAACATAGGATACTTTTTATCCCGAAAATTGTACCCGATAAGCTAGTTAAACATATCCGCGGTAAAGTTCTTCTATGCAGGCGAAGCCGCGGGCGGAAAGCTAGTAATAAAATAATAATATAATAATAATAATAATAATGTTTATTCAGAAAATGTTACATAGTTGAAACTAAATATCTTAGGCTATACTTAGTACCACTAATACAAAAGCCATAGCTGCCGAACTAGGTTTATGCAACCTGTATTTCAGCATACAATGCCCTTCCCCTGGAGATTAACAGGATTAGCCTAGCGCACATAAAAATCGTTAACAAATCAAATTTTGTTGATAAATGTATTCCGTATTTGTTTACTTGTAATAAAGTTGATGAAGATAACTTACATTGTAAGACGATGGACAACTTTAGTAACCACCACATCTTTTACACAATGTCTTCCAGTGTATCAAACACCACACACACACACTCAAAAAAAAACTTACGAACACGTTAACAAACTAAACTCCATGCGAAACTAAACGAGTCAACAGAGCCAGCACAACACAAATTCCACCAAACTTTCCGCGCTAAAACTAAAAAAAAGTATGGTAAACTTTTCAAATTATCTTCCTGTGAACTTCGACGATAAGTTATCAAGTTCGTAACCGCATTCCCCGCGTGTGTGGGGTTCGAACCCGTACTGGATACTAACCGGCGAAGCAACTGGCGTCCGGTAGTAAGCGGACCATATCGGAAACACTAGCTGTGCACTTATTGGGTAATTTATTCTAATAGTTACGTGTACTTATAGCTTCTTTATACAAGGAGCTGGAAACTTCAATACATTTATTTAGTTTTTTTTTTAATTTAGATATGTTTGATGAAAATCAGTACATATTTGGATGATATTATTACCATTCCTCATGGGTTTGCGTGGAATAGCTGTATCATGAATATGTTTAATTTGTTTATCCCTCGGGAACTGCTCACTTTATCGGAATAAACAATATTCTTTGTTTTAATCCAATGTTCTACTTATGTGCCAAAATTTCATCCAAATCCGTTTATAGGTACTCCTTAATTGAACAATAAAGAAACATCCAAACTCCCGCATTTAGAAAGAAATAAATAAAGAAAGAAAGTTATTTATTTTGATAGCATTAATAGTAAAAGTTAGTACAAATGGTGATAACTAAACACAGGAACATTGGTTATCAAAAAAGGTTACCACTCAGCATAAGCCACAGTAGCGGTCGCTCTTGCAGCGCTGATCTTCCGTGGCACCTGCAGTGTGTGAAACCGCAGCTAAGCAATGGCGCAAATATGTTTCATCATATTATTATATTAGTTAGATTTTCCTTCACCGACTTTATGCACTGCAAGACTTTGAAATTTAGGTATAAACCTACCAAAGTCACTAAAATTAACATAGTGTCCTTCGATAATGTATTTGATACATATTAAATAACACGCGTCTTCCTCAGTACCATTATCGTCAGTTCAGGATATTGAAGCATAATACTGAAACAGTATCACAACACACTGCTTACGGCATGGAGATTCCTTTGGTCACTCTAAAAACTCCAGGAAAATTAGGAAAAAAATATCAACATGTGGAATGTGATATTAAAGGATGATTATTTTATTATCTGGATGATTTAATTGTCTAATACTTTTTTTTTAAATTAGTTAAGTAAACTTGAATTCCTTATTGAACACTTATTGTCCAATTAACGCCTGACTCGCGCTTGAACGGTTTGGATATTGTCAATTTTCACAAGCGCCAGAATGATTATTTCTTTTATTTTTTTTTGTAACTATACCTATCATATAGTAGTTTCTCCCCATGGATTCGCCTGGAAATAACTTTATCGCGGATATGTTTAGTTTGTTTATTCCGCCTGAACTACTTATCGGAATAAAAATATCCTATGTCTTAATCCAGGGTATATTCTAAGTATATACCAAATTTCATTCAAATCTGCTCATCCGTTTCGCCGTAATTGGGCAACAAACAAACATCAAAATCGGTATTTCTAGGCCTAGTGGGTATCTCCAAGATTTAATTGGTTTAGTGGATATTTAGATAGGAGCCAAGCGAGTTTGCATTATCGCTAATTGAACGCATGTGACTGTCGGCTTAGACTTAAACAGATACATAATCATATACATGGTGAAAGTGTAAAATCGAGAATAGCTTCTGAAATATATGGCTGTGGCAGATAGACAGACAGCAAAGTGATACCATAAGTGTTCCGTTTTAGTACAGAACACTAAAAAACCAATCTCCAAGTTAAATCTTAACCCTTAATTAATCGCGCGGGGTTCATTTGGACCCTAGTGCAGATTCAAAGTTGTGTCATTCCTCAAATTTTGCAACTGTCTTCTCTACTCGCCTAGCAGCTTCCTAAAACACTTGTTACTTCATAATTCACTCGCATGCGTGTACCAGACTTGCATTGTTGTGACTAGAGAATGCATTTGGGTTTCAAACGCACCCCGCTCGAGCACTTCCGTGACTTTTTTGGTAGTGCGATATTAGTTGAACCATTGCAAAAATATTTGGAGCGAAGTATGGAAATTGATAGACCCGAAACTTCGACGACACGTCCTCCATCAATTTCCAAAAGCAGATGTATCTTTTGTCTACGATCTAAAGACGTGCAAATGTAATCACGATACGCTAAATTTGGAATGACCATTTGACTATGCTACGTGCTGATTTTCTAGAAAAATTATACTTTTCTAATTTTAGACGAAAAATGTTTATATTATTGTTGATTTTACAGATTCCAAAATAAAAACCTCTAATTTATGTAGTACAAGTAGCCTCACTTTGATTTTGAAAATGGGGTCCGTAAGAACTCCACGCGTGTATCTATGTAGGTTTTTCAGCGCAAGCAATTAAGGGTTAAATATAAAAATTGGTCAGAACCCCTTCGGAAACCAACAAGCAGATTTAATCAGGCTGTGTTTAAGAGCTCCACTACAAAATAATCCGGCTTATGGATACAGTAAGCAAGCTCATTTATTTGATCATTCCGAACGTAAATGTTGTCCGAAAATCGCCAACTATATTGACAACTAAAGTTACTAATGTTCGCCTGGCTCGCTACCACCATCTTATCTAAATCTGCCGCCAAGGAGCAATATTGATAGCATTGTTGTGTTCCGGTTGTCAGAGATAGCCAGTCCCCCAAATGTGTTGGGGTTTCCGGGTCAGTACGCTTCCACCTTCGGCGTCATCTTCACTTAACTTAGGTGTGATTGAGGTCAAGGGCTAACCTGTTGTGCATAAAAAAAACTCTATGAATAACTAAAAAAAATTTAGCCAATAATATCATCAAAATGCAACAAAAATCTAACCCTTTCACGTGCTATGAACCAGACAATAGAAGTTTTATTGTTATAACGTCTATAGGCGTTCAGTGTCCGCGAAAAATTCTGACTGCTATACCAAAAGGTCGCGGGTACGAATCCCGTTTTGTATGATGAATACAGACATGTGTTCTCGAGTTATGGATGTTTTTCATTTATTTATGTATTTACAAAAAAAAATGTATGTGTGTAGCTTATCAACCATCTGGTATCCATAATACAAGCCTAGTTGCTTAGTGTGGAACTAAATGGCGCTGTGTGTATGTGCAAAAGATATTTATTTATTATTATTATTATTTCGAAGCGGCTTAACCAATTTCATCAAACATGATTAAGAACCTTTCTCCTCATTTTGTCTTTAATATAAAAAATACCACACTGATACCGGACCACACATCCAGAAAAAGACACACAACGCAGTCAAACACGTAATACCCTTCGTTTTTCGTCGAGGGTAAAAAACAATGGCATTAGATAATCGTAAGTATTAAGTAACCATTCTTTTGGAACAATTAAAACCAATATAATTGACGTAAACTTTCGGTATGATGAAATTTCTATAAAGCGCAAATTGCGGTTAACGATTTCAAAGGCTTTCATTGTTAACCTAAAACCACGCTGTTAGTTTCAAAGTTACGATAGTTGATGACCCCTTTTAGAGAATAGCAATTTATCTATTTACCTATATAGAGTTAGTAGACAAGTATTATATCACTCACTCACACAGACTTGTGTGATTGTGTGATTACCCATATTTTACTCCTTCAGCAATTATGTTTATTTTTTTCAATTCTTTTTTATTTTTTTTTTTAAATATTTCGGACACTTACATCAATCATCTAGTCCCAAACTAAGCACGGATAAATATACATAAATACCTGGCTAGCTACCACCATCTCATCTAAATCTGCCGCCAAGCAGCAATGTAATTGTTGTGTTCCGGTTGTCAGAGGTAAGATAGCCAGTCCCCCTAATGTATTGGGGTTTCCGGGTCAGTACGCTTCCACCTTCGACTTCATCTTCACTTAACATTAGGTGTGATTGAGGTCAAGTACAAACCCGTTGTGCATAAATTATAATATATAAACATCCAAGACTCGGGAATAAATGTTCGTATTCATCATACAAAGATTTACCCCTCGCGGGATTCGAACCCGCAACCGTTGGTTCACCGTTGGTCGTTGGTCACCCGACTATCCACTATACTAATCGGTCCGCAATTTGACGAACTTTTACTCTTAATGCCGCTATGGTAACATTTTGCGACGTAACCTATCCCATGACACTTGGACTGTTACACTGATTCTGACGGTACCTCAGCCATGAATAATAAAGAACCTTACGTACAAAAATACACGCGAAAGACGTAACTCTTCTTGTAGCCAGGTAAAAACACATTAAAAGCCGAAAAGATACACTACCATCCGTTACTTCAACAGCAATAGAAATCAGAGAGCAATCTCCACAAATAAAATAAAGGTGTCCCCACACAGCTTACTTCTGCGTCAATGTCATGACCCATAAATAACATTAGAGCTGTAATTGATATTTATTGTAGCGTCGGTCGCACGATGTCCGGTGCGATGCTCCTTTACTATTGAATCGACGGAAGAAATGCAATTAATGGTGGCAATGGAGATTTGTTATGGTTACTTTGTTCTGATTTGTTATTAAACGACTTCCAATAGGAGGTGATTCGCCGCCAATTGTGAATCGATTTCGATGATAACAACAAATAATTTTTTAATGTTAAAGAAATTTGACAGAAGAAAATGCTCGAGGAGTTGGCTATTGCCCCGAGTCAGAAGTCGCAGATTCTCTTTCGTGTTAGTTATAATAGCTATTTAAAAAATACACTTTTCTGCTTTAAAATATATTAGGTCCTTACCTATGAAATTGGCGTTTTGTATGAAGACTGTTTTCTCTATACAAACTTTTTTGATTTTTTTTATTTTGAGAACGGCAAATCCTAATTTAGCTAAACTTTGTGTGTATTATCGGATAACATTAAGGTAAGTATAGGCAGCGTTAATTTTTTTAAAGTAACCGCTTTATAAAAGTTTCAGCGAATCTAAGAAATGATTATGGGAAGCACATGAAAAGAGCTCTCTTAAATATTCCATTTTCCTAATAAAAACAAATTTGGATATAAAATATCCATAAAAAGGATAATACATTATTTGACAGAGGTATAAAAATATAATATATAGATAAAACGTTTATTTGCATATTACAGAAACATATAAAAAAAATATTCGACCGCACAATTCTGATTATGGTTTTCGAAATGCAGCCTTATGTCACAATGATTAAGACAAAAATTAAGTATAATGTTTACAAGTTATAATAGAGTTGTATGTGTATCTGTACCATAAATGGGCAATCGCTCAGTGTAGATCCTCACCTATAGCGGTAGGCCACTGACTCACGTAGTCATATGCGCTTCCGCGAGGCATATTAAAGCACCAACCCCATTGCTCCGCTGAATGCATATGCTAGGTGCCATTTCTCATGTGTCCAGAGGATAATAGATAAATCTTTTACTTTTATTAATCCTGTTTCTGATTTGTAATTTAATTACTAAACATAATTACAGTTGGATGAAACACAGATCTATTTAGGAGATTATTTCATATTGTTTTCTAGCTGTCTTTTTTATATGCAATAAATAGTGTCACATTCTAAGTGTCCGTGTTTAATATTCAATCACACCTGATGTGACCCAAGTAAAGATGAGGTCAAAGGTGGAAGCGTACTGACCCGGAAATCCCAACACATTTGGGGGACTGGCTATCTCTGACAACCGGAACACAGCAAAGCTATTAACATTGCTGTTTGGCGGTAGATTTGTACCCCGCTGGGGAACCTGGGGAACTGGGAAGGGGGGGGCTGTACCAGCATTAGGAGCACATACTCTTTTACCACGTCTTCCTGTGTCAAGCTTCCTCCGACCAGTCGTCGATGACCTTATTCTGCTCATCTCGTCATCTCCTTCTCGTTCTGCTGCAACGCCTTCTTTCGAGAGGTCATTTGGCATGCGGCAGACCGACAACGACCTAGAACAACCTATTTGTAAGTATTAAATTCGAAATGTTCAGCGGCAACACTTTCAAAGTTTTAACACCTGTTGTGTTCTCAAAGTGTTATTTGAATTTCAGCTTCGAACACATTTTAGTGCTAAAACTCGAAACACCAGAGAACTGTGTACTTTGAATCCATCTATGCTTTTAACAGTGGAAGTTTGTTGTTTTGCACTAAATTTTGAAGAGCGGAGTTGCCTGTATATTGGTTTTAGGGGCTACTATATTCAATCCTCTGTAGATAAAATGTAAATTGAACACTTAATTAATCATTTACATCGTCAAACATTCAGCGTCAGATTTCCCAGAAACTTAAGAACTTCTAATGTGATTCTGTATATCTTTCTATGGAATTCCATGTTTAGAACAGAAAGTTTCTTTATCTCTAATAGTTTCAGACTGCCCCCATACTGATCCGTCTCAATGAATCACCCCATTTTGTAGCGTACCGTATTTACCGAAGGTCGTGAATTGACATTGACTGAACCAGTGTTGCCAATCGTAGGAAAAAGAACTCTGTAGAAATAATGAGAAAATTCGGTATTTTTAGATATAAATCGACAGCTTTGCATTTCACTATTATTTTTTAACTAGCTGTTACCCACAACTTCGTTTACGTGGAAGATTTCACCAAAATCGGTTCAGGATAAAAGTAGCCCATATGTTAAACCAGGTCCTAATCTATCTACCAACCAAATTTCATCGAAATCCGTCCAACCGTTTCTGCGTGAACAGGTAACAAACATACATACACACACAAACTATCACAATTATAATTTTAGTTGGAATAAGCACTTCATCTTCACTTTCATCCTCATCACTTTACCCAATTTTTCGAATAGTACAATCCAAAACAATTAAGTAAAATGTCTACAGTATAACAGAGACAGCAACAAAATGGAACACATTAGTGTACTTCGTGTGTGACTAAGGGATCTGAGATTTCACCTGCTGCTGTTTTTTTTAATGCATAACGGGTTGGTACTTGACCTCAATCACACTTGATGTTAAGTGAAGATGAGGTCGAAGGTCGAAGCGTACTGACCCGGAAATGTCTCATTATTGACATGCGAAACTAAAAGAGTAAAATATATACATTGACTTTGTGACAACCGCACTAACTAAATGGCTATGGACTATTCATTCTCATCTCAGTTTTTATTTAAGTAAATTTTCCTTCGATTCTGAGCCGTATCGGGAATTTGGTAGGCGGGTAAAAAATTGATTTAAATATCGATAAATCGGGAGCATTGGCAATACTGGATTAGGCACACACACCTAAAACAGACGCTGTCGCTTATCTCGAAGACCCTTATAAAGTACTTGTCGGGCTGTGACCGCGGACCCCCTTTTTTCTACGGCGAAGTTTGTACACGAGACCTGAAGGTTCCGTACCTTTGAAAAACTTTTCGAACGGAGTAACATAATTATAATGTGGTTAGTATCGTTAAAGTTGTATAAAGAAAAACGCAAAATTATGTCAGTCACGTGATTTTTTCACATACAATTAGAAATTAATAGTTGTCCGATGTTTCCATTTAGCTGTGGTATAAGATTTTCCTTCATGACAAATTTCAAGATTCTTAATCACCGACTCACAATTCAGTTTTGATCAAAAGTCAGAATGTGTGTGAACGGTTACACCTCCTTACAAGATCGGGCCAGAAACTTAAATTTTACAAGACTTCGAGGCCGTAGAGACCTTAATATCAAATTATTTGTGTACGTACCCTTAAAAATAAAAGCTCATCTTCATTTTCTTCATACTGTGGCCTACAGGAGTAGTTCAGGAGGACATCCTCTACAGCATCAACATGGGAGTAGTGCTTCAGGTGTAGGAGTCCACATTGGACGTGTATGGTGTATTTATGGCTTACCCGCTCCTGCCCCGCTATAGATAAATGGCGAACAGTTGTTAGCCAATCAACAAAGTCAAGTTTGTAGAAATGCCACTTTCCTAGATGGGCTGGTGAGAGAAGGCTATACTGTATTCATATATTCAGAAATATTTTGAACACCGATCTGCTCACATATTTGAAGCCGCTTGTCATTGCCAACTTGCTGTCAAAGCGAGAGCAGACTGTATGTTATTATTAGACTAGTCAATTTAGTAGTCGATTTAGGGGATCCTATCTAAAACAGGGACTTACCTCTCCCCTAACGTAACCACAGGGGTGTTGGTCGTCCAGCGTGACGGGCCGGAAACTGTCCGTGTGCCGGACTTCCGGATCGCTCGTGTGGAACGGTGTTTATACGCATTCCGATAGCGGGGGCTATTGGACTTTTTATGTATAACTTGTCTGCGGACTTAATATAAAGGGAGTGAGTTTGAACAGTACAAATACTTTCATTTTTTTACCCGAGTGCCGCAGGAAGGATGGTGAAGTATTTCGGGAGCGTTATTGAAGTGCAAGGTGTCGCTAAGTTCGCTTGATCCCCAGAGCTTCATAGGTTATATTTATTTAAAAAAAAAATGTTGTAGCGGTACTCTAGGTGGGGGGGAGGGGAGTGGATTGGCGTAGAAAAAAATAGTTTATTTAGAATAGGACTTCATAGCATGACTTTATGCCCAAGGCCGTGAGTTCAGTCTCCATATCCACGACAAGCTTCATAGGAGCGCGGCAGCTGTAGTGATGCTGCCGAGTCCGAGCGTCCAAGCCGTATGTAGGAGGACTTTCAAATCTATTTGGCCCGACAGTCAGTTCACAGGCGGTGTGTGAGTTTGTATGGAAATTTTATGTGTCATATCCTGAAATGTAAGATCACCTTTATATCAGTGAAACTAAATTTAAAATTTCGAAAATCCCGAAATAGAAGCGACTAAAACAAAACAGCTGAACCGATTTGATAAAACATATCCAAGAACCACCGCCAAAAAACCTGCTTTCAAATGAAAAAAAAACCGCATCCAAATTGGTTCACCTCTTAAGAGCACAGGCAGACAGACGCACACATATAGCGGTTTACGTTTACAAATCAATATAAAAATATAATAACGATATAAGGAAAGTAAGTTTTCTTACAACCTTGCGATCTTCAAGAGCAGGGTGAATAGGCATCCACTGTGATCGCGTGCTTCATCTTCGGCCACATCGTCACTTCCCATCAGGTGAGATTGTGGTCAAAAGCGTATCCAGTTAATCACAAAAAAGTAACCTGCACTCAGCAATTGAATTAAAAAATATATCAGTAGAAACTAGTATGGTTTAAGTCATTTTGAACGCGTTGTGTTACGCTTTCTTTAGTCTGCACATAGAAGGTCATTGCACTAAAGATTCTACACTGGCGGCCCAACAAAGTGCAAAGTTTAAAACAATCGCGTTGAAAACGTGAAACGTGTTCTCTATTTGACTTTGAAAGGAATTAATAAGTTAGAGAGCTCAAATCATTTGTGATTCATCGTCGAAGTTTGAGGTTATAACGTTTTAGGGTTGCCTAAAGTAATTATAGTGTTTGAAGGATTATATATTTGTAATTGTTATCACATATCCAACAATTTTTTAGATGGAGATATGCATGGTTAAAGCAATGACAAAGTAGAATAAAAATTAATGCCGCCTTTAGAGTTACCTTTGCCACAAATAGTAAAATAATTTAGAATGGCTACATTCAACAAAAAAAATGCAAAATGTCGGTATTTTGCGGGGAATTTAGTGCAACATAATGTAAAAAGAAAACGGCCAAGTGCGTGTCGGGCCCCACGCAGTATTGGATTCCATAGTTGCCCGTCGCATGTGACTATAAAAATTGTCCGTGAAAACATAATATTTTTGAACGACCTATCCAACGACATCCATCCAACACGATGGGATACTGCAGTGACGCACCCCTATCTTCCTTTAACGTACCTAGGTTAAGTAATATATAAGTGGTGTATAGAGTCTTTTTGCATTTATTATACGCGTGACACCAAGCTGTGTACTTCTTTTATTTGTTCTACTAAAGTCCAAATTGCAGTACATAATAAAAAAAAATCATTCAAACTTTACGTATAGAAAAATTTTATTTTAAATATTTTACTCATGCCAAATTACAGCCTTCTATTACTAAGAGCATTTGGGCTAAGCCGAGGACAGACAGTCAGACAGACGACATGGCGAAACTGTAAGGGTTTCTTGTCGACTACTTACTACTTACAAAAGGTGAATTGTGGTGAATGTTACGACATTTCTATGTTTTCCATTAGTAAAATTAAGTACTAAAATAAGTATATGGACGTTAAGACCAACCTTTGAGTTTTCTGGTCAATGAAGACTGTAGAATCTTCGGGTCTTAACTTCAGGATGTAACTGCTTTCCGAAACGGAGGAGGTAATCAATTAGACTGTATTTCTTTTTATGTATGTGCTGAGATATTCCGTTAATACTATAGTTACACAGACATGTAAAAAGTGTGCTTAGTGTTTAATTCACATACCTATGCATTTTTTTTATCAATTTGTCTTAGCCGATCTCAAGATCTCTGTCGTAAAGCTGAACAAAAGGTAAAATTTATATGCGATTTGTTTATCATCACACTCACAAGTAGGTAACAGCAGTTTTTTTTCTTTTTTTCCTGTTTTTTTTTCTCACACACATATAACTGTATGTGAGAAGGCGCCTGACTGTGTTGTTTTTTATTTTAAATGAGAGAGGGGTTGCGCTGAAAACCAGCGCTGTCAATTGCCATGCGACATATTGGCAGCAAATGCTGACGCCCAATCCCTTTGCCACAAATACATTTAATTATACAGAATGTTATACCTACGAAATTTTCTCTTAATTACGTACCAATTTCAATATTTCTTTTTTTGTTTGAAAGGCTACACCACCACAGTAGTCTCATAAAAACCATTAAGATGAACCTGACTGATGTTGGTTCTTTTGCCAAATATCATCGGTTTAATATCAAGAGTAAATGTTACATGATTATAATTTAACTGGCAAAACTTTACAAATCAACCAATTTCTAGCATTTATTTTCATCTTTTTCTGAAATTTAAGAGTTATCTAGTAGTAGTCTCTCTGTTTTCCGTCCTCAATTTATCCGCTTGGTAACACTACATTCACCTTTTCTTTCACTCGGTCAAAGTATTTGCGCCTAGGTCTTCCCTTTCATTTCTTTCCTTCAATCTTTGTCTTTCCTCTTCGGTTCTCAACTCTAACCAATAGCCTTCTCTACTCCATTACCATCATTAACACCTCTTCATTTCCAAAATCATCGTAAATATTAACTACTTTACACTTTACATTGACATGCAGTGTACGCTATAACATGCGGTTCATGTCAGATACCGTGACTTTACTGTTACGGCTCGATACAGAATTTTTGTTGCCAACAAGTTACAAAAGCTTTACATACAGCCTTTCCCTAAACCTTTTTTCCATAAGCCACAAAGAGAGTATACGTAAATTTTATACTTTGTATATAAACTTTATCTGATCTTTGTGGAGATCGGGCTTTGTCCAGCAGTTGACGTCTTTCGGCTGATATGATGATGACACTTTACCCGCTCCATACGTCAATGTGAACAACAGAAGACGTACAAAACACAGTACTTGTTTAGTGTTCAGATTGGCTGATCAAAGTAAAAGTCAAATTAAAAAATGCTTTATTTTGTAGGTACTGTAAGGCTGTTTCTAATTGGATCTAGCATTGGACGCGAAAAGAAATAAACATTCTTTTAGAATTTGAATTATTGACAAACAAAATATATGAAAAATTACAGTAGTTTGTTTTTAGCGAAGATTATGGATAGAAGGATTTACAAAAAATCGAGGGATCCAAATAGTTATATCAAACCGGGAAGGGAGCATGATCTGGAATATCAATAATAATAAAATAAAATAATCACGAAGATTATGTGCAAATTTACTTCATTGAAATAAAAAAAAAATATTGATAATAAATAATAGTAAATATCCCACAGCGCCATCTAGTTCCACAGTAAGCAACTATAGGCTTGTGTTATGGATACTAGATGGTTGATATACTACATAAATACATTTTGGAAATAAATATTTATTATAAATGAAAAACGTCCATAACTCGGGTACACATGTCCGTATTCATCACAAAAATATATGCCCCTAGCGCGATTCGAACCTGAAACCTTTTGGTATAGCGGTCAGAGTTGTACCCACTCGGTAACCACTACACCAAACAGGTCGTCAATGATTTGAGAAGGAATGCAATAAATGATTTGAGTTTGAGTTGAGTTTAATGTTAGTTTTTGTTAGAGTCAAGTGTTTGTCCCCTGCCAGCTAAACGGTTGGTTTTAGATACATGAAAAAAATCACACTAGTATAGTATCATACTAGTAGGCCGCTGTAGTTTGCTTTGTTGTAATGTAACCCTCCGTTTTGTCACAAGGTAAGCAGAATTATAAAATATTTGCTATAAAATGAGCAAAAATGCAATGGGGTGGTTAGTGGGTGTCCCAAATATTAAGCGTTCAATGCTGAAACAACGAAATATACAGAAATGCACACGCGATAGCAAATCTGTTCATGTATTTGGTGGAAAGATATAAAAGGTGTGTTATTAAGGAGTTTCTTTTCACTTCTTCTCACATAATACATATACTGTACATGTTACATTTCAGTAAAATTTCTTTCTTTGTGATAATCTTAATTTGAATACTAGAACCAACTTAAAATTGAAATTCCACAATTTAGACTTAGCAAGGTTAGCACATCCTTTGTGGGACACAGCATACGCTTTTACAATAAAATACCAGAACATGATATCGAGTTTAACAGAGCAGAAATTTAAATTCCACATTAAAGAAACTTTGTGTAAGAAGGGTTATTACAGGATAGATGATTATTTAGGCGATAAGGAGGTCTGGTGTTAGCTGGTCGTTATGTTAATTGCTATTGTTTTGTAATATGTTATATAAAATGTAATATTATTGTAAAGATGGAAACTAATTGAAAAGATGTGTCGTTGCGGAGTTTCTTGTCGCTTCTTCTCCCTAACCATAACACCTTGCGAAGCGATGTAGTTTAAAAAAATATAACATCTTTCAATAGGTGATATTTTTGGATCCTACATTGAATAAAATATTTTTGATTTGATTTGACCATTGAGCCTCTATTATGTCAACAGCTTTATGTTAAACGAAAAGCTTACAGTTAAAGAACGATCACTATTACAATCCGTCAAAGTTTTAAATATCGAACAAAGGGATACGAAAGTTTGCCGGTTTAAAAACCTCCATGTTACATTGAAATTCTATGCGGAGGCGCCTCCGATTGATCCGTTGCTTTTGCTCTTATTTCGCATCATCCTGTGTAGCCGAGTGCTACGGGATGATCCCGTGTTACGTTATTCATCGGACGCGTCGCACAACTGTTCGCATCCGGCTCTCTGTTTATTCGTTAGTCAAATTTTTGCACCACGTATGTATGTTTCATATGATTAAATTCTGAAGAAACTAACATGCATATGTTTTAAACAAGCTGCTGCTGCAAGTAATAATAAAATACAGTCTGCTCTCGCTTTGACAGCAAGTTGGCAATGACAAGCGGGTTCAAATATATAGCTGGGCAGAGTATTCTTACGAAGTGAAAGACGGGTGCCGCAAAGCCAAAATGATGTAAATAATTAAGTTATAATATTTATCAAAAACATGAGCCTTGAGACATTTAAAGTGACAACCGAATTCAAAAATTAATCTAACTGACAAGCATTAAACTCACCAGTATCTACCAAACTTGAACGTTATACGATCTCTTTCACTCCTCCTTAACGTTCAATGTTACCTGCTCTAGTTAAAATTAACTAACTCTCAGTTAACCATTCATGCCACTCTCTCACACTCCACTCTCAACAGGACTCATTCCTAAAGCCTTCACACAGAACTCATGCTTCCCTTTCACCAAAGGTTTAGTCATCACATCTGCTATCTGTAACTCAGTAGATAGGTATTTCAAATCGATGACTTTGTTCTGTAAGGCTTCTCTAACGAAGTGTATCTTCAAATCGATGTGCTTCGTCTGCTTGTGGTGTGAACAGTTCTTAGCTATCGCCATAGCTGACTGACTGTCACAGCACAGCACTATAGTCTTTTCCAGATTAGTAAGCTCCTCATAAAGTCTCTTCAAGAAAGTCGCTTCACGTGTGGCATTGGACAGGCTGACGTACTCAGCTTCAGCACTGGACAATGCTACCACAGTTTGTTTCTTGCTCTCCCAGTTTATAGGCGCGGAACCAAACTTAAATACAAATCCCGAGTAGGACTTTCTATCAGTTAGATCACCTCCGTGATCAGCATCGACGAATCCTTCTATGTCTCTTGCACATCGCTTGAACTGTAGCCCAATATTTTTAGTACCTTTCAAGTACCGCAGCACTCTTTTTGTTGCTTGCCAGTGCTCGTCTCCATAGCAGCTGTTGAACTGACTCAAGTAGCTTATAGCATAGGCGATGTCGGGTCTTGTACATACAGCGAGGTACATCATGGATCCGATCAACTCACGATAGGGAATGTTCTTAGGCGGCTCGTAGTTAACATCTACCGGCTTGGTCAATCTCTGACCTGGCACCAGCGGAGTGGATACAGGTTTACAGTTATCCATATTAAACTTTGCCAACACTTTCTCCAGATACTTCTCTTGATCTAGTGTTATACAATCCTCTGATTGCTTTAGGCGCATACCTAGGAACAGATCCGCTTTTCCAAGATCCCTCATCTCGAAAGTCTCCATCAATTCTTTCTTAATCTGCAACATCTCACTCTTATTGTTCCAGAATATAAGTATATCATCAACATATACCGCTATGATGATGAACCTGTGCTGACTCTTTCTCACGTAGACACATGGCTCGTTTCCAAGTTGTTGAAATTTCATCTGTTTTAATGCCGAATCTAATCTATCGTTCCAAGCCCGTGGAGCCTGCTTCAATCCGTATAGAGATCTCTTCAGAAGACAGACGTAATCTTCTTTTCCCTTCTCTTCAAACCCTTCTGGTTGTGTCATGAATACAGTCTCGTTTATGTATCCATTTAGGAATGCGGTTTTCACATCCATTTGATCAATATGCAGCTTCTTTTCTGCGGCTAGGGCAAGTAGTAACCGCAGTGAGCTGTGCCTTATCACCGGTGAATAGGTTTCAAAATAGTCGACTCCTTCTCTCTGTTTGAATCCTCGAGCAACAAGCCTTGCCTTGTATCTCTGTTTGTTGCCAGCTTCGGTCTTGATCTTGAGAATCCATTTAGAGTCAATCACATTTTGTCCAGGTTCCCGTTTGACTAACTCCCAAGTCTTATTCTTCTTAAGAGCGTCCAGCTCCTCCTTAATGGCCTTCTGCCACTGCAATTTATCTGCACCGGATAGTGCCTCTTTCATTGAAACAGAATCATCCAGGTTAGCAGGCTCAATGATAGCTTGATAAATGATTGCTCCTGGAATGGTTCTCGGCGTCCGTTGCCTCTCCGGATACCTCCGATCATTCGTTTCCTGAATATCTCTTACAGCATTCTCCTCCGAAAGGATTGCATCGGTGTATACTCCAGGGTCCTCTACCCTAGCGTCCACTATATCAAAGATATCTGCTCCTGCTTGACGTGACGTGACTGCAGACGTTGACTCATCAACCTCAGTTGTAGGTTCTGTCACCTCATCTTCGACGTTTTCTAGTCGTACTACAACTCTTGTAGGTTTAGATGTGTGACTCTCTACCTTAAGATGACCAGCGGGATTATTCTCAAATAGTACGACATCACGCGCTTTATGTACATTGTAGGTAACGGGTTCTAATAGTCGATACGCCTTAGAATTCTCACTGTATCCAACATGAATAAGTTCTTTACTCTTTGGATCCCATTTCTTACGTTTTTGGTCGGGTATATGCATGTACGCTTTGCAGCCAAACACCTTTATGTTACTCAAATCTGTTTTACGTCCGGTCCAAGCTGCCTCCGGTGTCATGTTCTTCACAGCTATTGTTGGAGATCGGTTCTTCAGATAGACTGCATGTCGAATGGCCTCCGCCCACAGAATCTCGTCAAGTCCTGCGTCTTGCAACATACTCCTGGCCTTTTCAGTAAGAGTGCGGTTCGCTCTCTCAGCGACACCGTTTTGCTGCGGCGTGTAATCGACGGTTAATTGATGAATGATGCCATTCTGTTTAGTGAACTTGTCCATTTCTTTACTAACATATTCTTTCCCGTTATCTGTACGTATAACCTTCAACTTCTTATCGGTTTGCTTTTCTACGAGAATTTTGAACTCCTTCAATTTCTCTACGGCTTCACTCTTTCTCTTGAGTAGGTATACAAACGTCTTCCTGGTCTTGTCGTCAATCAGTGTCATAAAGTATCTGAAACCTCGAACAGAATCAACACTCATGGGACCACAAATGTCAGAGTGTACCAGTTCTAGTACCTCCTTTGCTCTCGTAGCCTTATTCTTGGGAAAAGGCAGTCTCGTCTGTTTGCCCATTAGACAAGGTACACATTCTAAGTTAGGATTAGAATCAGGAAAACTTACCCCGTTTGCCATTTTGTCTCGTAGTAAATTAAGATTGCGTACTCCTAGGTGGCCCATCCTCCGATGCCACAGCTCCAGTGATACATCTTTCTCAAGATTCTCTTTATGAACGTCAGTTGACAGTGCTGCCTCGGTACACTGTGGATAATGTTTAAGTTTATAAACACCTCGCTCTTCTCTACACTTAACTATCACAGAGCCTTTCACTATGCAATCATTCTCATCATAAATTTCACAACCAGCCTTTGAAAATACTGCTATTCTACCTCTATTGACCATTGTACTTACACTTAGCAAGTTCTCTGCTAGCCCAGGTACATACATAGCATCTCGTACACAAACTTCCTTACCATCCTTACTCACCACATCTCCTGTACCTACCCCATATACTTTACCACCATCAGCACATAATACATCTCTCTTATCATGTTTTACAAAGTTTCTCATCCAATCTCTATTGTTAGTCATATGTCGTGTCGCTCCAGAGTCCACTATCCATTCATAGTTGTTAGCAGAGAAGGTAGCCATGGCGGTGTGTGTACATCGCTGCGCGGTGTGCGCCGCTGTCTTCTTGCTAGGATTATCTGGGCAGTCACGAGCCTTGTGAGGTCCATCGCATATAAAACATCTTAAACTTTGTGATGATGATGATGATGGTTGTTTGCTCGTTCTTTGACTTTTCTGCTTTGGTTTTCTCTTTGTAGTCAGGAGTGCTGCTCCGCTTGGTCCTGGCATCACTTTATAGTCAGTCAATTGCAGCAGCTTAGTCTTCACATAGTCAGTGGTGAGGGTAATGTTTGTGTTCTCTAGTGCTAGTCTCATGGGCGTATACTCTTCAGTTAAGCCCTGCAGCATTAAGGTTGCTAGTAACTCATCGTCAATTGTCTTGCCAAGGTCGTTAAGCTGTTGGGAAATCTTCATGACCTCTGTCACATACTCAGCCACAGTATTGAACTTCTCTAGTTTTATACTTACAAGGCGTGATAACAATCTACATCTATTGTTTAAACCCTTGTCTTCGTAGGCGGATTTTAGGGCTTCCCAAGCTTGTTTAGCTGTTTTAGCACTTCTCACATGTACTTTGCAGGAATTACTAATCATAAGGCATATCTTAGCTCGAACCTTTTGATCTTTCTTCACGGTATTTACATCGGTCGTATCTGGTTCAGTTGATGTGAAAGTCCATAGATCATCGTGGATTAACACACATTCCATATCAAACTTCCATGTGTAATAATTTGAGGAACCTTCAAGTTTCTCTATCGAGGGCATACCTCCTCCTGAACTGGACGATGCGATGTCGCCTGAAGCCATTGTAGAACGTTGGGGATCTACGGATTCCTTATATCACGTCACTCGCGTGTTTACTCACTGAATTCCTCTGAATTCATCGACCATTGACAGTTCCATATCTCACTCATGTAAACTTTGCGAAACACACCGTGTCAGCTGGCGCACTTAACCTATAGCTGGGCAGAGTATTCTTACGAAGTGAAAGACGGGTGCCGCAAAGCCAAAATGATGTAAATAATTAAGTTATAATATTTATCAAAAACATGAGCCTTGAGACATTTAAAGTGACAACCGAATTCAAAAATTAATCTAACTGACAAGCATTAAACTCACCAGTATCTACCAAACTTGAACGTTATACGATCTCTTTCAAAATATGTGAGCAGATGGTGTTCAAAATATTTCTGAAGATATGAATACAGTATAGATTTCTCGCACCAGCCCATCTAGGAAAGTGGCGGTTCTGCAGACTTGGCTTGGTTGGTTGGCAATCAACTGTTCGCCATTTATCTATAGCGGGGTAGGAGCGGGTAAGCTATAAATACACCATACAAGCCCAATGTGGATTCCTACACCTGCAGCACTACTCCCAGGCTGATGCTGTAGAGGATGTCCAGGAGTAGGCAACAGTATGAAGAAAAATGACAGATTAAGTAGGTAGAGCCGGCGGAAAACTTGGAAATCGTTGTCAGTGACAACTTTTATTTTAAAGGTAACACGTACACAAATAACTTGATGAAATACTTTATACTGTATACATATACGTTTATACGTAATATATATTTATGCTTTTATACTGAATAAAATAGAATAGAAACAAAAATAACAGAAAAGTACACGTCCAATCTTTTCAAGGGCAAATTACGAACTGACTAAACAAAAAGCTACACTGAAAGAAAAATAGAGAGAGAAAAAAGGCAGTGTTCAAATTTTGAATTTAAAATATTAAGACTTAACCGAAAAAGAAACAAACAAGGAGAATACTCTAAAAAGAGAACCAACGAGTCGCATGGCGTAATAATATCTTAGCCTGTCCCTTTTTGGAAGAAGCCACGGCATTATATAAATTCACTTCACTTTCACTTTTTAATTTAATGGCAACTACTACTTTGTAGTAATTCTGCCAAATACTGGTGTTTGAAGAGGCTAGCGTATGTTTAGCCGAAGAACGGTATTCGCTATATTCGTATTATTAACGGTATTCGTAATACCCATATATTCTTCACCTGCCCCAAAAATAAATTTTCCTTGTTTGACGTACTTCCCCCTGCCGATTTCCCTCGTCCTATTATATTATATAAATTATATTATATTATATCTATTATACAAATTATTCGAAATTGTAATGACAGATAGAATTAATTTTGAGTAGTCTTTTGCTTTCTTAGATTACGTACATATGTAATAAGTACTCTTTGGGTTGTTGAGGTCTGTCACGAGGGTGACATAATCGCTAAAGCGACAAAACCCTTAATAAATAAAAAAAAAAATGTTGTAAAAACGCGACTGTTCCAGTAAATTAAGTGTTTTACGAGAGTTTGTAGGTATGTATGTAGATTTCTATGTTACCTCCTGTAGCATAAATGGTTTGGCCAATTTTGAAGTGCAAGGTGTTGTTCGATTTGTTATGAAGCCCAGAGAGAGAGATTCATCGAACACATTTCAAGGTAAAAAATATAAAATATGCTGTCGGGTTTTTTGTTTTTAAACACTTAAATAGTTAGTAACTAGTGTATATTTCATTTGACACACATTTTCACACATTTCATTATCATCATCATATCAGCCATAGGACGTCCACTACTTCCTGCACATAGGCCTCCCGCACAGAATTTGAAAGTAACCGGTAGGATTTAAATTGTGTTCTTTTTTACCTTGAGCATTTCACGGAATATTTCCAAACGCCTCACTAATAACAAAATGACTTCATGTGTAGCTCAGTTAGCACTAATCTCAAGTTACCAAGTGTGTTTTAAAAGAGCGTCTCAATCCATAGTTGCGAGTAACCTTACTGACGTAAGGCAGTATTTGACGTGCGAGGCGTGCCTCAATTGCCAGGTAAGGCAACATATTTTTGAAATGGCGAGGCAAGGGGTTGAAAGGTTCATGGTCTTGAAACTTTAGACAACCCCATATCAGCTATAGTCACAATCTTAGTAATTACCAATGAAATAATAATAAATGGATTTAAAGAAACAATTAATTTGGAATAATAACCGCAAATTTTAATAATATGGTAAAAAAAATTCTGAACCATTTGAGGAAATCGCGGGGACCAGTTACAATAAACTGCCAATAGGGAAGGAAGGAATCAAGGACGAAATTCTGTTTCAATACCAAATTAAAAAGTTACTATTCAGTAAATGAATTCTTGTATGAGTGAGCACGTTCGATCGTATCTATCTATTCGATTTACTGTTTATTTACCAGTGTAAACCAGTTTTAAAAGAGCAATCTCTCGAGTTTCTTGCTTGTTCTTCTCAGGGGAAAATTGCCTTTTGAACAAGCAGTATCTAACTAATATTAAAAATGTGAAAGTTTGGATGTTTGTTTGTTTGTTGCTCAATCACGGCGAAACGGACGAAAGGATTTTGATGAAATTTGGTGTATAAGTAGAATATGCCCTGGATTAAAACATAGGATACTTTTTATCCCGATAAAGTGTGTAGTTCCCGCGGGATAATCAAATTTCCGCGATAAAGTTATTCCACGCAAGCGAAGTCGCGGGCGGAAAGCTAGTCTTAAATAAAGTAAAAATTTACTATTTTAAGCGTATCCTGTATAGATACCGACAAACTAAAGCATTCTTGACTTTGACCAACCAATCTGAATACTAAATATGTACTGTGTTTTACTTACAAAATGAATATTTAACTTTTTTTATTTTGACTTTGAATGAATTTTTGCGGGGGAAATTGATTGATTACATACATAAAATCACGCCTGTTTCCCGTAGGGGTAAGCAGATACCATAGCCTTCCACTTGCTACGATCCTGATACACCTCTTTTGCTTCTTTCACTCCCACAAGGTTGTTCATACATGCTCGTCGGTTTAGGGTACTCTTGATCTGGCCTTTCTTTAAGACGTCCCCGATTTGTTCATGGTACGTTAGCCGTGGTCTTCCCCAACCAACACTGCCATCGACATTCGCATCATATATCTCTTTCGTTACTCTTCTTACATTCATGATTGATTGATCTTAGTAAATCTATCAATCAACCAATAGATATCTTCCAGGCAAACCTTAGGGTAAAAATACAAGCTGCCATTAGAGGAGGTTTGCACTAATGTTGAATAATTTAATGATTTACATTGTAAGGCCATCTTACACAATGCTACTCAAGCAGAGATCTCCACTTGAGGACAGATAAAACGGGACAGCTTTATGTAACTTGTATATCAACATCTCTTTCTAACTATGCTCAAGCGCAGATCTACGCTTGAGCAACATTCTGAATTACGGGCCTGAGATACAAATAAATATTCAGTGCTAGTTGCATATCTTACCTCGGTATCAGCCTCAATTTGAAGCATGTTCTCATGGCTATCCAATGAAGACACAGCCTTACGGTAGCATAGAAAATTACTACATGTGCTGCAATATGCAATTGAGCCGGCAACATAGCATACATACGTATTGGACGTAGCAAATGGTTCGTACACGCGAACTGCTCGTATGGCTCGATTTTCTACTCCTGTAAAAGGAGCTGAACAAATGTGGTTACTCTCAGATTTAGCTCGTTTCAAGTTTCGCGACCTGTTTGGATTATAATTTGCGCAGAGGAAATCTTTGTATCAGTTATGGTGGAAATGTTTTTATACATAATATATAATTTTCTTTATTTCTATAAATACATGTTTATGTGGAGATTTCTGTATCAGAAAAAGTAATTAAGGATTCCAATTGACGACCGATTGGTGTAGTGGATAGTAACCCTATGAAAGCAACGGTTGCGGGTTCGAAGTTTGTGTGATGAATACGAACGTTTAATCCCGAGTCTTGGGTGTTTATATAAATAGTATCGTAAAAGGCGATTAAGGGACCAAAAAAATCTATAGCTTTGCACGTTTGAAGGGCGATGGGCTCACCATTTCTGTATGTATCATTTCTGTATATATCATAAAGTGAACCGTGGATTTTGTTTCGTTCCAATCATTAAACACTTTATCCATAAAAATTTACAATCGCTTTATAAGCCTCTTTTAATTTTTATTAATTGTTTTAATTGTTGTTTGGGATATCTCTGACTACCCCATTATTTAGGATAAAGGTCGTGACGTTATGTATCTATGTATTAACCAAATTAATTAACACACTAAGAGTTTACAAAGTTGAGATGAAAGGATAGGGACTCAGCAAAGTTGCTGAGTCCCTATCAGACTGTCCGATATATTTATTTATTTAATCGATTATGTAATTTATGACATGTAAAAAAATTAAAGCTTTGTTTTATATGTACACAATTTTTCTTCAATTAATAACGAACTAGTTGGTTACGGAAGAAAGGAGGATAATGTTTGGCGCAGTCTGTGGCCTAAACAACTTGACCGATTGCGAAGTGCATAGTGTCGTCAGATTTGTCTCGATACCTGGAGTACTATAGGATACATTTTATATTAAAAAAATGCAACATGGCGTCCGCAAAATACAAAATATGCTGTCGGGTATTATTGGTTTTTAAATATTTACAGACAGATAATAGTTTATAATACCTCTCTTTTAGCGTCTTGGATTAAAAATAACACCAACTGCAGGTACACCATATTCGTTCAATTAGGTACACACGTGAAAGCTTCGCTTACCGTTTCGTTCGTACCTACCTACATATTGATTTTGTGCTCAAATGGAGTGAAGTGACCCGGTTTCTGGGGCTTGTTTTTAGCATACTTTTTTGG
The DNA here is from genome assembly GCA_949316235.1 of Oegoconia quadripuncta. Lineage (NCBI taxonomy): Eukaryota > Metazoa > Arthropoda > Insecta > Lepidoptera > Autostichidae > Oegoconia > Oegoconia quadripuncta. The sequence continues at coordinate 17,150,172 of OX438746.1, forward strand.
TTATTTGTTTTCAGTTGACGTACGACTTGGCTGGTTAAAGAAGTTTATGAAATATTGACCTTTTAGGTGATTTGATGAAATGAAGGAGAAATTGTAATTTTATAATAACTAGTTTATTAAGATAGTATTTTATGGAAGACAGTAAAAACCGAACGGTCGTGTACAGCGGTTAGGTTATGAAGTAAGGGGCATAGATAATAAATGTCACCGACCAGAGAGCAAGAGGTGCGTTCCGTAACACGCAGTTTAGGCCAACATTCCTACATGATTCATACCAACTTTCTGTCAATCGATTTTTTTGTCGTAGCGATGCTTACCTCTAATTTTCAATTGAGCACTGCCTTTTAGTTTTTGACTCCCAATGCAAAGGGGTTACACATTTGAAGCTTATGTGTATCTATTTTTCTGTCTGTCTGTTTGTGGCATTGCAGTGCTAAAAGGCTGGGCAGATCAGTTTTTTATTTTCAAAATTGGTATTGTGTTAAGATGAAGCCATCATCATCATTTTTCTGCCCTTATCTACTCTAAGTTTTGAACAAACTTTAATGGAAATCGGTTAAGCTATTTCAAAGAAATTTAATCTTTGAACAGTTGGTTGGTTCATCATATTAGCCCATAAACATCCCACTGTAGGCCTATATGGCCTTCTCTCGTATAATGAGGGAGTATGAGCTTTAGTCTACCACGCTGGCCCAATGCGGGTTGGGAACTTCACATGACTTAGAATTGTTTTTTTTTTATTTAGATATCTACAACCTTATTACAAATGCCCTTAAAGTCTACGTTTGCAATAAATTTCTGCTTAATGTTACTGAACGTACTTTGCAAACATCGCGCACAAACTTCCTATTAATATTGCATGGCTTTACTCTGACAGTTTGAAACTTCCAATCTGGTATCCAATTGCATTCCTGATTGCCCCTTTGACTGCAACAATGGGCACGTATCAGAATTATACTTGCATCTCGAATTACCCAGGGTAAACATCTTTACAGCTGGTCTGGAGTTCTATTTGAGATGTTTGCTGCATTGGTAATGTGGATTGCCTCTAGTGTAGACATTTACTACAATATAATTAGTAACCAGAGGTATTGACATGAGTAGACAGATTATTTGAATGACCGCCGATTGGCAATTTAGTTCTTCGTTGATAAAGTCAAACTCAAAAACTCTTTAATTTTATAGGTGTGGTTACGGTAAAAACAGTTGAACCAAACCGTTTCTTCCCGTGAGTGTCGTAAAAGGCGACTAAGGGACTTCACACGAAAAACATCATAAATTTGGACGTATATACGGCGATGGGCTCCTCCCTGTCACGGGTGCATTTCTGTATTTTCGAAATTCGTAAGGTGTGCCGTGGGTATTGTCTCGTTTGAAGCGTTAAACTTTTATTGTTTGAAATGCTTCATTTTCGGCGATACCACCAGGGTCATTTCTTGTAGCAAACCGCGTATTTGACTTCCATATTATAAAATTTCTTCTTCTTTTCGATTCTATTTTATTGGAGGAACCCTAATAAATAATAATACACTTTTTTTTTGTTGTAAAAGTTTATGGCCAACTTCAATTCCAAATACAGATTAAAGTAGTACATAAATATACGAAGGGATCAATAGAATCTTGAACAGGGTTTTGGCATTCATCTAAATCCTATTCTACCAAGGCATCAGAGGTTACAAGACGTAAAGTCCGTAACTTATTCTGAGTTATTCTCGTCTCGTACACGACACTAAATCCGGCTCACTGCAGCCGATACGAATATAGCCATGTTGCTAAACTACAGGCAAACTGTAGAGGGTTGTATCCTTTAAATTACACTTTTTGAAATTAGACAGGTTGAAATCGCATTCGTGTAATCCCTTAAAAAAATATGAGGTATTGCTGGTATATCGATTAATTTTATTAAAAAAATTTTTTTTTTCGTGTTCTTGACATCAGCGGATTGGACTTTTCATACTTAGTCTAAAGACTCTATTTCGGCAAATTGGAAGTATATAGATTTATTGGAAGTATTTAGATTGGACTTTTCATACTTAGTTTAAAGACTCTATTTCGGCAAATTGAAAGTATATAGATTTAAATTTAAATTCAAAAAGCATACAGGATCAATCTACATGACCTGTAGGTCTTAAATTACAGTTTTGTTCATGTAAAACACTTCTTACCTGCCTGTCTGTTTATCCGTGCCGTGAATACAGTTCTGTGCAGATTTCTTTATTCACCATCGGCATATAAATTTCTCAATTTAGGACATGTCTTATAGTTTTCTTATTCAAAGTTGTAATTTATTAAATCGGCTGAGTTTCCAATCTGTTAAATCTTTTATTTATCTTCTGGGTTAACCGACCATTGAAGTTCTTCATCTCGTTCAAGTATTCCTCACGTTCATTATTTACATTAAAATTTACATTTTGCATTGAAAATTTATTTATCATAATAATTTATATGTAATTGTTTCCGCACGTAAAAAGGATAGAACCAACCCATTTCTTCTCGTGGACGTCGTAAGAGGCGACAAAAGACCTTTACACCAAAAAATATCTAGGCACGTTTTAACGGCGATGGACTCTCGTGTCACGTGTGCATTTCTGTATATTTCGAAGCGTTAATCTTTTTATATTTGGTACACCCAAACGCTTTAGTTTGGGATATATCTGACCACCCCATTTGGGATAATGGTCGTGACTTTATGTATCTTTGTAATTTTTACTTTTATGTCGATAATAAAAAAAATATACTTAGAGTAAAATAGACTCTTTCAGTTATTACATCTCTACCGCGAGGGTAGGCAAATCCTTCTTCAAATTGACTTGTAGTCTAATGCTGGACAGTAACCGAATTTGAAAGTGCCCATCATTCTTGACGCGACCGTAGGATCGGCTGATAAATTCGATGATATTGGCTCAAAATAGATATATTGGAACCACAGTGGTGTCAGAGTTTAATCAGATTAGCTTTGACTCTCAGACTTTGAATGGTGAGTTGACTGTTAGGTATACAAGAACATTTATAATTTCGTCATGTCTCTTTGTCTATCTGTATGTCATAGCACCCATAACTTTACAATCACTTTACTTGACGGATGTCGCAATATATCAAACTTTTTAATACAAACAGTTTTCTAGTAATCCCATTAAATCCGTTACCCATCGTTGAAAAACTTTATGAAATTGCAATTGACATTTTTTAAGCATTCTTATCGGAGATACCAGTCTACGAAGTGTCAGGAAATATGTGACTTTTAACTATGAATTTTAAATCAGGATAGTAGTTTTTGTAGAATCCTAAAGCAAAAGCTATTAAAAATGTCCGTCATCATACAAAACTAGTTCACCCAATATCCAAATTAGAAATGCTTAGAAACAGTCCTCACTACCAATCCGTCCTTATATATAATAAAATACCTGACATATTAAAAAAAGAGCAAAACGATAAAATATTGTTACTACCTACTGATATTTAAGTTATTCAGCTTTTACTTTGCACTATCCAACTACTTATTAAAAAAGCTTCTTTAACTGAGGTTGTCTGGAAGAAATCGCTATCAGCGCTGGAAGAAAGCGCCTTTGTACACGTCATCATCTATGTTAAATGTTCTTTGTATTTTATTTTTGTGTGCAATAAAGAATTTAATAATAATAATAAATATTCAGCAAAAAATCTATATTAATTGAAAAATGTCTATACAATTCATGAATACATGGAAGATAAATAAAAATTGATAACCTAATTTGTGGTAGAGAGACATAAGCAAAAGCATCAATCTCATACCTACATTATTCTCTGAATCAGAGGTTAAGCGTCGTTTATACAAAACATTTTTTCTTGCTCACGACCCCCAAAATCAATACAGCGGATTAATAACAAAACGTCGCAACTCGGAAATATCACACTGAATCTGTTTGCGACAGGGATATTGCTTGCGCAGGTAAGGCTTCCAGTAATCGTTGCCGATTATGAGAACCTGATATCGGAAATCTGTCAGGCGTGTCGTTTCCGCGACATATGTTTAAAATCCTGAGATGATAGGTTAAGGGATTTTCACATTAGGGTGGGAATGACACTTGATACATTGTAAGCTAAAAACTATCCCACAAAATGGCCACAAAGATTGTGGTCAAAAATTTTTCATTTTAATGTTTTTGGTAAGAATTATTGATATATTTTTATGCACAACGGGTTAGTACTTGACGTCAACGTAAGATACATCTTGCCGTCAAGTCGTCTTGACTTAACGGCTGCCTTCAATTGAAAATATCCGGGACCGATTTTTTACCTTCCCAAGGACCACGCCAGCCATTGCTTAACTTCGCTAATCGATAGCGAATGCGACTACGCCACGTGTTTTTTTTTATGGTTAACTGGATACGCGTTTGACCACAATCTCACCTGATGAGAAGTGACGATGTGGCCGAAGATGAAGCACGCGATCTCAGTAGATGCCTATTCACCCTGCTCTTGAAGATCCCAAGGTTATAGGATTCAGGAAAGACTGACGCCGGAAGGGTGTTCCATGCCTTGTCTACTTCTGGACTGAAATTTTTATAGGCTGTTAATGCAGAGGAAAATAATAACATTCCATCACGTGATACGCATACATTAACGTCGTTACATGAAACAAAATTATCAACAAATAATTGCTCAATTGTACCCTAAATATCGCTGAAAAACAAAATGTTAATACGAACGAAAGAGCCGGGCGCAATCGCTTGGATTAATTAAATCGATACAGCAACGATTATGGAGCATTATGTCCGTTTGAAAGCTCAATTTGAGTTAATTATAGAATTGCGTCACTGTTTTACTTATGTATTAGGTCCTTACCTATGAAATTGGCGTTTTGTATGAAGAATTTCATTAAGACTGTTTTCTCTATCCAACTTTTTTTATTTATTTTTTTTGGGAACGGCAAATCCAAATTTAGCTAAACTTTGTGTGTATTATCGGATAACATTAAGTTAAATATAGGCAGCCTTAATTTTTAAAAGTAACCGCTTTATAAAAGTTTCAGCGAATCTAAGAAATGATTATGGGAAGCACATGAAAAGAGCTCTGTTCAATTTTTTTTTATTACGTGATTTAGCCCAGAAATTAAAAAATATTTCATGTGAAACCTTGAAATAATATTCCATTTTCCAAATAAAAAACAAATTTGGATATAGCTTGGAAAATCGCAGGAAATTGGTACATATGATTAACGAAGAAAAAACTCCAATTTCATAGGTAAAGACCCAATATTCACTCATTATCTGGTCTTAGAATGGAGAGGAATAGAATATAGCATTGGTATAGGAAGAAAAAAAAATGAAATAAGACAAATTATCCATAGTAGTTAAAGAAATTTGGTTATCGTCTCTCTTCTTACTTTTGGCCTCATAAGAATGCTTAAGGTCACAACAGGCTACGGCCTCCATAGGGTGCATACCCTCTGGTGATGCACAAAATCAGGACTTAAGAAATTCGTCACCAACATAACCCTGTAAAAATTATTATTGGAGTGAATAGAAGGATTTGACTGGCAGTGTTCAGAGCACTGAAGAACTAATAGCCGTTGTTTTAGAGTGGAGACCACCTTCAAGGTGGAGAGATGACGTTATGAAGTCGCTGGATGTAGTTGAAGGTCAGAGAGATCAGTGACTAATGGCCACCTGATGGTTATTGTTTTCCATTGACCTATGTTATTCCGCCTATTGCTACTAAAGTATTTCTCCCAGGGGAAATAAAAAGAAAGAAAGAAAGAAAGAAAAATGTATTTAAACCCATCTCATGACACATACAATCAGGTACAAATATTACACAGTCGAGACACATGCAAAAAATAACATTGTGTTTGCCATCTAATTGTCGGTGTCGCAAGGTGGAGTCAAAAAGGTCTCCAACTCAGCATAGGTTGTAGCCGTTCACTACAACGCTGGTTTTCAGTGGAGCCTCCAAATGACGCACGGACACTGGTCAATAAATGTACATACAACTAACAATTACAATTAATAGGAGTAATCAGCAAGATGCGATGAGAGGATACATACGTGTATTCATTATTAATTCTGCTCACACACATCGGTATGAGCACATGTAAAGGATGTTTTGATAATGTAGTAGAAATGAATGGAAATCTATTTCCCCTTGGAGAAATACTTTGGTAGAAATAGGTGGAAGCACCGGACTTGATTTAACGATAGCCTCCAATTAGTATTAAAATGCAACTAGTGGTCACCCATCCAAGGACAGTAGTACGTATTCGAGAGTTCTGGACCAGCCCCGGGCCCTCCCCCTAAAAAAAGGTCACCACGGTGTGTTCCCCCTTTCACGGTCTCATTGGCGGCTTTAATTGGGTCGTTATTGACGGATTTGCCAGTTAACTTTGTTTGCTAATTATAATGGATAGTAAAAAATTGTCCTTATCTAACCTAATAATAGGTTCACACATAAATCAAGTGGACGATAACTCCTCGGCTTTTGGCGCTTTTGTGTACCTACAACTGATACAAGTCTGAACTTGTTCATGGTAAGCATAGCGATTACAGCAGGTGTATGTTTTTAATATGGAAAAAAATTAAATTTATTGTCAGCAATGAAACTGCCTTTCCATTATTCTTTTATTTAGTTTTCTAATTTATGATCAATTTATATTTATGGCAGTAGTCGACAAAAAACATGCACCTTTTACGGTGAATAGAAACTTCGTAATTTAAGTTATTTCATTATAGTATACCATTTTTTCCTAGTAAGATTTGGAAACAGGTGAGACTTTTTTGCTCGTCACGTTGGAATGTGTACGCCTTTAGATGAAATGATAACGATCACCCACTGTCAAATTTATTTATGTTAGTTATTCTTTAGATCGCCATCTGCGGCATACGCAGTATTTTTTCTTAATTTTTTAATTCGATTCAATAATAAATATGTAGGGTTAATTCTTAATAGCTACTACGTATGTGGTATCACCACTCTACCTGGATAGGGTATTTAAAGCGAGACGGCTTGTACAGCACCACAGTCCAAATTCGATCGCCCGCCTCGCCTCGAGACACAGTCGTACATTTCATAGTGAAAAGTGTTAAACTACGCTTTCTGTCATGTCGGTAAGTTTTTGTCTGTAACTACATTGTTTATGTGTTGTCTACTTTACCTGGACGATCTGTTTCGATGCAATTGCTTGACCTAACCTTCGTTTTCTGCTCGTTTCAGACGTCGATTCCTGACAGTGATTACACCTTTAAGAACTATTACTTTCCTACTGCCGATCTAAGCGACGATGATGAAACTCAAGATCCTCCTGCCTTGAAGGTCAAGCAAAACATTGCTAAGAGAAACATTGATTGTTTCTTTGAGAAGCCCAAGAAAAAGAGGGTCCGACTACAGTCTTCCAATATTGCCCAAGCTAACGGAGAAGGAACTTCATACATTTCATCGAATAATGATGACGGATCCTCAGCGAGTCATCTCATTAAAATAGAAGTGTATGAGATGAAAAAGTTGAAAGATGTTCAACCAATTGATTACTGGAAATATGCAGATGTTCGTGTTAAATATTACGCCTCAGAAGACGACAAGCATTACCGAAATGTAAGAGATTTAATTTACAATATAACAAAACAGGTGGCAACGAAGACCGACTGCACAAAGTACTACATAACAGCGGATAAGAAATAATTCCTGGAATAGCCCGTTTCTTGCGACTCCCAATAGAGCAACGTTATAATTTATGGGTTTCTTCTTAGCACATTAACTGTCGCGACGCAGACTCTACTGAAAAACAGCAATAAATTTTTCGTTCCCCACCGTTTTATACCTGTCTATAAGATACACCTCATATAAGCCACATGCCACCGAGAGATACATTTGTCTAACGCAGGCAGAAGGATGGCACACTTCGAAACTCAATACGATGACCAACTGGTACGACTGTGTCTCGAAGCCGAACAAGACGAAATCGACCGACAACTCTATGAATTCCATGAAGAAAACCTAAATAATCTCCGCCAGTGGGCCAATTACGATTATGGTGGGTATTCAAGACCCTCACCTCCCCCTATACTAACATTTCTGCAGCGGCCAGCGAACCCACTCATGTCATTGGAACAGGAAGAAGAAGTTTATGAAACGTCGTGGGCGTCTGAAAAATTGTTTTCATTATCACCGGGTGTCTATAGTCCAACCCCGCAGATAGATTAGTTAGCTACAATATTGTATTATAATGTTTAATTAGAAAATAAATAAAGTAAAACTGTAATTCTGATGTTTCATTATCTTCACTCTTCTATATCAAAATAGGATAATGTAAATAAAAAACAGATAATTGGTAAAATAAATTTATTTCAAAAAATGGTTTTAAATATTTTATTTATGAATATATCGTTATACAAAGGAATATCGCAAAAATCTCTTAAAAACTCTGACATGCTCATATTCATAAACTTAAAGTACAGATACACTAAACAGTATTCACCACAAACAGAAGTTAAGTGACTTTGAAGAATTTTATTATTGTAAAACCATTTCCGAGTATTTCTTTTCAAAAACGATTTATGGTGGCCGGTAGGCTTTCTACCATATGAATCAAAATATTCACCGATACCATTAGCATTGATATGAATGGCTACCCAATGTGATCCCGATTTTGTATCAGGATCCAAGTTAGAAATAAAGTAAGTGGGTGCTTCTATGTACATTGGTATTCTGTTAGCAGGGAACACGTTAAATTCTAGACTGTGATTTATCTTTTTCATAAATAGTCTAATTTCGTGTGTATCCATTATTGAAATACTTTCTTAAATACATACATTAAGGTAGTTTAACGGATAATGATGAAAAATATTATATGGAAATCTTATATACTATAATAGATACAAAAATGCTGAATACTTAACTATTATAATCTACACTCACATCTCTATTTTTATTAATTTCTATAACATTGTCAAACTCTGCGTACACAATGCAGTTAAGAGTTTTTGCAAGAGCTGATTCAAATTGGACTTCTATTCTAACACACCCATGTTTTATCAAATTCCAGTGGGAACTTGAGTTAGCAGATAGATCAGGAGTTAAATCAAATGCCATTAAGCAGTATCCATTTGCATAGTCCTCAATCGATATGGAATTGCCTTCATTCAAAAAGTGAATACCTGTTCCAGTATATAACGTATGGTAACTACTCGTAAACACACCGCTACGGTATGATGGCATTAGGGTTTTAGAAGGAATTTGTTGCCCATCTACATACAAGCTAAATACATTTATATCATGATTATCGAAGTTAAATGGATTGGTATTGAAAGTACCATTAAAAGCAACATTATCAACAAATCCGATAATACATCTTTTCGGCACCTGACCAAGAAATACATTGTCAATTGTTTTTCCACGGACTCCTGATGGAATAGTTAAAACTTTAACTTCAGCGCGAGTAATTGGATATTTTGCAGTTGTAGTGGTTAAAACTTTTTGATGAGCGAGTAAAACGGATGGATTTATTCTTGCCTTTCGCAATATAAGAGTAGCGCTATCAATTTGAACTTTATATTTTGAATTCACTGATGATGACATTAAATTAAAAGTGTCTTTGTTACGTACTAATTTAACACGTATTTCTACCCCATTTATTAAGAACTTTTCTTGATTAAATAGATCACCGTGCAAATGTCCAATCATTTCAACTGATTTGCCGTCTTTTACCCGTTGATGTCTTTTGTGAAAGCCCTTGTTGTTGTCATCACATGAATCCATCTTTGAAGCTGTATCTTCGTACCACATACCACAAGTCAAGTGTGATTGTTTTGCCGCTGGTCCATAATTAAGTAGAGTCTCAATATAAGCCCGATAAGCATATGTGTTATTAGGAGGTGATACAAGTTTTTGATTTAGATAAACATCTAATTGGTTGAAAAGTGAATGCAACCAATTATTAACAGGTGCTGTCTTCTCATCAGGGGGAGGAGTGGTAGAATCTAGGTTTATAATTTTAGCTTTAACATGAAGGAGGGTGTGTGACAAATCAATGTAGTCATCTCCACTTCCTGGCATAACAAATTCAATTGGTCCTTCATCACTTAGCGATGATATCGGTGTACAATGAATCCATTGCCCACTCTCAATACTTGTCTGTGTTGATGGTATAGCAAAAAGATCTAACTCTGATTTAACACACTCACAAGAATTATTATGAAGAAACGACATAGTTAATTTGAAAATATATCTTTTATATTACTTTTTTTCTTCCTGTCAACTCCTCTTCGCTTAGATGGTTTCAATGAAATGGTAGGTTTCTTTCGAAGTCTCTTGATTTTATACCCTGAGCCAGACATAAGCGAATCAATTTTGTTATCCGCTTTTCGTTTTAAATTAGCACTTGCTTCTTTGAGTCGAGACTTAATTGATTCCCCCATTGGTTGTGCCCTGACCATATCTGATAATAAACCTACTCCTGCGCTTAATGCCTCTTTCCCGACTGTCTTGGCACCACTTGCTATGAGTGGAAATACAGATCTAAATAGTCCGCCCAAAAAACTTCCAATGCCGTGACCACGTTGATGCGGTACACCTCTGTATATGATACCTACACCTGATCCAGCTTGATTAGAATAATAATGATGATAAGGACAAACGATATTATCACGCTTATAATTCATTTTATTCGTTTAAAATGTAGTTTAACACATGCAGTTCCAAACTGGAATGGAACTCTATTACCAATGCTTGTTCTTATATCTATTTCGATTATGTCAAATTCTCTGCGCATTACTGGAAGATAATGAATTGGAGATAATACGTGCATTTTATAAGCACCATAGTTGTATTTTGATGGATCTAGCGGTATGATTCTAAATAATGAGGTCATTACATCTCCAACTATTTGAGGATGAATAATATCAGAGTAAATAAATAGCTGTGATGGTAATCCTAATTGTAAGTTCGCTGGGTATTTAGCGTATGGATCCGCAATTAAATTTGTATATGGCTCGAAACCGAGTTGAAGATTTAATGTAGGTGACAAAATCAACGATGATACACTGCGAGTTAAGTTCGTAACAGTGATAAGTTTCGAGTCGTTATCAATTTGGAATGCCACTTGATTTTGTAGGAGGCTATTTTCATTAAATACTTTTAGAAAATTGTTGATGTTATCATAAGGAAATGAAGGAATTTGGGATTTATATTCCACTGATATTAATGATTCGTCATCTCCTTCGACTATTACTTTCTTCTTGACGAAAAGAATATTCTCATTTTCTTGGACGTTAAATATAGCACAGGGATAATGAAATTCAGCTAATCCTACAACCCATTCTCCTTCCAATTGAACAGTTTTAGGTAACTTTGTTACAAAGTTGGCGGTTGTATTTTGGGGGAAATATGCAGTTGAACTATTGCTTGGCAAAGTAAGATAAAAACTATCTTCCGTCATATTGTTTCTAAGTTTAATGCGGATATCCAACTATTAAATTTATTAGGATATCCTTTCCATTTGACTAGCACTTCCTTTCTGTTGCCAGAATAGCGAGTGCGTATTATTTTATCTATTTTGTAGGTAATAGTGGGGTCATAGATTACTTTTTGTAATTCCCTTCCATAAAATGTACCAATTATTGATTCATTTTGTAGATCTTTTAATTTGTAAACCAACCAAGGAAGTCTTTTTACAATGGATTCTATTACAAATATTTCATCGGACCAATTTGTTTCATAACCTTTCTGGAAAATGTGTTTATATTTCGTTATTCTAACATAATCACCTACTTTAAATGGTAATCGGTCTGAAGTGTTTAAGTTGTACCTATCATATAAATTAGACCATACTGTCATTATATTACTGGAATTCACATCACTTGGACACATTTTTATACTTGAATGGACACTGTGATTATAAGAATATAATAAATCTTGTAAAATATCAACATACCTATACGTATTATTATGTGTGAAATATCGCCACATTTTCATTTTTAGGGTTCTTTGAAATCTTTCCACAATACTGGCCTTTATGTCCGGATTGTTAGTTGTATAGTAATTAATATTTTTCTTTTTGAAGTACTGGTTTACATCTCTTGAAACAAATTCTGTACCTTTATCAGATTGTATATGTCTAGGAGTAGCTTTCGCTTCAATAAATATGCTTTCAAAACATATCTTTACAGTTTTAGAATTTTTCTTTTTCATAGGTCTCGCAAATGCATACTTACTAAACACATCAATAACACAGAGAATATAATTAAATCCATCATTATATTGATTGTATGTTCGCATGTCACTTAAATCTGCTTGCCAGAGTTCATTAAAATTAGATAAAATATATTTATTTCTAGGAAATCGCCTATTGACAGGTTTATGTAAAGTATAAGTTTCTTGGGATTGTAACCACTTCTTTACATCCTTTTCATTCATTTTCCCTTGCATAGCTTTCGTCAATTTTTCAATGCTACTGTATCCAGCTGGATGAGAGACATCATAATAAATTTTATTTATATTATCTATATGGGAGTCCATTTCTCCCAGTCAAGTTTTCTTTTGTGAAACAAGCCACCAGGTTTTTGCTTTGGCGTTTTAATTTGAGCTGGATCGTCTTTCTCTAAATCAGATGAATGAATATTATTAATATATTCAAGCGTTTCTGGGTTACCTATACAAGATAACGGTATTTTTATATCCCTTAAAGCTGAAGCAAACTTCTCCCAGCCTAATGGTTTTGGGCGTCGTAATGGTCTTAGGGCATCGTTCACTAAATCCACAATATTACTGTTATCAATAACTTCGTCATTGATTACAACATGACCATTGGTATCCCATTTAATCATATTTTCATGATCCAATATACCTTCCAATAACAACTCGCCCTTCTTTTTATATGTTTTTGGTATATACTTAAATAAATAATTTGGAGTGTAACGTGATGAGATATGTTTTTCCGCTGCTACGTCTTCCTCTATTCTTGGCAATTCTGGAACTATTGTTTTAACATCACTTTCTTCCTTTTTAATAGTCTTAAAAACATCATACATAGAGTCATCTGTAACTATTGGTAATTTAATGGGATGACGTTCTTTATTAGCAAAATGTAAATATCTTTGTAAAATTTGCGAGTACTGTGTCCACTTCTCACGATCATCAATTTTACTGTGTAAGATTTTACTCATTTCCTCATCAAGACGGGATAAGGGCTTTTCATGAACATGGTTACTGTCTCTAATCCTTTCTAGGATGTGGGGTTCCACAAGTATCATTTTCTTTGTATGTTCCATTGTAATTTTTACTTATTTAGAAACGAACTTAGTAATCCACTGAGAACGGAACCTAAAATAATGGGTAGGAATGCTCCACCTTTCTGTATAATAATTCGTTTTCGAGAGTTACTTTTACCTTTAGACACCAATTTTCTCAATATAGTTTTGTATTTATTCAACTTGGATTTATCTTGATTCTTCAGAGGAATTTTACCATTTAAAATATTATAAATGCATTCACATAAACAATTTATTTCTTCATCCTTACAAACCTTCAATAAAGCTGTACAATACTTAGGTTTGAGTGTATGTAATGCTTTTAATAAGTCTAGATGCGTCGTCACTCTACCAACCATTGTAAACGACTGATAATATTTTTACAATGTTGTTAATATTAGAAGCAAATACTAAGCAATGTTTGTTGAAAAGAAACAATGTAGATTTAAGAAGCTAAATTTTGATTCCCGGACTTCCTTTATGGGGATTTCATCCAAAGTATCTAAAATACTTTCACAGATACGATTTATTTTGTCATCAGTACATTCTTTTAATAGAGCTTTGCGATATTTAGGTGTTAGTACTTGTAAAACTAACTCTCGATCTCGTGTCACTGCTTCTTCAGACATTATCTACTGTTAACTGTAATTTTATCACGATACGTATTATATTTATAACCCTTTTTCGATACATAAACTACACAATTGCTATTGAGGGGAAATATCTTAGTCTTAAAACGACACATATCGTCTGTATTTTGCTTTAAATCAATCATTAGATAGCCATGTGCTTCTGACGTAGCATCTTTATAAGCTTCTTCTACGAACTTAGAGTTATCTGGGAACACTTGGCGCGCTAAATGGCGTATTTGTGTTCTATCCCGGGGATTTTTAAAATATACTATGTAACTTGAATTTAAAGAAATGTCACGTTGTCCTCTGCCTTGATGAAATAAATTTTGTGTTATATAAAACACGCTAAGGTTTCTATGATGACTACCTTTAGTAAAAATGTCCACTATACGACCATCGGATTCTCTCATAAGATCATCTATTATAAGTAATTGTGGTTGCTTCCCATCAAACATGTTTAAATCCGGTATACCTTGACTGTAGTCGACGTTGTTCAAATTATATAAAGGTTGCATTTCATCGTAACACCATACTACTCGTGAAAAATTAGTGTTACATATTTCTTTCATAAATTTAAGAAAATTAGTGACAAAGTTTGATTTACCACACCCACTAGGACCTGCTACTATAGCTGTGAAGGGGTGTATGAAATGAATCATTTTTCATTATTGAGCGTGTTACTTGCAGGCTGTAGAATGGGGGAATGGAATAAAAACAATAAAACACTTATTATAAACTTTAAATTTTTTACTATATCGCTTCAAAAAGGTGTTATGGCTATGGAGAAGAAGCGACCTAAGAAACTCCACAACAACACATCTTTTAAAATTAGTCATCATACAGTATTATTATTATATGAGTGTCGATAAATATATTCATATACTTCCCACATATACACAGAAATTTCATTTAATTTTTACTTTGATTTTATCAGCATATATTATTATTATAAGCTCCCAATGTCCCACTGCTGGACAAAGGCCTCCTCTCCCTCATATATCAGCATATTATCAAAGTAAAAAAAAAAAAACAATAAAATCAATTTAACATCTCAATTAGTATTATCTTTCATTTTAAAATTACAAAAATAATAATTAACTATGTTTAATTTACTTATACATTTTTAGATTTTCTATACACATTAGTTGCTCAACAACCTGAGTTCTAGGACCCCCCACAAAATACTATATACGTTATACTACGACTACAAAACTATTTTCATACAATGAAGCGAAACAAATTGCAAAAATAGTGCTACACGCTACATACGCATGTAATAAAAATTTGACACAATAGGTTAATTAATTATATAAGGCTACGACGTGTGAATAATAACTTTTTTATATAAAACTAAAAAATGTTCCTGACGTAAAAAATAACTTAAAAGTGTTCACTTTTTCTTAATTTATAGTGTCCCCAAGCTAGAGTATCAGTACAATTTTCCAGTAAATGCCTTTTGGTGTCATTATGCGATAAAGAAATCTTATTAATTTTTTGGGTATAAATTACATGTTTAATAGATTTGAATCGCAACATCTCAGAAATGTGAATCTTTTTTTGGAATAAGCAACTTTTATATTGCTCCATATTAAAATTCTTTGTCACATTTTTATTGACACCTTTTGCTTTTGCTGTAAATTTGTGGTCTACATCAATCGCATACATTTTTGATCTCAATCCAACAAACTCTCTAAATATTTTTCCATTATTTTCATCTTTAAAGAGACCTAGTTTCTTCCTATTAACTAGCGGTAACCCATACTTATTATCCATGGGATAATCAGATGTATCAAAGTAAGTCAATAAATCGGGCTTTATGTCATAATATATATTTTTACTATATATCTGATAGATAAGACTATCGGTATCAGTATAAAGTAGTTTTAAATTCTTTTGAAATTTAATTTTCATATAGTCATAGTGAAAGTCATACATTAATGTTTTCGAAATATCTAATATGCAAAAACCTAAATATATAGGCTTGTTATACAGCAATTTAGTTTTTCTTAATTGTATAGCTACCAACGATTCTGAGAAAATTGAAAGACTGTGAAATTCAGGCCTCGATATTAATGATTGAGCACCTTCAACTTTACCTCGATTCTCCCAATGTGTGAGTAGTTTTACATTAACCCGTTTTTCGATATTTTCCATAGTTTTTCCAAAGACAGAGTTATTCATTAGTTTATAAAAATCCTTTTCAAAGTCTGAGACCGCTAAAGTACGCATATTTGTGTTTAAATCGATGTATTTTTTCAGCCATATACTTTGTTTAAATTTAAGTACTCGGTGTACTTTCGTTAATTGTAAACCATATTTTAAACATTGTTTTAGATTCCTATAATGGATGATGTATTTAGTTTTATTGTTTAAATTTAGTATTAATTTTTTTTCTTTGCTATTTTCAGAGCATAAATTATCCGGACAGAAAGGTAGATCGGAATGAGAATCGTGTAAATTATCAGGATATTGTAAATCAACTTCTAACACGAATCCATATTCTGAATCATCTGAAACGTTGAAATTAGTATTTACATCAACCCATTCAAACTCACCGATGGGGAGATATTGTGACATAGCCCAACCGTACAGGTTATTTGCATCTAGGTAGATCAAATAGGATGAAGGTAATTCATTATTGTAGTCTTCCATGAACATATTATTAGCTTTCGCGTGTCTATTGCTACATTGAGAAATACCGCCTCTAATACCTTTTTTTATGAACGCAATTTTGGCAAAATCGGTCAGAAGTTCTAGGTTTACTTTTGTATACTTCAACATGGCATCCCAACTCAGACCGGGCGCAGTAAAATAATGAGCAGGGTCTAAATCATAAGTAGATAAACATAAACTTCTGAAATTCTCAAATATGTCAGTTAGTAATAAGACGTCGGTTTTTAAATATAAATCTGAGTAATCAGACATATTTTTACAATTAAAATGATTCCATACGTCTTCTGCGTGTTTATAACTTTCCAGTGAAACATGCTCATTTACCAGCGAGTTATAAAATTTATCTTGGGCTGGAAGATAATCTTGTTTTAATATATTAAATGAAGTCATATATTCATAAGGGAAAATGCCTTTCCTAGTCAAACGCTTAAAATCTTCTTGATCCGGAAAATTTTTATGGAGTTCATGAAATTTGTCGGTTTTAAGATTTTGTGCTAACTTTTCCAAACTACACGACATGAATTTAAAAGAATCTAAAAATCTCAAGGTCATAGTATTATTTAAAACATTAATTTTTTTTGAAAATGATATATACTTTTCCTTGTTTTGGGGAATTATTTCAATATCTCCCTCATCAAAATTCAGCGCGTGAACAATGAAATGTGCATCATAATTATTTAAGTTGTGCAAAAAGACAGGAACAAACCGGGGAGCTCTATAATTAGAAGCACACATCGAGTGAGCAACTCCTTTGTACAAGCCAGTATACCAATCACAATATACCGTGGAATCATTTTTCAATTCACTTTCACAAATAAAACATACCCTACTTTGTAACACATCCCGATTATTTTCGGTGGTCAATGGCACTGGACATATCTGAAAGGAGTTTTTTCGACAGATGTTAATTAAATCATTTTTAAGAAATTTCATAAAAACCTGGGCACAATCTTCACCCGTATACTTTCTATAAACAGAAAGTTGATCATTGTATGAACATTTAATATAATAGCCGAAACTATACACTTCGTGTTTTTGTATATTGGCTGTGAAGGATTTAGATGGGTCGTTTTTACATGTTTGTATGGGCTTTAAAAATGATTCGAAATCTGCGTACACTACAAACGGAATTTTTAATTTTTTCTCATAATTGTTGAAGGCTAATCTGTTATTAGGTAGCGGTTCTCCACACCATATGGTTTTCCTCGGCTTGTCATTTGGTAAATCAGTTTTTATATGATTACAATCGAACTGATAGTGATTGTTTAACTGTTCCTGTGTTGGAAAATACAGCAAACAGCCGTCACAGATATAAACAGCGCCGTGTCTCGCAGTGATTTGATTACTAACTAATCTAGATAAATTCTTTATGTAGCAGTAATGGCCACAGTTACTAGCACCATTTTTCAAATATAATAAATTAATGTGAGTTTCTTTTCGATGTTTCGTGAAGTATAAAGGCCCAATGATTTGGTTTTTTTTCTCTTTAGCAACATATTCTAAACCGAAAACGTTTAAGCTGATATTATTTAGCTGTTCAAATTTATGAATATCTTTAAGTTTCATCGGGAAAGGAATGTTTGTGAAATTTAATTTGTTTTTATGACTTAAATATGACGTTACTCTGTCAGAATGTTGAGCAGCTGGATATAGTGCGGAAAGTACAGCCCATTGAAAACATTGTTGGTCATTATTTTTAACATTTACGATGGCTTTTTTGTGTTTTATATCAAGAGGCAAGTCTATATAGGAGGAACCGCGTAAAGGGTTAAATTTATTAACATTCATATCAAGATATATGATTTTCTCCAAACTCCAACCGCTGTCTTTCTTTTCAAAATTACTAACTTTTTCAGAAATTTCTTTAAAAATTAATGAAATTATGCTATCAGGATCATCCCCCACGCAATAGCTATAATTAAAAGTTTGAAAGTCAAAAGAATTGTGTAAATCTTTTGTTTGTTGCACAAAATCGGCATGTAAAATAAAATTTACCTTGATGAGGGTTAAATCACTAATGCATTTGCTCATCAGTTGTAATAAAGTGGATTTTATTCCTAATAGAAATGATTCAGGCGTTTCGACTTCTAAATGTAATATATTGGAGTCTGAAGTTATTCGGTAAGTTTTTACCCTTTGTCCAAATGCACTCTCAATAACCTGAACATTTGCTAAGTTATCGTGAACAGTAATTAAATTATTTTTATGTAAATTACTCTTTAAATGGCTAGAAAAATATCGCTTGCTGACTGACACTTTACATATGGTACATTCTACTATTAGTTTATCTAAGTAACTCACAGTTGGGGGCACTATTCTTGATGTTGATGGTTCTTGATAATCTTGACATTCTAGTGTTCGACGAGTCTTCGAAGCAGTTCCTTCACATGATTCCGATTTTCTTTTCCCGCCAACTTGAGAACTCGATCTGTAAAGAGGTGCATAGGTTAATAAGTATAGGTTAAAGTAAACATTCAAAATTAATATTACAATCGAGAACTCGATTATAATACTCACATTGCACAGCTTGCAATATGCTTGCATTAGCATAACACCATCAATTTCATCGGTCTCTCCAGTAGTCACATAATTTTTTTTTGAATGACCACGACAAGGTGTATAATAGGGCATAATCTCTAAGTCCTCCAACATGGCATTAGGCAGTTTGTGACTAATATACCACATTCTAATACAACGATGAAATTTACTTATTATAAGTAATTTATTTAATGATAGTATTTCATCAGTCGACAAAGACAACATTGTTCTAAATTCAAAACTACGAATTAATTGTTAGTGATACCAATACCCCAGAACAACTCGTTTATATACCGACCCATACTCGCCCCCTCTACATTAGTTTGGTACATGTTCATACAAGTTACTCGTTCGGGTATAGAATCATAACAATAAAAACAAGGGAAAAAAAAACTTACGATTTTGTTGGTCCTTGGTTTGCGACATCATCGTAGAGTTCATAGAGTTGTCGGTCGATTTCGTCTTGTTCGGCTTCGAGACACAGTCGTACCAGTTGGTCATCGTATTGAGTTTCGAAGTGTGCCATCCTTCTGCCTGCGTTAGACAAATGTATCTCTCGGTGGCATGTGGCTTATATGAGGTGTATCTTATAGACAGGTATAAAACGGTGGGGAACGAAAAATTTATTGCTGTTTTTCAGTAGAGTCTGCGTCGCGACAGTTAATGTGCTAAGAAGAAACCCATAAATTATAACGTTGCTCTATTGGGAGTCGCAAGAAACGGGCTATTCCAGGAATTATTTCTTATCCGCTGTTATGTAGTACTTTGTGCAGTCGGTCTTCGTTGCCACCTGTTTTGTTATATTGTAAATTAAATCTCTTACATTTCGGTAATGCTTGTCGTCTTCTGAGGCGTAATATTTAACACGAACATCTGCATATTTCCAGTAATCAATTGGTTGAACATCTTTCAACTTTTTCATCTCATACACTTCTATTTTAATGAGATGACTCGCTGAGGATCCGTCATCATTATTCGATGAAATGTATGAAGTTCCTTCTCCGTTAGCTTGGGCAATATTGGAAGACTGTAGTCGGACCCTCTTTTTCTTGGGCTTCTCAAAGAAACAATCAATGTTTCTCTTAGCAATGTTTTGCTTGACCTTCAAGGCAGGAGGATCTTGAGTTTCATCATCGTCGCTTAGATCGGCAGTAGGAAAGTAATAGTTCTTAAAGGTGTAATCACTGTCAGGAATCGACGTCTGAAACGAGCAGAAAACGAAGGTTAGGTCAAGCAATTGCATCGAAACAGATCGTCCAGGTAAAGTAGACAACACATAAACAATGTAGTTACAGACAAAAACTTACCGACATGACAGAAAGCGTAGTTTAACACTTTTCACTATGAAATGTACGACTGTGTCTCGAGGCGAGGCGGGCGATCGAATTTGGACTGTGGTGCTGTACAAGCCGTCTCGCTTTAAATACCCTATCCAGGTAGAGTGGTGATACCACATACGTAGTAGCTATTAAGAATTAACCCTACATATTTATTATTGAATCGAATTAAAAAATTAAGAAAAAATACTGCGTATGCCGCAGATGGCGATCTAAAGAATAACTAACATAAATAAATTTGACAGTGGGTGATCGTTATCATTTCATCTAAAGGCGTACACATTCCAACGTGACGAGCAAAAAAGTCTCACCTGTTTCCAAATCTTACTAGGAAAAAATGGTATACTATAATGAAATAACTTAAATTACGAAGTTTCTATTCACCGTAAAAGGTGCATGTTTTTTGTCGACTACTGCCATAAATATAAATTGATCATAAATTAGAAAACTAAATAAAAGAATAATGGAAAGGCAGTTTCATTGCTGACAATAAATTTAATTTTTTTCCATATTAAAAACATACACCTGCTGTAATCGCTATGCTTACCATGAACAAGTTCAGACTTGTATCAGTTGTAGGTACACAAAAGCGCCAAAAGCCGAGGAGTTATCGTCCACTTGATTTATGTGTGAACCTATTATTAGGTTAGATAAGGACAATTTTTTACTATCCATTATAATTAGCAAACAAAGTTAACTGGCAAATCCGTCAATAACGACCCAATTAAAGCCGCCAATGAGACCGTGAAAGGGGGAACACACCGTGGTGACCTTTTTTTAGGGGGAGGGCCCGGGGCTGGTCCAGAACTCTCGAATACGTACTACTAAGGACTGATCGCAGCCGAAATTGCTTAAAAACTACACGGAAAACATACACTAATTTCGGTAGTAGGCACACTCTGTACTTATATCCAGTTACCTGCTCAGATTCAATCTTCATCTATTACGTCGGAGGTCGAATAACAGCATAAGCCTGGTGGCAATTTCTATTCAAATTCAAGACGGCTGTCATAGATATCACTAATATCGCATGAAGAATAACAATAAATATTTTACTTAAACTACAATTTGTATGCGAAAATCCAGTGTACAGGGTCCGTAAACAGAAGAGCGTGCCCTTTCCGTAGGCACTATAGCGGGCCCTGATTAAATTTGAAGCCATAAAAATTGTGAACGCTGAAAACGGGCGACCGTGCTTCTTGCGTGTCTAAACAAAGTAAAAGAAAAAAAAATGTATATAATTTTAGGTGAAAAAGTAAACATTTTTGAGTTTGCATGTTCTGGTGTCGTATTTAGTTGGCAGTTCACACGGGCCGTGTTTCAGCCGGCCGTTAAGGAATAGTTTTTCGAAACTAGGAAATTAATTGTGAGATATAAAAATAAATTGAATAATCGTTAATAATTTACTTAAAAACACGAGTTCAAATTGTTTAATCAAGCAATGCGATGTTTCTAATCTGCTTTTCTCTCAATTACAGTGAAAGGAGCATAAAGAACACCAACACTTAATATATAAGGTCTAACAAAATTAACCCGACAAACGTTGCAGAGTGTATGTATAGGATGTACCTATTACGAAAAAAATAAAAAATTAAACATTAAAGTTAACAGATTTTATTCAAAATATAAAATTTAAAAATGAAAATTCCGTGAGTTGGACCTCAATGGCCGCGCGCTCTAAGTACTTTGCCACAACACACAAACACGTGCCGTGGTATCTTTGAAGACGCCGAAAGGCGACCACTCGCCACTCGCCGCCGTCGGCGCTTGTCCCGGGCGGCGGCGGCGCCCCGCGAAAAAGGCAACGTTCATATGGAAGACGCCAATGAGTGGCGTTTTTTTTTTCATTGATAAAATAAGGTACAATCGAAAAGAAAGTAATTCTGTTAATTTGTATTTTCATTTGCACTTACCTACATTTAATTTTTTTACTCGGAAACTAAATTTTTAAGGCTAGTTTTTTTAATGAATATATTATTTTATTGTCATATACGTGCAATTGCCAAAGTTTGTTTTGTTAATTGTTTCAGTATTCACTGGCTCCACATAACATAGCTCGTATAACTCGTGCGTCTGATATAACTTTCCCGAATAATTATATAAGCGTTCCGCGCACTAAACAAAAACTGTCGTGAGCTGCGCCTTCAACTCGACTGCGGAAATTATTTATTGCATGCTTAACTCTGCATTCACCACCCCAACAGAATGCAGAATAAGTTTAAGTGAATAACGGATATTATATGCGTATTTAGCATTTAATTAAACTGATGTGCACGTGTTTCGGTATGCTTATTGAAGTACTACATAACGACGACCTATACCCTAAATGGAGTGGTCAGAGATATCCCAAACATTAGTGTTTGGTTGTTCCAAACATTAACCGTCTTATTCACAAAAATTTACAAACGCTTTATAAGCCTGTTTTAGTTAAAGTATGTTTTGTCTATGTCGTTCATAAGGAAATGTCGTAATGAAAGAAAGTGACAAAACATACTTTAACTAATGGCTTATAAAGCGTTTGTAAATTTTTATGAATAAGAGGGTAAAAGTTGAACATCCACGGTTCATTCGAAGTATACAGAAATGTACACGTGACAGCAGGTGAGCCCATTGCTGTCAAAACGTGAAAATCTTTAGGTGTTTTTTGGTGGAATGTCCCATGGTCGCCTTTAACGATACCACGGGAAGAGTGGGTTGGTTCTATTCTTATTGAAATATTACTTTATTGAAATTTCAATGTTTCATCTATACCAATGTTTTCCAATTAGTTTTTTCTACGTACCACTCTAAGAAAGATTTCAAACCCAGGAACGACAAATAAAAAATTAAATCAGATGTATTCTACATTTTATTAAAAGCTCGATAGTTGACTTACCCACTGATCGTTTTAAACATTTCTTTTTCTCAATAGTTCCGCCTCCGTTCCGTGGCTCAATGTAAACAACATTGGGTTTACGATTCGCAGGTCGCGGGTTAGATCCCAGCGGGGTACATGTTTAAGTACTCGGTTTGGGTGGTGGTAGGGCGTTTTAAAATGTCGCTTGGCTAGCTACAACCATCTTATCTAAATCTGCCGCCAAGCAGCAATGTTAATAGCATTGTTGTGTTCCGGTTGTCAGAGATAAGATAGCCAGTCCCCCAAATGTGTCGGGGTTTCCGGGTCAGTACGCTTTGACCTTCGACCTCATCTTCACTTAACATCATGTGTGATTGAGGTCAATTACGAACTCGTCGTGCATAAAAAAAAAGTTGTTAGCACAATTGTTTTTTACTGATTGAATATTTTAGTTAAGAGATAGCTGCGCGTAACCCTTGATAATAACCTTGCGTACCCTTATACCATATTATACATACCTACCATACATACATAGGTACATACCATAGTACCGCCCCATTTTCGAGATAAAAGTTTAATTCTTTAAATGATTCACCTTTCGAAATATACATATAGAAATGCACACAATAGCTATTAAAACGTGCAAGTATATACGCTTTTCGATGGAAAATTCCATAGTCGCTGCGACCACGCTGGGGAAGCGGGTTGGCGATCGCAGATTTTTTTGTGAGTTCCGCACCAATGACGCTGCTGCCCATTACCTACTGGTGTTTGCTATTATGCTCATGATACCTTAGTCGTCTTTCATGGCTTCTACAGGTAGACCACAAGGCCACGGGAGTGGTAGTGCAATGAAAATTCACGGGGTATAAACTTGTGACACCATTTCTTAGTAACGTCCACCTAACACATTTTGAATTTTTTTTTAATGAGAGGCGGTATCATTTGAGGAACCATTATAGAATTATATAAAATCCCGGGCCTACCGTTATCTTTTATCACTACTTTGCTTACAGTGCTTCCTTCAGCAATAATAAAACATTGGACCGTCCAACGCCGGGGGGCGGCCGTAAACAACTTCGCTAATGGCCACTTAAACTTCGCGGAATCGCCACACTTCCGAGAAAAGTCAGTTTCCGCAAAAAATGTCTTTATACAACATTCAGAAGGATTTACAACGTTTTGTATTGTGTATATGTTAGTGGGCGATGCAAATGCCTTGGTGCAAATTTACATATCTATTTACCTAATCTCGAAACTCACACTCACTAACAATTTATTTTCAAATTAATTTCGACCGACAGGCGGCAGCTTGACTTCGTCTGCACTTGATGATATTAAAGCCAGTGAGTGTGCGGGAAGATCACAGTGAACGTACCATGATCAAATCGGGGACGTCTTAAAGAAAGGCCAAGTCAAGAGTATCCAAACCGACGAGCATGTATGAACAATCTTATGAGTGTGAATGAAGAAGTGTGTCAGGATCGTAGCAAGTAGAAGTCTATGGTCTCTGCCTACCCCTGCGGGCCTCAAACAGATGGTCAGTCCATTAAAGGAGCTATTCTATCCGATTCCTTTCGGGCCATTTGGTTTAGCTTGGTAGATGCCTTACTGATGTAGAAAGATCATCATCACCTGCACTTGATGATATTGAAGCTGAGACGTAAAATTTAAATTATTTTTAAACAGTGAGGTATCTCAAAATGATATTACGTGATAATTAACCTACGTCACTGATTACTTATAAGTTCGAAGTCAAAAATGCTTCATTTTTTATGTAAGGGTACACTTTATATGTAAGCTACTGCTTAATCAAAATGCAAGGGTTGTTCTTTTAAGAACTGGTTTTTATATTACAAAGACATTTTTATATTTCATTATTAATTGTGTAATAGCCTGGCATGCGAACGAGCTAGTTATGTCCAGGGATATTTATCATCTAAATAGTCAGATATTTTATAATATGCTTTCTTAATAAGTTTCTGTTTTATAGTATCTTTAAATTTATTGAGAGGAAGATTTTGTATATCAACAGGAGTTATTTAACAGTAACAGTTATTTATTCAAAAAATCTAATCAAAATTAAAAAAATATTTATTTCGTAAGATAAAAATTATCACTTGAAAACGTCACATTTTTTATCATATTATTAAAGTTTTTGACATTATTGCCAATTCACAATGCTGATTCCCCAGAGAAGTACGAGCAACGAACTCAAGGGTTGCTCTTTTAAATAAGTTTAGGTTGCAATTATATTATATTGTATAATTAGGCTGATTATCGCCGAGCGGTCTATGTCCATGCTTGCTTATCATCCAGATAGTCAGAAATTTTATAATAGCCTTTGGTAAATAATGTCTGTTTTATGATGGTTTTGATTTTTGTTTTTTGTTTTTGTTTTTTTTTTTTTTTTTTTATGGTTAACTGGATACGCATTTGACCACAATTTTTTAAAGGTAAATTTTGAATGTCCACTGGAGCCTTATTATAAAAGCGTATACATTGCCCCTTAAATGACTTAGAGAGTTTGTGTAAAAGGCTGACATGAACAGCGAGTTTATTTTTATATCTGGTATTAACATTATCAATATTTTTTTAGATTTTTTCTTACATACATACATTACATACATTATTGTACTTAGAACATATTAACTTTAGGATCGTAAAGGTTTTTTACATTTGTATGGTGACCTGTTCGTATGTACATAGTTCTGTTGCGTTGTATCAGTACTTTATGTATTGTCCTGACCTATACCGTAAATATCAGTCTGCGATACCTAATTATATTTATGTGTACCTACTCTATCTAACGCGATGCAGTCCTTCAATATATAATAGGTATACATACACTCCCTTTGCTCGACGGTCTCGCCCACGGGACGTGTGAATTATTCCTGAATGCCATGGAAGTAGGAAAAAGAGTTGGATAATCTATAAAATATTACTTACAAAAGATTATATTAGAAATAAGTTAAAAATTCGGAAGTTTCTTTACCCTCCGTCTATGCTGTTGGATCTTCTTATAAATAGACTTTGTTTAGTTTTATTATTAACTTGCTTTCCGCCCGCAGCTCCTAAATTTCGCGGACATGTTTAATTTATTTATTCCGCGGGAACTACCTACTCACTTTATCGGGACAAAAAATATCCTATATCATAATCCAGGTTACATTCGACCTGTATAATAAATTTCATCCAAATCCAATGATCCGTTTCGCCGTGATTGAGCAAGAAACAAACAAACAAACATTCACATTTATAATATCAGTTAGATTTAATTGTTGCCTTTCGCTTGTATTATTATTTTCAAGGGATAGTGTAGTCGCCTAGTCGAAGACAACCAAATAAAGCAAAGACAAGCAAATAAATTATTTCATTTCATTTCATTTCATTTCATTTCAACCGTAGTACAACAACTATACGAGTATACAAACATTAGTCGACCGATTAGTTCCTCATCAAAAATTTTATTTCTTTCTTATTATACTCGTATATATGCATTTTGTTTGCTGTTTATTAATATAACGAATACTCGTCGGATCATAGCTTAACCCTAATAAGTATTAAGAACGATGATCTCTATGATACAGGTCCCAATGTAGTACAGAGATCAGAAGTCTACTCAAGTGGCTACAAGACACTTGTTATGTTCAAAGTTGGACATTTTATTAGATGTGTTTTTATGTACTTTTTCTAGTGTCTGTTTCGGTAATCTAATGCCTTAAGAAATGATGTAATTTATAACAAAAGTTTCGAGCATTAAAATTTTAAAGTTTGGAGTATCGCTTATGTCGATATATTTTTGATCATATGGGATAACGATATACGTATTTCTGTTGATTTTCAATGAGTGATATTTTTGTATCACATACATACATATTATGCTCACACCAGGGGGTCTACTCTCAAACGAAAACAACTTCGGACGGCTCTGACTACGGACTTTTTCTTTTGCTAAGAATCCTTTATTTGCATAACTTCAGATGTTCCTTACGTCCCGTACTACGTTGTGATGTCCAACTGTATACAACAAAAGTAAAATAATGACGATTGGTTTATAATTGACACAGCAAACTGCAAAAGAAACAGCACGAAGTTACGCCCGTCCGAAGCTATTTTCGTTTGAGAGTGACCCCCTGTTTCCCGTTGCGGATAGGCAGAGACGTTTATTTTTGTACTATATAGACGAATATGATTTTTGGGCTTTAATCAAAGCATGCTTTAAAAATATCTTCGATATCCTCACTGCGCCGTCTACTTTCATTCCAAACTACGCAACTCAGCTTGTATTATGGATTATTGATGTAGGTACTATACAAATACATTTTTTTCGTAAAAAAATAATTATAATAAATATCTTTCCACATGCACACAGCGCCATCTAGTTCCACACTAAGCAACTAGGCTTGTATTATGGATACCAGATGGTTGATAAACTACACATATACATTTTTTTTGTAAATAAATACATAAATAAATGAAAAACATCCATAACTCGGGAACACATACAAACTTATGCCCCTAGCGGGACTCGAACCCGCTGCCTTTTGGTATAGCAGTCAGAATTTTTAACCACTACACCAAACAGGTCGTCGTAACCACTACACAAAACAAATACATGCATAACACGAAACACTTGTCTATATTCATCATACAAATATATACCCCTAGCGGAATTCGAATGTAGTAGTCGGGGTTTGTATCCACTGCTCCAAATATCTTACAATACATAATTTTTTTGCAAGTTTATGTTTATGATGTTATTGGGTCTTTACCTATGAAATTGGAGTTTTTTTCTTTGTTAATCATATGTACCAATTCCTGCGATTTTCAAAGCTATATCCAAATTTGTTTTTGATTTGGAAAATGGAATATTATTTCAAGGTTTCACATGAAATATTTTTTAATTTCTGGGCTAAATCACATAATAAAAAAATTTGAACAGAGCTCTTTTCATGTGCTTTCCATAATCATTCCTTAGATTCGCTGAAACTTTTATAAAGCGGTTACTTTTAAAAATTAACGCTGCCTATACTTAACTTAATGTTATCCGATAATACACACAAAGTTTAGCTAAATTTGGATTTGCCGTTCCCAAAAAAAAATCTAAAATGTTTGTATGGAGAAAGCAGTCTCAATGAAATTCTTCATACAAAACGTCAATTTCATAGGTAAGGGCCTAATACAAGCATAGACACAGTGAGCAACTGTATTTTATTGTTTTACCTCTGTTTAAGCATCCTAGAAATTAAGATATCTAAAAATGTAATTAGATAAATGTAATATACAAAGACATAATGGTACAACATTTGTGATACTTTTGTTAATTGGATGGGGAAGAGACTGGTTACCCACAACACAGGGAATCCTAGTGTGGGGACCAGGGCTACCTCTTTCCTTATATTGTAACTCTGTTTTTGACACAATTCTTTTTTAATATAAATTGAAGTTAATATACTTACCAGACGCCCTTCAGTTTTTCAAGAAGCTGGCGCCGCGTCTGGTAGAAGTACCGGGTGATAAGCGGCCTGGCAGCTACCCGGGACAATGCATAAGTTTGCCATACAATGTGACAACGCCACTAGCCTTCTGGGTACCTTGCCACAAAGAAGTGACCAAGTAGAACATGTGTTCTACTTATGATGTGAACTTATGTTCCAGGACCATTCTTTTTATTAGTATTTTGGTATGTTTTTTTATATCTTTCATTTACCAATGTACCTATATTCAGACTTGTAATTATACTTGCAAAAATGTCAATGTTATTGTCTTCACAATAACATGCTAACAGACACATGACTACATGTTTCACTTTAACGAATTTATTATTCAGACATTCAACCGCCTCCGTGGCTCAATGTAAACAACATAGGGTTTACGATTCCGAGGTCGCGGTTTCGATCCCCAGCGGGGTGCATGTTTAGTACACGGTTTGGTTTCCGTATATACATTGTAGTCTTTGGTTTGGTTGGTGGTAGGGCATTTTAAATGTCCGCCTGGCCAGCTACCACCATCTTATCTAAATCTACCGCCAAACAGCAATGTTACTAACGTTGTGTTCCAGTTGTCAGAGATAAGGTAGCC
This sequence comes from Oegoconia quadripuncta, assembly GCA_949316235.1. Taxonomy (NCBI): domain Eukaryota; kingdom Metazoa; phylum Arthropoda; class Insecta; order Lepidoptera; family Autostichidae; genus Oegoconia; species Oegoconia quadripuncta. Next base: position 17,179,489 of record OX438746.1, read on the forward strand.
AGTCCCCCAAATAGGATGGGGTTTTTCCGGGTTAGTACGCCTTAGTAGTTCTACCTTCGACCTAATCTTCACTTAAAAACAGATGTGATCGAGGTCAAGTGGTAACCCGTTGTTCATAAAAAAATAATAATAATATAAAGATTCTTCGTACATCCAGGACGTGGGCGGCCAGTCCTTTATAACAGAGTAGGCACTCACTCATATCTCCTTACCAATGCATAGACTGTGATAAGCTTTGTTAGCTACGAATTCGCCAAGTTTCGGGACTATTATGAGCGCAACTCGCGAATAGAAAGATATATACCTATTGCTTGTGGGTGTCTATTATTATACCTATAATTTAGCTAGAAGGTCTAGAAGAACATACGTAGTACAAGTAAAGGAAAAATTAAATGTAGTGTCGTATCAAGAAGTCAAAGAAAAGGCGCAATGTAGAGAAGTATGGAAAGGGCTCTAGCTCTTAAATTAAATCCCTATTTATTACCGCACAACCTATTTCAAATGTACTGTCCTTATACCCAATGGTTGCGTGGAAGAGATCGCTTTTAGTGATAAGGTCGCCAAATTGTACATTCTATTATGGCCACTTTTCTGAAACTGTATTTTCTTTTCTGTTATGCAATAAAGTGCATTTGTATTATATTGTATTGAAGAAGAATTTATATGGAATGCGAGTCTTTTTGTTTTTTTCTGTATATCTTATGTTTGACCGCCTCATTATATTGGGAGGTCGCATATTTGATCTCAGGCCATGGCATGGCCATCATACAGGCAGAAAGGTACTGGATATCCTAATAAATTGTCTTACAAGTTTCACAAGAACAAGTTATCAGACTATACTATCAAGGTATCAGAATTCAATAATTCAGATTTTTGCAGTGCTGTAAGATTTACTCGAATGCACCGTCAAGACAGCTGATTCATACTGATGTGAACAGAAATATTAAAGAATAATAATATTATTAACATAATAATATTATTAATATAATAATATTATTAATCTAATAATATTATTAATATATACAGTAATATATAAAAATAATATTATTATTATTATTTTAGTTTATATTAGTTTAATCTCTCCAAGGAGGTAAAATTTTGCAAGGGCTTAAGCAAGTGTACGTTATGTCAATTTAACGAGAGGAATTTCCTTACTAGTCTGCATGTGTTTAAGATTGTTGCTTTTTGTAGTATTGTGGCTATGTTATTATTATTACTTATATTATATTATATTATAATAATATTCTAAAGAGTTGCGGAGATTGCTATAATAATACATAACGTCGTCATAACGACCACAAAGATTTGTTGTTATTATTACGGCCCATCTCTCCTCGGTCCTAATTATTATCCTATTATTTACACGCCATAAAAATAACGCGAATGACCGACTGGGCCGACTTAATCGACCGTTGTTTAGCCGCGCACCTAAAAATTCAAAATCTCTTCATTCGTGCACACATTTACGGGCCTAAATAGCAGCGGGGCCACGCGAGGCATATGTTTTCTGTGCGACTGAAGTGATAGGAGGTAGCGGATATCGTCTTAGCGGATTAGTCTAATAAGGATACACTTGTAACTTCCGTAACAATTTTAAAGGCCGTGATTTTTTGCACATGGTTAGAGTACCAGTCAGTGATAGAATAAAAATGTTTTCTAAGAAATCGGTAGCTTGATTTAGATAATTTAGTAATCAAACATAAACTATTAGATTAAAATTACCATTGTGATTTTAATTATGTCGAAGAATATACTTAGAATTCCTGTGACTTTTTTGTATAAGAAAAATTTCAACGAAGACAAACATCACGACTCAATAAACTACTTTTAGGAAATATAAAGTAGCAATTGATTAATTTTTTATAAAATTGTTTTAGGAGAAGTTTACAGGGGTAACTTTAATTTTTGGTTTGATTTATAAGCTCGCCTTTTATATTACAAGTATTAATATTGCCCAGCCCCCGTCGCATGACATCAATTGACGCGCCCGACGCGACTATCACAGAGTTAGTTCTATTCAAACCTTTATGTTTTCTCGTAGAACTATTAAAGTGGAAGTCCAAAACGACACCATGCAAAACCGATGCGATGTCAGTTATAAAATAACCGCCATAGCTTAAACCTGTAGTACTTTACGCTGAGTAATGCCGCATTAAAAATGTCCCCGCCAGATCCCGGGCAAGTAACGCCCTACTATCTAGTACAGAATAACCAGCAGTAACACAACTGACTGTTACTAGACAAAGTTTCCATTCGTGTGTACCGGCTCTGAGACGGAGTAAATTTGATGCAGGGAATGCAGTGTCTTTTTAGTGGTAAACAAATTTATTATTTTCAGATGTACTTAATAATAAGGAAATTATTTGTGCACTTAATTACTCGTCTTGAATCCCATGATGATAGGTCCACCTTTGTACGTGACCTTACTATTCGTACTCTGTTATTGTAATATTTTGGTGCAATAAAGAAATCATTTGTAGTTTCTATAAGATATTTAAATGTACCCTCCTTATTTAAACAATATAGCGTATTTGATTGAGTGTTATTAATTTTCCAGGCGTTGAAATCAGGGATTGTAACTGGTTTCGAAAATACCGGTAAATAAACGTTTATACCGGATTTTAGAACAGGTTTCGTTCGGAGCGCGTCCGAAATGAGAGCGCCACCTAAATCCTCAATAAACCGGTTTAATCCAGTGCACACGTCGGTGTTGTTTGACGTTTATAGTGAAAGAGACGGCGTCGTTGGTAAGAGCGAAATGAAAACCACTAACCAACGCTTCATTGATTCAAAACCGGTTTCACTCCTTAATAAAATTGGTTTTAAAATTGGTAGTTTAAGGTAGAGCCAAACCTAAATAAAACAAGCGGGTTCGATCCCCAGCGGGGTACATGTCTAAGTACTCGGTTTGGTTGGTGGTAGGGCATTTTAAAATGTCCGCCTGGCTAGCTACCACTATCTTATTTAAACCTGCCGCCAAGCAGCAACGTTAATATCATTGTTGCGTTCCGGCTGTCAGAGATAAGACAGCCAGTCCCCTAAATTACCACCTTCGACCTCATCTTCACTTATCAGGTGTAATTGAGGTCAAGTACGAACCCGTTGTGCATAAAAAAAAATTAGGTTATTTCTTTTCCGCTTAGAACAGAACGAGAAAGATTTGAGAGTTTCCTAAATTTTAGAGGCAGAACTTTAGAATACAACTAATACAACGAGGAAAGAAGTTATTGATGGGAAGCAAGCCAGCATTTTTCTATTTGTTGACTTACTGTTTACTATTTTGCGCTATAACTCGGGTAAGCTACGCCCCATAACGGAAACGCCACATCCATTCAGAGCTGTTTTATATTATTTTAAATGATTCACAAAAAAAGATTACTTTTGCACGAGTTTATGAGGACTAAACACCGTGATTACAACAACTTTTAGTACGCTAAATTCTAAATTCACTTAAATACATTTTACCAACTACTTACGTTGTGTGCATTTACCTGCGTGTAACCAGTCACGTTGGATCCCATTGCTGACTGGGCTTTACGTCGCACGGGCATATTGACAGATATACTTGACGAAGTGAATTGGTAGCACGTTGTCGTAGTTACGAGCTTCTACGACGACCTTCGTAGCTTATCTTCTACGCGCTACTGTGTTATTATTATATTAAAAAATGGAGCATTATGCATGATTTTAGTTTTTTATGTTACATAGTTAAAAATTTATTTAAACCGTTTCAAACGTACCGTTCATATTTTTTTTATGCACAACGCGTTGGTACTTAACCTCAATCACACCTGATGCTAAGTGAAGATGAGGTCGAAGGTCGAGGTCGATGAGTTGTAAGCCAAACTCAAGCGAAATTTAATTTAAGTGATTTAAGTATTATCAAAGGTCGGTATTGCCTTCTTCATAGCTCGTTACGAGACCTTGAGCTTTCTTGAAGCCCTTAGTGAGAGACCACGTTTCATTGCCATAAGCCATCACCACATTGATTAAAGACCACGCACCGGCACAACGTAGGACGTCCACTCACAACGTTTGAAACTCTAATATAATGTCAAAAAAATATAGCATAATTTTGAAAAAATAGTGATAAACATGATGTCATTACAAGAAGTAAAGATAAAAATTGCAGGTCATTTAGCAGACTCCGCAAAATCGGCAATTCTTTCAATAAGGTTCCCGTTGATGTACAAAATATTCCTTTCAAAAAATTTAAAGATTCTTTAAAACAGACACTTATTAAGTAAGCATATTATAAAATATTAGACTATTTGGATGATAATCACCTATGGACGTAACCAGCTCATTCGCATGCCAGTCTATTTCACAATTAATAATGAAATATCATTTTGCCTTTTTGTAATGAAAAAATCTATTTTTAGAAAGAGCAACTTTTTTTTAAGCACAACTAGTTAGCACTTGACCTCAATCATACCTGATGTTAAGTGAAGATGAGGTCGAAGGTGGAAGCGTGCCGCACCGGAAACCCAAATATTTAGGGAACTGGCTACCTTATCTCTGACAACCGGAACAAAACAATGCTATTAACATTGATGTTTGGCGGCAGATTTAGATAAGATGGTGGTAGCTAGCCAGGCGGACATTTAAAATACCCTACCACCAACCAAACCGAGTACTAAACATGTACTCCGCTGGGGATCGAACCCGCGACCTCCGATTCGTAAGCCCTATGTTGTTTACATTGAGCCACGGAGGTGGTTGCAACTCCTCGAGATTCTTGCTTGGTCTTCACGGGAAGTCGCTGGATGCGGCCGCCTCCAACCGGTAGCTCTGAAAATCTATAAAGGCCTATGTTCAACTATGGACGCCCTGTTGCTGATAAGATGATGATTACACGTTAAATCAACAGTCTACTGCAGGGCCTTTCTCAAGGCGGGATTTAATTTTTTTTTTTTTTTTTTTATATGAGAGGGCGGCAAACAAGCATGCCGGTTACCTGATGGAAAGCAATCACCGCCGCCCATGGACACCCGGATTAACTGATTCCAAGCATTTCTGCCAAAAGACCAACGTGTTTTGTAGGTTTCTTCTTATTTAGTTGTGATTCTGGCCCAATAGGTATATATATACAGCTAGTTTACGGGTCCTACATGAATATTATGTAGATTGCCCTTATAAATAAATAATTTTGGTTCGATACAATAAATACAAGCTTAAGCCAGGCTTAGCTATGATGTAAGGGGCTCGAACAATGGAGGATGCTCCTAATATTTTATGATGTTACTACCCCATACCAGTGCCGGATTAACAAACTATATTGCAGTGCAAGTAGTTGGACTTGGTGCCATTATTCACGGTAGCCTACTGCTACCGGACAATGGCGCTCACTGAGACAAGGATGTACATGATGAAACGCTGAGTATTTTAAGAGTCTATGTCATCAGGACTCCTGCTTCATCGTAAGCATATTTGATTATGAATAATAAATATAACAATAATAAATATCCTTAGACATACACACAGCGCCATCTAGTTCCACAGTAAGCAACTACAGGCTTATGTTGTGGATACCAGATGGTTGATATACTACATAAATACATTTTTTTTTGTAAATAAATACTTATTATAAATGAAAACATCCATAACTCGGGTACAAATGTCCGTATTCATCACACAAACGAGATTCGAACCCGCAACCTATTGGTATAGTGGCTAGAGTTGCTAACCACTACACCAAACAGGTGATTAAGTCTATTTAATTCATTCTGTTCCTCTAGAAATAGTACTTACTTGTGTATTCTAGTACATAACTATATATGAAGAAAAGTTTCGTAATTCTAAATAAAGTTTTTATATAACCGTTTATTTTTACTTTCAGAGGTTTTGGGACATTTATACAACGATAAAAATTTGAAAGAAACGTGTTTTTTAAACATAACAGGTTGATTTACTCGCAATATCGTCACATGGTTTTGTATCCCAATACAAATTTGTAATAACATTCCAAATACTTTTAAATGTTCAGACGCCACTTAACGAGTGTTTATCCCACACGGCATTCCATACAAACTTTCAAGTCCATTTTTTTCGATATGAATGGACCGATTCTAATGAAACTTTATATGTATAAGCAGCATAAAACTAAAAAGTTAGTAGAAAAGATTTTTAAAATGTCGAATTTAAAAGAATATATTGCATTTTTTTGGTTACTATGGAATACTTGAAATCCCTCTAATTTAGTAATTCTACTCTATTTCGTAAATATTCTCTACCAACTTTTTATAAATATAAATAAATAAATATTTCCGACACTTACCTACACCAATCATCTAGTCCCAAAGTAAGCAAAGCTTGTGCTACGGATACTAGATAACGGATAAACATACATAAATATTTATATAAACATCCAAGACTCGGCAATAAATGTTCGAATTCATCACACAAACATGCGGGATTCGAACCCGCAACCGTTGGTTTCGCTGATAGGGTCACTATCCACTACACCAATCGGTCGTCATTTTAGATGTAAGCATCCTACTTATACGTATAAAGTTTCATTAGAATCGGTCCATTCATTTCGAAAGTTTGTATTCAGTCGTGTGTATTTCTTCAGGTGAAACGTGGATGTTGTTTCAAGCATTAAACTTTCATCCTATTTGGGATAAAATGTCATAACATTATGTATGTATGTAAATCCGTAATCTAATACCCATGGCTATGCCCAGTTTGGAACTAAATAATGAACGATGTAAGAGAAGAGACTTGTATATTTATTTATTCATTCAAATCCATCCTTAATCCTGCACTGCCCATGATATACTCCCTAGTTCATCTGTATTCCAACCACCAGCCAAGATTTACGATTGTGTGTATTGTATTTTGTTTTTACGATTATTGAAATGTTCAATCCATTATAGTTTATTTATACTAATCTGGTCTCATATGAATGAATAACCCTACGATATTGTACTGTCTGGTATTAATGTAATAGGTCTGAGTATCACAATTGATTCAGTCTTTTTATGTCATGGGCTAATATGATTACTTTCACAATTCTGTGACAGAGTTTACTATCGACTTTAAGCATAGATGACAGATTTCTTGTCACCCTAAGGATTAGGTAAATCTATATCTACTATAATATTGTTGTTTTATATGCAATCGAATCTCAGTTAAAGTAGTCAGAAATGTTATGGTAACCTTTGTAAATAGTTTGTTTGAATGAAATTTGAATTGAATTGAAAAAAAAATGTAACCTGTTTACCGTGCTGTGTCGTGTGCCGTGTATATATAAGGTCTAACAAAATTAACCCGACAAACTTCGGCAATTCCACGTACATGACAATAAAATAATATATTCAAAAAACAAACTAGCCTCAAAATTTTGTTTCCGAGTAAAAACAAATTAAATGTAACTGCAAATGAAAATACAAATTAACAGACTTACTTCATTTCGATTGTGACCTTATTTTATCAATAAGAAAAAACCGGCAACGTTCATATGGATGACGCCAAAGGGGTGGAGGGGCACTCGTGGCATAGGGCGCAACCAAACACAGCAAGTCGCGGCGGCGCCGGGGCAAGCACCGGCGGCGAGCGGCTTCTGGTCGCCTTTCGGCGTCTTCAAAGATACCGCGGCACGTGTTTGTGTGTTGTGGCAAAGTACTTAGAGCACGCGGCCAGTAATGTCTAATTCACAAAATTTACATTCACAATTTTATTTTTTGAATAAAACTTGTTAACTTTAATGTTTTATTTTTTTCATAATAGGTACATCCTATACATACACTCTGCAAATAAATATAACGAAATTCGAGCGAAATAAATATAACTGGGGGCATAATTCCTCATTACGAACAACTTTCCACTAGCAACCATAACCGAATTCAGCCGAAAATGGTTGGACTTTCATACTAAAAATGGTTTCAGAATTGGTTACTTTGTAACGGGTAATCGAAAAAAAAACCAAACCGAGAGTACTTAAACATGTACCCCGCTGGAGACCGAACCCGCGACCTCCAAATTGTAAACCCAATGTTGTTTACATTGAGCCACGGAGGCGGTTAAAATAAAGTTGATCGTAATCAAGAGTGGCGTCACCAGCTTATGAAAATTACACGAATTCAAATTCAGCCTGTATAGGCAGTACCTACCTATATGAAATGGAATCCCAATTACAGAAGTTAAATTCTACCCATTTAAAGTTCTTGGACGCAAAATTGTTGGGGTGACAAAAAATTTCCAATGATTTCAGGTAGGTATTGATTTGTCTATTTGATTGAGTTATTGTGTAATGACCTTCAGTTGTATTTTTGTTTTTCTTGTGCTTCTTCGGCGGGTCGATGGCAAAGACATCAAATTCTTGAGGACTCATCATCATATCAAGCTGGTATTACCTCAACTGCCCACCTAAATGTAGGTACTCGTACGACACCTTCGAAAAATATTTTTTTCGTATACCATAAATAATAATAATTACGACAGTGAACACAGAAAATAGAAAGAAAGAAAAAGTTCTTATTTGACACCATTATTGCTTACCTACTTAAATTAGTACATAATACACAAAAAGGCATCCACTCAGCATAATGTCGCGACATTGGAGCCCAGTGACGCGACGCTGGTATCCTGTGGACACCGGATGGAGATTGGAGAATACAACACCGCACAGTGCTCATACGAGTATGCACATTTTTAACATGCTCGCAGAATTGGCTAATAAAGTGGTACATGGCATTTCAATGAATTTAGGAAATTTGAATTTGTTACAAGCATGTCAATAAAAAAATAAATAAACTTAACCCTATCCACTGCCCGCTTATAATGAGAGGCGAAATTCGAATACAAAAAAAAAATTGATTAAGTGATACGAGCGTTTCAGAAAGGAGGGTAATGTTTTTTATTTTGTAGTGGGTGAAGACGATTGTTTTTTTTGCTAAAAAGTTTTTTCGCAACTCCCTGTGATGATGCTTCCGACCGAATCAGGCCATATGGCGATCACTTTGACTCTTAATCGGTTTGGCGCAGACGCGCTCGAAGATGGCTAACACGGCCTATCTTTGCGGTGAACATCAGTGCACAATTTGTGACACATCTTCCACGTAGTGATAATGAAATGGCAGCGGATGGACGGGTCTTCAGCTCGTCGCGTTTAGCGTCGATGTCAGCTTTACGCTGCTCCTGGAAACGATTTACTCCACTTATACGCACTCCCTGTAATAAGATGTGATGCCATAAAAGTGCCTGAAAATATGAACCCTTACTTTTTCCAGAGGTGGTGAAATATAGCCGCATAATTTTGAATGTCAAGTATAACTTCACAGTAAAATTTTGTGTATAACAGACACTATCGCATTACGAATTTCCCTGGAGTACTGTCCATTTTTGGCAACTAGCCTGTTAGGGTTCGGCTGCAGAAATCTGCTGAAAAATTCTTCATTGTACACAACAATATATTCATATATAATATCACGACCTTTATCCCAAATGTAGTGGCCAGAGACATCCCAAACTAAAGCGTTTGGGTGTTCCAAACATTAACCCTCTTATTCATAAAAATTTACAAACGCTTTATAAGCCTGTTTTAGGTATGTTTTGTCACTTTCTTTCATTACAACATTTCCCTATGAATGACAGAGACAAAACAAATCGTTTGTAAATTTTTATGAATAAGACGGTAAAATTTTAACGCTTGAAACCACATACACGATTTACCTTTTCAAATATTACGGAAATGCACACGTGGTTGGGGTTGAGTTCATAGTTTTTTGATGTAAAGTCCCTTAGTCGCCTTTTACAGCACTAATCACTTGGAACCAGTTGGGTCTATACAACGAATTTTTACAGGTGTACATAAATACATAAAGTCACGACATTTGTCCTGAATGGAGTGGTCAGAGATATCCCAAACTAAAACGTTTGGGTGTTCCAAACGTTAAGGGAACAACCATCGAAGATTTTCAACTAACCCATGAACATTTGTAATCATATAAAGCGTTAATAGGGTCATTTGGCAGTCGCGTTTATAGACCATTCCATATAATTACAGAAAATTAAAGAAATATCTTCACATCAACTGGTTGTGTATAAAAAAATTAATGAAGAAAATTTGGGGATAATATGAGTTCTAAATAAATTTCGCATGACAGAAACCATACGAATCGTGCCAGTCACATGCTTCCAGTCCAGCCGACGCATGCTTTTTGAAAAAAAAAAATAGTAAACCAATAACTTCTATTTCACTTACCTATTTTTTCCTTACGGTAAAAATAACTCATCCGGTATTATGAACATTAGGTACATAATTTTATTTACATGCCTCGCGATTATTATTCTTACTATATTTATGTGTAATAGAGGAAGAGATTATTATTCCTATAATAATATGTATATTGAATAAGTTGTTTTCTAGTTATTTCTTAATTTTTTAAGTACTCTAGTTCTCTAGTTAATTTTTGTGCAAAAGAAACTCGTACTAGAATAATTTTTTGCGTATTTTATTTTTAAATTCGCCCAAATATAGCTCAAATACGTCTATTCCAATAAGATTTACAATATAAAATTTTAGGGAGCGGTTAAACTTATTATGAATAAATCGAAATCTATAGTTTAAACATGTCGAAGTTTAACAACTACAATTTTAAAAAGCATTCATCATCTTCTTGATTTGGTCCCAATTTATTTGGAGTCGGCGCAGTACGTCTTTCAGCAGTTACGTCTTACGTCTTAATGAAGAGCATTCACGCCCTTTTCGTTCATATCCTTCACACAATCCATCCGTCTTCTTCCTTTCCAACTATCGACATCCATATTCAACACTCTCTTCGTAACATCCATCTATCTCAACATTCTCATCTCTACTGCTTGCAATTTTCTTTCACCCGTCTTCTGTATAGTAATTTAAAAATTAAAGACAAAGTGTGACTGATTGATTAACTGACACAGAGATAAAAGTACGTCTAAGTAATCAAAATTATTTAAATTAAAACCACACACTGTGATCAAATCTCAGTATGTTATGTAATCATCGGCGGAACCCCCATTGTGCATGCAAAGTCTCGCACACTAACATTTTTTTCATACAGTAATTAGACGAACACACGAGCACTGCCCAGAGCGTAACTTATTCACATTCCAACCTATTTCTGTTCCGGTAACTAGAATTATCTCGGGGGAGAAGAGAGGTTTTTCAAAAGGTAATTTTATGGGTCAGTTCTTTACCTTTTTTGTTAGCCGCAGCTTTAAAGTTTTGTTTTAATTTTCACTTTTCGCTTACAAAATCCAGGGCATGATAAATGACTGTAGAATAGCAACGGGAATTTAATAATTAATCTTGTTACCTAGAGGCTGTTTTGTTTAACTTTTTGTGTAAAGAAGGACCCTCTTGGTTAGTGCGGGATACGTAAATAAACAACAAAATGTCAACTTTCAGAACGGTAAGACCTCTACCAGGTAAAGATTCACCTCGAGCGTGTGAGAGTCTCCGATTTGAACAGGGGAAGCGAATAATCTTCGTAATCAATTCATAATCCACATTATGCTTCCTTCCCGGTTCGATTAAATCTATTTGAATTTCTCTTGATTATTTAATAAAAATATGTTTCTCTTTCTAAATTCTTCTATCCATAACCTTCGCTAAAACAAAGTAGTTACTATACTTTTTCACAAATTTTGATTATCAATAATTCAAATTCAAAAAAATTTTCCGTTGAAAATTGTTTATTCCGCATATTGTGAGGGCCAGATACGGAACACTACACTGCGCGTAGCCCGACACGCACTTAACCGGTTGTTTTTAGATCGAATGTCGGAAATAATAAGTATATAAGTAATTCCACGCTGCCGAAAACCACGGATAGAAAGTTGGTACATGATAAGTTAATGAAACGACTGTGATTGGATATTTCTTTTATATGCACTTGACGTCAATCACACCTGATGTTAAGTGAAGATGAGGCCGAAGATGGAAGCGTACTGACCCGGAAGCCTCATCTTATTTGGGGAACTGGCTATCTTATTGCTGACAACCGAAACACAACTGACATTGACACCAAACCGAGTACTAAATATGTACACCGCTGGGGATCGAACCCGCGACCTCCGAATGGTAAACCTTATTTTGTTTACATTGAGCCACGGACGCGGTCACAAACATCTAAATTGTAAATTCAGAAAACCTCCGAGGAGGGAATATGCATTGTATAAAAAAATGTACAAAGGCGAAGAAATAAAAAAAACCTACCTAAATCTATCCTGAAATGAACAAAGCCATAACAAAATATATTTATGTCTTCCTTACATTTTGTACCCAGGATAATTGGTGGAACAATCGAACATCGTCTTATTCCGTTGTTATTTCGTAGGTAGTTCAACAACTACGCCTGTTAGAGCTAACAAAATTGCCCTTCGGTAACTATGTAAGCACTTGAGCTTCTTTTCTATTTTTATTTTCTCCCGATTTGTTCTTGACTTTCTTCCACATCTACTTAAATTCTTACCTGTGAACTTGATACTTGAAGGATCAGTGGAAATATTGAATCATGTAATTTGGATAAGATTCCGAAAAGACCTGTGGTATTAAAGATGGTGGTTGGTCGAGGACGGGGGGTTCCGTAAATAAGAATAGTTGTCTATTGTGATGTTGCACGAACAAGGCCCTTTAATTCTTTACAAGCGTTATACATAATATTGGTATCGGCGCTGACTAAGCGATATGCGTTTATGTTGCAGTAAACCATTACGCTACGGTTAAACACCGAAATAAGGCGTGGTTATCAATACACTACAGACCTTTCTTATAAATTCGATAAGTTTACATAGAAAATATATTCGATAATTATATGTCCGTTCATCTCTGTCTGTCCCACAGAGCAGGCTGAGGAAGGAAGGCGGCAGTGTAGCGATGAGGAGAGCAGAAGACCGAGAGATTACATACAGCTTTACACATTGATCGCTGTATAAATCTATTAGCAGCACCGTCAAAGACCCTAGAACTAAACTGACTGATTTACCGAAGGTATCCTGGTCAGTACGAGATTTGGAGTCTGTCCATTCGCTGCATAACACTAAGGGACGTATTAATAAATCCATCTTGAGATTGCGATCGCGTCTCAATATAATACTATTTTCTTTTGATACTATTTTAATATGCAACAGATTCTCAAGCGTCAATTTAAGGTCATCTCAATCTTGAGAACGGTTTATTACGTGCATAAGCGAATTTTGAAACATTATTTTGCTAACTTTGTAGAATTGTCTAGAAGGACGGAGTTGTCGTGTAGTTCAGATTCTTTACCCGTGGGTGTTGAAAAAGGCGAATGAGGAACGTGAGCATAACAGCATACACCAGTCATTGGTGCGGACGATCGTAATCAAAGGATCTCCACAACCTCCTGTCCTGCGCTCTCAGCATCCAGCGTCTTCCCGCGATCACTCTAGTATACTAAACTATAATTATTATTCAGAGGTAATTGTTTTAAGATTTATTTTTTATTTTTACTATATTTGGGTTACGATATAGTGAATAGGTACAATATGTTAAGTTATTGTATTACCAATACCGTGAACCACCTATTTATTACCTACTTAAAAAAATATATATTTCTTTTTCTCTCTGTAGTTAAGGAGTGATGGTACCTACTAGTGGATACTTGTCATATTTTTGCATGTGTGTTTGTTTATTTACTTCACTCTCATTTCGCGCCTCTCAAGATTTCTTGTAATAGTATTTTTGAACAGCTTTAGTAAAGAAGCGAATAATCTTCGTTGTCAATTTATTTTTTGAATATTTATAATCCACATTAGGCTTCCTTCCCGGTTTGATTAAATCCATTTGGATCTCTCTTTATTATATAATAAAAATATGTTTCTCTTTCTAAATTCTTCTATCCATAACCTTCGCTAAAACAAACTAGTATAACTTTGAGTATACCAACTCTTGTGGCCATAATATCATTGAAGGATTTCGAATTAACTATTAATTGTTAATCTGTGGCGGAGGTTCAAGAAAACTTATGATCGCCGATCCGCTTCGCGACTACGGCAAATCCTTCCATGGAGTGGTATGAAAATCACACCATTGGAGAAGCGTACACGATACATTTATATATACACATTAATAGCCTATGAGAACTCTACTATTGGACATAAGCCTCTATCAAGGTGCGGTTTCCTTATCGCCACGCTCGGCAGGATTTATTCGGGGCCTGCTGCTCAGAGTTTTAAACGTCACCCACGGGAATAGAGGTTTGGTCCTATAGCATGTCCAACAGTGAACTGCTATAGCAGCCTTTAGGCTGTTAACGTGTGTGTACCAGGTAGTATTGTCAAAACTGCATTATTCTTCATTTTCAGGAAATCAATTTCTTTATAAAATGTTTAAATAAATTGACATATTGTGTACGTTATCAACATGACGTCGATTTTTTTTCAACAATCGACATTTTCAGTTAAAACTGAATACAGACCATTTGCCATCATCTCAATTTTCACGCACCATATCCCGCTACCAATTTAAAACATTAATGGCTTCATACCTTCGACATTCACGCATAGCCTGCCGCAAAAACGAAAATCCTATTATGCAATTACCAGAACTTAATGGGGCATTTACAAAGGTCGAAACGGTACTCTTTCCGCTTAAAATGCTGTATGTAAATTTAAACGAATGTTTTTCGGAATTAACTGATTTGTGGCGGGTTTATGCCCCGGTTTTGGCACGGCAGTGTAAATTCGTTACATTTAACAGGCCCTCGTTTTTGGAACTTGTCGGGGAATTAAAGTATTAATGTTAAGAATGTGTCGTTACATTCGGTTTGGAGTCTTGTGTTGTTTATAATTCTCGACGTAAAAAGAGGGGAGTTGAAGTTTGAAGCTTTTGTCTGTATTTAAGGGACAAAACGGCTGAACCGATATGTAAACCGATGTTTGTTTTCGATAGCTTGTGTTTGCGAGATGGTTCTCAGCCATGTTTGATGAAACTTGGTTAAGCCGTTTCCACGATATTTAGCATTCAATGGATTGCATTTGGATAATATGATAATGTACGTCGAGGGTTTTCTAACATTTGAAATCTATAATACATATACAAATAAAGTAAAGTCACAACCTTTATTACAAATGACCTGGTCAGAGATATCCCAACCGAAAACGTTTGGTTGTTAAAAACATTAAACGATTCATGCACGTGACAAGGGGTGAGCCCATCGGCGTTAGAACTTGCAAGTCTGTTGATGTTTTTGATGTAAAGTCCCTTAGTCGCCTTTGACGACATCCACCGGAAGAGATAGGTCGGTTCTATACTTTTTACGTGCCAAAACCACACGGCACTAGTTATTGGAATTGAGACAGATTGGTGTCAGGTATATTTGCAATAAGTTATACGTTTTTCTTTCAAAATTTATCTGTTTTTTTTTTATCCACAACGGGTTAGCACTTGACCTCAATCACACCTGATGTAAAGTGAAGATGAGGCCGAAGGTGGTAGCGTATTGACCCGGAAACCCCATCTTATTTGGGGGACTGGCTATCTTATCTCTGACAACCGGAACACAACAATGCTATTAACATTGCTGTTTGGCGGCAGATTTAGATAAGAAGGTGGTAGCTAGCCAGGCGGACATTTAATATGCCCTACCACCAACCAAACCCTACCTACAATCTGTGTTGTGGTCGTGGCAAAGGTATCTTTTTCGTAATGCCACATTAGCAGCCCGATTACTTAGCCGAATAGTCTATATTTTTTGTTATATATGAATAAATAATAAATAAATAATTTTATTTCAGTAAAAAGTACATTATGTTTTATACAGTTCCATACAGAACAAAAAGAAATCTATTGGATACATCCTATAACGTGTAGGCAAGGTGGAACTGCTGAGCTTTAAACTAGGTAGTAATTACCTGTATCTTAGGGGTCAGTAGGTTCTCCTAAAATATAGTGATGTTATGGCAAGTGTACTAGTACTAGGTAACGGCTTCTGGAGAAAAATAAAAGTACACTACGGAGGTCGGAGGTAACAACATATTATTAACGATTTGTATTAATTTATGAAGTATTTAGGAGTTCGTACTTCATTAATACAAATTGTTAATATTTTTTTTTATGCACGACGGGTTCGTACTTTACCTCAATCACACCTGATGTTAAGTGAAGATGAGGTCGAATCTGACAACCGGAACACAACAATGCTATTAACATTGCTGCTTGGCAGATTTAGATAAGATGGTGGTAGCTAGCCAGGCGGACATTTCAAATGCCCTACCAAACCGAGTACTTAAACATGTACTCCGCTGGGGATCGAACCCGCGACGTCCGAAACGTAAACCCAATGTTGTTTACATTGAGCCACGGAGGCAGTTATGCTCATATAATAATATGCTGTTAGTGTTAATAGTGACCACGCACTGGTAGACGAAGCGTGGGCATGGGACGAGGTGGATCGACGATTTGAAAAAGATCGCGGGAAGCATGCGGGTAGCACAGGACCGATCGTTGTGAAGATGTTTGGGGGAGGCCTTTGTCCAGCAGTGGACGTCTTTCAGCTGATATGACGAGTATTAATAGAGAATAATAAGGTCATCACGTAGCAATGAGTCGAAAATTGAAAGAGCTCTCACCCAGAAATCAGAACAAAAGGAAACGAATTTAACAGAACTATAAATTGAAAATTTTTATTAGTTTCGTTCAGGGCCATAAGAAAAACTATTTTATAGGCCATTTGAGAATCCAATTCCATCCAGCTGAAAATGTGTAGTTTTAGAAGTACATGGTTTAAGTTTTAGTAGTACGAATAATGCTAAGGTGGATTCACCGGAGAGTGAATATATTCCCAGTCCAATACACGTTTCTAGATTGGGGAGTAATGCATAAGGTTGCGGGTTCGAATCCCGCTAGGGGCATATGTTTGTGTGATGAATACGGGCATGTGTACCCAAGTTATGGATGTTTTCATTTATAATAAGTATTTATTTACAAAAAAAAAATGTATTTATGTAGTATATCAACCATCTGGTATCCACAACACAACCCTATAGTTGCTTACTGTGGAACTAGATGGCGCTGTGTGTATGTCTAAGGATATTTATTTATTATTATATAGTGTGTCAAAATTTATTATTAAAAATGATTTTTCCATCAATGTTGTAGTTTAAACGAAGGTGGAAATGGACGATTTCTCAAATAATATGGTCTGATACTTTGTGAACGGTTAAAGTATGGAAATAAGTGAAATTATAAGGGTAAGAAGATGGTATGCATAGGTACATAGATATTCCGGATGAGTTTTTTACCGTAAGGAAAAAAGTAGGACATATTAGGTAAGTGAAATAAATATAATAATAAATAAATAAATATCTTTGCACATACACACAGCGCCATCTAGTTCCACACTAAGCAACTAGGCTTGTATTATAGATACTAGATGGTTGATAAACTACACAAATACTTCCTTTTTTTTGTAAATAAATACACATATAAATGAAAACCATCCATAACTCGGGAACACATGTCTGTGTTCATCATACAAACATATGCCCTTTAGCGGGATTCGAAGCCGCGACCTATAGCAGCAGACTTTCTAACCACTACACCAAACAGGTCGTCGTTAAATAGATGTTATTGGCATAGGTACTTTCATTATTTTTTTCAAAACTTTAATCAACGCACGCGCCGCTCCAGAGATTGATTTGCGACTGGCAGGATTCAAAGGATTCCTTTACGAAATTTATTTGAAACTTATATTTTCTCCAAGTTTTATTTATTTTATTTAATGATGTAATTATGAGGCTAGAAACGCGACCGTCAAATCACACAATGCTTTATACGATGACGGTTTAGAAAAATTAATTAAACTACAATACAATATAATACAAATATACTTTATTGCACAGCAGAAAAGAAAGTGCATATGTCAATACCTTTTATTTCACTTGGCTTTTCCGTACGCTAAAAAACGTATACCGCAATCATGCAAATAAATAATTGGACTTTGAATTTATAAATTTTTTCGATTAAGTTAAGCAACTGGAATTATATCAATTAATTTGTTCTATTTACCAAGTAGTACTAGGTCATGGAGAGCAGATAGGCCTTGAGGAGGTAGAACTTAAAGTAAACGGGCTTAGGAGGTGATCAGAGTGCAGGGGATGGAGGAAAAGTTTGTTTGGGTAAACATTTATTTTTTATGCACAACGGGTTGTTACTTGCCCTCAAACACACCTGATGTTAAGTGAAGATGATGTCGAAGGTGGAAGCGTACTGACCCGGAAACCCCAACACATTTAGGGGATCTTTGACAACCGGAACACAACAATGCTATTACCATTGCTGCTTGGCGGCAGATTATTAATTAGATGGTGGTAGCTAGCAAGGCGGGCATTTAAAATGCCCAACCACCAACCAAACATGTACCCCGCTTGGGATCGAACCCGCGACCTCCGAATCGTAAACCTAATGTCGTTTACATTGAGCCACGGAGGCGGTTGAACACATAACTTTATAACATAAATAATAAAATTAATTTTTCAGCATTTCTCTAAAATTATAACATTGTGTAAAATAGGGGATGAAATGTAGACAGATTGACACAAACATTTAAAAAAAATGTAATCGGAATAAATTTTTATGGGTATCGAGATATATTCCAAGTCTATCCCAAAATATCAAATGATTTCCGCGGGAAGATATGAATCATTGGAAACATTGATGATTCAACAAACAAAATGAACAATAAATCGTCGAAAGAAATTCTAAAAGTTATAAAAAGACACATCATTATTCAATATCACACAAAACTTTCTGTCAAAACAAAACAATGTAACCGCAAAAAATAAATATCCTCATAGAATCACATGAAATTCCCTTTGTCCTCCCAAAACCGGGGCAATATAAATATCCAAACAAAAACATGTCTCTAGCAGCAAAAATCATAAATATTTTACCTAAACTTCCCTCTCAGGAGACAGTTTCGGGACATTGCGGTCATTAGAAAAGTTTTAGTGCCTATTATGGCTTGTTTTATATCTCCACAGAGCGTTCCTGCGTAGATTTACGTGGGAGCGGATGCCATGGGATCACTCGCACTCGCTGTATGTCGCATGGTAATACCTATTAGGTACATAAAATTGTTTTATTTCTTTTTGCCGTTTTTATTTGTTAGTTCGGTTCCTGTGTTTGCTTACATTCAATTTGGGGGATTGTATGGTTGATTAGAGACGTAATTTATCTAAAGAAATAAAAAGTACGTAACTAAATGTCTCATTTACTTATCCGACTGCTCTTAAACGGTGAAGGAAAACATCGTGAGGAAACCTACATGCCTGAGATATAAAAAAATACCCGAAAGCCTGTGAAGTACTCAACTTGCACTGGACCAGCGGGGCGGACTATGGCCCATACTCCCTTAATATGAGGGAAAGTCTATATTGCTGCAGTGGGATATTTACGGACTGACTAATGCATTTATTTCATCATCATCATGAAATAAACGTGTTTGTAGACGAACTCGTAAAAATGACTCTCATTAAGTACGACATTAGTTCCTCACACACAAACAAACTCCTGTCCAATGTGCCCTAAACATCTGCACCGAAGATAACCTTTGTGAGGCTTTTGACAAGCCGTGGCCAAATTCTAAATTGGAGTATTTAAAAAAATAATATCGTATCTACGGAACCGTCCTCGGTTCCGGAGATACGATATTATTTTTTTATTTCCTTTCTCTCTAGAAAGGAAATAAAAAAATAACTCTCTTCTCTCTAGAAAATGAAAACTTATTTAAAGCCTTTTTAGTCGAGTGGCTATAGTTGCATTTCGCGGCAGAATAGTATTATGCTGAACTATGGCCGTTTCGGCACATACGTTTGTTACACACAATATGATTTCACAATATGAAAATGTTAGTTAGATACGGCTAGCAATATTCTGTTTTTCTTTTGCTATGTTTTATCGTGATAAACATTCCATTTATTCCAGATTCATAAGGACGAAGTCGCGGGCGAATGGTTGGTAGGAAATATACTGTAATATTATAATATATATATATAATTCTAAAATCTTAATGAATTCGAGGTAAAAGTGAGCTACATTATGTTAAAAAACCTTACATTATTGATTCTTAAAGAAGTTTTAATGCAGAGAGGTTATTTAAACTACAATCCTGTCATGTACGTGTAATTACTTTACCTCGACTAATTGCGGGGTCCTTGTGGTCTTTGCAAATTCATTCTAATTAACATCAATTAGGATCTGAACTTGCAGATCTCGACTGCACTAGTGTTTGCGTAGTGTAATAGCTAGCAGCGGTAATCTAAGTCTGCCGTCAAACTGATATGTTAATAGCATTGTTGTGTTCCAGTTGTTAGAAATAACATAGTCAGTGTCTCTAATAAGATGGGGTTTCCTTCCGGCTCAGTACGCTTCCACCTTCGGCCTTTTATCCACTTAACATCAGATCCGGTGTAATTGAGGTCAAGTGCTGACTCGTTCTCCTTAAAAGAAGCGGTAACTCCATGCCATGCTATTGATGAATTAATAAACCAAATGTGTATAAGCTGTGTGGATAAGCTGAGATATGGCTGAACCGATTACCCTTAAGTATAGCTAGGGGCTATCATTATTTGACATAGATAAGCCATTAATAGGTTACTGAACATATGGTCAGGGTTACTATACAACCTAATAACCGGTCCGGTAATTATGTTCCTGGCTTCCCGAGCTATTTCTCTATCCATGTCCTTCAAACAGTAATATCCTAATTTACCTCTTCCTATCCCAATACCTAAAATGTTTTCCTCCCTTCATTGACATGTGACAGTGGCATAGCGGACAAAATCTGATCTAGCGAGGAACGCAAGCCAACGAAGATATGCAAAAGGGTTTGGTTAACTCGGCATTTCAGCAAGGCAAGCTAGGTCATCTAGAGCGATGATAGAGGGCATAAAGTTACCATCGGCCAGACACATCATCTGACCTCTTCTCCAGTCGTAGCGGTTTTCCGTTCCACTGAACCGAGGAGAGGGAGGACGAGTGTGTGCGCCTGCGTCTGCGCAAACGCTGGCGCACCTTAAAATATCCTGCGCATCTGACCGCTTCCGTTAATCAATGTGGGCGCCATGGGCGAAATCGGTCAGAAGCATCATCATCACTGAAAATAATCTTGCGATATTAAGAGAGTCTATTAATATTATGTTCTTGAAGAGTAGCTGCCAGTTGTTACAATTGAAGGCAGTCGTTAAGCCAATTAGGTAACAACACTGTCAGGTTTGATTTGATCTGACAGAGATCCACCAATTCGCACGAGCTCGCGTGGTTGATTATGGTTCGTACCTTCTTCCAGTGGGAGGATCCCTGCAGTGGGATGTTTACGGGAGGATGATTCATCATAATCAGCCCGTAAACATCCCACTGCAGGGATATAGGCCTTCCCTCGTATATGAGAGAGTATGGACCCGTAGTTCACTACGCTGGCCCAATGCTGGTTGGGGACTTCACATGCCTTTGAATTTTTATTTCTCACACATGCAGGTGTCCCCACGATGTTTTCCTTCACCGCTTAAAAGCAGTCGGATAAGTGCACATAAGCAATTAAATTTAATTTAAAAACTCATTGGTACATGGCCTGCCTGGAAATCGAACCCGAACCTCCGCCACCGAGGCTTCATGATGATGATTATTATGAATTAGTTTATCTTTGCCAACTTTTTTCCTGGCTGCCCCAGGAAGGGTAGATCATCGAGATGTACATTTTAATGTTACTTCTTGTAGCTTGACCGGCTTGATCGATTTTTAAGTGCTGTTGTAAGATTCGTCATGATCCCCAGACTATTATAGCATCAGAGGCGTGCCCCCCATACAGGCAGAAAGGCAGTGCCTACCCTAGGAAATTATAAGCTTTCCTCGAATTGCATTTTTCCACACGGACGTGATCAGAAAATATTCTGAACAGTTGTGAAGTTTGTTAAATAAGTAAGTTATTATTTTGTAGGTATTTTTTCTCATTTAATAATAAATTTTATCATTCTGCATACCTTGTAATAAAACGTAGTACACACCACTGCATAGCATATATTTAATGATAAAAATATGAAACAAGTGATAAAATGCTGTCAAGTTTAGTTATTAAATACTTATTTGTTGTTAGTCTTCTAAGGTTTAGTATAATTGGATATATGATAAAGTATCAATCGGGGACGTCTTAAAGAAAGGCCAAGTCAAGAGTACCCTAAACCGACGAGCATGTATGAACAACCTTATGAGAGTGAAGGAAGCAGAAGAGGTGTGTCAGGATCGTAGCAAGTAGAAGTCTGTGGTCTCTGCCTACCCCTACGGGTAACAGGCGTGACATTATGTATGTATGTATGTATGATAAAACATTGCAAGAGTGAGATAATAAATTTAATCTAACTGGTATTACTGCTTTATCTCTTAATAAGGTGGCCCCGGGTACAGAACGCATTTAGCTAAATCGAATCTTAAACTCACGGACCGTCCCTCGTCCTAATTAGTGAGCTATTTCCCTTTACGCTTCCTGCAATTGCCCAAGAATAGATGTCTGTGTTTGAATAAAACATCATCTACTGGAAAGAAGCTTGTCTATTCTTATACCTTAGATGAGGAAAAGCAGTTGAAATTATAGATTTTAAACGTTGATCTATTCTCAAAAAATGGACGTTTTTAAAATTTGTTAAATAACGGACGAGTTCTTTTACCGTAAGGAAAAAAATAGGGCATATTAGGTAAGTGAAATAGAAGTTACTGGTATAGGTAGTTTTTTTTTTTTTTTTCGTAATCGCACGCTGCTGGCTTTTGTTATGCGAATGGCGTGATTCGCAGGGTTACTATCATGCGAAATTTATTTGGAACACATATTTTCTCCAAGTTTTCTTTATTCATTTAATTTAATGATGTAATTATGCGGAATAGGCTACAAACGCGACTGTCAAATGACACAATTAAGGCATTATACGGTTAGGGTTTTGAAAAAAAAATAATTAAACTACCTACCTATTGGATTTCTTCTATTTCACTAACCTAATATGCCCTATTTTTTTCTTACGGTAAAAAAACTCGCCAGAATATACCTATATTTATATCATCCTTAATACGTAAAATTACTAGGGTTCCATACCTAAAACAGTAAAACCGAAACCCTTATGGTATCACTTTGTTGTCTGCTTGTCTGTCAAAACCCTTTTCTTCAAAGCTTTTAGATATCATCATCTCAGCCCGTAAACATCCCACTGCAGGGATATAGGCCTTCCCTCGTATAATGAGGGAGTATGGGCAATAGTCCACCACGCTGGCCCAATGCGGGTTGGGGACTCACATGTCTTAGAAATTTTATTTCTGAGGCATGCAAGTGTCCTCAATATGTTTTCCTTCACCGTTTAACAGCATGCCTGCGAATCGAACCGGGACCTCCCAAATTGGGAGCCCGCGTCTTAACCGCTGAGCTACCGACGCTCCCTAACTAGATATGTCTATCTGAAATTAATTTGAAGTTTCTGCATTCAAACTGACTGGTGATTAACACCTATAAGGTACTTTCCGTTACTCTACGAGAAGTAGCTGGATGCAGGTCGCTTCCTATATTATGTCGCTCAGGAAGTCTAGGGGGGAGGCCTACGTTCAGCAGGGGACGTCCTGTGGCTGATATGAAGATGTGGATTTATCAAGTAACGCATTTAGTTTTGCGGTTCCTATTAATACAGATTAGACACTTAGGTAAACTTGTCTGTTTAAAAATGTCTAGACTGTCATGTCGGAGGTACGGCACCCCCAGTGTATCAGAATTCTCGCACTTGATTGTCTTTTTAAAACTTTCTGAAGCTCTCTTGCTATCAGGGACAACTTTACCACCCGCTGTGTCAGGCCAAAAATAAAACATCCTTACAACACGAAATCTTTTATTGTCTATCGTTCGGAAATAGTACGCTAACGAGATATCCGTAACAATTAAACTAGGCCTCGTCAAAAAGTTTTAATGACTGCTTCTCCTCGGGGGAAAAGAGGAAAAAAAACGTCGATTGAAAACAAGTCGTGAAAGAAAAGTGCTACCTGTCCTTGCGACTGTTTTTTTGTTGAAATTGCCTTCCTTTTTTCGGTAACAGCTTTCCGACCGAAAAGTTTTCTTTGCGTTTTATAATTATAAGAACTTTTTGTCGTGTTAATTTTGATCGGGGAACCCGAGTGCTCTCGGAACTCTTGTTAATAAGTGGTTTCTCTTAATTTGATTCACACCCGAGTCACGTCCTTTTGTCTTTGCTTTTACGTCGGGACGTTCGACCTGAAGCTCACCTGATTGTAAAGGACCAGTGCGAGGTTAATGTACCGATTTAGATAATTGGAAGTAGAGTTGGGTGATAACGTAACGTCGTGATGAAAAAATAATCGTTATTTTCTCTCACTATGGTTTTTCCTAAAGAAACAACATCCCCATTTTGCTCGTGACGTAGACGTGCTCAATCACTGAATGTTTTGAAGGTTCAAGTGAAATTAAATCAAAAATATTATTATTATATCTGCATTATAATAGGTACATAATTGCAACTGTATCATTAGTGCCTGAACGAGGAAAATCCTGTATTTCAGGCTTTTATGACTTCAAAATAATATAATCATATAGGTACAAACAAAATAAAGTAGGTATACAGAATAAATCAATGCTTAAAGACTACTTCAAGATAATCAATAACTTCTCTGTATCCTCGTAGGACAAATTTTGTAGAAATTCTTGTAATAATTTCTTATTATGACTATAGGTTAGGTGGTACATGGCCGTTTTCGCATTTAGGTAATCTACTATTCAAAATTTTATTGTATCTAGCTATCTAGCGCTCTGGCTATATCTCCTCTTTCACGTGTCTTCTTTTGATTATCTCTGACATTGGTTGCTGTTTAGATTTCGTTTCATACGCGTATTATTTAATCTAAATTTATAATATGTATATGTATACTGGTGAGTTTTTTTACCGTAAGGAAAAAAAATTAGGTAAGTGAAATAGAAGGAATTGGCATAGGTTATTTATTATTTATGGCGTTTTAAATACGCTTACTAAACCAATGTTTAGCCTCTATGTTAACTTGTGAAATTCAATAAGTTAGTTTTATTTCTTATTTTTTTCTAAAAATAATGTTTAGGTGATCAGATCAAATTATTTTTTATTATAAAATGTTCAGTGTGTACCATTTATTGACATATTTATGGACAAAAATAGGAGAGGATACTGATTCCTGAGATACAGGTGTCTACCTGGTTCGGGAAGCAGAGACTTCATATTATGTGTGTAAAAATTTTTGTTAATAAATAAATAAGTTTTGGGTTCCAATCATTCGAAATTTATTTGTAACTCATATTTTCTCCAACTTTTATGTATTTATTTATTTTAATGGTGTAATTATGTGGAATAGGCTACAAACGCGACCGTTAAATGACACAATTAACGCTTTATTCCATGATGGTTTTGAAAAAATAAATAAACTACTTTTTTTCCTTACGGTAAAAAAATTCATCCAGTATTCATATATGTATAGGTACATGTTACCTATGAATTTACGAGTACTTACAACAGATTTTCAATATTTTTCCTATTATGTATACTAGAATCGATTCTCAATCACCCCTTTTTTATTTGGTTCTTTCTTTTAACACTACACAGCGAGTATTGTACATAAGTACCTTGCGTAATTTTATAATTAAATTGCGATATGGACATCTCTATTTTCAGTAGTTTGGGGGCAATACGGTTTTGTTGGTATGACAATTTTTGAAGCTATACAAAACTGGGTCATGATAAGAGTGCTGTTCATAATGACTTACCCATAAATGCTATTATTGTCTGTCACAATAATGGACTGTATCAGAAACCGCCAAATTCGACCAATGTTGAAAGCTATGGTAATAAAGTTCAGTTATAGATGATAAGGGGCAGGTAACATCCAAAATGGCCCCCATTCGCCCGTGCTCCTTGGAAGACTTATTCCAAAGAGTTCCAGTCCAGCAGCTGTATTGATACTGATTGAATCTTAGCATTTTGAACCTATAACGTTGTGCATAAAAAAAAAAAAAAAAAAAACTTCAAAAAAGGGAGGCACTCAATTTGACTGTTTTTTGGTTCAATGTTTCTTACGCGATATAATAATATATATAATATAATATTTCGGACACTTACACCAATCATCCAGTCCCAAACTAAGCAAAGCGTGTGCAATGGATACTAGATAACGGATAAACATACATAAATATTTATATAAACATCCAAGACTCGGGAATAAATGTTCGTATTCATCACAAAAACATTTACCTCTCGCGGGATTTGAACCCGCAACCGTTGGTTTCGCTGATAGGGTCACTATCCACTACACCAATCGGTCGTCCTTCTTCTTCTTCAATTGCTTAAGCGAATTTGATACATTTTGTTTGAAAGGTTCCATTATATCACCAGGGCAGTCCCATATCAATTTAGTGTCGATTTGATTATACATAATCGGAGATAGACAAAGTTAGTGAAGTCGGTGGTATCGGCAATTTTTTTCGGTTAACTTAGGGACTTGAGGATATATATCCCGTTCATTCCATGCTTCGCTCTGTGAGGCGTCAACGACGCGTTTTGTTTATTTCAAACCTGCTCAGTGAATAATTTCCTCTTGCTAATGGGCAAAACACATACCGCTTTTCCAGAACAACTTACTTTTACCGTTTTTTCTCTCATTTAGTTTATCTCTCTGTTGTTCGAGCACTTTATTAACGCCGGGAAGTTAAAAACAAGCGAATGTGTAAGCAAAAAACGAAACTGTCTGCAAAGTTTCAACGGTGACGTGAAGTTTATGAGTAGGAGATGGAATCGAAACGTAACGCTTTTATTTTAAGGCACGGTATTTAAGTAAATAAATAAATATCTTTGCACATACACACTGCGCCATCTAGTTCCACACTAAGCAACTAAGCTTGTATTATAGATACCAGATGGTTGATAAACTACACAAATACAATTTTTTTTTTGTAATAAATACATTTATAAATGAAAAACATCCATAACTCGGGAACACATGTCTGTATTCATCGTACAAACATATGCCCTTAGCGGGATTCGTACCCGCGACCTTTTGGTATAGCAGCAGAGTTTCTAACCCCTACACCAAACAGGTCGGCAAGTCACTATTCTATTATTTCTTTAATCTATATTTTATGTATAAGTACTTGAAAGGTTACCTCATTGAATGTTATATTAAGATACTGAAATCAACCATTTTCATTTTTTTTTCATATTTAAAGAGCTTAGTCTCTTAAATGTGATTTATGTCTCTCTGTAATTATTAACTAAGTTGTAGAATTATCTATTTTTAAGAGCTATAGTAAGTTTATACAATAGCCTAGCATTATCCACCAGTGGATATGCTAAGCTAATGTTACACTCTCCCACGGAATCAAATATGTGGCTTTGGAATACAATTTGTCTTCTGAAGGCTTCGTTCCGCATACTAGTAAGTATTAAACTAACTAACACTAAGTAACTTAAAAAGCCTGGTGTGTTCGTGTATATACACTATATCAACAGCCTTTCACGTGTCCACTGTTGGGGCCTCTCACTGGAATATGGGCCTTACTCCACCACGCGGTTCCAGTGCGGATTGCTCGATTTGTGCCAGACTAGTGGCCACGGCTTAAAAACACTGACTGGTGTTTTTAAGCCGTTCCTGTAGGCCACCGACTTGGCTTAAAGAAAAACAACCGAGAGTTTAATGTACCGATTTACATTAATTGAAAGTAGAGATGGGTGATATCTAACGAAAAAGTAACCGTAATTTCTGTGCTCTAATGTCACGATGGTTTTCCCTAAAGAAACAACGTTCCCATTTTGCTCGTGACGTAGATGTGCTAAATCACAGATATTTTCAAGGATCAAGTGAAAGAATTTGATCGAGCGCTCTAGATTTCTGTCCCTCAATTTTTTCTCTGCAAAATTTGCTGTTTGCTGAGTTTGATTTCATACTCGCATTCATTACTTTGTACTTAGTTACTGATAAAGCTCACGACGATTTAGTTTTTTTGTAATTTGGTATTCGCGCTAAGACTAATGCAGTATTTTGTGCGTGATCTACAAATACTTCACACTACTCTGGAAATCGCATTGGGATTGAACTTTTGACAGGCCATGTCATATGCAGCTAAAACCACACAGTAATATACCAAAAGCAAATTCTTTATAAGCATAACTTTACTAACATCATTAAACGCTGCTCCAAGGAAAAACAGTAAACGTCGCTCACGAGTAAACTTTGTTAAGATAACTCCGAGTGGAGCCGAAGTATCCATTTATCTGACAGTCAGCGTCAATCGTGTGTAGAAAGTGGAAAGTTTCAGGCGATAAAGTGATGTGAGAGGTGAGAATCATGGATTATAGGCGACATGTGGATGTGGTAATAGTTAATATAGTGATAACATTGATAGGTATTAGCTATTATATAATTTATTTATTTATAACATTTGTACAATATTTATAAATAATAGTTATACAATTTATTATAAAAAAAAATCACAAATAAAAAACTAGCCCCAAGTCTCTGGTTGGTGGAAGGGTAACCAGAATGCTGGCCGCGTTGCCTCGCTGTATAGCAAGGCTGATTCTCTGGCCAAAGTATCGCAGTGAAAGCATTTCTAGAGCATTGGTTCTGCTTTCATGTTTCTTCTGCCATACCCAACATTCGCTCCCACATTGTGGCACTAGCGGTATCTGGTATACACATATTTAGCTTAATAATAATGAGTATACAAATACCGCATCCCAAATTCGCATTCACCATTCTTTAATCCGACACATCAGTATCACTCTTAGCGTTGTGAATTTTTAAGGAACCCCAGTTCACCGACGCTTTCAACAAGTTCCAACGTACCCTCGAACTTACCTCGATTTACATAACACGCGTAATGTAGCGCTAACTTTGATTTTTCTTTTGGTCTCGTCTCGCGGTAACTACTCTTTACTTGGATTCTTGACAAATCTTTTATTTTTCTTCTTGGTGTTTATTATAAATATAAAAATATGAACTTAGTCCTCTGGTTAAAATTCGACGTGTTGTTCGTGAGCATAACCAACAACAAATTATTAAAAATACTTTGTATGATCGACCCGCCAAAAATTACTTCGTTAGGTTACAATCTATGTCCGAACTGCATGATCAGATCTTAACCAAATTTATTTGGAACCATCCTATCAAACAAAAGAACAATAATCGTAATCGTTTAACAATTGACGAACATTTGGTGGAAGATATAATAAAATGAATAATTTATGTCATGACTAGTCACTTTAACGTAAATTGATGTCTTAATAAAATATTAGGTCCTTACCTGTGAAATTGGCGTTTTGAATGAAGAATTTCATAAAGACTGTTTTCTCCATACAAACATTTTTGATTTTTTTTTTGGGAACGGTAAATCCAAAAGCTAAACTTTGTGTGAATTATCGAATAACATTAAGTTAAGTATAGGCAGCGTTAATTTTTAAAAGTAACCGCTTTATAAAAGTTCAGCGAATCTAAGAAATGATTATGGGAAGCACATTTTTTTTATTATGTGATTTAACCCAGAAATTAAAAAATATTTCATGTGAAATCTTGAAATAATATTCGATATTCCAAATAAAAACAAATTTGGATATAGCTTTGAAAATCGCAGGAATTGGTACAACTAACGAAGAAAAAAAACTCCAATTTCATAGGAAAAGACCCAATATACATCTGTGACATCTCTATCGAAATCCATTCAGTAGTTTTCCGTGACGCGCGTTCAGACAAACAAACGATTTACAATTGTATTTTATGTATGGGTTATTTTCTCTTACTCTTTTTTTATGGTTTATTTTCCTGCTATAACAACCAAATATTAGCATGATTTCTTATTAATTTTCAACTTTGATGCAAGGTTACTAAAGGTCACCGAAGTTTTCCTTCAAGTCACTGCACCTTCCGCTCACACTCGACGTATACAGGGTGGTATCAGGATCCGATGAAGTGTAACAAACGAGGTCGGTCAGGCGATGACTGCACCCGCCACAAGTCCGGAGATAACGGATGACAAGCCAGGAAAACAATGCTCTTTTGAAAGACACGCTTTCTGAAAGTGAGGTATCGAGTTTTGTTCATATTTCTGTTTCATGCGGGTGGCGATGTGGTTGCTGTGAATGAAAAATTATAGGATATCTCTTCTATTTTTTATTTGCATGACTTTCACGTTAAAAGTATTATATCCTAGGTTTGAATATCTCCTTTTATATAAACTGGTAATATAAATACCCCGTAACGTGTTATTCGTTGTTAAATTCGTTCGTAAATGAAAAATTTAGAAAACTCCCGAGAGACTATAATGCCGTCTAGGTTTTTTTTTATGCACAACGGGTTGGTACTTGACCTCAATCACACCTGAGGTTAAGTGAAGATGAGGTCGAAGGTGGAAGCGTACTGACCCGCAAACCCTAACACATTTGGAGGACTAGGAGGCTATCTTATCTAACAGAACAATGCTATTAACATTTCTGCTTGGGGGCAGATTTAGATAAGATGGTAGTAGCTAGCCAGGCGGACATTTAAAATACCCTACCACCAACCAAACCGAGTACTTAAATATGTACCCCGCTGGGGATCGAACCCGCGACCTCCGAATCGTAAACCCAATGTTGTTTACATTGAGCTACGGAGGCGGTATATAAAGCAACCGTGTTAATAGTTAAAAAAGTTTGAAAGAATAAGAATCTAGCTAAAAATCTTTCCGCTAGTTTCATGTTAAATATATAAAACCGCACTCAAATCGGACTAGGCATCAAAATCCGGACAAAGATTACAGACACACAACGTCTCGTTAAACACATGATACGCATTGTGTCTCGTCGGGAATTAAAAACGCAAAACATCATGAGCAAAGCAAGAGCATAGTCTAAAACACGTTTGACCTGAGACAATAATTGATATCACCCTGTACAGGGTTGATTGTGTACTGTCCGATGTTGATTGAAAAATACAGTATGTTTGAACTTTGTCGAACAAAAAAAGTTGTTTACCATTTTTATGTCAATACTGCGACATTGTGTGGGTGATGTTTGTCAGGTCAACAATGTGTGGCTTGAATGCAACGCTCCGGTTATTACATTTGAAACGAATGGTCCGTACCAATAATAAAAGTAAGTCTCATTAAGTATGTTCAAAAACACTTTCACCAATCAGACATAAGACGTCCACTGCTTAAAATTTGACGACCGATTGGTGTAGTGGATAGAGACCCTATCAGCGAAACCAACGGTTGCGGGTTCGAATCCCGCGAGGGGAAAATGTTTGTGTGATGAATACGAACATTTTCCCCGAGTCTTGGATGTTTATATAAATATTTATGTATGTTTATCCGTTTTCAATATCCATAGCACAAACTTTGCTTAGTTTGGGACTAGATGATTGGTGTAAGTGTCCGAAATATTTATTCATTTATTTATATTTATAATATTTACTGCTGAACATAGGCCCCTTAGAATTTCAGAATGACCGGCTGGAAGCGGCCTACATCCTGCGAATTCCCGCGGCCTTTATCAGGTCGTCTGTCCCCTTTGTGACGTTCTACGTTGTGTTTGCCGGTGCGTGGTCTCCACTTTCGTTCGTCTACGAATTTCTTCATTCGTGATTTGATCACGTAGAGTAACGCTTTTAACCTCCTCCGTGGTTCAATGTAAACAACATTGGGTTTACGATTCGGAGGTCGCGGGTTCGATCCTCAGCGGGGTACATGTTTAAGTACTCGGTTTGGTAGGTGGTAGGGCATTTTTAATGTCCGCCCGGCTAGCTACCACCAACTTATCTAAATCTGCCGCCAAGCTGTAATATAGCAATGTTAATAGCATTGTTGTGTTTCGGTTGTCAGAGATAAGATAGCCAGTCCCCCAAATGTGTTGGGGTTTCCGGGTCAGTACGCTTTCACCTTCGACCTCATCTTCACTTAACATCAGGTGTGATTGAGGTCAAGTACCAATCCGTTGTGCATAAAACACTGACTGTCAGGTGGCTACTAAGTAGTCTGACACAAATTCACCAATCTGCACTGGGCCCAGTAGCGGATTATGGCCCATATCCTCTCCCGGTGAGAGTAGGATGTGCTGTCGTTAAACTAAGTCTGTGGCCTCTATAGGCCACAGACTATATAGGCCTCTATAGGCGGCTTAAAAACACTGACTGTCAGGTGGCTACTAACTAGTCTGACACAAATTCATCAATCCGCACTGGGCCCAGTGGCGAATTATGGCCCATATCCTCTCCCGGTGAGAGGAGGAAGTGCCGTCTTTAAGTTAAGTCGGTAGCCTATAGAGGCTGTTTAAAAACACTGACTGTCAGGTGGCTACTTACTAGTCTGACACAAATTCATCAATCCGCACTGGGCCCAGTGGCGAATTATGGCCCATATCTTCTCCCGGTGAGAGGAGGAAGTGCCGTCGTTAAGCTAAGTCGGTGACCTATAGAGGCGGCTTAAAAACACTGACTGTCAGGTGGCTACTAACTAGTCTGATACAAATTCACCAATCCGCACTGGGCCCAGTGGGGGATTATGGCCCATATCCACTCGCGGTGAGAGGAGGATGTGCTGTCGTTAAGCTAAGTCGGTGGCCTATAGAGACGGCTTAAAAACACTGACTGCCAGGTGGCTACTAACTAGTCTGACACAAATTCATCAATCCGCACTGGGCCCAGTGGCGGATTATGGCCCATATCCTCTCCCGGTGAGAGGACGATGTGCCGTCGTTAAGCTAAGTCGGTGACTTATAGAGGCGGCTTAAAAACACTGACTGTCAGGTGGCTACTAACTAGTCTGACACAAATTCATCAATCCGCACTGGGCCCAGTGGCGGATTATGGGCCATACCGTCTCCCATTGAGAGGAGGATGTGGCCCAACACTCGACACGTGTAGGGCTGTTGATGATGAAGAACGCTGAGTATAATACGATATATCCTAGTAAGGCTATACGTACATCACACCTAGTCTAAGAGTCAAGGTTGCTATAAAATTGTATAAATCAACCTTTGCTGTAAAATAATCGTTTTAGCACTTTATTAACCTTAAATTATCTGTTACAAGTAACACCCATGTTGCTATTACCCTCATTACTTGGTATTTGTTTAAAATTTTATTCAAACAGCACACAATAGTACAACGATTGATGTGGTCTATCCACAGAGAGAACAAAGCAATGCATCACTAGGATAGCAGCGCACAATTAAAAATGCTTTGGAACCTACCGACAAAGTCGGGTTGCATCGTACGACGACAGACAAATGCTGCCATTATGAGACTGCAGGCCCTTTGTTGACTGTTATATGTAATCGTCGGTATCTATAATCATACAATTCATAAATACCCCGTATTGAATAACATAAATTGGAAATTCAGAAAACCCCGAGGAACGAAACGTAATAATATCACACGTATAAAAATCAACTGTGTTAAAACGCACCATGACTGCATGCAAGAGATTACCATGTCAGCGAGTTCCTGTCTACAAAAAAAAGCAAAGGATTTTCGTAGCAGCTGAACTTATTTTCATATATTAGCTAAGAAACTTTCTCCTAGTTAACAATATAAAAAATTCGGCCAAGTGTGTGTCAGGCCACGCGCTGTGTAGGGTTCTGTACTTGTTCACACAATATGCAGACTTAGAAGAGGACTTTTTGATGTTTGACAACAGTCGAAAAACATTACCATCCCTTCTGGCTCAGTAGGGTAATAATTGTTTAAATGTAAATAAAATTTAATAAATAGTGTTTAAGTAACATAAAGGAAGTAAAGCAAGTAAGTAAAGTAAAAGTACATTGTAAGATTTAATACCCAAAAATGAACACATCAAATTTTTAAGCAATGCCTAAACTTGTTTACAATTTAAATGAAATTTATAGAGCCGAAGCAAGGTTACTGTACCGGGTAAACATATTTTATGGAAGCTTGTTCCGAATTTCATTATAAATAAACTTAATTTTCGTCGTTGTCATAAATTTTAGTTGAAAAATAAACGGCTCTTTTAATGAAAAATATGAGCTAAATTCAGTTTGGAAGACACCCAGTTGGCGTTGCAGTAATCGATGGCGATAAAAACATGGCGCGGTTTTCGTCACATTCCATGGAAGGGTTTACGGGTGTACAAGGCCATTAGACCACCGTGAATGCAGTTATTGGCAGCAGGGTCGTTAATCCGAGGCTTCTAGAAAAAATCTGTGATCGCCAACCCGCCAGCGTGGCGTTTAAGGAAAATTCTTTCATGGCAAGCGATGGGAGAGGCTAACGTTCAGTTATGTTTATAGTATATGCAAAGTGCACCTGCCATTCCGATAATTATAGTATACCTATATATTAATCAGGAAACTACACCATTACGGCATCCAAGGTCAGGCTTTGAATTTTTTTTAAATCATACTTGTATAATAGAATTCAAAGGGTAAATGTTAATGGCACTAAGTCCTCTGGGTCTAAGAGCCATATGGGCGTGCCACAAGGTTAAATTCTCGGACCATTTTCGTTTCTTGTGTACATTAATGTCTTGCCTCATCATGCCCGGAATAGATGTGAAATAGTATTGTTTGCAAATGAAAACTCTGTGCTATTTAAAGTTAAAAGATATCAATTATCTTGTGACGATGTAAACACTGCTATTTTTGAGCTTGTTAACTGGTTTATAGTAAAGAATCTTCTTTTGAATGAAAAAAAAACTAAATGCATAAAATTTACTTTACCAAATGTTAAACAACTGCCTACTGACATATTTGTACGAGGTGATAAATTGGACCTTGTAGACACTACTGTCTATTTACGACTGACATTGGATGCTAAGCTTCAGTGGGAGCCTCATATTGTGAAACTAGCGAAAAAGCTTGCTTCTGCAGCGTATGCAGTCAAAAAAATCTGAAATTTAACAGACGTTCACACCGCAAGACTTTTACCTTTTACTTTTACGTTTACTTTAACTATTTCCACAGCTTAATGTCATATGCTATATTGTTGTGGGGAAACGCTGCTGACATACCTACATATCATTTTTGTTCTGCAGAAGCGTGCCATTCGTGCCATTTATAAATTAGAACCTAGAGTGCCTCTTAGAGATAAGTTTAAGGAAATTAATATCTTAACAATGATTTCTCAATACATTTATAATACAATAATTAAGCTTGTTCTTGTTTAACCATGTTGTGTATACATGCTTGGACTTCCAATCTAGTTCGAATCTCAGTTAACTTTAAGTTCTTCTCATGTACGATTGTAATCTGTTTTGTGTACCAATAAATAAAATAAAAAATAAAGCGTCTAACTATTTAAGATGTTTCTTTGGTGGAAAATCGCATAGTCGCCTTTTAGACACCCACGGGAATCAATGGGTTGGTTCTATTCTTTTAATATACCAAAACCACACGACGTTGCGGAGACAAAATCCACTGCACACGCAGAATACCTTTTTTCCCTCTATCTGTTTCTTCGTTTGTCCTATCCTTCACCACTCACTCTTGGCGCCTTTTCTCATCAAACTGTGTCAATATTAGTGAGATACTTTATATTTTTATTTAAATACGAGTATATTTGAAATATAACCAATTTTGTTAGATATATGTATTAGGTAACTACATCTCTAGGCATTGCGGGGAGAAAAGAAAAAGTGATATTGATTACCGACTTTTGAGACCCGAACGCTATAAAAATTCGAATCCCATAAAGTGTATTCTTATTTTAAAATAGTACTATAACTTAAAAATAAAACGATTCATTTAGTATTCCTGTAAATTCCTATATAAAACCTCAGTTCAAGGAGAATATTTAAACTCTTATTTTTCCACTTCAATTAAATTTCAAGCGCTCCACGCTCCAACTTAGGTACTCAAAATGAAATACGTTAATGGCAAGTATAATAATGGTCATTATTCCCAAACTTGTGAATGCAACAGTAGACCTGATAGATACTAACACAGGCGGTGTCTAGCCGCAGCCTGAGGCTACTGGGACTCAAGTCTGGCCGAATTTGAGTCTAGTTTCTATTCGCGGTAAAGTTTTCAATGTGGAGTTATATCGGCTAGAAGCACCCTGTATCGAGACAGCCGGCAGCTACGCTATGTGTGACTTCTGAAATGGAATATGAGGTTTGCTGAACGGAGGCCGCGGGTTGATTCCCAGTGATGCATGTTATACTTGGTTTGGTTAGAAATGGGAAATTTTAAAATGTCCTCCAGCTTTGATGTCTTAGTTGAGAGGTTCTGTTTCGGTTACTCGAGGTAAGATAGCTTCTAAATAAGTCAAAATCAATCAAAATCAAAAAATGCTTTATTTTGTAGGTACACAGGGTACACTTAAAATAGTCAGATTTTACATTTTTTAAGGTACTGCTTGTTCTAAAGCCAATTTTCCCCTGCGAAGAACAAGCAAGAAACTCGAGAGGTTGCTCTTTAAAAAAAAAAAATTATTTTACAAAATTATTAATTATTATTTTATATTACAATATTTCATTATTAATTGTGAAATAGCCTGGTTACGCGAACGCGCTGTTCATGTCCATGAATGTTTATCATCTAAATAATCTGATATTTTATAATATGCTTTCTTAATAAGCTTCTGTTTTATAGTATCTTTAAATTTATTGAAAGGAAGATTTTGTATATCAAGAGGAACCTTATTAAAAAAGCGTATACATAACCCTTTGTGGGGGTTTCTTCACTAAACATCAGGTGTGAAGTTGTGCCGATGTGCTTAAAAGGAATTTAAAAATACATCTGCTTTTAATGAAATCGACCGCGCATAAAACTAAACTCGAATGTGAAAATACTGTAAGGAACATGAATTTGTTAGTTCTACAAAATATGTAAAATTTGTTTACGCTTAGGTACGAATACAGTAACAGTAATGGAACTGCAAAAATTGAAAATACTTCTTTTTATTTCATAAAAAGCTTTAATGAAATCACGTTTACACCACGTCTGTGGCTCTATGTAATTGTTTACATATATTGTCATGGGATATACAAATCGGAGGTCGCGGGTTCGATCCCCAGCGGGATATAATTTAGTAATCGGTTTGGTTTGTAGTAGCGCATTTTAAATGTCCACCTTGCTAGCTACCACCATTTTATCTAAGTCTGCCGCCAAACAGTAATATTAATAGCATTGTTATGTTCCGGTTGTTAGAAGTAAGGCGGCCATGCAGACCCCCAAATAAGATAGGGTTTGCAGGTCAGTACGCTTCCACCTTCGGTCTCATCTTCAGTTAACATCAGGTGTGGAGGGCAAGTGTGCATTAAAAAAAATTTCATTTTTTTAATAGTATGTATAGTTTTTACCCAACAGCCTAAGAAAGGAGGGTAATGTTTTTCGAATGTATGTACATATGTCCGTTCCTTTGGCGCACCCTGTAGCCTAAACGGTTTGACCGATTTCGAAGTACATGATGTCGTCAGATTCGTCTTTATACCTGAATACAATTTATGGTAAAAAAACCAACATGGCGTCCGCAAAATACAAAGTATGCTATCGGATTTTTTTTAACTCAAATATTTAGTAGTACCTAAGACTGTAGATCCATCTAGTAAGATTCTATATGCACGTAACATCTAACAGTACGGAGTAACTGCTCTTGTCAGTAATACAGATGCAAATCGACTCTGCCCAAAGGAATATTTATCGAGAAACGTTTGTTGAATTTCAACTCGGGGAATCTTCGACTAACTGGGCAAGTTCTCATGTTAACATGTAATAATACGAGTAGGTACAGTCGCGGAATGAAAAGCTTCGTCCGTTTTCAAAATCTTACCAATCATAAGTTATCTTTCTAAACTAAGTACTAGTAATTACTATCTTATAGTAAGCTCGGAAAAGGTCGGCAAATAAAAAAAACGTAATGTTATCGTTGCGACGAAAGATAACCATTACTGTTATCGAACATCAAATCAACAACTTGTCTGCAAGCAAAAGTCAACTTTAAGATGACGAATCTTTTCATTCCGCGACTGTACTTAGGTACATATTCGCTGATCAGGATTAAACAGCCAGCGTTAAATCTGCGTGACTGGGAAAGCGGTCTAAAACATTTTTAAAATCCAAGCTATTTCACCAACATTCTACAAGTAACTAAAACTTGAAAATTTCGTAAACCCCCTACAGACTATGTTGCAAACACTATTTATTTATTTATTAAAGAAACCAACAGCGTTACAGTTGTGTATAAATATTGCCAAGTACGAATACAAAAAATAAGGCAAATTACAGGTTTCATCATATAAACTATTATTGTTTTTTTTTTTTTGTTTTTTTTTTGAAGATCAACCTAAGTAGTTAGGAACCACGTAATGGGTAGCTTTAGGGACATCGAGACAACGCTGCAAATAATGCTGAGTATTCGTATGATACGTGCAGCTGCAGATACGCACAATTGCAGAATAATATAACTAAATATATTGGCATATACACACAGCGCCATCTAGATCCACACCAAGCAACTATAGGCTTGTATCATGGATACTATATACATAACGTTACGACCTTTATCCTGAATGGGGTGGTCAGACACATAACAGGGTGAAATTGAATTCGTGTAATTCCCATTAAACTGGTGACGCCACTCTTCATTACGAACAACATTCTCCAAGGAACCATAGTCGAATTCGATCAAAAAATTTACGATTATACAAAGTAAACCATTCTGAAACCAACTTTAGTATGGAATTCCAACAATTTTCGGCTTCTGACTCCACTCCTGATTACGAATAACTTTCCACTTGTAACCATAGCCGAATTCAGCGGAATATTGTTGGACTTCTGGTTTCAGAATGGTTACTTTGTATGGGTATAATCGAAAATTTTTGGATCGAATTCGGCTATGGTTCCTTGGGGAAAGTTGTTCGTAACCAGGAGTGGAGTCATCACTGAACAGGAATTACACGAATTCAAATTCATAACGTATATATACGTATAACTGTATAACTGACAATACGGAACACTTATTACCTGAAAGAATCTTTCTTCTTCTTCTTCTCTTCTTCTTCTTCAAGAGTAGAGTGATTAGGCATTTACTGGGATCGCGTGCTTCATCATCGACCATTTTCGTCACTTTCCATCAGGTGAGATTGTGGTCAAACGCGTTAATTATAAAAACAAATTGATTTAAGTATTTTCTTTTTTATAGTTGTGTATTTTTTTTTTTTTTTTTTTTTGTAGACTGGAACTCGCTGATAGTCCTAAGGACTTTTTCAGCTTAACCGAGCGGTGGGGTGAGCGCGCACCCTGACTGCATGCAACAGGACGAAAAGTAGATGTTTGCAACCGACGCCTAAGGGTGCCCACGCAGGGCTCGAACCTCGGCTTAGGGCGTTGCATGGGGGAATTTAGAGACTTGATTACCATCGCTTCGTAATGTGTATAGTCAGAGAGAAGAAACGACGCAAGAAACTCTCCGACACACAATTTTGAATTTGGAAAAAAGCTAATTGGAGTGTGCTATACATAGGTATGTTTAGTGACAAACAGTGAAAGGCCTAGGCGACCTTAGTCGTACTAAAATCGCGGTGACTCTAGGGTGTGACAAAGACGCGGATCTATACTCACCGGCGAGTATAGAGTGTCGTTTGTAGTGTGAACATGTTTACGGTGGGTGAACGCCTAAGTGGCGTTCGCGTTGAAATTTGAGATTGAGGCGATCAATCTCGAGTGGTTGATAGCGACAGCCAGCCGATCTTCCGGCTTGCCGTCGGTGGCCCTGAGCTGTCGGGCGAGCTCCGCGATTTCGGCAGCGTTGAAGACGCTGGCGAAGCGGCAAACTAACGATAAATCGTCTTCGGCCAGAGGGGCAGGGGGGGGGCGGTTATTCGCGGGGGTTTGCTTTGCCGGGGAAGCCGGTGAGCCGAAGTAATTTGGGCTCGCGAGCTGCTGAGTAGCAGGGCGAGTTGGAAGTGGGGAGGGGGCGGCGACCTTTGCCCATGAGGGGCGCAGGTCAGCTACAGCCGGTGGCGGCATATAACTTGTAGGCTTTAGCGGGGGAAAATTGGGTTTGGTCACTCCAATGGACATGAGTGGGCGCGGCGGCGATTTAGTTTGGGCAGGGGTGCGCCCAGCCGCAACGCGGTTCCTGCGAGGAGCCATCGGGCATCCGCGGTAATTCGCGGGGTGCCCAGTGGCTCCGCACAAGACGCAGCTCGGCGGCTCGGTGCACTCCTCCCTAACTTTGGGGCGGGGGCAGTCGGTTGTGCCGTGGTCTCCGAGGCACTTGACGCACCTTGGAGTGGCAAAGCAATTACGGGCAGAGTGCCCGTAAAGCTGACAACGGTGGCATTGGCCCGGGGGGCCTTTGCG
Organism: Oegoconia quadripuncta; assembly: GCA_949316235.1. Lineage (NCBI taxonomy): Eukaryota > Metazoa > Arthropoda > Insecta > Lepidoptera > Autostichidae > Oegoconia > Oegoconia quadripuncta. The sequence continues at coordinate 17,219,791 of OX438746.1, forward strand.
ATTGGGGGGCTCTACGGTGAGGCCGGAGAGGTTGCAAACAGTCTTCAGCTTGCTGGCGACTGATTTGCCTACATGGGTCATGGGGAGAATGACCAGCACCATGTCGTATGGTGTTTTGGTGCGGCCATTGTACATCCTGTGTACTTCGGAAGCGGGGAAGCCCTGCGCCTGGAGGTCCTCCAAGATATCCTTGGAGTCCAGCTGCTTTGGCACTCCGCGTATGACCGCGCGGAAGAGGCGTTCCGCCTCTAGGGCATACGTATGAAAGCCGATGGCTTCGGCTTTGAGGAGCGTTGTGAGGCGACGGTGATCGTCGGAGGTAGGTACCTCGACTTTGATACCCTGAGGGGTCGAACGGGCGTGGGTGAAAGCTATCTTCTTTTCATTAAGAAGAGCAGATAGACGGCCCCACTTGGCCTTATCCTGTACTATTACAGGAGGCGGGCGAGAGGAGCGGGCGGCCTGAGGGGCGGGGGGCGGGATGGCACTAGTGTCCATCGGCTCCGCTGAGGGCGGGGGGGTGTTGGCCGCAGCGCTCTTTTTAGGAGGCTGCGCTGACGAAGAAGAGGAGGAGACAGCAGATTTGGCGTTACGCCGCCTCTTTTGCCGCTTGGTCTTGGTGACCGGGATGAACTCGTCCTCATCCATGGAGGTGCAGTACGAGTCCGAAAGGGATTCGTACGAATCGGTACAGTCGTTTCCGTCCCCGTCTGAGGCTACGACGTCCTTGCTCGCGGGGGAGCTTGACGGTCCAGCCTCAGGGGATGAGGAGGTGTGCCTGAGGGGCGAGCGGTCGCGGGTGAGCCGTTTGGTATGCTCATCGGATTTGGCTATGCTTTTTTCAGCAGCCTCGAGTAGGTGGGCGAAGTGAGGAGACTCCTTGAGTTCGATAAATCATACCGAGGCTTAACCTTTGGCGGTAGCCCTTAAACGCGGGTGAGGTGAAGTGGTGGGGGAAAGTGAGATCCGCTTCCTTACGTCACTACACTGAGGTACATCCGGGCAAAGACTGGACATCGAGACAAAGACGTCAAGCACATAAGAAAGAAGAAGAAAGAAAGAAAGAAACAGTTTATTCGCCACAAGTGGGCACACACTAAAGGTACAAAACAAACTTAACATATAAAACATTATAAAGAACAAATTACAAAACATATAAAAATAAACATAATAAATTTTGAGTGCCACTGTGGCAAAAAGGAGTGGGACTCAGCATTATGCTCAGCTCCAGGAACTGGGCGCTGTTCTTCATTCCCACCCTGGGAGAGGAAAGCAATGTGTAAAAAGAGTGTGTATTACTAATATGTGCTTGTCATGTAGCGGGAAAGTATTGTGTCATTGCAATAGTGCAGTGTGTGAAAGTGACAAAGAAGATAATAAATACATAAATATTTAGCATACATGTATAACATAATATGAATATATTTATATTTTTTTTTTTGACCGCCTCCGTGGCTCAATGCAAACAACATTGGGTTTACGATTCGGAGGTCGCGGGTTCGATCCCCAGCGGAGTACATGTTTAAGTACTCGGTTTGGTAGGGCATTTTAAATGTCCGCCTGGCTAGCTACCACCATCTTATCTAAATCTGCCGCCAAGCAGCAATGTTAATGACATTGTTGTGTTCCGGTTGTCAGAGATAAGATAGCCAGTCCCCCAATTGTATTGGGGTTTCCGGGTCAGTACGCTTCCACCTTCGACCTCATCTTCACTTAACATCAGGTGTGATTGAGGTCAAGTACGAACCCGTCGTGCATAAAAAAATATATATATATATATATATATATAAATATGATAAGTTATTGTTATTAAATTACTACACAACTAAACATACCACCATAACAACAGACATAAGGACTACATCATCGGCCTCGAAGTATTATATTAAATCTTTTTGTTCTCCTACCTGAGTCCCTACTCACACTTGGCTACTTTTTCTGATACCATTCTGATACCACCTTTAGTATCGAAGTCCAACAAATTTCAATCTTTATATGTACATGTCGAAAAACTGATGGCCGGCGGCGCGGGAAGTCGCTGGATGCAGACCGCTTCCAACCGACTACTCTGGAATTCTATGGAGGAGGTCTATGTTCAGCAGTGGACGTCCTGTGGCCGATATGATGATGAAGCTGCTTTGACTTATGAGGAAATGTCAAGCAATGGATTTTAATTTTATCGCTTTCCACATTACGAATTTAATAATACCTTGCCCTCTCGACTTTGTATATAAACTATAGTCTGTAATTTTTATTTTATTTTTACTTCATTAGAAAACCAACAGTTTTTTTATATACCATTAAGATCATAGATAGATAAGTCAAAACATCAGCCAATTACAGGTATCCCTATACTCTTATTACATAAATAATCATTGAGAGAGATAATAGGTATACATAGAAAGAAAGAAAAAATATCCAATCATATTATAAATTTTAGATATTTAAATATTTAATTTGGACACATTTGATTTCAACAATATATGTGTGTGTGTACGTGTGTTTGTGTGGTGACATGAATAATAGCGAGAAATAAGACTAAATATATGTATATAAAATTTAGTGTTGTATGTTGCAAATTCCATAGATAAATACATAATATACCGGGTAACTACCTCACGTAAGTAAGCTTCCTACTTAATTGACACCTATAAAGCCAGGAACTGTATCATCAATGCATCTAACATACCAATCGACTATTCTATTGCATGGCAATACTGTAATGCATGCTCATTCTCGCAAGCAGCTGTATACTCAAGCATGTTCACTGTTCACGGTATCTCAATCTTGTAACCGTGATATTCGAAAATGAATTTGTAGGTTAGAGCTGTACAAGTTTAATCATAAAATGAGGAGTTTAAAGGCTTTAACCAATCGATTTTAAAGAGTTGTTTTCAATTGAAGTGCTGATGGTATGTGAGCTTCAACAGTGGCGTGTACAGCGTACTATTGCCTATTAAATGAGAAATAACTATTTAAGTTAAATACCAGAAAATCCGACAGCATATTATGGATTTTGCGGACGACATGTTACATTTTTTTAAGATAAATTGTATCCTATGACATTCCGGGTATCGAGACGAATTTGACGCATGCACTTTGAAATCGGTCAAGTTGTTTAGATTACAGGATGCGCCAAAGGAACGGACATAGTTACATACTTACATACACACATACACTCGAAAAATATTACCCTCCTTCCTTGGGCAGACGGGTCAAAATACAACTACAAAATAATATACTCTTAAAGCAATCCTCGCAATTGTTTCGAATATTTCTGGTCACATCAGTTTGAATCAGCTGTCTTGACAATGCATTTCTAGGAAGCTTACAATTGCTAGAGTACGCACTGCCTTTCTGCCTGTATAGAGGAAAATATTGATACGTGGCCACGGGTCTGACACAAATTAACCAATCAGCACTGGACCTGCATAAATGATTATGCCTTCTGGATAGTAAGAGGAGTTGTGCCTTAATGTGGAACGTAAAGAAACATATTTGTGTATTGTAATTTCTGCCCTGCGTTTGTTCAATGTATGTTTTTATACTTATGTGCAATAAAGTGTTAAATAATAAATAATAATAATAATTTTGTAAACCCCGAGCAAATATATAATCAAATTAAATTAAGATACACGAAAACAGCGTAAAAACATTGGTGGCTCAGCGGTTAAGACGCGGTCGCCCAATTTGGGAGATCCAGTTTCGATTCCCAGGCAGGCCATGTACCAATTTAATATAAAAAAGAAAGTGCACTCAAATTGGACGACGCATTACTGAGATACATTTGAACAAAGACTGAATACATAATACACAACTCCTTGAAACACATAAGCTTAAAAATGTGTCATATGCACACATGAAGCACGCTTCAAAGTCAGGTCCGTGTCCAAAAAATACGGTCGGCTTAGCATGAAATTCGATCTCATGCAACTCTAACAGTATTTTATTTGTACAAGCAATGCTGTTTTTTCATATTTCCAGTTCAAAGTAACAATTTTTTATGTATGTGTGTACCCGTACCATAACATGTACGAGCGCGTGTAACAAAGGAACATGACAACCTTAATTAGATGTTGTAATTGGATAAAAAGTAACTAATTACAACTGACTGTATATATGATAATTTGGTAGGAATTACGTACTCGTTAGGTAGTTTTATTAGAGCTGAAATGTGCGTGATTTTTATAAAATAGAGGCCAGTTTAAAAAAATAAATTAGTATGCTGGTACTACAGCGCCATCTGTTTTTACACTAAGCAACTACGCTTGTTGATTAACTATACAAATACCTGTTTTTTTGATTATACAATGTTATTTATTGTATACCTGAAACAGTCAGAAATACGTATAGAATCGATTTTGGCTATAAAAACAGTTATATTTTTTTTTAAATTATTTATCTAATTAAGGCATGATAAACATCGTCCAAACGGAATCGTAACAGTAACTGAATTCGCAACAATCCTTTATGTTTATTTTATTATTTTCCAGTCATATTGATTATAATATATATGATCTAATTGGGGTGTATCGGCTTTTTGGTATACAAAGTATGACATTATTATATACTTTTTTTATGCACAACGTTTTGTACTTGACCTCAATGATCATACCAACGAAAGATAGACAACGACTGGCTGCCGCGTGTATTGATAGTAGAACGACTTGTATTACTGTGTAGGTACATATATTAGGCCTCAGGCACTACATACTATTATCGAATAGATTTAATTACATATTCTTCCGTGAGCTAATGCCTGCTTGTACACATGTAGTTAATATACGCAACATTCGCACTAAGAAGTTCGATTCTTCATTCATCATCCGAACAGTCAAGGCATGGAACTCCCTTCCGGCGTCAGTCTTGCCTGAATCCTATAACCTTGGGATCTTCAAGAGTAGAGTGATTAGGCATTTACTGGGATCGCGTGCTTCATCTTCGACCATTTTCGTCACTTTCCATCAGTTGAGATTGTGGTCAAACGCGTTAATTATAAAAACAAATTGATTTAAGTATTTTCTTTTTTATAGTTGTGTATAAATCATACCGAGGCTTAACCTTTGGCTGTACCCCTTAAACGCGGGTGAGGTGAAGTGGCGGGGGAAAGTGAGATCCGCTTCCTTACGTCACTACACTGAGGTACATCCGGGCAAAGACTGGACACCGAGACAAAGTCGTCAAGCACATAACACCATTTTTCTTTGGAGGTTAAAAAGAAGAGACAACGTCAACTCAGCAACAGAAATCCGCCTCCGTGGCTCAATGTAAACAACATGGGGTTTACGATTCGGAGGTCGCGGGTTCGATCCCCAGCGGGGTACATGTTTAAGTACTCGGTTTGGTTGGTGGTAGGGCATTTTAAAATGTCCGCCTGGCTAGCTACCACCATCTTATCTAAATCTGCCGCCAAGCAGCAGTGTTAATAGCATTATTGTGTTCCGGTTGTCAGAGATAAGATAGCCAGTCCCCCAAATGTGTTGGGGTTTCCGGGTCAGTTCAGTACGCTTCCACCTTCGACCTCATCTTCACTTAACATCAGGTGTGATTGAGGTCAAGTACGAACCCGTCGTGCATAAAAAAAAAAGAACTATTGTTTCATGTTCTTGGCGTCCACGATACAGGCATAGCCTAATGTGGATGTTACAGCAAATGTATAATTATGTATGGACCATTTTTGGTAAAAAAAAACTTCTTATTTTATGCGAGCTGTGTGTAGAACAAGCTACTGACAACCTGTGTAAATTAAAAAAGCAAACTCAAAATTATATTATTGCAAAAGCTAAAACACAAAACAGACGCATCATTAGCCGTGTAATTTGCTCTAATTTTCAATGTGCCGCAAAACTAATTTACATAATTAATTCACTTACACACACTGCCGACGTGAATTATTAAAATTGCGGTTATGTCCCTTCATTTAAATTTCTAAATCGCGGGCAAGGATTACAATGAATTTTGTCGTGGCCATGCGCCTATCGCGTTGTTACAGATAATGCACGCAATTTCACGTATAATTGGATTCAAATCTGGGGCAAGTGGGAAATTGACGACCTGCTGTCGTATTACGTATTTTTTTTTTTGCGTTTGATTACTTAAAATTTGCCGCTTAGCTCGCTTGCGCTCGATCGCAAAATTTGGTATCACATAAGTGCCTAGATATAAAGATAAGGGGATAAACGTCTAATAGATAGACGTATCGAGTTACCATAATTTACTTTAGGTTTTAAAATAAAGATAAGGGGATAAACGTCTAATAGATAGACGTATCGAGTTGCCATAATTTACATTATAGGCTTTAAAATATTTACGTGGAACGGCTGCTTTTGGTGTAGTGGCAGTAGTGGTTAGACTCTGACCATTATGTTTAGAGGATACGGATGCAAATCCCGCCTCGGACATATTATTATACTAGCTTTCCGCTAGCGGTTTCGCCTGCGTGGAATAACTTTATCGCGGATATGTTTAATTTGTTTATCCCAAGGAACTCACTTTATCGGGATAAAAACTTCGCATAGACGCCAAAGATCGTACTAGGAGGCATCTGTTAGAGTACAATTCCATGGCGAAATTGTGGCTGCTTCAAAAAGCTCGGTACTGGAGGACCAGATTTTAGCCTGCTTTTCACTGCGGAATTTTATTCTGGAACGAATTAATTATATTGTTGTTGTTGAAAATTTTTGCACTAGTACCCTACCCTCGCTTTATCTCGCAGGGCACTAGCTGAAAATCAGTGTCTTACCGCTATAGGTGAGGATCCACACTGAGCGATGGCCCATTTGTGGTACAGATACACATACAACTCTATTATTAAGTTGTAACAGTTGTACTTAATTTTAGTTTTTATTTTTATTACTGTGAAATAAGGCTACATTGTGTAAGAATAACAGAATGAATGTGTTTCTGTAATATGCAAATAAACGCTTTATCTATCTATCTATCTACAATATTTCAAGTAGAAGTATACACCATAATTGAATGTGCAAAAGATATTCTACATAATCGCTTGGTCAGTCTTACTATTTAGTATTTACATCCATTCGGATAACTAAGCGGTCCTTTTAAGCACTAGCTGCTAACAAAACTGTCTCAAGATTGGTTGAAAACTGCAGGCTTGTATTAAACATCCTGGATGGAAAATAGGGTAACTTAAGTTGGATTAGCTTAATACAGCATGGCCCTAAACTATTAAGTCTAATTGGTGTAATCACAACGAATGGCAGTATATACCCAAGTTTCTTTCTTTGTTACTCGCCAGATTTCGCACATTCCAGAACGTAACAAAGATTTCAACAGGAAGGCTACCGGAGAGATACTGGCACTAATATCCTTAGATATCCTTAATATCCTTCCTTATCCTTACACTTACACACAGCGCCATCTAGTTCTACAGTAAGCAACTATAAGCTTGTGTTGTGGATACCAGATGGTTGATATATCACACAAATACATTTTTTTTTGTAAGTAAATACTTATTATAAATGAAAACATCCATAACTCGGGTACACATATCCGTATTCATCACACAAACATATGCCCCTAGCGGGATTCGAACCCGCAACCTTTTGGTGTAGTGGTCAGAGTTGCTAACAACTACACCAAACAGGTCGTCGTCACTAAGCAGGAACAATTTATGTGTCATAGCCCATAGCCACTTCGTGGAGCACTACTGTGAATGCGATTGTCGACAGCTGATGCATAAACCCAATATCTACCTGGGTAAGGTAATAAAAATCCGGGATAAAAAAAATTGCTGCCAGGAAGCTGCTTCAGTGGATTCGCCTTCAAGGCTGATTTAGTATGAATACTAAAGCAGCCTTGCAGGCGAAGGTTTCCAAAAACGCGCTTATCTCTTATAAGTTCGACGACCGAATGGTGTAGTGGATAGTGACCTATCAGCGAAACCAACGGTAGCGGGTTCGAATCCCGCGAGGGGTAAATGTTTGTGTGATGAATACGAACATTTATTGCCGAGTCTGGGATGTTTATATATTTATATATTTATGTATGTTTATCCGTTATCTAGTATCCATAGCACAAGCTGTGCTTAGTTTGGGACTAGATGATTGGTGTAAGTGTTCGAAATATTTATTTATTTATTTATTTATAACTAGAAATATACAACCTTACAGTACCCTAAAAGATATTTTTCAAGATTTTATTGTACACATGCCTAATTACAGCTTTCTAGTGACAGACACGGAGAAACTATAAAGGTTCCTTGTTGCCTAAGGAACCCTAAAAAATGATAATATTCTGTATTTATAATTAAAAGATTTTGTAAGAAATAAAAAACGACTGTGTAGTTCCTATTAACTTTTCCGAAGAGTAACATTGTAAGAACACTGTTTCTGACATTGTACTTAATTAAATTACTGTTGCAGCGCTTGTATAAAAATACAATATTCGAACGTTCCGCGCATAAAATTAAAAACGAAAACACCATAGTTTATTGATCATACATACTAACCGTCTTATTCATAAAAATTTACAAACGCTTTATAAGCTTGTTTTAGTTATAGTGTGTTTTGTCTCTGTCTTTCATAAGGAAATGTTGTAATGAAAGAAAGTGACAAAACATACTATAACTAAAACAGGCTTATAAAGCGTTTGTAAATTTTTATGAATAAGACGGTTAGTTTATTACCGTTATATAGTAACCGTGTCTTCGAAATCAATGGTTACGAGTTCGAATCCCGCTAGGGGTAAATTTTTGTGTGATGAATTCGATACAGTCCTTACGTTATATCCGAGTCAAGCATGTCCACACTAAGCAACTAGGCTTGTATAGATACCAGACTCAAAGTCAAAAACAAAACAATATTATATTTTGTAGGTATACAGGGTACACTTGAAATAGTCAATTTTATTATTATTAGTTGCTGCTTGATCAAAATGTAATCAAAATGTAAGAACAAGCAAGAATCTCGAGGGGTTGCTCTTTTATAAACAGGTTTTTATGTTACATTATTACTTGTGAAATGCGAACGAGCTGGTTATGACCAGGGATGTTTATCTTTCAAATAGTCTGATATTTTATAATAGGCTTTCTTAATAAGTTTTTGTTTTATAGTATCTTTATAGTTTTCATATAAAAATTGGACATTACTTACCTAGAATTTTGTAACTTTAACTACTAATGAACGCGACATTGCGCCAGCTAAGCTACGCTGAATTTCGCTATATAACGGAAAACGCTGCTACGCGCTACGTCGTAGCGTTACAGCGTACTGACCAGCTGTACTGTTATCATAGGTAATCCGACTACCCAACATGGCGACGGGGTTTAAATCTTTCCATATAATACGATGCAGATTGTGTCATGGGACTAGCTTCTGTATAGCAGTGGACTGATATAGGATGATGATGTGTGTGATGTAACAAGCTTTAAGCGCATCACACTATCTTAAGATATTGCTTGCTCGCTCATCGGAAAAAGATAAACATGCGAAATATATGATAACATATCAAAAAGATGTCTTAAGAGTTGTCTCTTTCATACTTTCATATAGCTCTGTGGTAAAGACAAGGACAATATATATAGCACAGAGCTATATGAAAGTATATTCGTAAGCTCATATATATATGGGATGAGTTTTTTTACCATACGAAAAAAATAGGGCATATTAGGTAAGTGAAACAGAACGTATTGGCATAGGTAGTTTATTATTTTATTTCAAAACTATCATCGAATAAAGCGTTAATTGTGTCATTTGACGGTCGCGTTTGTAGTCTATTCCACATAATTACATCATTAAATTAAATAAATAAGGAAAACTTGGAGAAAATATAAGTTTCAAGTTAACTTCACGTGATAGGAACCCTGCGAATCCCGCCAGTAGCACATCAAAAAGCGACGGGGGCGTGCATTTTGAAAAAAAAAAAAAAACTACCTATGCCAATAACTTCTATGTCACTTACCTAATATGGTCTATTTTTTTCCTTATGTAAAAAAACTCATCCGTAAACGTATTATTTTGTATTGATTGAATGACTTCATAATGCGAATTAGTTCAATTCTTGCTACTCGATTTACTTTTTTATTGTTGTTGATTAATATTAGAATTGTTGTGACCATTGTAAATGGGTAGGGGTGAACACGAATGTATAAAATGGAAAAGTAAACACGCTCGTGTTATTCCTACTTCGAATTTTTCATGTTAAACAATAATAAAACCATGTTATTGTGAGTTGGACATTTTATTTACGTATTAAATCGTCGTAGACAATCTGTTTCTCAGCTGCTTCCTATATACAGAGTGTAATCGTTAAGTGTGCACAGGCGATTATTCCGTAACTATTATAGATACCAAAAAACTTTAAACTGATATCGAAAGTACTTTACCTAATGAGTAAAAGGACATTAATAACTTTTTAAAAATAAAACGAGAAATATTTACGTAAGCTGGATCATTGTATTGCACAACGAGAACGTCACTTCGAACATCTGCTTTGAATAGGTACAAAATTTTGTACTTACTAAGAAATAAAAAGTATGGGAGTGTTTAATGTAATTTTTTTGGAAATTTCTCGTTTTATTTTTAAAAAGTTATTAATGTCATTTTACTCATTAGGTAAAGTATTTTCGATATCAGTTTAAAGTCTTTTAATATCTATAATAGTTACGGAATAATCGCCTGTGCACACTTAACGATTACACCCTGTATATATATTTTATGCACAACGGGTTGGTACTTGACCGCAATCACACCTGATGTTAAGTGAAGATGAGGTCGAAGGTGGAAGCGTACTGATCCGGAAACCCCAACACATTTGGTGGACTGGCTATCTTATCTCTGACAACCGGAACACAACAATGCTATTAACATTGCTGCGTGGCGGCAGATTTAGATATTTTATTTATTTATTTATATATATAAATAAATAAATAAATATCCTTAGACACACACACAGCGCCATCTAGTTCCACAGTAAGCAACTATAAGCTTGTGTTGTGGATACCAGATGGTTGATATATTACATACCTAAAAACATTTTTTATTATAAATGAAAACATCCATAACTCTGGTACACGTGTCCGTATTCGTCACACAAACATATGCCCCTAGCGGGATTCGAACCCGCAACCTTTTGGTATAGTGGTCAGAGTTTGCTAACCACCACAATAAACAGGTGGTCATATTTATACATATATATATATATATATATATATATATAATACATATATATAATATTCTATATTCTTTATTGCACCAAATTGTGTGCAAAAGAAAAAATCCTATACAACACATAATAAAACATATAAAAAAGAAAAGATAACCAAATAATAACCTTAACAACAACATAAAACAAAAATATTCGATGGTTCTCAGAATATACCGGATGAGTTTTTTTACGTTAGGAATATAAGGCATATTAAGTAAGTGAAATAGAAGGTATTGGCAATAGGTACTCGTAGTTTAATTTTATTTTATACCTGTTTAGTTAATTAGTCTGTATGTTCACCCATGTTTTCGTCAAGTGTTAACCGATTTTGATGTTTATTTTTCACCAGGGTGTTCCAATATAAATTTGGTTAATATCTGCTGATGCACTTCTGAGAGAGTAGAACCTGACTGAAGTCGGTTGCTTTGCCAATTTCTGCCGTTATTTTACCTGCTATTAGATTTATTTATTTATTTACATTAGTAGTACATATGTTATAGTTCGATGTGACATGGTTTGTGGTACAGTTCTTATATGTCTACCAATTATAAATGTACTCAGCATTAATGATAGAAGACAACGTTTGATTTAGAAGACAAGTGAATAATAGACCGAATGAAAAATCAGTCAACATTATTTATTTATACTGGGAGAGCGAAATGTGTAAGTATATTGTAAAATGTGTAAGACGACCTGTTTGGTGTAGTGGTAGGAAATTCTGCTGCTATACCAAAAAGGTCGCGGGTTCGAATCCCGCTAGGGGCATATGTTTGTATGATGAATACAGACATGTGTTCCCCAGTTATGGATGTTTTTCATTTATATATGTATTTATTTACAAAAAAAAAGTATATGTGTAGTTTATCAACCATCTGGTATCTATAATACAAGCCTAGTTGCTTAGTGTGGAACTAGATGGCGCTGTGTGTCTGTGCTAAGATATTTATTTATATTATTTTTAAAAACTTTATGTGAACAGTGAAAAATGTCATTATCGTTATTGTGTTTAACATTGTATTCGTTGTGAGTGGAGTTAGATCATAATTTAGTTATAGAAATACCATAGAGGAATAACGAAATACATTCCACATACAGTTCTCGCTAAGCAGATTCAATATTACAGTCGCTCACCTGTCCCCGTATGTTGTCAGCCCTTGCAGTGGGACTGATTTTAGCAGCACACAACTTGGGGCTCCACTGTGCAAATTTCTCTCTAATCTTTTAATCTATGCGAGTAATTTTCTGTGAATTCCAATTAAGCTCGTCACTGCAGTGGAATTAAATACGGCAAATTACTAGTTGGAAGTTGCACTGTTAATCGGTCACTTATTCGGGGTACTAGCTGAAGCGACTACAATACTCGTGGCGTTCACTAGTCGTTTTTAGAATTTGTATACCAAAAGTATGAATGGCTGTGTATACACTAACCCTCTTATTCATAAAAATTTATAAACGCTTTATAAGCCTGCTTTAGTTAAAGTATGTTTTGTCACTTTCTTTCATTACAACAAAGACGGTAAGACGAATGAATGCAATATATATTATAATCTGCGTCGATGTGACTCTCTTCGGGACAGGTTCAAAGAAATTAATATTTTAACTGTTCCTTCACAATTTATTGACGAGATATTTACAATAATTTGTGATGATAACAATAGATCACAATTAGGCGGTCTTATCACTAAAAGCCATTATCCAGACAACCCACAGCTATGGGACATTTGTTGGAAAAAAAAACAGGTAGGGTGCACGATACTACCAACTAAAGAAATAATTATAGATAAGTATGCATAAATATAGTAATAATATCATTATTATTAGGAGCTAATACTATACCACTGCTGGGCAAAGGTCTCCCTCCTCTCTCTACACGGCTCTCTATCCCAGGCCTCCTCCGACCAGTTGGTTAGGAACTTATCCAACTCATCCCGCCATCTCTATCATCGTCTGCCACGACGTCTTCTTTCTAATACAAAGAACATTTAACATAGACGATGGAGTGTACAAAGGCGGCCTTATCGCTGATAGCGATTTCTTCCAGAAACCTCAGTTAAAGAAGCTTTTTTAATAAGTAGTTGGATAGTGCAAAGTTAAAGCCGAATAACTTAAATATCAGTAGGTACATAGACGATACATAGAAAATACATAGGTATAGTGGAATACATACAAAGATAAACACTTAAACTAAAATAAACAAACCATATAAATAAGCTAAAAGCAATAGCTAGAAGCACTTACAGATAGTCAACTAATGTTCACTCCATATCTTAATATTGTTACGTTAAGATTAGCCAACATCTTATGATATCCATTGCATACGACACAGTACTTGACGGGGACATAAAAATATATGGGCCGTGATCGGGCGAAATGGCTCGAATATATGGCACAGGGGACCATGTTTTATCTCTTGTACAAGATGAATATCTGTCCTTTTGTCGTTGCAAATTTTGAAGAGTAATAATATAACGTCGTCGAAGTATAATTCTGTAACACGAAGAGATTCTAACATAATTGTTTATGGAATAGAAAATAATAGTAGAACTTGTAGCGCTGCCGTATTGGCTATCTGTGTATTAGGTCCTTACCTATGAAATTGGCGTTTTGTATGAAGAATTTCATTAAGGCTGTTTTCTCCATACAAACATTTTTGAGTTTTTTTTTGGGAACGGCAAATCCAAATTTAGCTAAACTTTGTGTGTATTATCGGATAATATTAAGTTAAGTATAGGCAGCGTTAATTTTTAAAAGTAACCGCTTTATAAAAGTTTCAGCGAATCTAAGATATGATTATGGGAAGCACATGAAAAGAGCTCTGTTCAAATTTTTTTTATTATGTGATTTAGCCCAGGAATTAAAAAATATTTCAAGTGAAACCTTGAAATAATATTCCATTTTCTAAATAAAAAACTAATTTGGATATGGATTTGAAACTCGCAGGAATTGGTGCATATGATTAACGGAGAAAAAAACTCCAATTTCATAGGTAAAGACCCAATATATGTGTAATGTTGCGTCTAGCACCGTTACGCTTTTAGCTTTATTTACAAATTATATTAACACATATTTTTATTACTAGCCTGTTTTGTCCCACTGCTGGGAAGAACCTCCCCTTTTTTGCCACATGTCTCTGTCCAGTGAAATATCTCTCCACTCCTCGCTGAAAGAATCCAGCTCGTCGCGCCATCCTTTTTTGGGCCTACCTCTATCTCTTTTTTGGGTCTAACAGTCTTAATCGGTGCGCATCCTGGCCCATTTTTCCTAAAGCATTCTACAGAGGTGACCCGCCCAATTCCATTTTAATTTAGTAGCATTCTTTAGTACATCCATAATGCGAGTTTTGGAGCGCAAAATGGAGTTCCGAACTCGGTCTATTCTCTTTATTCCGAGAATGCTGCGGTCCATTAATATATTTAAATTTAAAATAAACTACAAATCACCTGATCATACGGAACCCTTAAATTGTTATTCTAACTAAAAAAGGGTCTTACCGCGGAACGCAAACTATCCGGTTGCAATGACATTTCTAAGACGATTTCAAATTAGAGTGGGAGTGCCCGAATCCGCCGTTTGCCCGCGACCTGCTACTGGAGTGTCGCTGCTTCGGTTGCCACTTGACACCCTCAACCAAGTTTTACTTGAACTACGGAAGATCCCTCTAGGGTGAGTATGCATAATAAATCTGGCTATTTTAATGTAAGCTGCTTCTGCTTTTGTAACTGTCAACTGCGTGGTGTTCGTTATGGTTGCTGAGCCGTGAACACCAGCAGTGGACGAGGATACTCGTGGGCATTAGCTAATGCCTGCTTGTACTCTACAGCAGCAAGGGCCTTAGTGACTAACGTCTAGGTCTGCAGCTGGGAGACTTCGGGGTAGATCTACCCTCCCCCGGAAACCATTACGCTCATCCAGCCCTGTCCTCGTCGAGACGAGACGACTCCAAGGCTACGTCCACTGCAGCTTCAAGACCTTCAGGTCAGTAACCGTAAGGGGAGATTTGCTGAGGTGTGCAGGGGAGTCAGTTGAATGAACAATAAACCCAGTATCTAAATCGAATTGGTATTCTTTTGTAACCTATCTGCTGGCGGCCAAAAGGGCGCTAAACGCCCTAAGCAACGCTGAACCGCCGCAGATGTTTACCCATATTTTCGGTAATGTAAACAGATTTTGGTGATTGTTTTTTAGTTTGATAGGATTTATCATCACGGTGGTCGCCTATTATGTCGGTTGTTTTATCAAGATGGGCTAAAGGGGCGGTATGAAAACATATACATATCTACACAACGTCATGACCAAATATCCCAATAATAAGCGTTAGTGTGTTCTAAAAATTAAATAAAATTATAATGTACAGGCATCCACGGTTTACCTTAAGAAATGTACAGAAATGCACACAATGCAATCGTCTTCGATGGTGAAAGTCCCTTAGTTGCCTTTTACGATTCCCACGGTAAAAGAATTCCTTTTCCGTTTACCGTGCCTAAATGCCACTATTTCGCATGTGTCACTATGGAGCGTATGGTCCTCACTATTATCTTTGAGATTGAAAAACAATAAGGTATTGATTTTTATGTGCTAGTTTGTATACACGAAAATAATAAGATCGAAGTCGGTTATTTTGCCTTTTGCCGGACCAAACCAAAACTTTTCACGTACACAATCACTTACAAACTAAAATTATTCTATCATCATAACCGCCTCTCGTAACCTCGATGCGGTGGAAGAATTTAAAAATGTATTAAAAAAAAGAAATGATTTATTAAAAAGAGACAAAAAGATGCTTACTATAAGACCTCGTAGGGCATTACGTATTAACAGGACGTTTTAACACAACGGATTAGCACTTGACCTCAATTACACCTGATGTTAAGTGAAGATGAGGCGGAAGTAGCGTACTGACCCGGAAACCCCATCTTATTTGGTGGACTGGCTATCTTATCTCTGACAACCGGAACACAACAATGCTATTAGCATTGCTGTTTGGCGGCAGATATAAATAAGACGGTGGTAGCTAGCCAGGCGGACATTTGATATGCCCTACCACCAACCAAACCGAGTACTAAATATGTACCCCGCTGGGGATCGAACTCGCAACCTCCGAAACGTAAACACAATGTTGTTTACATTGAGCCACGGAGGCGGTTACAATATATCTATAGGATTAGGTTGTATCAACCAAAACCACAATCTGTTCCGAGGTCTTAAAACTCATCAACATCTGTAAACTTTTTACTTTAAACCCCCCCCTCGTTCCCCAATTAACTGGCACTCAAGCTTTTACCATTAACGTTTTTGCATAGCATAGCATTCCGCTCTCTCCTTTTAGTCATGCATTAGTTTTTCTCTCTCTTAGAGTTCGCACAGACGAGCAGCGTTCCAACTGTACAAATCAATTCTGATATTGACGTTGCCATAGACGGGTAGTTGGTGTAGTAGATAATGACCCTTCAGCGAAACAACGGCTGCGGGTTCCAATCCCGTAAGGGGTAAAATGTGTGTGTGATGAATACGAACACTTATTCCCGAGTCGTGGATGTTTACATAAAATTTATGGATGTTTATCCATTATCTAGTATCCATAGCACAAGCTTGTTTTTTGCTGCTTAGTTTGGGACTAGATGTCCGAAATATTTGTTTAGTGGTTAAGTTGATATCTCATAATATAATCATTATATCAGTTACAGGATGTCCCCTGCTAAACTTATGGTTCCCTGTAAATTTCCGGAGCGACTGGTGGCAAGCGGCCTGTATCCAGCAACTTCCTGAGCCTTTTACTAGGTTCTCGTCCACCTTGCGGGTGGATGCCCTATGGTGCGCTTGATGGTGCATGGTCTCCACTCTAGAAAATTTTGTGCCCCAACGTCCCTTTGTTCATCGAGCAATGTGCCCCACTGAAGCAATCCCACCTCCTCACTCCTCCCACTGGAACTCTTATAAGATAGGATCGACAGTGTGGTAGTCGACACGGCACCTACTGAAGGTAGGCGGTGCCCTATGTGACTCTATTGCTACCTTGGACCCCAGTCTATATAGAAAGTAATAGAGTGTGTAAGTAGGAAAATAAGATTCTCGTCTCCCCCTCGGCAAATGTGAGTGTAGCCAATGAAATGCAAAGCGGCCCTACTGGTGCAGTGGATTAAATATCAGATCTTCGGAGTAGACACAATATTTATTTAGAAATTACATCAATACGAGAACATTCCTTTTCCATAGTGACAGACAGTCAGAGAGAGTTTTTTTTAAACATTATAATACATTTAAATCTATTAGTGCATGGCCAGTATGCAACACCTACTCACTGATAGTTCAACTTACTAATTCGCTGGGCTGTGTCGGTGACTCATTCTTCCACAGATTTCTTTGCTACGGATTCGATTTCGTAGTGAAACACCAAGCATCTCATCTCATGATTTATCATGCAGGAAAAGGCAACTACGTGCCAGGAGTTATTTTTAGTTCATTGACGCTTTTATCTACAACATACATCACGGTGATTAGAAATCAGGTCGACACTCAAGTCATCGAGTTACCAAATTGACGCGCTGGGCTGCATCATGGCTGCACGTTCCATCCGATCGAAATCGGTCGATTGAAACAGACACTCAGGGCTCTATTAATAAATCAATCTTGAAATTCACATCGCGTCTCAGTCTCTCCAATTTTTTTTGATACTGTTTTAAAATGCAACAGATTCTTAAACGTCAACTTAAGATCATTCTAATCTTAAGAACGGTTTATTAGTCATTTTACACCCATTCCAGGATCACTAAAAATGTTCATCTATAGGTGACTTTTAATTAGTTCTTGATACCAAAAGTACTTATTCAAACTCAAACAAACAACTTTCCCAAAGAAAGAACTATATGGAAAATACGTTTTTTTTTAGTTTAAATTAGCACTTGACCTCAATCACACATTATGTTAGGTGAGGATGAAGCCAAACATGGCGGTGTGTTCTTAAAAATATAATTTTGTAAAAGTTGTTTCTCTATCATGAGCACATTTATGGATAATGAAATGATTTTTGTGCCTGGGACTAATCAAAAGCTAATTATTACTTGTAATTATAATTTACTAATTATAATTTGTAAATCGTCACTTGTGGTGAGAAAATAAACAATTTTAATTTTTTTATATTAATTTAATTTTAATAACTTGCTTCAAAGCAGTGACCTGGAACATGAGTTCTACTTACGACGTGAACGTACTAGTTGGTTCCTGGGCACCCCTTTTTAACTATTATGTTTTTTGTTAATATCTTTCTTTATGTCCGGTATAAAAGAGAATAACTTTTTTTCGAAGAAGTTACTAAATATTGACAATAAAATTGTCGCATATTAAAAGTCAATAGTTATAGTTACTCTTTGAAAGCACTTTGCAGTCGATATGCAGTTCAAGAGCTGCCGGTCTGTCGTGTTCCAGTCACGCGAAATTACTTCATTTGCGCTAAGTATGGAAAAGAGCTATTTAGGTAGAAAAGAAGGAAAAAATAATTGCTCATGTGGCAATGTTGAATTGGTAGGTTTATATGAAGTTGTGAAAACAAGGCGTCGTTTCAAAGTCGTTACAGCACGCGATTATTAGTGTCAACTGACGTAAATTCTTGTAAATATGCACTGAGTTTTTATAGCTATAATTTTTACCTATTAATTACGTATTTTTCACATAAGTCTTAATGTTTGCAATACATCACATAATTATTATTGTTACCAATTTTATACGATACACATTTAATAAGGGGCAAGGCACTTCCGTTCTAAAGATTCGATATTAAAAAAAAATTTATGAGTATAAAGCATTATAATAATAAATAACAAATATTCTTAGACATACACACAGGGTCATCTAGTTCCACACTAAGCAACTATAGGCTTGTGTTGTGGATACCAGATGGTTGATATACTACATAAATACATTTTTATAACTCGGTACACATGTCCGTATTCATCACACAAACATATGCTAGCGAGATTCGAACCCGCAACCTTTTGGTATAGTGGTCAGAGTTGATAACCACTACACCAAACAGGTAGTTAATTCACTGCAAGATATTGATAATTTCACATTTCACCTTAATTAAAATTCAGGACTTGTAAACGAACATTAAGATAATTTATGTTGAAGTCACCCCATATAAATAAAAACTAATATCCAAAACAATCCAGGTGTCCACCACAGCTTGGGGACTAGGGCGCAATAAAAAGCAGGCGCTTCCAATTTTTGCGACATGCTGATACGGTGAGCAGTATTTCACCCGCACCGAATCCGTAATGTGGCGCTCCCATGCGACCGACCCTGGGGATATGTACCTATGTAGAGTGGAGTGATACCTACTGGAAGTGTTTTAGGGTTGGGAAGTCAAACTTAGAACCCTTATAGTTGTGGCCATATCTGTTCATGGTTGTATTCGCAAACTAAGTAATGTTGTAAGTACTAAGAATGTCGAAACTATTATAGGTAAGTACGCTTTATCAGTTTATTTTTATTTTTTTATATTAAGAACACAAACAGTCAAAGCATAATACAAGAAACATATCGGTAAAATAATAATTATTTGACAAACAGTGTCCACAGATAAAATGTTTCAGAAAACATATTCATTTAACACCACCACTATAACAGACGAATACATCGACATGCCCAAATAAAATATTTTTAAACTTTACAAAGTTAAGTTTACAAAGTTAAAATATGTAAGAATAAGAAAACTTTATTTGATCCATTTAGCGACACTTGTACATTACAATTAGTTGCTCGGGTTGTATGTACTACATAGCACAACATAAAAATATGGAACATCAATATTCGGTAGCTAATTTCCGGTGTCGCAAAGTGGTATCAAGTCAGGTCCCATTTGTTGCAGTCGAGAAGAGAAAACGACTACAACGCTGGTTTTCAGTGGAGCCTAAGGTGTAGTGTGTCAGACTCTGAGTGGTGGTTCAATAGCTGCCCTTCCCAGTGAACTTTATTCAAAATGATTTCAGGACGGTGAAGTTAAGCCTGTGAGAGAAAGTCTTGAGAGTATTCTTTATTGCACAAGAAATCCTCTTGACTGTTTCCATATTCGTGGTTCTGAGATTTGATAATTATAGTATCCAATATTTTCTTTATTTGGTGTCATATATATTGTATATGTATATATAACAATTTATCACTATATATGTAGGTATATTTTACACTATCATTGCATGTAAGTTCATGTTCATATCTAACGTATGTATGTTTATATCTATTGTTTGGTATCTATTATTTTATATATTTTTTTAAGCCATTGGTGCACAACATACTTGCTTTTATCCCGTTCTCCTTTTTTCTCTACCCAAAGGTTGTCTAGCAGAAATCGCTTAATAGAGATAAGACCGCCTGGTTGAACAATCTTTTTTTTGAAGCTATATTTATGAAGTGCATTGTAGAATTTTTGTGCAATAAAGTGTACTTGATTGATTGATTGAAGAAATGTAAAGAGTAATGATGAAATTAAATTCATTGTCATCATTCAATCGCACCGGTTGATAGGTTGACACTTCTATAAATTATGTAATTGGAGTATGTGGACAGAAGTTCCAATACTCCTTGTTAACTAGCTCTCTAAAGAGCTGAAGGAGCAAATTCAGTTCCCGGAACTAGGACTCCGACTAATTCACATATCAGCCATTTAGCTACGGAATCCTTGAAGGAATCTTCTCGTATGCCAATAATTTTATATCCACGTTCCAATGTGACCGGAAAATTAATAAAATCGAACAGTATCCAATATCGAATTAAGCTAATGCATCCCCATCGGAGGTTAAGCGTACTAATTACGTACGCTTAACCTCGGAAAAATATTCGAAAATCAATAGTAATTCTCCTTTAGGAGGGCCATTAATATAATTAATTTATTATTTATTCCCGAGGGATTGATGAGGAATTAATTAAAATAAATAAATAGTCTTTTAATGCAGTAATGTAATCTGGAGATATATACTGATGAATATTCATGTAGTGGATAGCGATGTTACCTTCGAAAGCAATGGTTGCGGGTTTGAATCCCGTTAGGGAGAATGTTTTTGTGATGAATACGAATATAGCTTATATTTATGTATGTAGGTATGTGGAAATCATCATCATCAGCCCGGAAATATCTCACTGCTGGGATATAGGCCTTCCCTCGCATATGAGGGAGTATGGGCCATAGTCCACCACGCTGGCCCAATGCGGGTTGGGGACTTCACATGCCTTTAAATTTTTATTTCTCAGGCATGCACGTTTCCTCACTATGTTTTCCTACATCGTTTAAGAGCAGTCAGATAAAATGCACATAAGTAATTAAATTAAATTTAAAACTCATTGATACCTTGATATTCCTGGGAATCGAACCCGGACCACCTAAATTGGGAGACCACGTCTTAACCGCTGAGCCAGTGATGCTCCCATTGCGCTGCGTTATCTAGTATTCATAGTACAGACACCTACACTGTACAGACAAACACTCACACAATATACCCACACACCTACACACACACCCCCACACACAGCCCCCCTACCCCCCCCCCCCCCCCACACACCCCGCATCCCCTCTCACACACACAATTAAAGTTTTTGGCCACATACTGACCATACTGTCTCACAATGAGAGAGCCACTACAGAGGGTGAGAGGCTAGTGATCTGTCACACAGGTTTCCTAGTACGGACACCAGTCTCTCTCAAAAACTAGTTTATATACGTCATAATTTTAAACACCTATTGTTAAGTGTCGTACCTACATTTTTGTGAGAGAAAATAAAAACTTTTGTTATTTGTATTTTGTACCTAAGCCAGATCTATTGTATTAATTATGGCATGCAAGGCAAAGCTAACCAAGGGTATCATAATTTCATATTCTGAAAACATTACGGCTTTTTCTACCATTCGCAATAATTACGTCATGGATTACCATTAGCTTTTAAATCCGAATTGGCAAATTGGCGTTCAGAGATTGTTTTTTTTATGATTAACTGGATGCGCGTTTGACCACAATCTCACCTGATGGCAAGTAACGATGTGGTCGAAGATGAACGACACGATCCCAATAAATGGCTATTCACACTGCTCTTGAAGATTTCCAGGTTATAGGATTCAGGAAAGACTGACTCCGAAAGGGGAGTGCATTGCCTAGCCTTGCCAATGAAGAGTCAAACTTCTTAATGCGAATGTTCGGTATATTAACTACATACGGGTGGAATCACTTCCCACGCTTAGCAGTCCAAAGATGGAAAGCTGACGGTGGAATAAGATTATTCAGGTAAATAGCAGAATAGCTTGATATATTAGGTCTTTACCTATGAAATTGCCGTTTTGTATGAAAAAATTTAAACGAAATTTTTTCATGTTTTTTTTATTTGTATTAATCGAGTAATCACCCACGCAATCAATGCATCTTTGCCAACGCAATGGCAGTTTATTGATGCCCTTCTTAAATAAATCAGCTGGACGGGAGGCAACAAATTCTTCAAAGGCATTTTGTACTGCCTCTCAGGTATTCAATTTTTTTCCTGCCAAGAAGTTATGCAAATTCTGGAATTATTTTGATTTGAAATGGCCAGTACTGCAGAACGGCAATTTCATAGGTAAAGACCTATTATTTAAACGATTGTCTAATTTTTGTACACTCATTCGCAAAGAGGCTATATAATATATGTTGTTGTTTGTATGGATAAAATATAGAGAAGAAAGGTGTGATTACCAATAAATATGTATTTTTTTTGTTGTTGTTTTTATAATATAACAGAATATATTCCTACAAACCTACACAGATCGGTTTACATATTGCATGGCATGTCGCATTGATAATCTGAAATTATTATTAAATTATTTGTTAAATTTTGGTTTTAAGCTCAATTCTTTATTAGGGTTCCTTAGTTAACTAGGAATCTTTATAAATATCCATGTCTGTCTGTCCGCGACTTAGCACAGAGACTCTTAGTAACTGCAAAGCTGTAATTTGGCATGGGCATACCTAATATTAATCACGCTGACAAAGTGGTAAAATAAAATCTTGAAAATAAATTTTTAAAGTACCCACACCTAAAAATCGGGATGAATTTTCTTTTATTTATGTACACCATCATTTGTGGTGTCGTTAGGTAAGTCATTCAAAAATATTAGAGGTTATCTTAAACAGTTTTCCGATTTACGGTTCCGTTTAAGAAAAAATAAGCTTTAAAGTGCTATTTTTTGTTAGAGACTTGTGTCTCCTCCTAAATTTTCTTTTATCTTTGTACCCCATCGTAATATAGGTATATTAAAAGTATTACAGGTTATCTTGAATTGTTTTCGATTTATGGATCCATTAAAGAAATATTAAGCTTTAAAGTGCAAATTTTTGTTAGAGTCTAGTGTCCCCCCCTATCAGTTGATTGGTTTTGAATACGTGAAAAAATTCACGGCAGTAGTATATTAATGAAGTTAATAGAAAAACTATTACAGGTAATTAGGTTTCACAAGTTAATGAGTAATAGTCGAAATATAAATAATAAATAAAATAAATAAATATGTCGGACACTTACACCAATCATCTAGTCCCAAACCAAGCAAAGCTTGTACTATGGATATTAGATAACGCATAAACATACATAAATAAACATCCAAGACTCTGGAATAAATGTTCGTATTCATCATATAAACATTTACCCGTCGCGGGATTCGAACCCGCAACCGTTGGTTTCGCTGATAGGGTCACTATCCACTACACCAATCGGTCGTGTAAAAACTTATAAATTGAACTTTACAGGGTGAATTTGAATTTTTGTAATTCCATTAACTAGTGACGTCACTCTTGATTACGAATAACTTTCCCCAAGGAACCATAGTCGAATTCGATCAAAAAATTTTTGATTACCCATACAAAGTAAGCCATTCTGAAACCGCTTTTAGTGTGGAAGTCCATCAATTTTCGGCTGAATTCTGTTATAGTTCCTAGTGGAAAGTTGTTCGAAATCATGAGTTGAGTCGCCAGTAAACAGGAATTAAACGAATTAAATTTCATCCTGTATAGCCATTATATGATAATTTTTTTTTAGTTTATATATCCATATTTAAACGTTATTTTGATAATCTGCAAACCCGTAAAGGTATGTGTGTAGTGCGAGTGAAGTCACTGATGCGCCGCGTTATTAATTATTACAAAAGTATGTAATTTAAATATCACAAAAGCAAGTAGACAAACTATGACGCCGACTGTACAAATGCTAGTTTTATTTTCAACCACAGTCATCTAGGCAATTACGCCGAACAAAAAATTAGCTTTGACAGCCATTTTAAAATAATATCAAGTTTGAATTTCAAATGTACACTGAAACCAATTCTGTGTATTGGTGAATAAAAGATTTTCGAAATACGAAAATAGCCGGCCGAATACGTTTTATGTTTTATTTAGTGGAATAACTTAATTCATTTCGCATGTATTTCTGTGACTACCATTTATGAATTGTGAAACACTTTTGCAGTAATTATTTATTATTCGCACACTATCTGAATTAGCCCAACCAACAAGGATCTTGTACGATGATAATTGATCTCAAGATTCTACCTTAGGGCTGGGCACCTACATACACTGCTCAAATTACAATACACACTCAAACCACAGTACACACACAAACTAGTCAGTAGGAATTTTTTACACTGCACATATTATTATTGTGATGATTACTAATGGATAACAAAGCTTTGTATCACCCAGTTGACAAGCAAAAAAAAATCAAAAATGTTTATTTAAGTAACTTATTCTTATTATCTATAACATCATTAGGGGTCTCCTTTTAGGTAAAAATGTTTACCTGTATTAGAACAGCTCTTCTACAACTACATAAATGCTTAAAACAAGAAGGTAAGTAGGTATACAAGCTAAATTCTTACGTACGTAATAGGTAAACAAGCAGCAACTATTAATATACAATTGATGCTATTGTACAGGTTCAGACCCATTTTACATACATACATAAAGTCACGACTGTTTCCCGTAGGGGCAGGCAGAGACCACAGACTCCCACTTGCTACGATCCTGACAAACATCTTTTGCTTCATTCACTCTCCTAAGGTTGCTCATACATGCTCATGGGTTTAGGATACACTTAACTCGGCCTTCCTTTAAGACGTCTTTCGATTTGATCATGGATCCATACACATTCACTTCGTATATCTATTTCGTTAATCTTCATTGATCCATCCTCTCCACATGTCCAAACCTCAGCATACCTTTTCCAATGTTTTTCACTGTGTCTTCTTTCACACAGCAAAACTCACTGATTCTTCTTCTTCTTTTCGTGTCGAGGCAAATTTCAAATTTTATTGGACCAAAACTTAGCCACTCCAACAGCACTGTCTGTGGCGTTAAGAAGGTCGTCAAAGGTGCAGCTGTCAGGACACGCGGGGCAAACAATATTATATTATACTATTATATTAGACTGATTATACTATTCCTGATTCTATCTTTCAAATTCGCCCCATTCATACTCCTCAATGATTTCATTTCCACTCCATTAATTCTACTTATCATAATAAATTTCAGCATACTAATAGTCTGAGAGTAAAACTGCTGTGACATAGCGACAGACATGGCGAAAATAGTTTCGCATAGAAGGGTCCCTAGTTTCACTATGAAACCCAAAAAGGCCTTTCTGTAAAAGAACAATGACGACATATGCAAGAAGTTAAAAAGATAATACAAGTGACCGTTCCAACAATTAATTATCCGAATAATTCTATTACATCCTCCTTACCTTGAGATAGCGGTATTCCATGGATTTATACGATTAATTAACATCTGTTATCGGCGTTTTTCTCCACTCCCTAATGGACCCTTGTAACAGAAGGCCGGCTCGAGCGTTAAATTGAATGAATTCGCTTGTCCGTTTTCCTTGTTAGGGTATAAGCCGTTTTAATTTCGAATAGTTCAATAGACAATTTAAGTTTAATATCTTCGTTTAAATCGATTTTTGGATTATTTGGCTGCGATATTTATGCGAATAGCGAGGTTAGTCTAGATTAGTTCTAGAATAGAGGCTACATACCAGCATTTGCAGCAGCGTGGAAGTCATTGGATGCAAGACGTTTCCAACCAGTCGCTTTGAAAAAATAAGTTCCCATTCCCGTCTAAGCTCATTGAACGTTCTATGGTTCATTTGATGATCATGAATAGTCATAGTATTCGATTTTGATTAGCGAATATCTGGCGCGGTCAGTCCTGGGATGGGTGACCATGTAGTAGCATTTTTATACGAGTGTTTCGGTTCTTCGGAGGGCATGCTAAATAGTCAGTCTGGGTTGTTTTCAGTGGAAAGGACTTGTCAAGCAAGTTGGAAGCCTACATGGGCGATTTAAAAACACTACCTATCAGATGGCCACTAGTCCGAGTCAAATCCACCGATACGTACTAGGCCTTCGAGTTGGATTATTGCCCATAGTCTCTTTGTGACAGTAGGCTGTATTCCAACAGTGGACACGTGTGTATGTCGCAGGCAGATCGTAGAATTAACTATTTCATTAAATGCCTCGTAATGTGTGGCGGATATTTCTTGCATTATTGGAAACTGCGTTTCCTAGATGGGAGCTCCTCTGCACTCAAATTATGAAATTTAGGTACAGGGTGAAATTTAATTCCTATTTAAGTTCCACTCTTGATTATGAACAACATTTCATTAGGAACGTTAAACATTGTTGGACTTCCATACTAAAGGTGTTTTCAGAATGGCTTACTTTGTATGGGTAATCGAAAATTTTTGATCGAATTCGACTATGGTTTTTGGGGAAAGTTGTTCGTCTTCAATTGAAAACAACCGGGACCGACTATTTAACGCGTTCACCCATCCAAGGACAGACCGCGCCAGACATAGCTTAACTTCGCTAATCGGAAACACATAGCGAATGCGACTGCGCAACGAGAGCTTGTAAAACATCTGTGATTACTAAGAGGATCTACTATCACTAGAATCCGGCTTCCGTCAAGCATCGGATTCGTATAGGCCATTGATATGTAAGATAAAACTTCAGTGACGTCCATACATCTAATATTCAAGACATAAAAATCCGTACAAAAACCTAACGTCCTTTTTGCAGTCCATTAAAAATATACCCGTTCAATTTAACAACTGATAAGGGCCTAATAAAAATTCAATTCGGAGTCCCCAACTAAAGTAAATCTCGAACGGTCTCGAGTTCCACATATTTTACGAGGCAGTAAACCTTGGCGAGACGGGTCGAAAAGGCGTGCTTGCTCCATCGCCGCAATTCTGGAGTGCCGGCACAATTAGCTGGTTGCTTTGCATAAAACACACCCGCGTGTTATTGTGGGATAAGCCATGAGAAATAAGCGATGATGAAAAGTTGTTGGAATAAACTAATAACAATTGGTATCACGTACTGTGCAAACGTAGCAACTTTGGGTCATGAGTTTCGGGAACTGGCAACCGCTTTTTAGCACTAAAACATAGCGTATGTTTATGACAATGTTCACATAAGTTTGAGAAATTCACGCAACAAATCTACTCTTTAAACAGACAGTACACATTTCCGAACAAAGCAGATAAATAGTTACTATTGGTGACTTCGACCAGCTCCCCAAAATTATAAAATTGTATTAGTTATATTATTAAAAAAAAAACAGGACAACAATGATCCTGTGGGTTTCTTGCGCCGCTTCTTTTCCCACAGATGATTTTCCTTCCCGAAGCGCTAGTAGCTTGGACATACCGACTGACAGATTAAATGCAATAAACCTTTTTTATTTCCAGTAGATTTAAATTGACATTCAACAAATGATATCATGTGTCTTACGTTGAAATAAATGCTTGAAGTTTGAAGTTTGACTACTTTTATAAAAAAATAATCTTTTACTTGACACCAAAAACGACACAAAATAAGCCATAAGAAATGAGCGACGAAGTAAAGTGGTTCGGATAAACTACTAACAATTGATGTCACGTACTGTGCAAACGTAGCAACTTTGGGTCACGAGTTTCGGCAACTGGCAACTGGCTACTAGCTCTTTATGATACAGCACAAATAAAACATGGCGATTGTTTATGATGATATTCACATAGGGAATTCTCTGAAATCCAGGCAGTAACTCCATTGATTACAGTGTAAATAGTAAACTTGCATGGGTTTCTTCATTCAGAAATATAATTCCGCTTACGTCTTGAATGATCATTCATTTGTCATAAACAAAACAAAATATAAAGGTTTTATACTATTGTATTGGTGCTTAATATACCAAAGTAAAAGGCAAAATTTCGGTTCAAAATTTGCGCCACTCGGCAAAATTTAGCTATAACTATTTGTTATTGAATCACATTATAAAATGTCGTCGCTTGCATCAACTAAAGTTGTTACGCTTGTACAGAGCCTACAGGTCAAGTTACTCTTTAATGAAAAATGTGTATTTGTACCTTATGAAAGCAACCTCTGATATAAGAGGTTGCTTTCATTAATTTCTACAACTACCCCCAGAATCAATAAAGTTAAGAAAAGCCGTTTTTATCGTATTTTGCATTTTTATAATGGCCACTGAAAAATAATTTAATTTTAATTTGTCTTAATTTCGTTGTACAACTTGTACCATTCCTTTACGTGCACTGATTCACGTTGATTGTAGAGTCTCCGCCGACACGCGATGCCCTACTCCATGTTCAGAATATAGAGCTGTCTTAGAGTAGGTAGGTAGGGTTTTACGTTCAGCGAACGATGATATTCCACTGTTTGAATGCAGCTCGGTAGCTTCGCGATTATGGAATTATAGCAAACAGGAAGACGACTTCTGAATGCCCGTTCCATGTTTACCTTTTTGTACTTATCGGAAATATTGGAAAAAGAATGCCTGAGAAAAATGTGATGCTGTTATGTCGATTGCTACTTGATGCAATCTAGATATTTTCTATTTAAAAATGTTTGTTATTAAATAATTTTGTTTAAAACTTTTCATGTTTTGTTGGTCGAATGGAAGACTCGTACTTCGCGAATTCAGCGGCGGAAAAAAATATCCAACAAAAAAATTGCCTCTTTTAAATTGTTTGTTTTAGTGTCGAATCATTGAAAATGTTAGAGAACGCCGATGATAAGCTGACTTTAACAAATACAAGAGTACATGAATAACTGGTTGAGAAATTACCTCGGTTCAGAAGATCTTCAACGGCTTAAACTGTAGAAAACATCACAGAAAAAGATCGTCATGAACAGCCTTACACATCTCTACTGTTGGGGCTTTCACTTGGAGGTATGAGCCATAATCCACCTCGCGGGCCCAATGCGAATTGGTGGATATGTGTAAGACTAGTGACCACCTAACCGTCGGTATTTTTAAACCGCCCTTGTAGGCTACAAACTTGGCTTGACTACTGCCTTCAATTGAATTCAATCGGGACCGACTATTTAACGTGCTCTCCGTACCTTCTAACCGCGCAAGACATTGCTTGACTTCGCTAATTGAAAACGAATAGTGCACTGAAAAAGATGGTGAAGAAAAA
The DNA here is from genome assembly GCA_949316235.1 of Oegoconia quadripuncta. NCBI lineage: Eukaryota > Metazoa > Arthropoda > Insecta > Lepidoptera > Autostichidae > Oegoconia > Oegoconia quadripuncta. The sequence goes on from OX438746.1 coordinate 17,249,437, forward strand.
TCATCACTCGATCTGAAGAGTACGTCAGTCGAATACTATTTAGTTGATGTTTTGAGAGTGATATATGATAAAAGCGCGGCTTGTTTCCGAAGAACAACGCTAAATATAGGTGGAAAGTTTGTAGCCACAAGAAAACGTACTTGGAGGCTAGCTCTAACTTTTCAAAGGCTGTCAATAACGACGATGGCATTATATAGTATCCATGGCGTACTGCATAGTATACTGCAGTTGCGTGGTCTGAGTCAGTCGACTGTCAACCGTCATAATTGAGCGGAGGCACTAAGCGTGCTTTGGAGGTAGCAACGACTAACCGTTGCTTAATGTTGGTGCTATCGAGCATTTCACAACAGGCTTTTCCTAGTTTCAGACTAAGTTATTACTTTCATTTTATGATATTCCTGTTCCTGCATCGAGGTTAAAATGAAGAACTGATTAATGGGAATAGTTCTGAAGTCGGAAACCTACTTTCTCCGGTACACCGCCGTTTTCACTCAGCACGCTTGGTATCCAACCATAAAAAGCTTTAACGAGTCACGATTCCAAACCAAATTCCAGAACTGAAGGCCACTTAGAATAGTCCCCAGCCATGCAAATAACCAATACCAATATGATTACGAAGTTGCGATAACAATCCAAAATTTTATGAATCGTAAAACAAGTCAGCGCCGTAAAACATGACCCCACTAGGTTTTACAGCCCTTTCGCGGTATCTAATTTTGTTGGTACATGCACCTTTTGTTTTATAGGCCTATGTTGCTCCTGTAGGAGAAATATTTGTACTTAGTATCGAGATTTGTACCGGGTGGTACGGCATATTAAGTGTTGAAAATATTGAAAACTCTGTGTTATCTCCTGTAACCTAAACGGCATGATCGGTTTTGAAGTGCAAGGTGTCGCTTAATTGATACTCACAGCCATATTAATAAATGGATCTTGAGATTGAGATCGCGGTGCAGTCTCAATATAATTCATGATAGAAATAGTGGGATACTAAGCTTTTTTGATACTCAAACGTCACTTAAGGTCATCTCAATCTTGAGAACGGTTAATTAATACGCGCCGAGGCGCATACCGATGGATTCCACGCGATTATGCGTAAGAAAGTGGTCTCGTTGATGAGTAGAGTCTGCGGCAATACCAACAGCATCCTGAGTGTGGTGGGAGGTAAACAGGAGTATCCTATTGCTAGCCACTGGACAGCGATTTTAGTAGGATAGAAATTGTCATTTTTCAAAATTTTATTTTATTTCGAGTTGCATGACTAATTTTATACTAACTTAGACTAACTTACTAACGATATGGAATTTTCTGGAATAAAATATTTAGAATTTGAATTAATACGGGCCTAAGAGTGTCACAGGATATATTTCATGGTAAAATATCTAACATGGCGTACTGCATATTATACTGCAGTTGCGTAGTCTGAGTCAGTCGACTGTCAAACGTCATAATTGAGCGGGACCGGAAATATAAAATACGCTGTCGGCTTTTTAGGTTTCTAAATAGTTATTATAATAAACATTCGTGACCACAAACAGCCGTCATCATTTCTGTTCCTCCTGTCCCATCTCACCTCATGAGTAGTAGAACTATCCAATAGAAGGGACCGAACTTATTTCCAGAAGAAAATTTCACAAAATTAACTTCTTCTTCCCAGGCAGGCCATGTACCAATGAGTTTTTAAATTTAATTTAGTTACTTATGTACATTTATCCGACTGCTCTTAAATGGTGAAGGAAAACATCGTGAGGAAACCTGCATGCCTGAGAAATAAAAATTCTAACGCATGTGAAGTCCCCAACCCGATTTGGGCCATGCTCCCTCATATACAAAGGAAGGCCTATATCCCTGCAGTGGGATGTTTACGGGCTGAGATGATGATGATGATGGACTTCTTCCATTACTTCGAACAGTACTCAGCAGTTTTCACGAAAGTTCTTGGGCAAAAGTCTCTGAGCTAAGTCGCGGATAGACAAACAGACGTCACCTCTAAGGTTGCCAGGTAGCTACTGCTGCCACAGTGTTGCTATACTTGCCAACATGCTGCGGCCTCACAAAATATGATATAAATAACAATATATAGTATATATCAATTAATAGGTATACATATTAATTAACAATATCATTATATTTATCAATTAACAATATCATTCTATCTTATCATTAATGGGTAACAAACATACCTTATTAATAGCCCAGAGCTGAGTTTTGCCATTAGTCACATGGCGAAACTATGTTGACTACGAAACCATAAAAAAAACCAGACAGCATATTTTGTACTTTGTGAGCACCATGTTCGATTTTAGACCATAAAATGAATCCTGTGACGCTCCAGTGCTTAGGCTACAGGACGTAACATACACCCGAAAAACAGTTTCCTCCTTCCTGGGGCAGTCAGGTAAAATACTGTAAACACGGGGCTACACCACTTGGGTCCAACAGAGTATATTCCCACTCCTATGTACCCCTCGGATATGTGGGGGGGTCGGTGGGAACCGTGAAATATTCCAGAGAAAAGACGGCGCGAATGGGACCGGGTCGTAAAGTGTTCCAAACGATTAAACGCCTTTGACCCGGTGCTTCGTATAATAGCGATCCTGGTATAAACTTTGTAGTGTATCTTGAAAATAGGGATTTTTCATGTGGCGTCGAAGATTTCTTGTATTAAACGCTGAGTTATAAGCTGTCTTTTTAATAGATTTTACAAAAAAGAGGTTCTAAATTCAAATGTTTTTCTTTTATGTTTGTTACCTCAGTACTCTATAATTTATAAACTGACTAGCAGCTACACACGACTAAGGTTTGTAACCGGTTTCGAAAATACCGGTAAATGAAGGTTTATACCGAATTTTAGAAAAGGATTCGTTTGGAGAGCGTCCGAAATTAGAGCGCTATCTAAAACTTGATGAACCGGTTTAATCCAGACAGAGAGTGCACGGGTCAGCGTCGTTCGAAATTTGGAGTAATAGAGACGGCGCCGTCGGTATGAGCGAAATGAAAACCACTAAAAACTGCATAATTGATTCAAAACCCAACGCAACCAAAAGGCCGGCAACGCATCTGTGACCCTTTTGGTGTTGCGGGTGTCCATGGGCGGCGGTGATTGCTTTCCATCAGGTGACCCGCATGCTCGTTTGCCGCCCTCTCATAAAAAAAAAAAAAAAAAAACCATTTGGTTTCGCTCATTAAGAAAACCGGGTTTTTAAGTTTAAGGTAGAGTCAAACCTAAATAAAACACTCCTTTTTATTTGACATAAAATAAATAAATATTTGGGACACTTACACCAATCATCTAGTCCCAAACTAAGCAAACCTTGTGCTATGGATACTAGATAACGGATAAACACGGATGTTCATATTCATCACACCCCTCGCGGGATTCGAACCCGCAACCGTTGGTCTCGGTCATAGGGTCACTATCCACTACACCAATCGATTGATCGAGTCAAATTGATTTAGAATTACATTTCACTTTGATATAGATTTAAAAATAAACAGGTAAACAAGCCCTGCACAGCATAGTTGACACAACTTTTTTTGGTACGCACGGCATACGCTTTGACAATAAAATACCAGACATGTATTAAGTTTAAGAGGCTTTATTTCATCCAGTAGTGCGCCCGCATTGGATAAATTAAGATTACTTGACTGACCCCTGCACTTGATCCCAATCACACCTAATGTTAAGTGAAGATGAGGCCGAAGGTGGTAGCGTACTGACCCGGAAACCCCATCTTATTTGGGGGACTGGCTATCTTATCTCTAACAACCGGAACACAACAATGCTATTAACATTGCTGTTTGGCGGCTAGCCAGGGGGACATTTAATATGCGCTACCACCAACCAAACCGAGTACTAAATATGTACTCCGCTGGGGATCGAACCCGCGACCTCCGAATCGTAAACTCAATGTTGTTTACATTTAGCCACGGAGGCGGTTAAAAATTTTAAATAATTACCTACTTTTTTATGATTGACTTGATTCGCCTTTCACCCCAATCTCACCTGATGAAAAGTGACGATGTGATCGAAGATGTAGCACGCGATCCCAGTAAATGCCTATTCACTGTGCTCTTGAAGATCCCAAGGTTGTAGGATTCAGATGTAATTAACTTTAAGGCTTTTCGACTGCAGGTCAGAGCAATATTTTTTTATTTATGCTGTATTTAAAAGGAAATCTTAAGTTATCCAATGCGGCAAAATATCCAAGACTGGACGGATTAATCCCTCTTAAGAGAGCAGAAACTTAAACGTCATAAAAATCTTCTGGGAAAGCTCGTTCCATCGTAGACCTTATCTCGACATTAGTCCAGATTAAGGTCAAGAGCGATCCCATTCTAATTAAAAAAAAAAAAAAAAAAAAAGAGCTGTTAAATAACGGTTATTTTAGGATTGATAAGGACGTCAGGTTAACTGGATTTCATGTCAAAGATATGTATGATCCAACACTTATATTTGGGATATAACTGAAAGGGAAACACCACTTTTGGGACTAAGGTCGTCTTGCGTATTACCGTAACTTTATAAAAGAAACTATTAATAATAAGGCATACCTGCCGAATCGACATAACCCAGGGAACTGCGAAATTGGAGACTTGGTGACCCTTAGCACTGAAAATGAAATAATATTTTTATGAGACCGAATACTATTCTGTAGGTACAATATACATCAAGATTAGCAATGGCAATAAAACATATTTTTGTAAGATTTAGGAAACTCGTTATTTGATAAAATTGTTAACCAATATCGTATGCGTCATGATAATGTTCATTGGTTTATTGTAAACCCGTAAAGCAATTAATACGAAAAATGACCGCACAATAACATGTTCGCAAAATATTGTTCAAACAAAACGAGATTACTCGTTACGGAACGTCAGTACGAGTAACATTGTTCTACACTGAATATGTCCAGGTTTCATTGTATGTTTAAGTAATCCTTCCGTTGTCGCAAGAGGAGTTACAAGAGATGTTAACACTTATGCATAAAGCTTTGAAATAAAAAGAAATGGATGTCAATGTGAGCAAAATGACAGTTATCGTATTTTAGAGAGGTATGTTTGACAGATTGCAGTATATTGATAGATGGACAAAAGTGGAGCAAGTACGTGATTTTGTGTATTTGGGTTCACTGTTTATAAGAGATGGAAAGTGTGAAGATATCGAAAGAAGAGTGAATGCCGGAAATAACCACTTCCGTGTCTCAATATAAACAACATTGGGTTTACGATTCGGAGGTCGCGGGTTCGATCCCCAGCGGGGTACATGTTTAAGTATACTCGGTTTGGTTGGTGGTAGGGCATTTTAAATGTCCGCCTGGCTAGCTACCACCATGTTAACTAAATCCGCCGCCAAGCAGCAATTTTATAGCATTGTTGTGTTCCGGTTGTCAGAGATAATGTGTTGGGGTTTCCGGCGCATTACACTTCCACCTTCGACCTCATCTTCACTAAACATCGGGTGTGATTGAGGTCAAGTACCAACCCGTTGATCATAAAAAAAAATAAGGTGAATGGAGCGTTGCCTGCTTTTATGAGGAGCATGTCCTTGACTGTTCTTATTAGTGAGTCGATGACAAAAACATCAAATTCTTGAGGACTAAATTGGCCACGCATTCAGCATTGTCTGTGGCATTGTGCAGGTCTTGTAGCGTATAAGTGTCGGCACACGCAGGACAGCATAGAAGATGCCTCATAGTTTGTGGTGTATCACTGCACAAGCACTGGGCTGGCTGCTTATGGCGGGGTACTGGATTCAACATTGATTTACAGGAATGAACGCTGGTATGGCAGAAGAAGAATGAAAGTAGAATTAATGCAGTCGAAATGAGATCATTGAGAAGTATGAGTGGGGTGACTTTGAAATAGAATCAAGAGTACTGTAATTGGGAGTTATACAGTATGTAAGAATACGCAGTGACAAAGATAGAAAAATGTATGCTGAAATGATAAGTTGAATTAATTATTTCGTTGGGATAATCTAACCTTTTCGTTGTTTAAATTTAAGTGTGAATTTTTTTTAACAAAAATGCATCGGTTTTTATCTCAATCTTCCAGAAAAGTTGTTCCATTATACGGTGGAAACCACCGTTAAAATATTTCCACTCATTAACGTAGAACTAGAACAAAATGTTAAACGTTGTAGAACAATCCTCGTGCATTACGGTACGGGCTATTACATCGCCAGGCGAGCTCCTAACTCTCATCAGGCTACCTAGCCTTCCATTTCACGTGTGAAAACTTAACGACTGAGAAAACGGGTTACTTTATTCTTACGTTTCCAGGTTGTGAGTTGTACGTTGGAAGATTTATGACTTGTTATAGGGTGAGTCAAGCGAACAGACCCCGGTGGAAATATATGTAAATATATAGCAACTTATGCCGCACTCACGCTGACATCAATGTCGCCCATCACTTTCTGAGCAACCGAATTGTTGAGGTCTGGAATAAGCTGCCGGAAGAGGTTGTCTCCGCTCAATCAGTGAAATCGTTCAAGAATAGATTGGATAAATTTTTGAAAACTAATAGTGACTGAAATAATGACTGTGAATAACAACATAATGACCAATGTGAACTCTTCCAACACTGTGACATAGACATACCTGCAGTAATCAAATGCTGCTCGTGTATAATAATATAATAATAATAACTTTTACAAAATATATATGGACAAAATATTTTGTTGATTTTAAACAATTTAATGAGCCTCAGTGGAAAAGTACTGTAAATATTATATACTATAAATTTTACTAAATACATCATCGAAGAGCAAGGTAGGGCGCAGGCCAAGTTCTCAAAAAAATGGCCCTTCTTACGCCGTGCTATACTTACAAGAACCATTTCGAACCACTTTTGCACCCCCTCTATCTCAGTAAATATTTGATATACGTATGTATGTACTATTTTACACAGATAAAGAGAAGCGTATCATTACACAATATTTTAATTTTCAAAACTGTAACTTTAATTGTTCCCGAGATAAAGTACATGAGCTACCTATGTAATTTATGTAAACAACTGTTTGTTGCTCAAATAAATAAATAAATATAAATAATGACTCTCAAAAAAACCAAATTTTGTCACCCACTGACTCACTCACTGGCAGATCATCGATTCATGTAGTATACTTCCAATAAACCTATATACTTGAAATATGGCATGTTGCTAGTAGCCTATATAAAGGGCGCAGTCCGAAATTGGACATGTATGAGTCGGGACGGTTTTAATCAGTTGACACTGTACTTTTAATGGTCGTATCTCTTGGCAAGTTTTGATATTCTCTTATACTCGTATACCTATTTACTCAATTATTGGTCAATAATAATATAGGCCTCATGGAAGTCATTTACCTACTTAAAGTCTTGTAAAAAAACATCAAAGAAACACAATGTAAGTATTTCAAATTTAATTTGTTTAACCACAAAGAAGTTCTTAGAATGTGGTCTATCATAGATTTCAACTCTTTTGTAAGTTTTAATGACAGTTGAATAAGAACTTGGCCATATTTACATTAATGTTTTTGATAAGTTGTGACAAAATATAGTTTGCAGGAAGAAGAACTTCTATATTTTTATTTAATTTGTTATTTAAAATAGAAAACACAAGCATAACGGTTCGCCTAGGCATTCAATTGAACGACTAATTTAACCATCTGCCAACGACAGATGGATGTAAGATTTCAGTTTCGCGAATCCTTTTACACAAAATAATAGATCGTGCCTTATTTAAGGTGAAAGCCACGATAATGGGAGCATAATTGCCTCTAAGACTTTCCACTTAGTAGCAAATTGTTTGAGTAAAAATTTTACATTGCCCTTCCAAAGAAATGGTAAAGAGAATTTTCTGTTAACTTCCTTTTCGGAGGGTACAATGTAGAGCTAAAATGGGATAAAGTTATTATACTGGATGTAATCAATTGTTACGATAAAAGCTCAGACAATTTTTAGATATTTTTAGATATTTTGTACATGTAATAAGCTAGAGAGCTTATTGGGTAATGACTTCTTTTGAGGGGCGTTTATATCAGGTGTTTGACATGCATTGATTGCACAGCCCTTAGACTTCTAATATCCATCAATACATTAGGATTATGACTGTGATGCCACAAAAACACCATCTTATCTGAATATGCCGCCAAGCAGCAATGTTAATAGCATTGTTGTGTTCCGGTTTTCAGAGATAAGATAGCCAGTCCCCCAAATGTGTTGCGATCTCATCTTCACTTAACATCAGGTGTGATTGAAGTCAAGTACGAAGCCGTCGTGCATAAAAAAAAAGAATTATTGGCTAGTGCTGTAAGTCGGGCTCCATTGGTTTTGTGGTGATTTGGACAACGATCGATAGAGAATATACCGTACGTAATCTACTTTAATGTCGATGTCCAGAGCATGCAAATCTACAGCGTGAACGCCATCAGCGATGAAGAAGGTTGATGATTACGGAACATAAGATCCTCAAGCAGTTAAGACTAATCAATACAATCCATGTAGTCACAGCTTAACGAATATCAAGTGGGATTCAATACCATACCATTTTTTTTTTTTCATAACTAGTTGATACCTGACCTCAATCATACCTGATGTTAAGTGAAGATGAGCTCGAATATGGACGCGTGCTGACCCGGAAACCCCACAACATTTAGGGGACTGGCTATCCTATCTCTGACAACCGGAACACAACAATGCTATTAACATTGCTGCTTGGCAGCAGATTTAGATAAGATGGTGGTAGCTAGCCAGGCGGACATTTAAAATGCCCTACCACCAACCAAACCGAGTACTTAAACATGTACCCCGCTGGAGATCGAACACGTGACCTCCGAATCGTAAACCCAATGTTGTTTACATTGAGCCACGGAGGCGGACATCCTGCTTATTCACTGCAAGCGTACTCCCAATGTGGATCTACGTAGTGAAGGTTGTATATACAAAATTCTGACATAAACTTTTAATTTAAAAATCTTTCCCTGAAAATGGCAGCTCCGAAGCAATATACGCGAATATACGTCAAACATTTTGCTTCCGTGCCATTGGATGGAGCTACGAAAAATACACGTTACAATTTTTCTAAAGCATTTTAAAAGAAAATCTGTTTCCAAACGGTGCGATGTTGGTTTATAGAAAAATTTCGGATGTTTCAGCTCCATTGAAAGTGTAAAGTCCACGTCGACGCTTGTGGTTATTCTTCAATGATCTATGTTCATCTGTGCGTTATATTTTATTTAATGCACGACGGGTTCCTACTTCACTTCAATTACACCGATCTTAAGTGAAGATGAGGTCGAAGGTGGAAGCGTACTGACCCGGAAACCCCAACACATTTCGGGGACTGGCTATCTTATCTTTGACAACCGGAACACAACAATGCTGTTAACATTGCTGCTTGGCGGCAGATTTAGATAGGATGGTGGTAGCTAGCCAGGCGGACATTTAAAATGCCTTACCACCAACCAAACCGAGTGCTCCATTACATTTACTCCGCTGGGGATCGAACCCGCGATCTCCGAATCGTAAACCCAATGTTGTTTACATTGAGCCACGGAGGCCGTTACTTCCCCACTCCCCTCGGCAAATGGGAGTGTAGCTAAACGAATTCATGGTCAGCACTAAGGCTTAATCTATGGGGAAAGGGATCCAGTGATGCTTGATATGGACAGCACCTCAATGCAGTGAGTGTTAATTGTGCAGAAAGCAAAACGCTACTGCAAATAATAATGCCAATAATAATCTTGGCAAAATTTCCTAAGCGCTTCAAAATTATGTCGGCTCGCCACTAAACCGGTGTAGAAGACCGGATGGTTATACGATGACACTTGCTCTATGACTATATGATTGCAAAATATATATATATGATTGCGACTAAATGATCGTGAGCATAACAGCGCAGACCAGTGAAGGGCAACAGCGCCATTAGGGCTGTACTCCCAAATATCTGTGATCACCAACCCGCCTCCACCGTGGAGAGCGATGCAAATCGCGCCATGAAAGAAGCTTATGCCTGTGTCTGATTGATTGAAAGACTCATTTTGACGACCTGTTTGGTGAAGTGGTTAGAAACTGTGACTGCTATACCAAAAAGTCGAGGGTTCGAATCGCGCTAGGGGCATATGTTTGTATGATGAATACAGACATGTGTTCCCGAGTTCTAATAAGAAAGGAGCAGGTTTTTTATTAGCATACTTGCTTTGCGCCCGCGACTTCGCCCGCATGGATTAACTTTATCGCCGATATGTTTCATTTGTTTTTCCCACAGAAAATACTCACATTATCGGGATAAAAAATATCCTATATATTAAATTATTCATTCAGGGTATATTCTACCTATGTACCAAATTTCATCCACATCCGTTTAGCCGTTTCGCCGTGATTGAGCAACAAACAAACATCCACCCTTTCGCATTTATAACATTCGTTAGATTAATTAGACCACATGGGCAAATATGAGTTTCAAAAATTTCACAATCATACGTATTGACATATCTAAAAATAACAAAAGTTATTTTCGGCTAAGTAAACCGGATAGCATAGGTTTCATATTTGACGAATGATATTAATAATGTATTCACATTTTAGGTCTTGTTTACACAGCCATGAACATTTTGGAAGGCAAACAGCAGCCATTATAAAACAATTAAACCCTCGCGTGCTAAACACGCTTCAAGCCAAACGATGCATTTCGGCGTTTGGCGTTTGAAAGCTATTAAAGCTGTAGAGCGTAAGTGTTGGGTTCAGACAAGCTGGAAACAGCTCAGTAAATAACTTTACAATTTTCTTATTGTGAATATTAATTTTTCCCAAATTTGGTATTATATTTGGCCTGACGACCTGTTTGGTGTAGTGGTTAGAAACTCTGCTACTATACCAAATGGTCGCGGCTTCGAATCCCGCTAGGGGCATATATTTGAATGATGAATACAGACATGTGTTCCCTAGTTCTGGATGTTTTTCAGTTATACATGTATTTATTTACAAAAAAAAATGTATTTGTGTAGTTTATCAACCATCTGGTAACCATAACACAAGCCTAAATGCTTATTGTGGACCTAGATGGTGCTGTGTGTTTGTGCAAAGACATTTATTATTATTATTATTATTATATTTAGATATGGTTTCCGGTACTTAAAAATAATAGAACTTTTCCCGTAGGTATCGTAATAGCCGACTAAGGAACTTTACACTTAAAATCATCCATTGCACGTTGCAATGACGAAGGGGTCACCCTATGTCACGTGTGGCTTTCTGCATATTTCGAAAGTGAACCGTGGATTTTGTTTCAAGCTTTGAAAATTTACTATTTAGAATACCCAAATGTTTATGTTTGGGGTATTTCTGACCACCTCATTTGGAAAGATAGTGACTGTCTGTACATTTTTATGTGGCTTAAAAAGTAACTTTTTGGTTTTGGGAGCTAAATAGAATGTTTTAATTTTTTTTTATTTTTTCTTTGTTACATGGAAGTTTATGAACATGTTACTTAAAGGATATGGTGATGTAGCAAAAGGCCGGGGTCGCAATGTGACCAAGTTGTAAAGTATGCATTGATAGCAAAATGTCCAAGTCGCAAAATGCCTAAGTTGTATACTGTCCAATTGACTCAAAGTAAATACCAAGGGCCAGCAGCTTTTGCTACCACTGGATATTTTGCAACTTAACGCACAGTTTCAAAAAAACATAATATTCATATATCTTTTTAACACTTAAAATTGCCCTTTCAATATTTCCAAACACATCACTGATAAATTTCTGAAAAAAGTAATCATGGTCAAAGGTGTAGATGGCGGAAGAAAAATTTACAGATTTTCTATACCATGGTATTTTTTTTTTCTTAACAGAAAGTGCTTTAACACACGTCGTTAAGAGATTTAGGTAGATTTGGTTTTATTTTTTTTTATTCATAAATACAATCTGAGCTAATAGTAATATTATATATGTTATTATTTCAATACTGCCTCCATCTTATATTACACTGTTAAATATATATAGATTTCAACTGTGAATAGGTATATAGAATTGTATATTATGTATTGTATAAGTATGCAATATATTTTTGTATGTATTTAATTATGTAAGTAAGTATATATCTATTGTAGTATAGTTACCTACGTACGTATGTACGTATGTATGTATAATATGTAGATTCATAGTTTTAATGAAAATGTTTAGCATTTTGATACGCCCAGTCAATGTGTTCTTTTATATTTACCAAGGTTGACTGGAACAGATGGGATAAGTCCGCCTTTGTACTTAATTTTAAGTTACATTTAATTTATCAATGTATATTTATTCATATGAAGTACATAAAGCGTTTACAAACAAACAAACAAACAATCGATACTTTCGATAGAATCAGGATACAATATCGATAGTAATGCAGTTTATGAAAATTATTACTCATCGATATTCTAACATATCCAAGTCCACTATCGATATGATATTGGTACAACACTAATCTGGAGGGATTAAATGTACAACTTGTGCGAGCTTACAATTCCTGTAACAAAAGTTCGCGATGAGAAGTCACGTTGTCAAATAAATTGATTTGGTTGGACAGAGTCACGTGTTAAGGTAATCACTGGGGAGCTCACATTGCTCGTGGTTTCCAAATAACAGTGGTAGGTTTTTCCATATTTTTATATGGCTGTTCTATTTATTGCCTTGAATGAAGCAGTCATTGCACAGTCACTTTTGCTAAAGGTTTTCGGGTAACGTAGTTTTCGTCGACACTGTTTGCTAGTATAGTAATCACTACAGCAATAGGAGCATGACAAGCGCGACAAACGTTCATGTCGCACGAGTTAATATTTGTCTGCTCATTCATTCGGACGAAATATACAACTCTCACGTCGCGTCGCGCGCGCCAAACGGTGTCGCGCTACAGGGCCTGGTATTATATATTTTTTTTAATTCAGCGTCAGTCTTCTCTGAATCATCAAGCTGAGTAAATAGGCATTTACTATGGGATCGCGTGCGTCATATTCGACCACATCGTCACTTACCATCAGGTGAGATTGTGGTCAAACGCGTTAATTATAAAAACAAATCGATTTATGTATTTTCTTTTCTGTATTTCAATAAAGTGTACCTATTCGTATTGTATTAGGTCCTTACCTAAGAAATTGGCGTTTTGTATGAAGAATTTCATTAAGACTGTTTTTTCCATACAAACATTTTTGATTTTTTTTTGGGAACGGCAAATCCAAATTTATCTAAACTTTGTGTGTATTATCGGATAACATTAAGTTAAGTATAGGCAGCGTTAATTTTTAAAAGTAACCGCTTTATAAAAGTTTCAGCGTATCTAAGATATGATTATGGGAAGCACATGAAAAAGCTCTGTTCAAATTTTTTTTATTATGTGATTTAGCCCAGAAATTAAAAAATATTTCAAGTGTACCTTGAAATAATATTCCATTTTCCAAATAAAAAACTAATTTGGATATAGATTCGAAACTTGCAGGAATTGGTGCATATGATTAACGAAGAAAAAAAACTCCAATTTCATAGGTAAAGACTCAATATTTAGATGACCGATTGATCAACTGTTGGGGCATAGCCTTCTATCACCACACCGTATTATCCACCGGGCCGAGTACGGATTGGTAGATTTGTGTCGAACTAGTGGCCACCTGACAGTCAGTGTTTTTAAGCCGCCCTTGTAGGCCAGCGACTTGGCTTAACGACTGCTTTCAATTTCAACCACCTACATTCCGAAGCACGGAATCACTCTTATTAAAATGCCATTACTGGTCACTTATCCAAGGAGTGACCGCACCAAACACTACTTAATACAATACAATACAAATACACTTTATTGCTTATTAAACTATTAAAACTTCGTTAATCGAAAACGAACAGCGAAAGCGACTGCGCCACGAGGGCCTCCTACAGTCAATTCATTGTATTAAAATAGAACATGTAAGATGAAATTTTCAATGCGCCATGATATCAAATTTTGAAATCCGAAATATCAGCTTCATTATTTACTCTCATTCGATGATTTCATAATAATTTTACGGTTAAATTATCTGAAATTTGAACAACAATTTTTGATAGAGACGTCGACGGGACTCTGACTGATTGATTATTATGCTAATTTCCAATTAATTGCATCACTAATAGAGGTTTCATGGAACTACCTTATTTAAAATAGCATTTGCGTACGGATTTGCGACTCTTATTACAATGTAAATTGGAAATATGCATTAACAATGACAGATTTTATAGAAATTCCCTTTGTGCATAATCAATTAGGATTACGTGTTACTAGCGACCCACCCCGGCTTTACACGTGTGGATTTATTTTTTATAAATAATAACAAATAAATAAATATTTCGGACACTTACACTAATCACCTAGTCGCACACTAAGCAAACAAAATAGATACTAGATAACATATAGACATACATAAATATTTATATAATCACCCATGACTTGGGAATAAATGTTCGTATCCATCACATAAACATTTACCACTCACGGGATTCGAACCCGCAACCGTTTGTTTCGCTGACAGGGTCACTATCCACTACACCAATCGGTAGTCGGCATATGCATGTGTTATACATATAAACCATCCGGTTGAACTTCTCTAAATGATAGTTAAAACTAAATGTAAGTAGAACTAAATGTGTATGTAATGTACGGTACTGAATATTAAATGAACATCAATTATTCCGCAAGGACAAAGCCCGCCGTTTTCTGACTATAACGAAACTGTCACGTAAGTGTCCAATATATGTAATTTAAGTTTAAGTAATATATAAGGATATGCTGTAAAGTTTGTTGAAAATAAATAAATAAGACACAATATTTTCCAAGTTAGCTCCAATCCTTCATGTGTAACATAAATTACGGTAATTTTTTTTATGTATATTATGATTTTTTTCGCTGTCAAATACGAATTTCGTCTGGAAGCCATTGGATGAATAAAACCGAAAATCACGCTCTATGGTGTATTTTGAGGGAGTTTTATTTCGAACAGTGGAATAGACTGGGCTGACGATGACGACACTTTATGAATTATGTCTAGTAGCTAATAGACAGTCACGGGTGTTTCCTGGTAGGGGTAGGCAAACCTCACAGACTTCCACTTACATAAACACCTATTTCGCTTCATTCACTCTCATAAATTTGTTTATACATACTCATCGGTTTAGAATGCTCTTGAGTTGGTCTTTCTTTAAAACATCTCCAATTAGATTCTCTCCACATGTCCAAACTATCTCAGTATAACTTTTTCAATGTTTGTCACTACGTCTTCTTTCACACTGCTTAACTCCCTAATTACACTATTCCTGATTCTATCTTTCAAAGTCACCCCATTCATACTTCTCAACGATCTTATTTCCACTGCATAAATCTTATTCTTCTTCTGCGCCTCAGCATTCAAAACTGACACTCCCAATTGCGTTGTTTGCAATGTAGTGGAAGACGTACACCATATCCTCGCTGAATGCGACCGGTCGCTGTCCAATCCCGTAAAGTTGTACCCCAATGGAGCCACAACTTGGGTATTTTTAATAGCATTTTGGCAGCCCCGTTGCCGAAGGATCCTATTTCTAATACATAGGTATTAGAAATAGGAATATATGATTTACATAGGTAACTAGGTACTACTTTGAATTCAATGATGAGGGTGGCATATTCAGCATTTGAATAAACCCTCTTAAAAAATAAGATAAAAAAAAATCTCATCATTCACATAAGTCAGTGTTGGAACACGAGCTGTTTTGGACACAATCTGGCTCCTCATAGAGGCATGCAGTATACCATTTACTTATCGGGCATTCACTCTTCTATCGATGTTTTTTAAATTATAAAATTGAGATATCCGTGCCTAAGTCGGCTGAAAAAGTACGAGTTATTTTAACGTGGATAAACTGCCGGTTTTTATGAAAACATCTCTAAAAAAACTCAAACACAAATGTTACCCGTCGGCATTCGCTAAAACACGTTGTTGAAATTAAAGCGAACAAATTGTTGCCTTGAAAAAAAAAAGTGTTGCTGAGTTATCGAAACATTTATACCGTTGAGATAAAAAAATTATGCCCCGCTGGGGGAATAATTCGCGGTAAGTTGGCCCATTAACTTTTATCTCGAGGGGGGAGGGAAGTTTGGGAGGTAGGGGGATAAATGGTGATACATACCTCTGAGGATGACCTGCTAATGGAGGGAAATATTAGGTACTTGTAAAGTTAAGTGTAGTGGGAATAGTAGCGTGTAGGTAAGTAGTGAATAAAGGAATTGTAAGATTTATGCACAGACTTATATATTACTATGTATGGACCGAGTCGTTGAAGCAATCAATATTACACCACGTGATTGGTGCTAAAACGGGAGTTTGGTGTCAATGGAAACTCAATCATACACCAACTTTGTTCGCAAATAGTCGTATCGTTTTATGTTGTAAAAAAATGCAACACTTACCACAGAAAAGTAACCAAAAACATGCTAGTACCAATCTTTTAAGTATAATAAACATAATGTAGTTAACATACCGAACATTCGCACTGAGCTCGACTCTTCATTCATAATGCGAACAGCTAAGGCATGGAACTCCCTTCCGGCGTTAGTCTGTTCTGAATCCTACAACCTTGGGATCTTCAAGAGCAGGGTGAATAGGCATCTACTGAGATCGCGTGCTTCATCTTCAACCACATCGTCACTTCCCATCAGGTGAGATTGTGGTCAAACGTGTATCCAGTTAACTTATATTTTTAACAATATTGTAATGTTATCTTGTTTGTTTTTTATGACTGTGACTGATTAATAGATTGTGATCAAAGACTAAAAAAAAATTGGATATTCGCCGTGTTGGTTTTAGCCCATTTATTCTCGGCAGTCTTCATAGTTCTCGAGGATTCTAAGATTCAAAGATGGCGCTGTTTAATCTAATAAGAAAAGAGCGAAAAAGATTTATTCGCGCTACCATGTCTG
Source organism: Oegoconia quadripuncta (assembly GCA_949316235.1). Classification (NCBI taxonomy): domain Eukaryota; kingdom Metazoa; phylum Arthropoda; class Insecta; order Lepidoptera; family Autostichidae; genus Oegoconia; species Oegoconia quadripuncta. Next base: position 17,266,372 of record OX438746.1, read on the forward strand.
CATATCAAATCAATGGGTTTTTTTAATATTTTTTTTATGCACAACGGGTTGGTACTTGACCTCAATCACACCTGATGTTAAGTGAAGATGAGGTCGAAGGTGGAAGCGTACTGACCCGGAAACCCCAACACATTTGGGGGACTGGCTATCTTATTTCTGACAACCGGAACACAACAATGCTATTAACATTGCTGCTTGGCGGCTGATTTAGATAAGATGGTGCTAGCTAGCCAGGCGGACATTTAAAATGCTCTACCACCAACCAATACGAGTACTTAAACATGCTTATGATATATTATGATATAGAGTTTGTTTTTTATTTATAATCTTTTTTAAAAGGGTTTATTCAAATGCTTCAAGTACCTACTCGTGGCGCAGTCGCATTAGCTATTCAATTTAGATTAGCGAAGTTAAGCAATGCCTGCCGCGGTCTGTCCTTGGATGGGTGACCAATAGTGGGATTTTAATACAAGAGTTTCCGTGATTCGAAGGGCAAGGTTGTTTACAACTGAATGTAGTCATTAATCTAAGTCGGTGAACTACAGGAGGGGCGGCGAAAGAACACTGACCAATCTGCACTGCGCATATATCGGCGACGTTTAGAATGTATTAATTTTGACTTAAAAGAGCAACCTTTGTGTTTCTTGCTCATTCTTCTCAGGGATTGCAGCGTTGTAAATGAGCAGTAAATATATATTTAAAAATGTTGACGATTTCTATTTAAATTAGCAACATTCGCAATCATTGCTCCTATATAGCTCGAACTCCTGGCCGTAGTTCTGTACGTAGATGAGAAGCTATCTCAACCATTCCGTTATTACATAACTTATTTTTCCAATGTGTTATAGTAATGTTGGATAATTTATCTGTCCCTGGAACAAAGACTGGCCCGTCCGGCGGGCTACCGCACATCTGGCCATTGACCACACAATTTCGTTTGCTGTAAGCTATAAATTACATGAAACTAAAATTTGGTGAAATGAAATTACAAATTAAATTTTAATAAAATGCAAAAGGAAAGTTACGAAGTACCCTGTGTATTTGAAGCAACCACGTAAACACGTAACTTTATCGTTGTCGTCATCGATAACTGACCAATGAGAAGATGTCAAGTTGCCTAGCGAGAAATGAACGCAGCAATCACACGTAAGATACTATACCGAAAATCGTAATTAGCTAATCGTTACGATATGCAAAGTACATACATCGATAATTGCATTAACACGTTCTGGGATGCAAAGTCGAGAGGCGGGATTTCGAAAAGTAATATTCCTGCATTCCTAAAAAATAGTGATAAGCATAACTTAAATTTGAGATATAAGGACAAATTAGTCACCCATATGTTCAGACTGAGCAAAGTTAATACATCATTTATGGGACACTGTATACGTTTTTATAACCTTATACCTGAGAATATCATTAATCTAAATGAAAAACAATTTAAAAACCATGTCAAAACAAAATTTACAAAAAAAGGTTATTACAAAATTGTATTAGTTGTAAAGTTTTATATATTTAAAAATAAAAGAAGAATGATCCTTTGGGTTTTTTGCGCTGCTTCTTTTCCCACAGATGTTTCCCTATCCGAATCGGTGGTAGCTTGGACATACTGACTGACCGAAAAATGCTTGAGCCCTATTTTTATTTCCAATAGATTTAAATTGACATTTAACAAATGATATCATGTATCTTACGTTGAAATAAATGCTTGAAGTTTGAAGTTTGAAAAGTTTGAAATTTTGAAGTATGGGAAAAAACATGTATCAATTTGATTGAGTTATGACGTCACAAGAGGGGTGACGTCAAAACTCGACGTTGTGTCCCGAAAAGTATTAAATGATACTATGCCAATAATTATAATTATAAATTGATAATTTAGAAAACCCGCTAAAAGCTATCCATATACAGCTAATAACCTGTCCCTTTAGTTGAGTCTTTCATATAAAAAACCGCACTCAACGCCGTCAAGCAAATAACACCCGTCGTTTTGCGTCGGAGAAAAGCGATTTTGAAGCTTTCTGTAGGAAAAATGGTAAAAGGCATATTTTTGAAATTGACTACTCACAAACATGGCGAATCGGATGCCACCGTTAATCTATTGCATCTAATGTGCTTAGTGTGGTAAATTATACAAGGTAACTTAATAATAGAAACGATTTCGACTATTTGTGGATAACTCAATACGTGTAAAAATATTACTTTTCAATTTCATATTTGCCCCTGTGATATGCCAATGAAAGCACTCCACAACTAGCTCTCAGCATCTTAGGGAGAAGGGAGAGACTGAAAACCAGCGCTAGTAATGGTAATGCATAATGTTTTAAGGAAATAATATGCTTCCACCTTCGACTTTATCTTCACTTAACATCAGGTGTGATTGAGGTCAAATACCAATCTGTTGTGCATAAAAAAAAACAATAATTATATGTGTACAAATATTGAATATTGTGACATTTTGGTTGGAAATAAGTGTCCTCTTATAATTTTCCATGCCCCAACGTGGCGTCACATGATTATTTGCGTAATTAAGAAATGCAAGATATTGCAATAAATGATTGAAAGTGAAACGGTATTTAATAATAGTTTTTGAAATGAACGCCGTAATATTCCGTGGTGATTTCATGAGTTCGTTTTGCCACATCTGATACGGAACCCTGAAAAGGTAAACAGCAGTTTCATAATCGGCCGTAACGACTGGAAAAGAATCGTAATAGAGTTGAAATTTATTAAATTTCGCCTAAGCTACGTGATCGCCCCGAGGCCTAGGGGTTTCAACCCCATTAACCTTGTCTTGCCATGATTTAGGGACGAAATACCCGAATTTCCCTGTATTTTTGCGTTTCGCCATTTCGAGAACAGATTTTTTCGCCGGATTTAATAAACTGACACTCGGTAATGAAGGGAATTGTTGCCGGCTTGAGCGTTTCGGATTTTTTTTTTAAAGTGAACATATGCCATATTTTTAAAAGTGAAGGCCTCAACCCATTTAATTGCATACGGCAATGTTGGAATCGTTATTATGGTCTGCTACTATTTATACATCTGAGCCGATACCTAATACTAATTTACATTCATACATCACTGGGCATTTGGGAGCACTGAAAACCAGCGCTGTGAGTCATCGCAGCATGAACTGAGTGCTAACCCATTTGCCACGCCAATCTTTATTATTTACTTAGCTATAATTAACTACTATTTGTTTCGTGTTGGTTAATTCATGATTGTTCTTATTTTTATTCTTAATTATTATATTATTACAAATTACGCCAACATTAGTCCAACAATAATTTACACTATCACCGAGCACCATACCATTACACCATACTAATCGGGGTCTCTTTATTTCAGAGAGCTAATGGAGGTAAAGACGACGTAGAAAAATGGATGAGCATTTAAAAGGAGCGCTCGACTCTTGGCTGGAATAGGGCTATTATGATGCTTCTCGAATTGAAATAATATAGGCAATCGACTTTGTGATTGTTTAATAATACAATTTCTGTAGAATGATGAACGAGTTTTAAGGATTGTCTGAATGAAACATTTTTTATGTTTTCTTGTGCGATCGCCAAGTCGCTTTATAATAATCTAACTATCGGTCCGCGAATTCGCAAAATTCTTCAAGTCTAGAGTGAATAGGCATTTACTGGTTGCGCGTGATACATCTTCGGCTACATCGTCACTTTCCATCAGGTGAGATTGTAGTCAAACGCGAAACCAGTTTTTAATAAAAAAAAAAAATATAAATTATCATTGCATTAAACATATTGACATTCCCGACGAAATTCTGTAAATGATTGTGAATACTGTAAAGTTGGTTGCGTAGTGTAGAACATTTTAGCGCACTTTGTTTGCATTTTTCAATATAGTAATATTCATAATAATTGTTTTATTACTGTTTAGAGATAATATTACAAAAATCGATAAGCTCTTGAACATGGAGAGTGATTATAAATTTGTTTTAACCAAACTAAGTACACACACGCACACACACAGATATTCGGTTTAATTTAGCAAATTTTATTCTTTGAACGAAGCTTGTAACACTGTAAATGTATTATTTTTTCCTCCAAATGGATGAAGTAGGAATTCGCCTAATATACAGGAGAGAGAATACTTCATAATATTTTAATGTATTCTTTGTGTAGGTAGAATACTAACAAATTCTTTAAGTCCTAGGTTCTCTAGCTTCTTGATTAGCAACAACATAACGGACTTTGAATTTGGTGAACACTTATTTAGATTAGCTATACACACCTGCACCCGTAGCATGACATCGTTTGTCGCTCGCGACGTAGAGAGAAATAATGCTCTATTGCTCTTTTCTTGAAAATTTCTAACGATGGACTTGTGCGGATTGCATGCGGTAGTGCGTTCCATAATCTCACTGACCGAATCGTGAAGGAATCACTATAACTTGTATTTTATTACTATAGATTTTTTTTTATATAGCATGTCTTTAAATATTAAATAGGACGGTTATTTCGTGATCTGTGTCGAGGTGCTAAGTACATAACCCACGCAACGCGGAATTATACTTCCAGTGCCAGATGCTTACATTCGTGCATTACAATTGTTGACAAAAATCATTTGTGTGCGATATATATATTATATTATATTATATTATAGTATAAGGATTTACATATATTTTACTTCTGTAAGTTTGCTTTACGCTACGCAGCAGCAGTGTATTATATCAAGTTCCTTTGCCACGGTTATCTGGAAGAGATCGCTATAAACGATAAGACCGCCTTTGTACACCTGTTAAAATAATATTACTTTGTATATTTTTAAGCTGTGTACAATAAAGAATTTTTTCTTCTTCTTTCTTCTTTCATAGTTCACAGTGACCCGTTTTAAAAACCGCATTCAGAACACTACTCTAGCGGAATAAATCCCAAGAGCAAAGACAGGCATACGCGACGAATAACTATTGGAAATAGGTAAAATATAGATTCAGGACACAAGAACATAATTTAGGTAATAATTACGTACTCCTACAAATCAATTCAATAATTATACAAAATATAAGTCGGATTGACTAAAAAGGTAAGTTCCCCAGTTTTGACGGTTCCCACCAAGTTTTTTTTTTTTAACATCTTGTGGTCGAGTTGTTCTCATTGAAGACTTTGAATAAAAAATGGTGTGTCCAGTTGGCGATACCGAAATTTAGGTATTTATTTAAAGTTTTTTTTTCATGATTGACTGGACTCATGTTTGATCACAATCTCACCTGATGGAAAGTGACTGTCGGAGCAACTCCTGAAAGAAGTGCCTATGAACTGCGAGTGCAATTCTTCAGTAGGCACGTGAATTTAAGGAACGTGCTCCGGCTCTATACGCCTGGTTTAATTTCGTCTGGTGTGCATATGGGTGGTGGCTTACTTGGATTTAGCTGGCCGGTGCTGGGCTGGCTGGAGAGTCCCCCGCTGGTCTTCCTTGAGGGCGCCTCACGCCTTAATATAGAATCCAACACACCCGTCACACCACCAGATACCCGCACACCTCGGTCTGTTAACGTCCCGCAAGTATGGTTTCCCAAGGAAACTTAATACGCCCGCGTGCACAAGAGTGCCAGTAAAATTACCCGGTTGGGAAGTTAATCACCACAACAAAACAAACCGCGTGCCGCGCGAAAAAATCCCGAGAGTAGTCTGACTGCCTTTTCTTTTAATTAGGCGGGGTTGCCACCGAAAAATTACTTGGCCTAGATTCACGCATATTGTAGATGAAGTACGCGATCCCAGTAAATGCCTATTCCCTCTGCACTTGATGATCCCAAGGTTGTAGGATTCAGGATAGACTGAAGCCGGAGGGAGTTCCATGCCTTAACTGCACGGATGATGAATGAAGAATCGAACTTTTTAGTGCGAAAGTTATACATTTTTGTCAATCTTACGATATCATAATGCACTCTGGATTTAGTGAGTGGAACCTTACGAAGTCGGTTGTTTTGAAACTTTTTGACGGTTCAATTATATTCGTATCATTGAACACGGACGATTGGACCAGGAAGCTGCCCATCATGAACTCTGACAATTGGCATTCCGAATACCTAAGCTTAGGGTATTACGCTCCATCAACCGGGATATCTAATGACAGTTTAAGCTTTGGATTAATCCTATTCGGAATATCTCGTGATCCTCATGATTAACAAATTTAGTGCATTGTTTTTGGTGACAGTAATTTTAGAGTATGTTACAAGTTGGGACATTAAAACCTATATAGTTATTTTCGAGTGTCTAAAACTACCGTAGAATAGCTGCAGCTTCAGCACACAACAAGGTGAAATATACCTCGATATTATGTTATGACAAATATGTCAGAATAAGTGATACATTTGTCAATGACCATGAGAAATGAGTCAACAATAGTGTCGATTCGGATGTACACTAACTAAATAAACTAAAACCAGTTTTGGAGTGGTGCCGTCGCATCGTACTGTTCCAGGGAGAAAGAGAGAGTACTACTTTAAAACTGGTTTTAGTTTAGTTTTGGCTACTTGGTGTACATCCGAATCGACACAATTGTCACCTTTATTAAAAGGGTTTTTAACCTGACAATTTTGTCAGTATTTACCTTACATGCCTTGACTTATTTGTTATATTTACTAAAATGCGTTTTTCGCACCAATCGACTTATTTGTCAAAAAAGTGACATAATTTTCGAATTGTAACGTTTATTAAAAAATATTGTAAATTATTTTGCGCAATAAAGAATATTTGTATTGTATTGTATTGTATTGCATTGCATTGCATTGTGTTGTATTGTATTGTATCAAATAGACTAAAAGAAAGTGTTAAAATCTTATAAATCGTTACTATAAAACATGACTAAGAACGAATGGCCATGTTTAATCTTATGCTTTGCTGCTACATACTCGTATTTCTTACGCTGGCCCGTCTCCGTCTCCTGACGCGCCCGACAGCCATTCACATAACCATTCAAATGAGTTACTTGACAAATTGAAGGTTGTCTCCTAAAAAAAAATAGAATACCATTTGTTTTCTGTTTCTGTTTGATGAAAATTGGTTAAATCGTTTCGAAGAGCTTTTCATTTTTTGATGTTTTCGATGACATCATAATATTTTGATAGATAGATAAAGCATTTATTTACGCCACTGCGTTCACACAACTACATAATTAGAATATGAAATACAAAGAGAGAGTGTGTGCCGCAATAGCAAAAATGAGTTAAAACTCAGTGTAGCACATCACTTAAAGAGCGATTCAAAATATTTTGAAGTTTTTCTAACAAAAACCTTTTGGTTTGGGATTTTCTAAAATTTCCGATTTATAGTTATATTTTGCTGGAATATTACGAATATTGACCCAAGAAGAAGAGCGTAGGTAGACCCTAAATTTCTAATAAACATCTCAGTTCCATCCCTAATGTCACAAATTAGGTAGGTGGCCTTTAATAAATGATTCAGTCGCCACCACTCGGACCCGTTCATTGAGTACCCGGCTTCATTAGAGTAACTGTAATACGAAACTTAACGGTTGATTTGCTTTGTGAGTGGGGTCAAATGTGTGGAGACCTGTGAGGACCTTCAATGGTTGGTTGAGAACGTTTTCTAAATTGTTTTCACATTGAATTCAAGTATGTGAAATTTTCATCACATTGGGTGAAGCAAAAATGTTTTCGCCAGACACGAAGGAGTGTAATGTTTCTTCTGTGTATGTAGATTTCTATGTTACCTCCAGTAGTCTAAACGCCTTGTCCGAATATTATAGAATTATTTTTTTTTTCATTCAAAAAGTTTTTAAGAGGGTTATTATTGACGACCTGTTTGGTGTAGCGGTTAAAAATTCTGACTGCTATACCGGTCACTAAAAGGTCACGGGTTCGAATCCCGCTAGGGGCATATATTTGTATGATGAATACAGACATGTGTTCCCGAGTTACGGGTGTTTTTCATTTATTTATGTATTTATTTACAAAAAAATGTATTTGTCTGTCATGTGTTTATCAACCATCTGGTATCCATAATACTAGTTCCACACTAAGCAATTAGACTTGTATCTAGATGGCGCTGTGTGTATGTGCAAAGATATTTTTCTATTATTTTATTTATTATTATTATTAAATTCTTTATTGCACACAAAAATAAAATACAAAGAACATTTAACATAGATGTTGAGGTGTACAAAGGCGGTTTTATCGCTGATAGTGATTTCTTCCAGACAACTTCAGTTAAAGAAGCTTTTTAATAAGTAGTTGGATAGTGCAAAGTAAAAGGTGAATAATTTTAAATATCAGCAGGTACATAGACGATACATAGAAAATACATAGGTATAGTAGAATACATACAAAGATAAGCACTTACTAAAATAAACAAAGGACATAAATAAGTACAATAATGAAATACACATAAATATATATATAACAGTATATACAATTCATTAAAGAGATAAATAATATTCCTTTAGACGCAGCTTAAACACTGCAAGCGATTCTGCGTGACGAATATTTTGTGGTAGTGCATTCCACAACTGCGCAGCTTTAATGCTGGGTTTATTTCTATACAGAATATGCCATCCTCATAGTATCTGCTGAAACACAATCACCGCCGCTTAATACCTAAATTCCCAATTTTATACAGGATCGTGGCAATCACCGAGTCTGAAAGGCAAAGAAAATTGAAAAAATCGATCAAGTGCGAGTTCCGTAGTTGCCTGTTATAAAATGCTGACTTAGTAGGGAGCTTGGTTGGTTGTTTGATAAATAGGTAATTACTAACAGAAAATTTAAATTTTATTTTACCACTTTATCGGCGTGATCTACATGTATACCCATGCTAAATTACAGCTTCGTAGTAATAAGAGGTTCTGAGCTAATCAGCGGACATAGCAAAGTTATCCTTATTGACTACATTATCCACAAGTTAGGCTCCCGAGTATCAAAAAAAAAAAAAAAAAAGACTGCGGAAAACTAAAAATAACATGATTGATGAATTATTAAATTATTCAAGTTTTTCAATATTTTGTATAAACATAATTAACCCTTAATTGTTCGAGCCTAAAAACTTACATAGATGCCCGCGTGGGTTCTTATGGATCCAATTTTCAAAATCAAAGTGAAGCTACTTGTACTACGAAATCAACACAAAAATTTAGCGTCTATAGAACTCAAAATAAATTAACGTCACACGTTACAATTTGGAAACTATATTTTTTTGTAGACAATTGGCACATAGGATAGTCAAATGGTTATTACAAATTTAGCGCATCGTAATTTCATTTTCACGTCTATAGTAGAGCTTGGGCAAAAGATGCACTGCCTTTGGAAATTGATGGAGGGGGTGTCATTGACGATTCGGGTCTCTCAATTTCCATACTTCGCTTAATGTTTTTGCAATGGTTCAACAAAACACGCACCTCCAAAAAAGTCACGGAAGCGCTCGCGCGGGGTCCGTTGTGCGATGGATGGTAGGGTTTCACCCTGGGATGTCGACTGATGTAGTAGGAATGGAGTTGGGTGCCGTAAGAGGTGAGACAGGGCCGTGAGACCCGCGCCTATTGGTCCAGCAGACTTGCACTGAAACAGGTGGTGACGATATAAATAAATTTCTAAAATAGATTTTTGAAACTGTTTCCAAAATCAGAAAAGAAAAGCACAGATTGGGAAACAAGTCCCCGTTGTGGCAGTCCCAGAAAACGTTTGCCCACTATTTTAGATAACAATTTAGAATTCGGAATTTTGAATCGAAAAAAGTAAAAAGCCAAAGAGTATCGAAAAGAAAGTGGTGAAGGTTGAACACCTCGTCATAGTTTGAACCCCAGCTGCACTCTCCAGACACAACAAAGCAATCCTGGTACACGCATGCAAGTAAATTTTAAAGTAATGCGCATTTTAGAATGCTACTAGGCGCGTAGGGAAAATGGTTGCAAAATTCGAGGAATGACACAACTTTGAATCTGCACTAGGGTCCAAATGAGCCCCGCGCGAGTAATTAAGGGTTAACATTCTATCTATCAAATGTATTCATTTCAGCATAATCCTATTAAATTTAATTCAATAAGTAAACAATACAATTATCCGTCTTATTAATGAAATAATCCGTCAATTCAAAATATACTCGTACATTATCAGAAGAAATGTCAAAAAAGATAAACGAATTAATAATTCTACAAATACTTTACAGAATTACAAATTACATTAAACTCCCCATGCATTATTATTATGCAATTATATATTAGTTTTAACCATTAAACAAACCTCTAGCATTCTTCTTAAGTCGACTGCTCTTAGGCTCACTAAAATCAACGTCAAAACATTTGTGTTTGTATAATTAATATAGCAACAAATCTACTTACTCTTGCTATTCCTTGTAGCAAACAATGAGTTCTCAAACTAATTCTAGTTTAGCCAACCTTGCAAAGGTACAACGTTTGGATTCAAACAGAAATTACTTCATCACGGTTTATGCTGTAGTTCTCTAAGACAAAGCACTTCAAATATTAATCTGTATACACGCAAGTGAGTATGCAGGAAATGCTATTGTGAAGAGAAAGACATTAAACTTGCATCTGTTTGTGGCTGTATAGAGACGGCAGGCCGAGAAAGTTGCTCAGAGGAAACATAGGGGTGACTAATTGGACAAACTTAGATCTGACTTGAAAGCAACCTCATCAGACGTAGACATCCATGCAATCCAAGGTCAAGACTCGGGATCTATTATTTGAAGTGGAAATTTCAAAGCAAACCGTGGTTCAAATTATCACTCATGATATTGTCGCATTCGTTACATACATACATAACGTTACAATCTCCAACCCAAATGGGGTGGCCAGATATATCCCACAACACTAGTGTTTGGGTATTCCAAATATTCATAAATTCAAAAAATTATAGATAGATAGATAAATCGTTTATTTGTATCTCTAGTCATACACATACCATAAGTTCCACAGCAATTGGATAAACATATTTTTATTTTTCCCTATTTTGGGACTAGATATTTGGTATTTGGTAAGTATTTATTTATTTCTTCGTCCCAAATAGTCAAATATATAGATGTATTAATTAGTAATCGTTTATGTCTATCTATCCCTATACACGCGTACAGGATTCGACGTGTCAGTCCAGCGAGTGCCTTAGCCATGGCGAGACAGTTTTGTTTTGTTGTTGTCAGAAAACTTATTCAGGTACGTAAATATTAAGTCGTAATATAATAGCAAATATTATTATATTTATTGCCTCTATGTATTGTATAAATGTTTGTTTGATAGTTTGGAGGCATTTTATGGCAATATTTAATTGAAATTTGAAAAAATACGAATATAAGTTTAAATTATTTAGAAATCCCAAATATGGACTATTCGATCCAACTAAGTATTTTGATTTTGATTTTGATCTTATTTTATTAGAATGGCGGCTATCAAAACAAAAGCAAAACGAAAAGAATGGAATACAAATTATGTGGCAGAGGCTATAAAAATGATTAAGAGATAAAAAAATGGGTTATATAAAAATCACTTTGATGTACCGAGATCTACTTGGTTTCGCTTATGCCAGAAAAAGAAACTGCCTCCAGAAGAAGTCGCAACCACTACATTAGGAAGAAGAACTACTTCCTTTTTAAATTTGACTAATAAAGTTCATAGAGATACTCATAGAAGGTTGATTTTTGATAGTTTCTATAGTGTTCCATATTTGGGGTACCTATTCCATTATTAGATGTTGATTTTGATTTTGAGAATTTACAGTACTTATAATTAGGAATAAAAGTTATTGATTTCTTTAATATGTTTTATTTATGCCTAAAAAACAAAACGGTATTCCATATTTGGTTACTTTCCTCTATTATTTTTATTAGCGAAGTGGGCAATGTCTGACGAGGTGCCAAAAGTGGCATTTTCATACGGGTGTTTTCGAGATTGTCGATTCCAGTCGTTTTCGTAATCGGGCCGATTTTTTCGTCAATACTTTTATCACCGATATTGTGACCGACTTTTTGTGGGACGTTTGTGTTGAAATATTGCAATCAATACGTTCCATTTTTCTCCTACTAAAAAATGGGTCATCGATTGTCGGTCGTGGGCGGGCAGCCTCATTCAGGGGTTTCCTAAGTTTTAATTTATAGTTTTATTGGCCAAAGATAATTTATGACATTTGTTTTTTTTTTTTCAAACTTATGTTGTATTTAATGAGAACTGCCGTATGTTTACTATCAGGCACAATAGGGGTTGAGGGTTTGTTAGTTGTCAAGTGAGAGAAATTTGGTATGGATTACTCCGGGCCTAGGTTGCTTTAACCTTTTCCTTGTTACCCAACTGCAGCAGAAGGATAATATTTTTCGACTGTATTTATATCCGTGGATTGCATGGATGGATTTTATTAAGGTGTGTATAGTAAGTTGATAATTGAGGTGTCATTGGATTTGTCGTTGGATTTGTCGTAATTGCCAAAGTGTTTCAGGATAATAGCAATATTTAATTATATATCTCTTATGATGATGCATATTCACACAGCGCCATCTAGTTCTACACTAAGCAACTAGGTTTATATTATGGATCCCAGATGGTTGATTTACTAAACAATACGTTGTTTTTTGGAAGGAAATATATAATAGATATAAATGAAGACTTCATAACTCGGGTGCAATTGTACTCTTTTAGGTACGTGCATTTTATTGCATGGAATATGGAGAAAGGCCTACAAAGTAATAATAACAATTTCAGATTTAGAAATATATATAAGGCACTATTTTTTAAAGTCTATAACATGTTGTACCTATGGTACACACAGGTACACAGGTAGATAGGTATAGGTAGGTATCTAGGTAAGTTGGACACACTATCTAGTGTGTGTATGTAATCTAAGGATATAACGTACTTGAGACGACACGACATAATGCGGTTCCTTGGTTTCTGTATTATATTTATATTTCATGGCTTCCATTTTTTATTGAATACATCACCTGGTAATTTTTTTTCAATCTGGTGTCTAGTGTGTCCAACTTTTATTTAGATAATTTCAAAAAAGATTTTTAATTATTATCTTATTTCTAAAGACCGCTCATAAAATATTGAAACAAAATGAGTAATAAGAAATGTGTAGATTGAAAAAAAATTAACAGGTGCTATATTAAATTGTAGATATTTATCGATGATTATATTCGCTTATATACACATTGTATTATTGTGTTAATTCGTCAATTAAAAGTATTTACACAATGAATGATTTCCCAAAAACGAACAAAAAATGGAAGCCATGAAATATAAATATAATACAGAAACCAAGGAACCGCATTATGTCGTGTCGTCGCAAGTACGTTATATCCTTAGATTTGAGGCCATGAAGTAAGCTTCTTAAAGACAACCCTTACAAGCAATACATTGAGGAGATAGTAGCTGATGCTTATAACACAAGTATTTTAATGCTTAGCATGGGCATCAGCTGGGAACATACTTTTAGAAATTCTAATGAATATTACGAAATTTTACCGGTTGTAAACTACTGTATTTACCTGTGATTAAAAATAAGTTATTCTATGCTATTCTTATCCATACACCTGAATAAATATTTTCCTCTTTGGGATAGTCGGCCAAAAGAATTTCACGGTCCGTGATCGTACTTTAACAAAAAAATAATTACAGTCATCAGCCTGATTCTGTTCTAAGGTGAAATCAAAATGAATCCAGCGACAATAGAGTTATGTGAATTACTATTAAAATATTCAAGTAACAATTATTGAATATGTCTCATAATTATCATCAAAAAAAAGTTCTTCAATCTCGACATCAGTAATACGACGATTTTCGTAAATAAGCCACTTGGAGAGATAGACGGCACGAAATTCAGCGTGTGTCTGTTTAGATGAGGTGTTTGCTTCTATAAATCATTTAGAACGCGAGCAGTGCAATTCTGAGAAGAGGGGATACTTTTTTTTTTATATATGAGAGGGCGGCAAACGAGCATGCGGGTCACCTGATGGAAAGCAATCACCGCCGCCCATGGACACGCAACACCATAAAAATGGTCACAGATGCGTTGCCGGCCTTTGAGAAAGGTTCGTTACTTTAAAATAATAAAAAAATCATCGTCCTTAAATTTTTTCGCGTTAGAAACTCCTGTAATGTTTCGAACGACAAACTTCGATTCAAGATAAAAAAAAATTGACAAGCAATTTTTCCGGTGAAGATTTTATGTTTTAAAATATATAGTATTCAAAACCAGACTTTCAAGTTCGCCAAAACATCGAGAAATTGCTCCCTACTCTCGTAGGGTACTTATAAACATTATTTAGCATTTAATAAACACAATATTTAACTACAAAATGTTGTTTTAATGTTGCTGTATGTGAATATACTGCGGCGAAACATTTGGAAAGACGCCACACATTATTGCTGCGTAGTCCCGCCTTCGTGGGTCAATGTAAACAACATAGGGTTTACGAATTAGAAGTCGCGGGTTCGATCCCCAGCGGGTACATGTTTAATACTCTGTTTGGTTGGTGGTATGGCATTTTAAATGTCCGCCTGGCTAGCTACCACCGTCTTATCTAAATCTAACCAGCAATGTTAATAGCATTGTTGTGTTCCGGTTGTCGTTTCCAGGTCAGTTCGCATTCACATTCGACCTCATCTTCACTTAACATCATGTGTGATTGAGGTCTAATGCGACCCCTTCGAATACATAAAAAAAATGTGTTTACAGCTTGACGCGTGGTCGATCATAGATATATAAAAGTTTATCGATAAAATGTCAATGAAATTGAACCTATATTTATTAGCTCATTAATTATAAAAGCCATGTCTCGTTCACAGCCATCTTACTTCTTAATTTGACAGGATTTCTTTCCAAATAACATCTTTCGCGTTGCACGTCTATTGGGATAGGTAGTCTAGAGCACAATATATACTTGCAGTATATGTATTTGTTATTAACTAATTTTTCCAAAAAGTTATCCGCTTCTATCAGCTCGCTCGTGTTGTGGCGTTAGTCTTTGCTAAGGAAACACAAAGGAGCAAACAAGCAGTACATTTTCTCTGCCGTCAAAAACAACTTTTATAATATAAATTGTATTATTCCATTTGGCGAGAGATGTTGTGGTGTCTTCTGGGAAGAAATAAATAATAACATAATGTGTTGACGAACAACGTCGAAAGGAACATACTCGTAATATAATAATAAAGGGCGTTCTACGGTATAATAATAAATTTATCGCCAAGGAAAGTTATATACAAAATATAACAAGAGATATTAATGATGCAAGAGAGATATTTTTTATAGAAATACTCTTGATATATTTTGCAGTGAGAATACGTAAAATAAATGTCTAAAACCATTATACTTTTCTAATAATCAAGTCCTAAAATATTATCTTCTGTATAAACTTAAATTCTAATTTCTATACAATGCAAAAGCACAATTTAATAAAAATATATAGATTCAAAGAGAACATAAAATTTTACGAAATGTGTTATTTCCAGTTTCATAAAGCAATTTAAAAATATTCTTATACTTTTTAAAAAAGTATTTCGAAAAAGGACATTTTACAAATTGAATAAGGAAGATAGTTTTCAAAAATGCAATATTCGCTTATACTAGTCTTTAGCTTAAAAACAAGATTAATGTGAAATAAGTTAACACGTTGTAAGAAATTTTAATAACTTCATATAATAAACAGGTCCTTAAAATCCTTTGAAATAAACAACACTATACTAAACAATTCTATTTCAAATAAATTCTGTGCTGTTTCAACGAAGAAGGAGCCGCTTCTCAACAAACGTAATTAAAGAGCAGGAAAACGAAAATGAAATACGAAGCAAAAGCGAATAGGTAAAAGCGGCGAATCTTACAAATCTTGAAAATAGAACTAAAATTAAAATCTCTGGTCTTAGCGTCAGATACAAGGATAGAATAGTTTAATTAAACGTACATGTTATGTTTCAGGTCAGATCACACTAACTGGAAGCAACCTAAAAGTTTGTTGCAGCAACTTTGTTTATAATTTGGATTTTGTTGCAACGTTAGAGAAGAGCATTCAGACACAAATATAAATGAACATTTGAAATTTAATTTTAATAAAGATCTTTTTAAAGTATAGTCACCTGCACCTAAAATATACACCTTGTACCTTAACGCGCCAGCATTTTTAAGTTAATTATTTCAAGCAAGGCAAAACAAGTTTACAAAAAAACGTTTAGAAGTTACAAAAAATAGTCAACTTTTTTCCCTCGGGAAGTAATTGTTTTAGCGCGATCTAAAAGTTCTATTTATCATCTTCATGAAAAATTAAGTATTTCAATGTAATAGTAATAATAGCTATGTTCATATAAGATAATAAGCTGTTGGAATAATAATTGTACAATTAAAAAAAAACGCAAATAAAAAACTAACCCAAGTCCATGGTTGGCGGAATCGTACCCAGAAGGCGCATAGTTATGCTATTTCACGGATTCATGAAAATACGCAACTTTCATTGCAACTGTTGCCGTCAATTCCGTTCAGTGTGCCGCAATCTTTAATAAGTTTCAAATTATATTACGCGAAACGTGTCTCTCTAACCAGTTCTAGAATGTTCTTAACCTTGTACTATGTGATGAATCTTGCTGGATTTTCACAATTTATATCAATGAATATATTTCTATTTCTATCGCTACTAAATTACGCTAATTATCACAGCCCAAATTTGGCAAAGTCTACAATGGATATCAGAGAACAAGCATAATATGAAAATGTAAACTTCCACGAGTAGGGAATAAAGGTTCGTTAGTAACACTTAAAACTATAACTACAAATTGAAACTTTAGATAGCCCCCGAGGAAGCAAACGATTATATAAATAAATATCTCAATAAACAAATAAATATCTTTGCACATACACACAGCGCCATCTAGTTCCACACTAAGTAACTAGGCTTGTATTATGGATACCAGATGGTTGATAGACACACAAATACATTTTCTTTTGTAAATAAATAATATATACATTATAAATGAAAAACATCCATAACTCGGCAGCACGTGTCCGTATTCATCATACAAAAATGGGCATATGTATTGAAACCCGCGACCTTTTGGTATAGCACTCAGAGTTTCTGACCACTATACCAAACAGGTCGTCATCATCCAGATATTTGAAACAACTGTGTTAAATGCTAAATATTTTCGAGGAGGTGGTTAAACGATTTTGGACATGTGAAGAGGATGAATGAAAGACATATATACGAAGCGAATGTAGATGGTAGTGGAAGACCGCGGCGAACGTACCAAAAAAATAAACAAATCGGCGACGCATTAAAAAAGGCCAAGTCAAGAGTACACTAAACCGACGAGCATGTATGAACAACTTTATGAGAGTGAATGAAGCATAAGAAGTGTGTCAGGATCGCAACAAGTGGAAGTCTGTGGTCTCTGCCTACCACTACGGGAAACAGGCGTGACTTTATGTACCAATGTATGTATAAAAAAATTGAAAATTAATTAACTCAAAAGATTATGTTATCATCGAAATACATCAAAAAACAGCGAAAAAACTTAACCGATTGTTTAGACTTTAATATAAAAAACCTCACTCAAATCTGATCACGACTGAGGTACGTCCGGACAAACACTGTCACACACAAACACGCATACTCGCTGTCAACACCTGTCGTTCGAGGTTAATAAAATAACATAACATGATAAACTTAACTGCTGCTACTGTAGTGCTGAAATATAAGCCTTTCCCATAGCATACCATATAGTCCGAGATTCGGCTTGATGCAACAAGTCTCTTCCAGCAATCTGAAACAGAACGTCGCTCCATCTACCTGAACGGCAGAGACGTCCTACACTACTTTTGCCTGTTGCGGTCTCCAAGCTAAAACGCGTTTGCTCCAGCGAATGTTCGTTCTACAACAGATATGACCTGCCCAATGGTGTCGATTCGGATGTACACCAACTAAACTAAAATAAAACGTGTTTTAAAGTGGTGCCGTCGCATCATACTGTTCCAGAGAGAAAGTACTTTACAATTTTAAACTACTTTAAAATTGGTTTTAGTTTAGTTGAGTTGATATACATCCGAATCGACACCATTGTCACTCCAATCTGTAACTTTTAAAGCTATGACAACGTCTTTAATGATCGCGATAAAAATAATTTCAATGATGAAGGTGATGGCGGATTCGTCGAATGTTTTGCAAAATGACGTATTCGACCGCTGCTGCAAGAGTACATTCATTCCGATATATCACTTTGGTGCACAACAAACGGGGGTAACTTTATTACCTCTTAACTAAAAGTTAACATACCAGTTCCTTTGTTAGAAATCTGTCCAAAGTTTACCTTAACTTATAGTAACAGGAAGGATTGAATTAAAATTAATTCTTCCTCACATCGCCCGAGTTCTACTGAGTTTGAAATCCTTTGCAACGGGCACCGATTCTACTAAGTAAACTAACATACAAGATAGAGGTAACTTAAATGGTCTAAGTTGATACATACCGCTATATAAACAAAGTTGAAATTTCAACCGTATCAAGTCTATCAATATTCAGATGTCTTGGAAATTGTCAGTCTAACTTCTAATATTGAACGGTGTTGGTGAGGAAATGTTGAGAGGGACTGAAATAATAGTCTTATTTGTAATATTGCAATACAAAAAAACAGATGAATCACTAATTGAAACATGACTTTAAATGCGTGTGACGTACTGACAATGTTTGGAGCTGACCTACTAATTAACATTGAAAAAATGCTTTTATTTATTTTTTTAAATGTGAAATAATTTTAACTTACTTTCTGTAAGCGTCATTTATTTTTACAAGTTTTTATTGAAAATACTTTTATGTAGAGTCGCGTAAAGCGCGACCTGAAAAAAGGTGGGAAATTCAAAAAATCTTCATGTGGTATTACTAACTACTGCAGGAAAAAAAGTTTTGATACTTGAATATTTTTTGTTTTAACGACAACCAATTTTTTATTTTCTTTTATTTATTATGTATGTATGTGTTAATGTAAGTATGTATGTAAGAGGCGAAAATACGTAGCCCTATGATAGTGCTACGAATTTCTGCTCATTGGGGTAGAGACCATGGGACCGTGGGAGACGCGTCAGCTCTTCAAAGAGCTGGCGTCGCGTGTGGTTGAAGTATCGGGTGATCAAAGGGCTGGCAGGTACCTGGGCCAGTGCATAAGTCTGGCCATACAACGTGACAACGACGTTAGACTGAGTAACATGTGTTCTACCTATGACGTCAACGAATGTTCCAGGGCCTTTTTTTATTATTTTTGAATTTTATGTTTTTGTTAATATTCTATAAATTATGTCCTTTAGTATAAAACTACGTTAATGAGTGACACCATGCCGAATTTATAGATATGTGTAGATATGTTACTTCCTGTAGCCTAAATGCCTTGCCGATTACGAAGTGCATGAAAAAAAACTAAACCAAACCAGAAATGAAATGAATATGAAGAACCAAAAAATGATGTAGGTGCCGTTACTGATACCGTTTTTCCCGTTTCCGTGGAAACGATCTGTTTTTACGTTCCCGTGAAAAAATCCTGTGTTTCCCATTCCCGTGGGAATTTCACAAAGTCCGTTCCCATCTATATCAATCTAATCATGATGGAGTATTAAAAGCTTGTTTTTAAAAGTATTTTTAACTACGTTTCCGCCTTTTATTTATATTTATGTAGTTATTGTAGGCAATATAGAGGTAGAGGAAGACCGAAGAAGGTGTGGGTAGACTGCGTGAGGAATGATATGTGTGTCAAAAGGCTGAGTACGGAGATGACGGCTGATGGAGGAGTGGATGAGGAAGACATGTTATGCCGACCCCACCTAGAGTGGGATAAGGGCAGGAAAAAGATGATTGTAGGCAATATAATAACGATACCATATCATAGACAGAAGAGATGCAGTTTATTTGCCTTACACACTGTACTAAAGAATAGTAAAGAGCAAATTTAATCAAATAAACAATAAATAAAAATAAACAATAAACTGATAAAATGGTTGAAATCAAATCAGTATGACGAAACGGAGAAACTCCTTGGACGCACACACACACACTAACACTCACTCACAGTCACACACACACACACACTCACACACACTCACACACACTCACACACACTCACATACACTCACACACAAACATACACATAATAATAAGAGTTGTTTAAAATTAAGTGGTGGTATCTAATCTATTAATAATTACAATGTTTACTATGCTCAGTTAAGGAAGAGCAAGATTTTCTAGCACAGGTATCCTTATACCTAAAAGGAAATCTGAACAATGCGTTGCATGTGATTCCTATAGAAAAAAATAAACATTTTTTTTATTCAACAATGATAATTATTGTACAATATGAATTACCATACATACATAGCTGTGGGTTATCTGGAAGTCTTTTAGTGATAAGACCGCCTAATTATGTTCTATTGTTATCATCAAAAATTATTGTAAATTATTTTGCGCAATAAACAGTATTTCTATTGTATTGTATTACCCAGATGAATTACATTTGCAACTAGCAGCGAAGCGTGTTTGTACACAACACAGCACTGTACAAAAAACGAGCTGCAAATTGAATACTTTAGCAGCCAACAATACACCAGAGTACTATAAAATACAAAACATACTTACCAAATGAAATACCTAATGCCCGTGAGAACAAAGTAAGTAATACAAGTATACAACATATGGACGATATGTGGAAATTAAAATGGGGAGCTTAACGTAGGGTTCGCACGCGAGAGGTGAAAGTTCGGGGATATAAGAGTTGATAACGAAAGGTGAATACCTAATAACCTAATGTTTATAATGGGAAAAACTAGGAATGCATTGTCTTGCTTTGATTCGTTTGACTTTGTGATTGACTTTGAAGGAAGAAGAATGGAAAAATAAACGAGACAAGTTTTATATTTACAAATACAGGGTGAATTTGAATTCGTGTAATTCCCATTACCTGGTGACGCCACTCCTGATTACGAACAACTTTCCCCAAGGAACCATTGTCGAATTCGATTAAAAAATTTTCGATTGCCCATTCAAAGTAAACCATTCTGAAACCAACTTTAGTATGGGATGCCAACAATTTTCGGCTTCTGACTCCACTCCTGATTACGAATAACTTTCCATTAAGAACCATAGCCGAATTCAAAGTCAAAGTCAAAAAATATTTATTTCGTAGGATAAAGATTATCACTTGAAATCGTCACAATTTTTATCTTAATATTAAAATTATTGACACTATTGCTCATTCGCAAAGCAGATTCCCCAGAGAAGAACGAGCAAGGAACTCAAGGGTTGCTCTTTTAAATAAGTTTGGGTTACAATTATATTATATTGTATAATTAGGCTGAATATCGCCGAGCGGTCTATGTCATGCTTGCTTATCATCCAGATAGTCAGAAATTTTATAATAGCCTTTGGTAAATAATGTCTGTTTTATGATGGTTTTGAATTTATTTAAAGGTAAATTTTGAATATCCACTGGAACCTTATTAGAAAAGCGTATACATTGCCCCTTAAATGACTTAGTGACTTTGTGTAAACGGCTGGCATGAACAGCAAGATTATTTTATATCTGGTATTAACATTATGTATATCACAATTTTTCTTAAGCGATTCTATATTTTTTCTTACATACATTAAGTTTTCGTAAATATATTGCGATGCTAATGTTAATATATTAATTTCTTTAAATTTATTCAAAGGAATATTGTTGGAATTCCATACCAAAGGTGGTTTCAGAATGGTTACTTTGCATGGGTATAATCGAAAATTTTTTGATCGAACTCGGCTATGGTTCCTTAGGGAACGTTGTTCAATCAGGAGTGAGGTCACCAGTGAACAGGAATGACACGAATTAAAATTCACCCTGTATAACTGACATTACGGAACACTTACCTGAGTCTCGACTCACACTTAGCTAGTTTTTTCATAGAGGTTTCGATATCATTACAATCCCATAACGAATTTTCCATATTGCCATTAAACTATGTACTACTACTAAAATCTAATATTAAAACGATAGATCCGAGATTTACTTGATTACTTTCAATGACTTTGATCTTTGGTAACAAGAGATGCAGATGGAGGAGTGTGCCTGCGAGGAATGTGACTGAAATCATTTTCTTGATGCTTGACAGGATGTAAATTATAAACCTTTGCTTGAGAAATAAGAATAATTTGCACATACTTTTTTGAACAAACCCTCACTTAACGGAAGGTGATGATATTTCCTAACCGATTCAATTTACTCTTGAAGATCCTTTCCTATATCCTATATATCCTTAGATATACACACAGCGCCATCTAGTTCCACAGTAAGCAATTATAGGCTTGTGTTGTCGTTACCAGATGGTTGGAATTACATGTAGTTCCAAATGGTACTACATAAATACATATTTTTTTTGTAAATAAATGCTTATTATATATTAAAGCATCCATAACCCGGGTACAAATGTCCTTATTCATCACACAAACATATGCCCCTAGCGGGATTCGAACCCGCAACCTTTTGGTATAGTCGCCAGAGTTGCTAACCACTACACCAAACAGGTCGTCAGATCCTCCTCCAGAATCCTTTGATTGTAGACTTTAGACTTCCCGCGACCTTTATAAGATCGTCCGTGCATGTCCTACGCTGCGTTTGCCGGTCTCTACTCGAGAACTTTAAAGCACCACCACTGCCACGGTGGCTCAATGTAAACAACATTGGGTTTACGTTTCGGTGGTCGCGGGTTCGATCCCCAGGGGGGTACATATTTAATACTCGGTTTGGTTGGTGGTAGGGCGTATTAAATGTCCGCCTGGCTAGCTACCACCATCTTATCTAAATCCGCCGCCAAACAGCAATTTTAATAGCATTGTTGTATTCCGGTTGTCAGTAATAAAACAGCCAGTGTGTTGGCTACGCTAGTACGCTTCCACCTTCGACCTCGTCTTCACTTAACATCAGGTGTAATTGAGGTCAAGTACCAACCCGTTTTGCATAAAAAAAAAATCACCGGTCTTCAGTTCTTCGAGCTATATGCCCTGCCCACTGGCTTATCAATTTGATTAAGTAGTCTTTTAATGTACTTAACCTTTTTATTTACTTTACATATGTATAAAATATTGGCTGAAATGATATACTTAATTATAAGTGGTAAGGTCATACTTATAATTGATAGACTACCTACTAACTGCCATAATTTCCCTTCCTCGACCCGTTCCCCCTAAATAGTGTTATTTATGACATCGTTAACTTGTAAAAGTCACTATAAATTACAGCGATTACGATCTGTAGGACTGGTGTTACGATGAAATTGTATGGCATTTGACTTAGGACATGGTATAGATTATTAAAGATTTTAAATTCTATAGACTCTTTTAATTTCTTTTTAAATTCGGATTACAACGACTTGTTCCCTATTCCAAATTCAAATTCATAAAGATTCATTTCGTAGGATAAAATCATCACTTGAAAAGGTCACATATTTCAAAACATCGAAATGAACAACAACTCAAAATGTCTATCAGAAATAAAACATTATTCTTTCCTTTGAATACATAATCTATTTTATTTTTATTTTATTTTATTTTCTTGGGAAAACCAACAGCTGTTTTACAAATTATCACTTAAACTAAAAGACTGAAAGCCAATTAGAGGTTTTCACTGACAGAACCTACTTGAACTTAATAAAAAATAAAAAACTATACATTGCATTCAGAGAACGGTTGAAAATATTATCTAATTATAAACAATCTATAGATGGGATATCCTTGCATCGCCAATCCAAAAAACAACCGGATCACAGCAGTATTAGGTAACTTTTTGGCCAAAAAAAAAGTCTACTTAATGTGTTCCTTGCCGATGTAACGCTAGTACAAAACAGGCCAAATCAAACTCTATTCTTATATATATTACTTTCTTTGTGTCAAAATCAAGTTCAAACTTAGATTCTTAGTAACTAAACTTTGTTGCAAACTCGTACTTCTTTACTTCAAGAGTTATCAAAATACAGATGAAATAATTGTCATGAAACCTCTTTTATAACATTTTTTTTTAAATTTTTCACTGTTAAAAGATTATTGTCCGTGTGATATGCCTTGAAAAATGTTTATTATTGATATTTCGCTGGACACGGCAGAGACCGCAACATATGGCGACCGTGATTGGAAAAGGTATTTAACTATTATTGTCCTACATTTTAAATCAATTGTGATTAAATTTTTGTTCCATTATGGAGAGACTAGCTTTCCGCCCACGACTTCATCCGCGTGGAAGATTTCATCAAAATGGGCTGAGTAAAAAAAATAGCCTATATGCTAATCCAGGTCCTAATCTGCCTGCAAACCTAGTTTCATCCAAATCCATTTAGCCGTTTAGGCGTGAAGAGGTAACTAAAGTTAGAGTATAATGTACATTATTATGCTAATGGTAGCTCCAGCACTACTGTTAGTAAAGGAAAAACATATGATGGCGAGTATAAGAAAGCTGCCGACCGTAATAGTTCCTAAGACAACGATGGCTCAGCGATTAAGACGCGGTCTCCCAATTTGGGAGGTTCGGGTTCCGTACCAATGAATTTTTAAATTTAATTTAATTACATATGTGCTTTCACCCGACTGCTCCTAAACGGTGAAGGAAAAAATCGTTAGGAAACCTGCGTGCCCGAGAAATGTTTAAGGAAGGCCTTCCCTCGTACATGAGGGAATATGGGCCTTAGTCCTCCACGCAAGCCCAATGCGGGTTGGGGACTTCACATGCCTTTGAATTTTTATTTCTCAGGGATGCAGGTTTCTTCACGATGTTTTCCTTCACCGTCTAAGTGCAGTCGCATAAATGCAAATAAGTAATTAAATTAAATTTAAAAAGTCATTGGTACATGGCCTGCCTGGGAATCGAACCCGGACCTCCTAAATTGGGAGACCGCGTCTTAACCGCTGAGCCACCGACTTATAAATGGTGACTTTTAATTATGTACTCATGATTATATACAACTTTCCCAAAGATAACTTTTTTTTTTAATAATCTACATGACCACTGGGCCTCGTTCATGCTGCCATGGACGCCGGGGAGAGTATTTTATTTATAGAATATTAATCTATGAGAAATCACGGAAAGTACATGTATACACAAAAAATATACAAGCTGCAGAATTGAGAATCTCCTCCTTACACAGTTGGTTTTAAACAGTCAATAACTTTAGATTCAAACCCGACAAAATGACTTGCATGGCTATATTTCAATGTTTGATTTTAAATTCAAGTCAACAAGCTAGCCTCGGCGATGAACAAAGTCAAAGTCAAAAATGCTTTATTTTGTAGGTACACCGAGTACACTTAAAATAGTCAGTTTTACATTTTTTAAGCTACTGCTTGTTCAAAATGCAATTTTCCCCTGAGAAGAACAATCAAGAAACTCGAAGGGTTGCTCTTTTAAAACCAGGCTTTGATTTTACATACATAATTTTATATTTCATTATTAATTGTGAAATAGCCTGGCATGTGAACGATCTGATTATGTCCAGGGATGATTATCATCTAAATAGTCTGATATTTTATAATATGCTTTGTTATTAAGTTTCTGTTTTATAGTATCTTTAAATTTATTGAGAGGAAGATTTTGTATAATAACTGGAACCTTATTGAAAAAGCGTATACATAACCCTTTAAATAAATTACTGACTTTGCGGAGGCGACTTATGTGACATGCAAGTTTATGAACCAACTTATGAACCAAACTGTTCATAATTTAAATAATATTGCACGAATGCTTACGTTTCAACTTTATCGGATTCTAATGCTACGGCCACACTACGACGCGATGATTCGCGTTCGCGTTATCACAATAAAACTTCGTGTTCTATCTACGACGAAGTATTTGGCCATATTGAAAAAAACTTCGTGACGTCGAGATAATCTAAAACGTCGCGATAATTCATTTGGAAAAATGGAAGATACTCGAACAACAATCGAACTCGAAGATCCACGAGACGAGACACAGCTCGAATTAAAAAATAAAACAATAGTATGCAATATAATTGCTGCTTTGTGAGGGCTATGTGGAGTTTTAAGGAAATTAGTTATAGTGGACGTGAAGTAAGTTATTTATGAGTACTGCGATATTCCTCGGCAAATTGTAAGTGTAAAAATATTAATTGCTAGCTTTCCGCCCGCGGCTTCGCCTGCATAGAATAACAGTATCACAGAAATTTGTTTATCCCG
Source organism: Oegoconia quadripuncta (assembly GCA_949316235.1). Taxonomy (NCBI): domain Eukaryota; kingdom Metazoa; phylum Arthropoda; class Insecta; order Lepidoptera; family Autostichidae; genus Oegoconia; species Oegoconia quadripuncta. The sequence continues at coordinate 17,292,534 of OX438746.1, forward strand.
CGGGAACTACTCATTATATCTGGATAAAAATTGTATTTTTTAATCCAGGGTGTGCTCTATCTGTATTATATAGGTATATAGGTATATCAAAGTTTATTCAAATCCGTTCATGCGTTCATCAACTTTATTGAAATATAATTAAAAAGTTACCCATTCAATTATAACGATAACCATTGTCAATAACAAAATAAAAACTTTAATTGGCATATGTTTGGTATTAGTTTTCTGTATAAGAATTTTTAATAATGCTGTTGATTCTATGTAAAATAAATAAATCCGTTTCGCCGTGATTGAGCAAGAAATAAACAAATATAATAAATAATATTTATTTGAACTCTACTCCAAAAAGCTTACACCGTAGATTAGACATACATCGTAGATTACGTATACAAACGTTTCACATTTATAACTTTAACCGCCTCCGTGGCTCAATGTAAACAACACTGAGTTTACGATTCGGAGGTCGCGGGTTCGATCCCCAGCGGGGTACATGTTTAAGTACTCGGTTTGGTTGGTGGTAGGGTATATTAAAATGTCCGCCTGGCTAGCTACCACCATCTTATCTAAATCTGCCGCCAAGCAGCAATGTTAATAGCATTGTTGTGTTCCGGTTGTCAGAGATAAGATAGCCAGTCCCCAAATGTGTTGGGGTTTCCGGGTTAGTACGCTTCCACCTTCGACCTCCTCTTCACTTAACATCAGGTGTGATTGAGGTCAAGTACGAACCCGTCGTGCATAAAAAAAAAAAAAAAAACTATCACTTGTGAACATTTACTTACTATTATTACCTATTCTAACACATTCTAATGTTGAAGTCTATACAAGTTTAGGTATAAGAGGTTAGTACATTTGAATAGTGTAAAACAACATCTAAACTATCGCATTTATAATATTAATTAGATTTATTTAATTAACCCAGTCAACACACAAAAATTATAAGAACATCCCCACTTAGGTCTAGGGGAGTATCCTATTTTTTTTTAAAGATTTTATTGTACCACTTTGTCGGTGTGATTAATATACTTTGGCCAAATTACAGCTTTCTAGTACACAGATACTATAACCGTTCCTTGTTGACCGCGGAACCTTGAAAATATCACCTAAACCAGCCATAAATATCATACAAAATTATAGTATTAGATAACATTATTTGGATACACACTGGATTACCCCAAAAATGAATGAAAGTCAACGATCCTCGATACATTCAATTCCATCTGATTTCATATCACCTTGAAAATAAATAAAACCCGATTGAAAAGTCACAAGTAGCAACATATGGCAGTGAGCACGTCTATACCACGTCGAAATGCAATCGCCTGAAAGCATCCACTCTGCTCCAGGCGTTAGTGTGAACTTATGGATTGGCGGATATTCGTTTGAGTACATACACTGCAACGATAAAAATTGTTTCAATCGTGCTATAAACTGGGCAACAGGTGTACTTGCCCACTTTGAATTCATGTTGTAACAGTTCTGGATAACATTAAATTGATTGATAATGTCACATGTCAAGAGTATACCGTTGCAGTCCTCATCATCATATCAGCTACAGGACATCCAGTACTGACCTATGTGCTCCTTAAATTACCAGAGTAACCAGTCAGAAGCGGTCTGCATTCCCGCGATCTTCATCAGGTCGTGGATGTCCTACGCTGCGCTTGGTGTGTGGTCTCCACTCGAGGACTTTAATGCCCCACCGGCCTTCAGTTCTTCGAGCTATGTGCCCCACCCAGTTAAATTTACTAATCCGCTGGTTTGATCACGTAGTAAAATGACGAGCATCGCTCTCTACGTAGCTCGTTGCGTGACTTTGAGCTTTCATATAAAGCCCATAATGAGAGACCAGGTTTCAGTGTCACAAGTTATTATCAGTGATGACTGATAACACACATTGTATAAAAACTGAGATATAGTGGTTCTGACTTAAAATAGTCAGATTTTACATTTTTTAAGCTACTGCTTGTTCAAAAGGCAATTTTCCTCTGAGAAGAACCAGCAAGAATCTTGAGAGGTTGCTCTTTTTTTAAAAAAAGGTTTTTATATTACAAAATTATTAATTATTATATTATATTATAATATTTCATTATTAATTGTAAAATAGCCTGGTTATGCGAACGGGCTGTTTATGTCCATGAATGTTTATCATCTAAATAATCTGATATTTTATAATAAGCTTTCTTAATAAATTTCTGTTTTATAGTATCTTTAAATTTATTGAATAATGTTTTGTTATTTATTAGCTATAGGTTCTTATTGACATAGTTTTTGTAATATATTTTTAAATTGGTAGTACTTAACAATAAATTTGTCAGTGCCAGAATTATTTATTTGTTTGTATTTATTTATTTATCTAAAATGTTACAAAGATATATTTACAGGCGTCACAAAAACCTATACAGGTTTATCCGAACACCGTACCTATGTCATCATCGGACACTCATGCATGACATAGTGACTTGTATTATAGCTTATAAATAGTCATCTATTCATTTTATCCCCCTATACACAACTAGGTGTATCACTTATAAGTCTAGACGAATACAAAAAATATATAAAAATAGAATAATAATACGGCGAGTTTGGAAAGGTTAACGTTTACGCTACGACCGTTTTATCTAATTCAGCCAAACTTCAATCACCAATGTAGGTAGCATTGCTGTGTTTCAGCTGATTGAGATAAGTTACACAGTTCGTAGAAGAACCAAAGTCACCGACGTAGCCCAGGCAGTGGGTAGAGAGCATAGCGCATCATGATGATAGAACTGGTGAAGGTCGTGGGAAGTTGCTGGATGCACCTCGATGGTGAGCAAATCGTAAAAGCCTGTTCCCGTTGGGGTAGGCAGAGACTATTGATTTCTATTTGCAACGATCCCTGACATACTACTTTTGCTTCTTCCATTCTACCAAAAGGTATTTTCTTCAAAAGGCTATTTCACAATTAATAATGAAATATAAAAACCTTTTTCCAATATGAAAACCTTTATGTAAAATCAAAGCCTGATTTTAAAAGAGCAACCCTTCGAGTTCCTTGCTTGTTCTTCTCAGGGGAAAATTGCATTTTGAACAAGCAGTAGCTTAAAAAATATAAAATTGACTATTTTAAGTGTACTCTGTGTACCTACAAAATAAAGCATTTTTAACTTTGACTTTGACTTCTCATCAAATGCTTCATACACGCTCGTCGGTTAGTGGTTGACCGCATCTGATCATTTGTGAGTACGTCAGTCACTTGATTGACGTATGTAACTATGATATCGGCTCCATCGGATTCTGAATGCAAACATTTTCCATAGAAGCAGTTCTTACAAAAACAATCAAAGCAATGACAAATTTTGAGTTTCCACGTCAGTTTGTGGCAGACCACCCGCAAACTTCTACAACGACACCTTCGCTTCTCCTTACTTCCTCGCGCGGCGCTGTCACGTCGCCAGTTTTATTACTGGCTGTTTAAACTTTTCTAGAAATTACTCTTTGTACATTGTTTAGACCATTTATAGACAGCTGTATAACTGAAGACAGTGCAGTGAATCTTTGTTTGTTTTTGCGAAAAGTTTTTTGTTAGCTCTTCTCTGTTGCCGGCGCGGATTTATAACTTTAATATGAAACACTCGTAGAAAATAATTATTTACTTTTAGAGTAATAATGTAAATATGCTGATGGATAGATAAATCGTTAATTTTCAACACACATACGGTCCAATACAATTGAACAAAAATTACAACAACATTCAAAATGAATAACATCAGCTGCACCAGGTACGTAGAAATTTTGTTATAAATGTTTCAAATAAATAATTAAAATAAAAAATATTTCGGAATACAAGCCTAGTTGCTTAGTGTGGTACTAGATGGCGCTATGTGTATGTGTTATAATTTCTTGTGACTCATTACTCACACGATTATGTATAATTATTTGATTCCACTGGATTGATACGTAATCCATACTTAGGGTATAAATTCTCACTCAGGCCCCTAACCCCCATCAACAGCTGTACGTCCCCACTGCCTTCTCTTCCTAGGAGAGGTATGGGCCATACGGATGTTCAGTGCAGATTAGTTGATTCCTGTCAATCTAGCAATACCCTGACAGTCAGTGTTTAGTCAAGCACACCTCACTTAGTCATCGAACGACTTCCTTCAATTGATAACAAACGGACCGTCTATTTACACCGAAATACACGTTTTAAAATGCCAGTAATGGTCATCCATTGAAAGACTAGCCGAGTCAGATGCTTGCTTAACTTCGGTAATCGAAAACGAATAGTGAATGTGACTGTGCCACGAGTATTCAGTAATAAGGGTCAAATATTAGATGCTTTAAACATTATCGTTAACAAAATCAATCCACTAAAAGGCCCAAATTTCATTACCACAAAAGAAATTATGGTGATTAAGCCAACGGAATTGGTGTAAAGTTGTAGAAATCAACGTTTCACGTAACCACTAAATACCTGCACGCAATAAAAAAATAAAAAAGGGAACTCGTTAGAGAACTTGTTAAAAATACGGTATACCGTATGCACAAAGTTTTCGTTTGAAACACTCCAAGTTTCGATAATGGGTCCTTATCGGAGGCAATCTGGGCTTTCCTACGAAAATTTTCTTTTCGTTGGCACACAATTAGCTCTGATAGCTTTTTGTACCGCGTCATGCTTCCTGGCAGTGAGGTTTTGCTAGTTGATGTTCATTGTTTTCAATACTTACAAAACTTATCATCATCATGATGACAACTCACTTTACTCATATTTATCTGCAATTTTGAACAAAGAAATAAAAAAATATTTGATGTCGTATACGAAAACAGTAAAACTATGATACTACATAAAATATAAAAGGTTTGTGTCTTAGAAATGAATGAATATGGTTACTAGGAATTAGGAGTAGCAAATTTTCAGCCACAGTCCTACGTAATAGTTTGTATTAAATTTCATAGTTGTTATATTGCAGTTTCTATAAGATATTTAAAAGTAGCTTCCTTATTTAAACAATAAATCGTATTTGTTTGTTTGTTGTTTGTAATAATGAATCCTGCAGCAATAATTTAAAGTACATCTATGAAACTTTATAACAATCCATTCTTTCATTGGCGATGCGGTTAGCCGACTATCTTTCACGTCTTTTGTATCGAACTTGGCTATCATTCACATTTATATTTCTGTTTATATGGATCCATCTGTCTCATCTCATCTCATCAT